>CM061748.1:157258809-157895200 GCA_030979885.1 Lolium multiflorum | reverse complement strand
GTACTTTCAAGACAAGCATCAATAAGTCTTGCATAAGAGTTAGCTCATAAAGCAATAAATCAAAGTAAAGGTATTGAAGCAACACAATGGAAGATTAAGTTTCAGCGGTTGCTTTCAACTTATAACATGTATATCTCATGGATATTGTCAACATAAAGTAATATAATAAGTGCAATATGCAAGTATGTAGGAATCAATGCACAGTTCACACAAGTGTTTGCTTCTTAAGGTGGAGGAAGATAGGTAAACTGACTCAACAATAAAAGTAAAAGAATGGTCCTTCAAAGAGGAAAGCATCGATTGCTGTATTTGTGCTAGAGCTTTTATTTTGAAAACATGAAACAAGTTTGTCAACGGTAGTAATAAAGCATATGAGTTATGTAAATTATATCTTACAAGTTGCAAGCCTCATGCATAGTATACTAATAGTGCCCGCACCTTGTCCTACTTAGCTTGGACTACCGGATCTTTGCATGCCATGTTTCAACCAAGTGTCACAAAGGGGTACCTCCATGCCGCCTGTACAAAGGTCTAAGGAGAAAGCTCGCATTTTGGATTTCTCGCTTTTGATTATTCTCAACTTAGACATCCATACCGGGACAACATGGACAACAGATAATGGACTCCTCTTTAATGCATAAGCATGTAGCAACAATTATTATTCTCATATGAGATTGAGGATATATGTCCAAAACTGAAACTTCAACCATGATTCATGGCTTTAGTTAGCGGCCCAATGTTCTTCTCTAACAATTTGCATGCTCCAATCATTAAGGTGATAGATCCTTCAGACAAGACGGACATGCATAGCAACTCACATGATATTCAATAAAGAGTAATTGATGGCGTTCCCCAGAAGCATGGTTATCGCACAACAAGCAACTTAATAAGAGATAAAGTGCATAAGTACATATTCAATACTACGATAGTTTTAAGGCTATTTTGTCCCATGAGCTATATATTGCAAAGGTAAATGATGGAATTTTAAAGGTAGCACTCAAGCAATTTACTTTGGAATGGCGGAGAAATACCATGTAGTAGGTAGGTATGGTGGACACAAATGGCATAGTAGTTGGCTCAAGGATTTTGGATGCATGAGAAGTATTCCCTCTCGATACAAGGTTTAGGCTAGCAAGGTTATTTGAAGCAAACTCAAGGATGAACAGGTGCAGCAAAACTAACATAAAAGACATATTGTAAACATTATAAGACTCTACACCGTCTTCCTTGTTGTTCAAAACTCAATACTAGAAATTATCTAGACTTTAGAGAGACCAATTATGCAAACCAAATTTTAGCAAGCTCTATGTATTTCTTCATTAATGGGTGCAAAGTATATGATGCAAGAGCTTAAACATGAGCACAACAATTGCCAAGTATCAAATTACCCAAGACATTATAGCAATTACTACATGTAGCATTTTCCAATTCCAACCATATAACAATTTAACGAAGAGGAAACTTCGCCATGAATATTAAAAGCTAAGAACACATGTGTTCATACGAACCAGCGGAGCGTGTCTCTCTCCCACACAAGGATGAACTTATTCAAACAAAAGCAAAAACAAAACCAGACGCTCCAAGTAAAGTACATAAGATGTGACCGAATAAAAATATAGTTTCAAGAGAAGGAACCTGATAATTTTGTCGATGAAGAAGGGGATGCCTTGGGCATCCCCAAGCTTAGATGCTTGAGTCTTCTTGAAATATGCAGGGATGAACCACCGGGGCATCCCCAAGCTTAGACTCTTCACTCTTCTTGATCATAGTATATCATCCTCCTCTCTTGACCCTTGAAAACTTCTTCCACACCAAACTTTAAGCAAACTCATTAGAGGGTTAGTGCATAATCAAAAATTCACATGTTCAGAGGTGACACAATCATTCTTAACACTTCTGGACATTGCACAAAGCTTCTGAAAGTTAATGGAACAAAGAAACTCATTCAACATAGCAAAAGCGGCAATGCGAAATAAAAGGCAGAATCTGTCAAAACAGAACAGTCCGTAAAGACGAATTTTAAAATGGCACCAGACTTGCTCAAACGGAAAAACTCAAAACTAATGAAAGTTGCGTACATATCTGAGGATCACTCACGTAAATTGGCATAATTTTCTGAGTTACCTACAGAGAATTAGATCCAGATTCGTGACATACAGCAATGCTGTTTCTGCGCAGCAATCCAAATCTAGCATCAACTTTACCATAGAGACTTTACTTGGCACAAAAACATGATAAGGAGAGGTTTCTACAGTAGTAAACAACTTCCAAGACACAAATATAAAACAAAGTACTGTAGCAAAATAACACATGGGTTATCTCCCAAGAAGTTCTTTCTTTATAGCCATTAAGATGGGCTCAGCAGTTTTAATGATGCACTCGCAAGAAATAGAAGTTGAAGCAAAAGAGAGCATCAAGAGGCAAATTCAAAACACATTTAAGTCTAACATGCTTCCTATGCATAGGAATATTGTAAATAAACAAGTTCATGAAGAGCAAAGTAACAAGCATAGGAAGATAAAACAAGTGTAGCTTCAAAAATTTCAGCACATAGAGAGGTGTTTTAGTAACATGAAAATTTTTACAACCATATTTTCCTCTCTCATAATAACTTTCAGTAGTATCATGAGCAAACTCAACAATATAACTATCACATAAAGCATTCTTATCATGAGTCTCATGCATAAAATTATTACTACTCCCAACATAAGCATAGTCATTCTTATTAATTGTAGTGGGAGCAAATTCAACAAAGTAGCTATCAAATATAGGAGGTATATTGTAATCATAATCAAATTTATCCTCCATAACAGGTGGTAACAAAAGACTACTATCATTATAATCATCATAAATGGGAGGCAAAGTATCATCAAAGAAAATTTTCTCCTCAATGCTTGGGGGACTAAAAATATCATGCTCATCAAAACCAGCTTCCCCAAGCTTAGAATTTTCCATATCATTAACAACAATGGTGTTCAAAGCATTCATATTAATATGTTCCATGGGTTTTTTAATTTTCGCATCAAACCATCCATGTCTTAAATCAGGAAATAGAATAAAAAGGTCATTGTTGTCCATTATGCCTAACTAGTGTAAACAAGAAACCAAATGTCGCGATTGCAGAGTCTAAAGGAAATAGCTTCGAGCACACACACAATGGCGCCAGAAAAGTACTGTTACCTGGAACCGGAGTATTAGTGCCTTTTACCTTTCCTCCCCGGCAACGGCGCCAGAAAAGTGCTTGGCGCGTAGTTGACGAGGGAGGAAAAGTGCTTAGTTGCCGGGCTTGCCAATGTGTGAGTGCCGTTTACCTTCCCTCCCCGGCAACGGCGCCAGAAAAGTGCTTGATGTCTACGGGTGCGTCTATTCTTGTAGACAGTGTTGGGCCTCCAAGAGCAGAGGTTTGTAGAACAGCAGCAAGTTTCCCTTAAGTGGATCACCCAAGGTTTATCGAACTCAGGGAGGAAGAGGTCAAAGATATCCCTCTCATGCAACCCTGCAACCACAAAGCAAGAAGTCTCTTGTGTCCCCAACACACCTAATAGGTGCACTAGTTCGGCGAAGAGATAGTGAAATACAGGTGGTATGAATGAATATGAGCAGTAGTACGGTGCCAGAAAAGTGCTTGGCGCGTAGTTGACGATAGTAATATTGTAGGAAGTAAACATGCAGTAGTAACTCAGTAAAACAGTAACAAGCAGCGATAGCAGTATTTAGGAACAAGGCCTAGGGAATAGACTTTCACTAGTGGACACTCTCAACATTGATCACATAACAGAATAGATAAATGCATACTCTACACTTTTGTTGGATGATGAACACATTGCGTAGGATTACACGAACCCTCAATGCCGGAGTTAACAAGCTCCACAATAATGCTCATATTTTAGTAACCTTTAGTGTAAGATAGATCAAAAGACTAAACCAAGTACTAGCATAGCATGCACACTGTCACCTTCATGCATATGTAGGAGGAATAGATCACATCAATATTATCATAGCAATAGTTAACTTCGCAATCTACAAGAGATCATGATCATAGCATAAACCAAGTACTAACACGGTGCACACACTGTCACCTTTACACACGTGCAGGAGGAATAGAACTACTTTAATAACTTTGCTAGAGTAGCACATAGATAGTAGTGATACAAAACTCATATGAATCTCAATCATGTAAAGCAGCTCATGAGATCATTGTATTGAAGTACATAGGAGAGAGATTAACCACATAGCTACCGGTACAGCCCCGAGCCTCGATGGAGAACTACTCCCTCCTCATGGGAGCAGCAGCGGTGATGAAGATGGCGGTGGAGATGGCAGCGGTGTCGATGGAGGAGCCTTCCGGGGCACGTCCCGCGGGTGCCGGAACAGAGACTCCTGTCCCCGGATCTTGGCTTCGCGATGGCGGCGGCTCTGGAACTTTTCTCGTACCGTGGCTTCCTCCGTAAGGGTTTTCGATGCAGGGGCTTTAAATAGGCGAAGAGGCGGCGCGGAGGGGCGACGAGGCGGCGACACCATAGGGGGCGCGGGCCACCCCGGGCCGCGCCGGCCTATGGTGGTGGTGGCCTGTGGCCCCCTCTGGTCCTTCCGGGTGTTCTGGAAGCTTCGGGGCAAAATAGGAACCTGGCGTTGATTTCGTCCAATTCGAGAATATTTCGTTACTAGGATTTCTGAAACCAAAGCAAACAGGAACTGGCACTTCGGCATCTTGTTAATAGGTTAGTTCCAGAAAATGCACAAATATGACATAAAGTGTGCATAAAACATGTAGGTATCATCAATAAAGTAGCATGGAACATAAGAAATTATCGATGTGTGTACATGGGTATCACCACTTAGTATTGATATTGCAAGATTATCTAGTCACTATGTGGTATGCCATACTCATGAGAAATTCAAATTCTAAATGTCCATTAATCATCTCTAGTTGAATTTTAGTTGCCTCTTGTTTAGAAGAAATGTTTTATCACATTATGGGGGAGTAATATGTTTTGTACATATCACAAGCCTAGAAAATGTGAACATATGAGGTTATGCCACTTAGAGTTGATGCTCTTAATTATCTTGTTCCTAGGTGGCATGTTTGCTCAAACAAGCTCCACTTCTATTAAAAAGCTTTTATTGGCTCATCTTATGGACTCTTGTTTGATTAAGAAATTCTTGGTACGGTTTTCCTCAAATACATATCTCTATATCTTATTTGGGACACCATTTGCTTCAAGTTATTCTAATCATTGCCGTGCGTGATTGTTTGACTAATTGAAGCTATCAAGAATCTTCATCCGTGCATAGTGCTTAATTCTATATACTTATCCTATGCCTTTTATTGTGAAGTTGATCCTTACTATCATTGTCAATTCACCACCGGAAATTATTTCCAATATACTCATTGTCTTTGACAATTGATAACCTTGTATGTGGTTGAATTCATGGATCATCTTCACCTTGGATTGCTTCTTATTTACTTATTTTATTTCCAAGAAATCTTTGTTGCTCCCATGTGTCTTCTTTGTCCCTTTGAAAAATCTTTTGATAAATTCTCTTGATTCATATCAAGTGTTTATTTTGGAAGACAAACCTTTTCCTTACGGTACATTGTGCCATTGTGAAAAGTGTAGAAGGGTTTGGTTTATTTGTTCGAACCTTGCTCTTTTTGGGAGTTTGCTATCTCATTCCTTCTTACATGTTTTATTTGCTTGAATGAGATAAATCTTTGAGCATGTTTGCTTTATTTCATCCTTTATGCTCAATGGTTTCTTCTTAGTTCATTTGATTGAACTTTGTTGAACAAATCTTTTGTGATTTGCGTCTTTGATATAATTTGGACAACAAATTTGTTTGGTCACATCTTTATGCTTTCTTCAAATTCATTTGGTGTTTTGTCCAAAGTATATCTTTCTTGGATCTTTAAAGTCTTTATGCATGCTTATATGTAATTTGTTTACATTTGTAGCATGCTTGCTTTCTTTGATCCATTATATAGGGTATACTCCATCAAATCCTAAACGGCTAAGATGTGCATGAAATTCAAATTTCATCTATAAATATGCACATATTTATATGGAGTGTGTCCTATGTATTGTGGTTATTCTAACCATTTTGGACCCAATAAGTTTGGGGACCAAGATGTACTTGAATGTTGTTTTAGGTACATTGGAGATGCAATGGAGGCTTGTCTCATCTATAAGGAAGGTGTTGTCACCATATGATAATTGGAGTCAAGCTAGGATGATGAATGAACTCTTATCTACTACATCATGCCATTGCTATCTCGGTAACAAGTATCTTATTCATGCATACTCCTATAGCATCCAACCTCTTGTAGGTTGCATCTTGGCATGAAATTATTTATTTCGAAAATATTGCGGTTCTTGAAAAATCCTTTGTAAAGAAAACTTCTTATTGAACATTTGAGCAATTTGAGAAGATGCATATGATAGGAATATATATATATATATAAATCATATTTATGATTCACCTATCCTAAATATGCCTTCTAGCAATTTATTGCATATCAATTCCTCAAGAGCTCTTATGTGCAATATTGATAAAATTGTGAAATAAATCCGTATTTGTGATACTTGTTGCCTTTCTCAAAACATTCCAACTAGCTTTACTTCCCTTATTGTTAGTTGTGATGTTTTTGAGATTTTCTTGGTTGAAGCTCATTCATATGCCACAAGTGAATATTGGAGCCATAGGCTATATATGCTTTTTAAGCAAACATCCTTTGGTATATTTTATGACTTCATCTTGGATATCTTGTCTTATTTATTTTGTTAACCTCTTGTGTGTGCATGTTTCTTTATGGATCATTTTGTCCACTTTAGAAACTTATATACATAAGAGCGTTAATCCATCACCTTGATATCCTTGTTCTTTGCCGACCATCTTTTATCCTTTTATTTCTTAGTGGTGTTGGTAAAGAAGATTTATGAGTGCTTGGTTTATTTGTTTTCCTTCTTGCACTCATATCTCGTAATTGTTGGACTCAAGTTATTCTTGATAAGCATATTATCTTTATCTTGGTTGTGTTCTAAATGATATAGAGGGAGTGAGGATTCCATGTTTATGCATATTGTATTCAAATGCAAACATTATAAATTATGCACGAACCTTGGGGAGCTTCCTTATTTTTAGAGCACTATATCTCTCTTATCATGATATCTTTGTTTGTCCAATTGGTTCTTTGATTGCTTGCTTTATTTGTTAAAGCTTCCTTCACCATGTTATCCTTGTGCAATCTTTGATCCTCAATATAGTTTGACTTCCTTCAAATATTCATCATTGGATATGTGCATTTGATTCCACTCAAATTATGAGAAGTGCACACCTTGGGGAGGAACTCACATTATATTGGCTTTCTAAATTTTTCACCCATTTTGGCACTCGATGCCAATGGGGGAGAAGTTTAGAGGGTTTAAGGGAATGGTTTTATACTTAAGTTTGGTTTGTGCTTAAGTGTTTTGCCTCTCATGCATTCCATATTTATATGTCTTGCATGGTTGTATATATATAGTGGAAATTGTCCCAAAGGTTAATCTTGACAATGTATGCAATGAATTCATGTTCATCACACGTGCATACATTGTGGGGGAGTTTGCTCTATATATATTGGCTCTACTCACATCCCTTGCATTAGTTGTAGTTGTGTGAGTAGAGTTGGTTTTGATATGGGATAGTAGCTTTGTGTTACTTGACCATATCAAATACAACCTCTTGTATACAACTTATTCTCGGATAAGTTGCGTACTTGTCTCTAATATTCATTATATAAACCCTCTTATTGTGGTTGTCATCAATTACCAAAATGGGGGAGATTGTAAGGGTATATTGCCCCTATGTGTGGTTTTGGTAATTAATGACAACCCCTATGGACTAATGTTTTCATTGAGTTTATATGAAGGAATATTCCATAGGTACTACTTGTAGTCCATGTGTTGGATTCAAGTATGGATGCCATGAAGATAAAGGTATACCTTGTGTATTGGCATCAAGATCATCGATTTGAAGATATATATGTGATATGATCAAGAAGAATAAATGAAGATGGAGTTCTTATGTGGAACTCAATATTAGCCATGCTCTAGCTTATGTGATAAGCAATGAATGATCAAGATCTTGAGTGCTTGATTCCAAGTGAAGAATTCAAGTTATGGCTCTAAGTCGGTGTCATGATAGTCTCATAAGTTGAGCTATGGTTGACTAAGATTTAGAGCATGCAAGCAAATGAAGAATTCTATATACGCCTCAAGATAGTATGATAGAGCATGAGAAGATACAAGGTTGACCAATACAAAGAGTGAAGAATAGATTCAAGTTTGGTCAACACATGAAGCATGAAGAATGTGCCACGAGAAGTCATGTGGTAGGGTAAGCCGTGTCAATTATGCTTTATGAACTAACCCATCATATATGTTCCCTTGTGTTGTCTATGTGGGTTAGGTATCTTTCCATGGGCATGCATCAAAAGTGAGATCTCATATAGCCCTTGAGAGCTATCATCGAGATCAAGTGGGATGCGCAAGGCAAAGGTATGGTCTTGCTAGGTTTTCCTTTTACCGGTCTCAAGGTGGTTGTTGGGAGACTGATACGTCTCAAACGTATCTATAATTTCTTATGTTCCATGCTACTTTTATGACAATACTTGAATGTTTTATACATACTTTACATCATTATTATACATTTTCCGGCACTAACCTATTAACAAGATGCCGAAGCGCCAGTTGTTGTTTTCTGCTGTTTTTGGTTTCAAAAATCCTAGTAAGGAAATATTCTCAGAATTGGACGAAATCAACGCCCAGGGTCCTATTTTTACACGAAGCTTCCAGAAGACCGAGGGGAAAGGAAGTGGGGCCACGAGGCGCCGACACAATAGGGCGGCGCGGCCCAAGCCCTGGCCGCGCCGGCCTGTTGTGTGGGGCCCTCGTGTGGCCCCCTGCGTTGCCCTTCCGCCTACTTAAAGCCTTCATCGCGAATACCCCTGTACCGAGAGCCACGATACGGAAAACCTTCCAGAGACGCCGCCAATCCCATCTCGGGGATTCAGGAGATCGCCTCCGGCACCCTGCCGGAGAGGGGAATCATCACCGGAGGGGCTCTACATCATCATGCCCGCCTCCGGATTGATGCGTGAGTAGTTCATCCTTGGACTATGGGTCCATAGCAGTAGCTAGATGGTTGTCTTCTCCGCTTGTGCTATCATTGTTATAGATCTTGTGAGTTGCCTAACATGATCAAGATCATCTATTTGTAATGCTACATGTTGTGTTTGGTGGGATCCGATGAATCTAGAATACTATGTTAAGTTGATTATCAATCTATCATATATGTGTTGTTTATGTTCTTGCATGCTATCCGTTGCTAGTAGAGGCTCTGGCCAAGTTGATACTTGTAACTCCAAGAGGGAGTAATTATGCTCGATAGTGGGTTCATGCCTCCATTGAATCTGGGATCGTGATAGTAGGTTCTAAGGTTGTGGATGTGCTGTTGCTACTAGGGATAAAACATTGATGCTTTGTCTAAGGATATTTGTGTTGATTACATTACGCACCATACTGTTGCCTGCCAAAACCCACCGGCGGGCAGTGGTTAAGCAACACGAAGAGCCGGGAGGCTTCCAAGACTGCGGGGCCCTGGTCCCTCGACGTCGTCCCGCAAATGTTCCGGCACACGTCCTAGCGGTTGCAAGGGCGTGCCACCTGACCTATACCTGGTCAGGAAGGTGTTGGATTGCTTCGATTAGTTTCCTGCATGGCAGACACGTAAACATTAAATACGAGCCCTATCGGCTCTCAGGTTGCCCTGTGGATCGGCTCAAAGAGCCGATCGCCCCATGGCTTACGTCGGGTTAACGATGACATGGGGCTCCTGCTTGATCAATATAAAGTTAATCTAATCTACGACAGTTTAGGGTTTTCACCGCATGATCGGAACATCCTACGCGTAGTTGAGCCTAATAGACACGAAAGATAATGGAAAACTAACCCTAAAAGAGGCCTAAAAACCAACGTTAAGTTAATTCCCGGAACATCCCTCTTAGGACTAACAAACCATACCTTACGTACTACCGGATCGTTCAACCCGTTTGCAAGGCCTAACCATACAGATATTAAACCAATCCTTGAAGAATCAAGGAGCAACTATAACAGATTGGATCTACTAAATAACGAACAAGCAAGGTGCTGCCCTTATACCTAGGTAGGTATAAGGGCAGCTAGATATCGAGGGGCAGCATAGCTAAGCAAGCATGTATAAGAAAAACATCCATGCAAGCCCCAAAACACCTATGATAAATAGTGCTACTCGCCATCAACAATGCTTCAGCACGAGCAACACAAGGTAACGAATAAACGCGTACTGCCTAGATCGCAAGATGCGATCTAGGCAGCATGATGCTTACCCGGAAGAAACCCTCGAAAGAAGGGGTGGCGATGCGCCTGATTTGTGTTTGTTGTGAACGTGATTGTCCTCCTTTCTCGATAACCCTAGATACATATTTATAGTCCAAGGGACTTTCTAATTCGGGCGTGCACCTAACCGTGCACGGGTTAAACTCTATCTTTTAATTCTAAACTAAAATGCAATCTACTATATTTACAGATACACGGGCAATCTAGCCCAAACTCTTCGCGCAAGGCCGCTTCAAAGACACTCCACGTGTATATCCTTCAAGCCCATCTTCACTTACGGCCCATCTCTTGATTTGGCCAAAATCCGGTGATAACACATGCCCCCCTGGTTTTGGTAATGATAATTTCAAAACCACTCTTTTTCCTTCGAAGGGTCATGTCGTGGCAGAGCAGAACCGTCGCAGTATTCTTCATCATGACGCCTTGCCTTCTCAACTTCTCTGCACGATTTGACAGTTTTGGCACCACATCCTCGAAAACTGCTCGAGCATTAAATCTCCACTATATCGCCTCTATTTTAACCGCATCTTGCAGTTCCCTTCTTCATCATGACGCCTTGCCTTCTCAACTTCTCTGCACGATTTGACAGTTTTGGCACCACATCCTCGAAAACTGCTCGAGCATTAAATCTCCACTATATCGCCTCTATTTTAACCGCATCTTGCAGTTCCCTTCTTCATCCCCTTCGCATTAGCACTCCAAAAGCCCTCCTCTGCCACCATGTCTTCTTCTTCTTCTTCCTCCTCCTCTTCGTCGGGTCTTTCCTACGTGTCCTCTCCCCTTCGAGAGTCGACACCAGAGTGGGGTACGCAGGCGGCGTACGACATCCTCGCCCCAACGACGTGGGACAATGAAGACCACGACTCCTCCGTCTGGTCCGAGGATGACAAATCCTTGACCGACGGGGAGAGTGACCTCCGCTTCCTCGCCGACGGGGAAACGGAGGAGGAGAGCGATGACGATCGCTTCTCCTGGGCCGACTTCACCTCCTCGAGAGGAGGAGGAGGAAGAGGATGAGGAGGACGACACCTCCTCCGACGAGCCGCCGCCAAGCGCTTCTGCCCCGGCCGGAAACCTCAGCGACTTGGGCGATGACGACGCCGACGAGGAGGACGAGGACAACGAGGGCCCTGCCGCGGCGCGGCAGCAGCGACGACGAGCCCGCCGGGAGTAGTGGCGACAGCGGCGATGACGGCGACGACGAGGGCAGCGACGGCCCATAGCTAGGATCCTTAGCATAGGATCAGTAGTAGTAGATGGGGCAATGTATCCCCTGGTTCTTCCTTTTGAGAGCAATCAGCTCTTCTATGTAAGAAATCCCATTATTAATGAAGAACTCCCTTTGATTTTGCCATGAAGAACTTCCTTTGATTTTGCCGATTTCCTTTATGCTAATTTAGCCGATTTCCCCTCATACTGACTTTGCCGATTGTCAACTTGGTCAATGCTCAATGAGCCGATGGCAACGCATCAGTCCTTCACGATAAATTGCAAGACAGGTCAATTCAGTTATCCCCTCAAACGGTAACTTGCAACCCTTGCTCAAATTCAGATCCCAAATTTCCAATCGAACAGGTCCACAGCCGCGCGAATTCTAGATTTTGGACTCCAAAACACCTGAGCATAATGTTCGATTTAACGGCAAAACTCCTGAGTTAATGCCTCCAGGAGAGCTCTAGGACCGTTGCTGAAACAACTTGATGCTGAAGGATACTTCTGCAGAACAAGATGGCGCAGAGCCTATCAATGATGATGGCTCCCTCTTCAAATTCCTCCCACCAGCTTCGGTGGTTATCTTCTGCAAGAACTTACCACCTTTCAAAAAGATTGTGATGCAGAGCCAGCCGATTTCAACAAAATCGGCTCCCAAGAGCAAAGGATCTTCAGGGCCAGCTGCCCCCCGAGCCTCAGTCAGGGCGAGAACAGCAGCGAGAAAGGTGGCTGCCAGGAAAACTTTGAAGAGCAACATCCTTCTAGGCTTTAATAGCATGTTAATCCTACTCTTGTAGACCTCTACTGAAGATAATACCAGCGAGGAGACGCAGTCCAGCCGACGAGGCTCAAGCTTGGGCACCTCTGAGGACACCACCACGTAAAACCAGCCAGATGTGCCACCATCGGCTTCCAAGAAAAGGTCAGCCCCTGAACCTGCTGCCCCTCCAGCTCCCATCAAAACAGGGCACCATCTTTGCTGACGGCATTGTGCTTTGCTGCTCAGATCGGCTCACCATCTTTTTCTTGCAGACTGATGAAGCTTCCAGTGGGGATGCTGATGAAGTTCTGATGCCCTCCACAACTCTGGACGTAACAACCTCTAAAGGTGACATCGACCAAGTCGCCACCTTGGCCAAACCCCAGGAAACGCCACAGCCGATTGCTTCGTCATCGGCTGTTCCCATGGTCCTAGGAGAGGTATGCTCCCTTTGTTGGGCTCGCCCTTACCCTGATCTGCATGCTTATGCTGCTCTTGTTGTTTGTCAGGGTTGTGATCTCTCAGGCTTGCTGTCGTTCGACCCTGAATCTATCGAGCCGGCCCCTCCACAGCATGTGATGAACCAAGTCCCAACGTCATCGCTGCCCAACTCCAACGCCTCAAAGCTCTGCTTTCTTCACCCATTGAAACATTGGTCGAAAACTATGAGGAGGTGAAGAACATCCTTGAAGAAATCCAGCCCCACGTCCCAGTGACGCTGCAGTTGAAGCTCTGGCCAGTCGTGACGTTGTCTGCCTTCAAGTGCAGTTCTGTCAAGCATCGGCTGTGCTTAAATTTTTCTATTTTCGATTTTTTATTAGCCGATCGATTTCATGAATCGGCTCCTCCTGGGTACATACTTCGTGGCCTCGTACCTTCTCTGTGTGTATGCCCCCCGAGCCGAATCCTTCAAGTGATTGAAGATATCGGCTTTCCAGCCAACTATAAGCCTGTCACACCACTCACCATGCTAAATAGCACAGCGACTAGCAAGTGTGGTGAGAATGATTTTGGCCGATTGCTGGAATCGGCCTCCCTTGCAGTTGTATCGTGTAGTTCATCAGATGATGTAAACCCATACCCCAGCTTCCCATCGCCTGCTAAATCAATGCTGAACACAGGCAGAAGGCATGTTGAGGCTAATTTTGGCCGATTGCTAGAATCGGCCTCCTTTTTCATTGCAATGTTTAATGAGGGTTCACAACTTTTTGGTTCTCCGCTATGGCTACGTGACATGCTTGAGGTGAGATCCTTGCTTTTTATTTTTTGGGGCCGATCGCAGGGATCGGCCTCGCCACGTACGTCCATAGGCTTGGGTCTTGCTACTCTGTCAGGCCGGTGGATAAGACCAGCCTCACCCCGTTTTTTGAAGCTTCGATGCGCTCACAGCCGTCCAGATTGATTCCAGAGAGCGGCTCTTGGTCGTTTGCTTCCCAGATGTTCATGGCGGCCAAAGAGATTTCGATCGAATCATCTGCATGAACAACCTCCACTTCATCTCCATCCCATTGTATGATGCACTGATGCATTGTGGATGGAATGCAACAGTTAGCGTGGATCCAATCCCTTCCTAGCAGGACAGCGTAAGTGCTTTTGCTGTCGACGATGAAGAACGACGTAGGGATGGTTTTTCGGCCGACAGTTAAGTCTACGTTCAGGACACCTTTGGCTTCTGACGCTTGGCCGTTGAAATCGCTTAGTGTGACGTTGGTCTTGATCAGATCTTCATTGGAACGTCCCAAACGTCGCAACATGGAGTACGGCATTATATTGACTGCTGCTCCCGTGTCAACCAGCATCTTGCTGATAGGCTGCCCATTGATATAACCTTTCAGGTATAGGGCTTTCAGATGCCTGTAGCTCCTCTCTCGTGGCTTCTCAAAGATGACTGGCCGCGGGCCGCAATCAAACTGTGCCACTGACACTTCCTCGTCTCTTGGAGCACAAAACTCTGACGGGAGAATGAACACCATGTTTGTATCAGCCGATGCCTCTGCATCGGCTTTTGTCTGCTTGGGTCGCCACACTTTCTTTGGTGGGCGAGTCTCCATCTCCAATGTTTGCTGAATTTTCACGGCCAGATCGGGCCGTGCTTTCCTCAACGTGTACAGGTACTGCGCCTCGGCTTCCTCCAAGTTCCGTAGCCGTTGTACTCTGCGCTTTTGGGAGTGGCTGAGTCCATCAGGGCACCACCTTGGCCGGTGATATCTATCTTCTTCCTCTGACTCCTCGAAGTCTTCATCTCGAGATGACTCAGCTCGTTTGTTCTGAGGTGGGAGAGGTCCTAGACGCTTGAACACTGAAACTTCATTTGTTCCCTTCCTCTTCTGTCTACATTCTGGGCAGTTCTCGATTGTAGGCAATCGGCTCATTCCTGAGTCCCAGCAGTGTTTGAAGAAAGGACAATTCCAATGCCTATCCATGTCCTCTTGCTCTCTTGACCTCCCTCTAGCGTGACGCTCATACCCTTCTTGGTCTCTATCATATCGACGATACTTCTTGTCATCTGCATCAGACCGACGATATCTCTCATCATCTACGTCGTAGCGCCGACGTCGGTCGTACTGCTGCTCATATTTGTTAAGGAGATGTGCGGAGAGTGGTCGTTGATACCGCACGCTTCTCACTTCTTCCTCAGTCAAGTACCGTCTGTCATCATGCTGGGGCCGGTCGCGTGGATCGGCCTCCTCTTTATCTTTGCCACGGGAGTGACTGCTCTCTGGCTTATCCTTGCTATGGCGATCTGCAAGCCCTGCCATGTTGATATCAAAAGAGAAACCTGGCTCGCGTCTTATGCAGTGGCTGAGATCCACCATGTTGACGTCGGGAAACGGATGCGTGTCAACTCTCATGGCAAACTGACCGAAGAGTAATCGGCCTTGTTCTATCGCCATTTGAATCTGTCCGTGCAAGACTTTGCAGTCGTTGGTGGCATGGGTGAACGTGTGATGCCATTTGCAGTATGGCCTGCCGTTCATCTCTTGTAACGTGGGGATTTTGTGGCCTTCGGGTAACTTCAGCTGTTTTTCCTTCAGCAGCAAATCAAAAATTTGCTCCGTTTTGCTTAAATCAAAGTCAAACCCTTTTGCAGGCCCTGGTTGTTTCACCCACTTGCAGGACACGGGTTTTGCCCCGAGTCCATTCAGCTACGCGACTTCCTGATCTCTGCAATCTTCATCTTCTTCCGTATCGATCGGGCGACACGCTTGAACTTGTCCTGGTACACTTCGGTGGCCTGTTCATACGATGTCAATTTCTGAACCATATGCGCCGTGAATTGTAGTCTGCGAAGGTCACATTTGAGCGGCGCTGACGCCCTGCTATTGCCAGCTCGACTGCTTCCTTCTCAGATAAACGAACCGAATAACATCGGTTCCTGACGGTCCTGAAGCGCTGGATGTATTCAGACACCGTCTCTCCTCGCTTTGCCAAACCAGGTCAGATCGGCAATGCACTTCAGTAGCTTCGAATGATATTGTATGTGAAATTGTTCCTCCACTGCTTCCACGTCCGAACCGAATCTGGTGGCAACGAGGTGTACCACCCAAAGGCCGGACCCGTGAGAGATTGTGAGAAGAACCTCACACGTAGCTGGTCTGAAGCTGAGACCATGCCCAACTGTGCCAAATATCGGCTCACGTGCTCAATTGAGCTAGATCCTTCTGATCCACTGAATTTTGTGAAGTCAGGGAGCCGATATTTAGGCGGTAGTGGGATTAGGTCATACTCGTTGGGATACGGCTTGGAATAGCCGATCATTCTCTTCTTCGGCAGGATACCGAACTGGTCTCTCAAGATTGCAGTGATCTGATCCACCGTAGGAGCTGCGGAGGTTGAGCTTTCATGACTTGTTCCGGTGGCATATTTAGCTAGCCACGCCTGTTTCTCAGCATCTGCTCCAGAACTGCCTCCTGCTGTGGCAATCCCTCCGGCTGTGGCAGTCCCTCCTGCTGTAACCTGGCTCATCCAGTTGTTGCAGTCCGGCACGTACGTGCACACGTATCCATGCGGGATCTCCTTGGGCGGCTCATACAAGAACTGATAATCGCCAGGATCACCTCCAGACCGTACGCCGGTGAACCTTGTTGCTGTGGAGCTGCAACCGTGTATGGCAGTGGTGGTCTAGTGTAGAACGGTATTTCTCCCTGGTGAGTTCCTAGAGCAGGTCCTGAAGGAGAATACTGATGCTTCATGATTTCTTGCACCACGTGAAGCGCAACACGCTCCAAAGTGTTCACCAGGCTCTCAGAATGCCGATGTAGAGAATGAGCAACGGCATAGTTAATTTCCTGTCGCAGGGCTCTGGTACGTTCCTCCGAAGGGAGAGATAGATCTAGTCCCTCTAACGCGCCTTCGGGTTGGAACCCTTTGAACTTAATGCCGTGCGAACGGGTCTTCTCAAAAGAGCCGATGAGATCGGCTTCGAAGATGGCCTTGAGATCATCATATTTCTTCTTGTGCTCAGCAGGCAGATCTTCGTACTTGATCTTTTCTTCCGCCATCTCGGATGTTGACGTGGTTGTTGCGGAAGATGGTCCCACCGGGCGTGCCAGAATGTGTTGCCTGCCAAAACCCACCGGCGAGCAGTGGTTAAGCAACACGAAGAGCCGGGAGGCTTCCAAGGCTGGGCCCTGGTCCCTCGACGTCGTCCCGCAAATGTTCCGGCACACGTCCTAGCGGTTGCAAGGGCGTGCCACCTGACCTATACCTGGTCAGGAAGGTGTTGGATTGCTTCGATTAGTTTCCTGCATGGCAGACACGTAAACATTAAATACGAGCCCTATCGGCTCTCAGGTTGCCCTGTGGATCGGCTCAAAGAGCCGATCACCCCATGGCTTACGTCGGGTTAACGATGACATGGGGCTCCTGCTTGATCAAAATAAAGTTAATCTAATCTACGACAGTTTAGGGTTTTCACCGCATGATCGGAACATCCTACGCGTAGTTGAGCCTAATAGACATGAAAGATAATGGAAAACTAACCCTAAAAGAGGCCTAAAAACCAACGTTAAGTTAATTCCCGGAACATCCCTCTTAGGACTAACAAACCATACCTTACGCACTACCGGATCGTTCAACCCGTTTGCAAGGCCTAACCATACAGATATTAAACCAATCCTTGAAGAATCAAGGAGCAACTATAACAGATTGGATCTACTAAATAACGAACAAGCAAGGTGCTGCCCTTATACCTAGGTAGGTATAAGGGCAGCTAGATATCGAGGGGCAGCATAGCTAAGCAAGCATGTATAAGAAAAGCATCCATGCAAGCCCCAAAACACCTATGATAAATAGTGCTACTCGCCATCAACAATGCTTCAGCACGAGCAACACAAGGTAACGAATAAACGTATACTGCCTAGATCGCAAGATGCGATCTAGGCAGCATGATGCTTACCCGAAAGAAACCCTCGAAAGAAGGGGTGGCGATGCGCCTGATTTGTGTTTGTTGTGAACGTGATTGTCCTCCTTTCTCGATAACCCTAGATACATATTTATAGTCCAAGGGACTTTCTAATTCGGGCATGCACCTAACCGTGCACGGGTTAAACTCTATCTTTTAATTCTAAACTAAAATGCAATCTACTATATTTACAGATACACGGGCAATCTAGCCCAAACTCTTCGCAAGGCCGCTTCAAAGACACTCCACGTGTATATCCTTCAAGCCCATCTTCACTTACGGCCCATCTCCTGATTTGGCCAAAATCGGTGATAACACATACTTAATGCAATTATCTGTTGTTTACAACTTAATACTGGAGGGAGTTCGGATGATAACCCGAAGGTGGATTATTTAGGCATAGATGCATGCTGGATAGCGGTCTATGTACTTTGTCGTAATGCCCTGATTAAATCACATAGTAATCATCGTTGATATGTATTGAATCTTGATTTGTCAATTGCCCACCTGTAATTTGTTCACCCAACATGTTAGTTATCTTATTGGAGAGACACCACTAGTGAACTGTGGACCCCGGTCCATTCTTTTACATCTGAATACATTCTACTGCAATTATTATTCTTTACTGTTCTTTGCAAACAAACACCATTTTCCACTCGATACGCTTAATCCTTTGTTTCAGCAAGCCGGTGAGATTGACAACCTCACTGTTACGTTGGGGCAAAGTATCTTGATTGTGTTGTGCAGGTTCCACGTTGGCGCCGGTTTCCGGTGTTGCGCCGCACTACATTCCTCCACCAACAACCTTCACGTGCTTCTTGGCTCCTATTGGTTCGATAACCTTGGTTTCTTGCGAGGGAAAACTTCTTTGTGCGCATCACACCTTCCTCTTGGGGTTCCCAACGGACGTGTCACTACACGCGCAAGACTTTTTCTGGCGCCGTTGAGGGAGATCAAGACAGGGGAGTCTCCACTTCCAATCTCTTTTCTTTGTTTTTGTCTTGCTTTACTTTACTTTTATTTACTGTCTTGTTTGCTTCATATCTAAAAACACAAAAAAATTAGTTACTTTACTTTCTATCTTATTTACTAGCTCTATATCAAAAATACAAAAAAATTAGTTACTTGTCTTTACTCTACTTGCCTAGTTTACTTTTACTACTGTTATAATGAGTAATCCTGAAGTTGAAGTTCGTTCTTTTAAGCAACAAGGTGGAGAAAGTTTTAAAGATGCTTGGTACAGAATTAGTAATGCTCATCATAGGTGCATTAAGAAACACTCCACTATTATCCTTCTTAGGAATTTTTATGTTGGCTTATCTAGTTGGAATAGGTATGTTCTTGATACTCTTTCGGGAGGTAATTTCCTAGGTACTCCCGCTTTAGAAGCTAGTTGCATCATTGAGAGTCTAGTTGGAATACCACCTGTTAATGAAGTTAAAATTGAAATCTCTCTTGAGGATGTTATGAAAAAATTGGAAACCATAGAGAAAAATTTTCCAAGTGTTGAAACCAAATTGGAAATGTTACTTGATAAAACTGATGAACTTGATAAATCCTTAGGAGGAATTGATGAAAGAATTAGTGTCCTAGGAACTTGTGTTGTCCATGATAATCAAATCAATAGGATTGGTGAACTTGAAAAGGCTATGGGAACCTTGGGTTCAACTTTTTCTTCTCTTAAGTTTAAGGAGAAAGCTTATGTGGGTAAAGAGCAAAAATTCATGTATGCCTCTAAGGTGCCTAAACCAAAGAATTATTATAGGCCTAAAATTGATAAAACCCCTAGCACCACCATAGAAAATTTAGATAATGGAGCATCTAAGGTACCCTCTGCAACAAGTTGTGTTTGTAAGAAAAATAATAATGTTGATGCTTCTTCTCTTGATGTTACTTGATTTGCACTTTCTACGCTGAAAGGCGTTAAAGAAAAGCACTTCTTGGGAGATAACCCAAGTTTCATTTTATTTACTGTATTGTTGAGTCTTGGAAGTTGTTTACTACTGTAGCAACCTCTCCTTATCATGTTTTTGTGCCAAGTAAAGTTTCTATGTTAAAGTTGATGCTAGATTTGGATCGCTGCGCAGAAACAACATTGCTGTCTGTCACGAATTCGTACAGATTTCCCTGTAGAAAAATCAAAAAAATCTGCAAATTTACGAGCGTGATCCTCATATATGTACGCAACTTTCATTAGTTTTGAGTTTTTCCATTTGAGCAAGTTAAGTGCCCCTGCCAGATTCGTCTTTACGGACTGTTCTGTTTTTGACAGATTCTGTCTTTTATTTCGCATTGCCGCTTTTGCTATGTTGAATGAGTTTCTTTGTTCCATTAACTTTCAGAAGCTTTGTGCAATGTCCAGAAGTGTTAAGAATGATTGTGTCACCTCTGAATATGTGAATTTTTGATTATGCACTAACCCTCTAATGAGTTTGCTTGAAGTTTGGTGTGGAGGAAGTTTTCAAGGGTCAAGAGAAGAGGATGATATACTATGATCAAGAAGAGTGAAAGGTCTAAGCTTGGGGATGCCCGGTGGTTCACCCTGCATATTTTAAGAAGACTCAAGCATCTAAGCTTGGGGATGCCCAAGGCATCTCCTTCTTCATCGACAACATTATCAGGTCACTTCTAGTGAAACTATATTTTTATTCCATCACATCTTATGTTCTTTACTTGGAGCGTCGGTTTGCTTTTATTTTCGTTTTGGTTTGAATAAAGTTGGATCCCATCATTCTTATATTGGAGATATTACGCTCCGCTTTTTCATATGAAACACTTGTGTTCTTAATTGTGCTTTAATGTTCATGGCGAAGGCTGAAATTGCTTCGTTAAATTGCTATTTGGTTGGAATCAGAAAATGCTGCATATGGTTTGGAATAACTTGGCAATTGTTTGAGCTCTCATAGATCATGTTTAAGATCTTGCATCATGTAGTTTAATCTATTAATGAAGAACTACCGTAGAGCTTGTTTAATTTGGTTTGCATGATTGGTCTCTCTAAGTCTAGATATTTTCGGGTAAAGTGTTTGAACAACAAGGAAGACAGTGTAGAGTCTTATAATGCTTGCAATATGTTCTTGTGTAAGTTTTGTTGTACCTATTCATACTTGTGTTTGCTTCAAACAACCTTGCTAGCCCAAACCTTGTACTGAGAGGAAATGCTTCTCGTGCATCCAAACACCTTGAGCCAAAACCCATGCCATTTGTGTCCACCATATCTACCTACTATGTGGTATTTTTCTGCCATTCCAAAGTAAATTACTTGAGTGCTACCTTTAAAATTTCATTCCTTTATCTTTGCAATATATAGCTCATGGGACAAATAGCTTAAAAACTATTGTGGTGATGAATATGTAGTTATGTGTCTTAATTCTTATAAGTTGCTTGTTGAGCGGTAACCATGTTTCTGGGGACGCCATCAACTTTTACCTTTGTTGGATATCATGTGAGATGCTATGCATGTTCGTCTTGTCTGAAGTAAGTCGATTTCATGATCAAATGGTTTGAGTATGCATATGTTAGAGAAGAACATTGGGCAGCTAACTAAAGCCATGCATCATGGTGGAAGTTTCAGTTTGGACATACAACCTCAATCTCTTATGAGAATATTATTTGTTGTTGAATGCTTAAGCATTAAAAGAGGAGTCCATTATCTGTTGTCTATGTTGTCCCGGTATGGATGTCTAAGTTGAGAATAATCAAAAGCGAGAAATCCAATGCGTGCATTCTCCTTAGACCTTTGTACAGGCGGCATAGAGGTACCCCTTTGTGACACTTGGTTGAAACATATGTCATGTGATGATAATCCGTGTTTTCCGAGCTGATTAGGACAAGGTGCGAGCACTATTAGTACTCTATGCATGAGACTTGCAACTTGTAGGAAGTATTATGCATAGCACATATGAATTATTACTACCGTTGACAAAATTGTTTCTATGTTTTCAAAACAAAAGCTCTAGCACAAAAATAGTAATCCATGCTTCCCTCTGCGAAGGGCCATTCTTTTACTTTATTGTTGAGTCAGTTTACCCACTTCTTTCTATCTTAGAAGCAAACACTTGTGTTAACTGTGTGCATTGATTCTTACATGTTTACTTATTGCACTTGTTATATTACTCTATGTTGACAAATATCCATGAGATATACATGTTACAAGTTGAAAGCAATTGCTGAAACTTAATCATCCTTTGTGTTGCTTCAATGCATTCTACTTTGAATTTATTGCTTATGAGTTAGCTCTTATGCAAGTCTTATTGATACTTGTCTTGAAAGTACTATTCATGAAAAGTTTTGCTATATGATTCATTTGTTTAGTCATTATCTTTGTTAGCAATCTTTTGTTCAGATCACTCCATTCATCTCATATGCTTTACAATAATGTTGATCAAGATTATGTTGGTAGCATGTCACTTCAGAAATTATTTGTGTTATCGTTTACCTACTCGAGGACGAGTAGGAACTAAGCTTGGGGATGCTTGATATGTCTCAAACGTATCTATAATTTCTTATGTTCCATGCTACTTTTATGACAATACTTGAATGTTTTATACATACTTTACAACATTATTATACATTTTCCGGCACTAACCTATTAACAAGATGCCGAAGCGCCAGTTGCTGTTTTTGTTTTTGGTTTCAGAAATCCTAGTAAAGAAATATTCTCGGAATTGGACGAAATCAACGCCCAGGGTCCTATTTTTACACGAAGCTTCCGAAGACCGGGAGGGAAAGGAAGTGGGGCCACGAGGCGCCGACACAAGGCGGCGCGGCCCAAGCTCTGGCCGCGCCGGCCTGTTGTGTGGGGCCCTCGTGTGGCCCCCTGCGTTGCCCTTCCGCCTACTTAAAGCCTTCGTCGCGAATACCCCCGTACCGAGAGCCACGATACGGAAAACCTTCCAGAGACGCCGCCGCCAATCCCATCTCGGGGGATTCAGGAGATCGCCTCCGGCACCCTGCCGGAGAGGGGAATCATCACCGGAGGGGCTCTACATCATCATGCCCGCCTCCGGATTGATGCGTGAGTAGTTCATCCTTGGACTATGGGTCCATAGCAGTAGCTAGATGGTTGTCTTCTCCGCTTGTGCTATCATTGTTATAGATCTTGTGAGCTGCCTAACATGATCAAGATCATCTATTTGTAATGCTACATGTTGTGTTTGGTGGGATCCGATGAATCTAGAATACTATGTTAAGTTGATTATCAATCTATCATATATGTGTTGTTTATGTTCTTGAATGCTCTCCGTTGCTAGTAGAGGCTCTGGCCAAGTTGATACTTGTAACTCCAAGAGGGAGTAATTATGCTCGATAGTGGGTTCATGCCTCCATTGATCTGGGATCGTGACAGTAGGTTCTAAGGTTGTGGATGTGCTGTTGATACTAGGGATAAAACATTGATGCTTTGTCTAAGGATATTTGTGTTGATTACATTACGCACCATACTTAATGCAATTATCTGTTGTTTACAACTTAATACCGGGGGTTCGGATGATAACCTGAAGGTGGATTATTTAGGCATAGATGCATGCTGGATAGAGGTCTATGTACTTTGTCGTAATGCCCTGATTAAATCACATAGTAATCATCGTTGATATGTATTGAATCTTGATTTGTCAATTGCCCACCTGTAATTTGTTCACCCAGCATGTTAGTTATCTTATTGGAGAGACACCACTAGTGAAATGTGGACCCCGGTCCATTCTTTTACATCTGAATACATTCTACTGCAATTATTGTTCTTTACTGTTCTTTGCAAACAAACACCATTTTCCACTCGATACGCTTAATCCTTTGTTTTCAGCAAGCCGGTGACACTACAAGAAAAGTTGCCATGGCCGACGAAGTTGAAGTCGCGCCGTGGTTGCTGGTGCACCATGGCCGACGATTTTTGGTCCCTCCGTGGTTCATGTCAAAACTTTTTTTCTCGTTTTTGAGGCCACCTAGCCCGACGAAAGCGGCCAAAACGTCGCGTATGGTGGCCCGGGACGTGGTGCATCGCGAATTCTCGGGTTCGCCGGCCGAGTCAACGCAAATCCGCACCGCCCAGGGATGTAGGGCCCAGATGGCAGCCTCTCTAGCATTGTTTTTTTCTCGATCGCGCCATCTCGTTCAACGCTCTCCGATCGAGCCGTTTACGATGCAGGATCATGGGTCCCGCATGTCATCCTCTATGAACCAAAATTCCTTCTTTTCTTGGATTTTTTGACCCCCTGATTTGGCTACTTCCTTTTTCTTTTGATCCCGTGCCGCCTTGGAAACGTTGAGACCGCTGCAGCTAAATGGGACCCGCATGTCATCCTCTATGAGCAATCAACTTTCTTTTCTTGGAGTTTTTTTGGCACCTCATATTTGGTCACTTGCCTTTTTCTTTCGATCCCCGCCGCCTCTCAAACGGTGATACCGCTGCTGCTAAATGGGACCCGCATGTCATCCTCTATGTACTATAAAACTTTCTTTTCTTGGATTTTTTTGGCACCTCATATTCGGTCACTTGCCTTTTTCTTTCGATCCCCCGCCGCCTCTCAAACGGTGATACTGCTGCTTAATGGGACCCGCATGTCATCCTCTATGTACTATAAAACTTTCTTTTCTTGGATTTTTGTTGGCACCTCATATTTGGTCACTTGCCTTTTTCTTTCGATCCCCTGCCGCCTCTCAAACGGTGATACCGCTGCTGCTAAATGGGACCCGCATGTCATCCTCTATGGACTATAAAACTTTCTTTTCTTGAATTATTTTTGGCTCCCGATATTTGGTCACTTGCCTTTTTCTTTCGATCCCCTGCCGCCTCTCAAACGGTGAGACCGCTGTGCTAAATGGGACCCGCATGTCATCCTCTATGAGCAATCAACTTTCTTTTCTTGGAGTTTTTTTTGGCACCTCATATTTGGTCACTTGCTTTTTTCTTTTGATCTCATGCCACGTTTGAAACGTGGAGGAACCTGCTGGCTCATGGGACCCGGATGTCATCCTCTATGTGCTATAAAAGTTTCCTTTGTTGGATTTTTTTCACCCTCTGATTTTTGGCTTGCCTTTTTCTTTTGATCCCCTGCCCCCTTTGAAACGTTGAGTAAGCTGTTGGCTCAAGGGACCCGCATGTCATCCTCTATGTCCATCAACTTTCTTTTCTTGGATTTTTTTCACCCCCTAATTACTAGCTACTTTCTTTTTCTTTTGATCTCAAGCCGCATTACAAACATTGAGACCGCTGCTGCAAAATGGGACCCACATGTCATCCTCTATGTACAATAAATCTTGGATTATTTTTGGCTCCTGATATTTGGTCACTTGCCTTCTTCTTTCGATCTCATGCCGCCTTTGAAACGTTGAGTAAGCTGCTGGCTCATGGGTCCCGCATGTCATCCTCTACGAACAATAAAAGTTTCCTTTCTTGGAGTTATTTTTGACCCCTAATTTCTGGCTATTTGCCTTTTTCTTTTGATCCCCTGCCCCCTTTGAAACGATGAGGACGCTGTTGGCAGGTCGGTCCCACATGTCATCCTCTATGAACAATAAAAGTTTCCTTTGGTGGATTTATTTTTGACCCCTAATTAATTTCTGGCTATTTCCTTTTTTCTTCTTTTGATCCCCTGCCGCCTTGGAATTGTTGAGAATGCTGCTGCCTCATTTTTCTTTTGGTCCTGTGCCGCCTTGGAAACGTTGAGACCGCTGCTACAAAATGGGACCCGCATGTCATCCTCTATGTACAATAAAGTTTCTTTTCTTGGATTATTTTTGGCTCCTGATATTATGTCACTTGGCTTTTTCTTTTGATCTCATGCCGACTTTGAAACGTTGAGGATGCTGCTGCCTCATGGGTCCCGCATGTCATCCTCTCAGAACGATAAATGTTTTCTTTTCTTGTATTTTTTTACCAACTGATTTTTGGCTTTTTTTTATTTTCGATCCCCTGCCGCCTTTGAAACGTTGACGACGCTGCTGGCTCATGGGTCCCCGATGTCAGCCTCCCCGTACAAGAAACATGTGATATTTTATTTTGCAGACAATAAACGTTGTATTTCGCTCTGAGCTATTGCAAACGGATAAATTAAATCTTTATATCTACATAAACAAACTTATATGTTGAATCTCCTTGTTTTTTGTTTTTGCGAAGCATAGGACTTTCCTGTTTTTTTTTTAGAAAAATCCGACCTTTCCTGTTTTGGAGTGGGCTGAAATTGTACGAGTCAAAAGGCCCAGCAGGATAGTTCGAAGGCCCAGATGTCCAGATACAGCCCAATTGAAATCTTTCTTTTCTTGGATTTTTTTCACACCTACTTCATTTTTCTTTCGGTCCTGTGCCGCCTTGGAAGCGTTGAGACCGCTGCTACAAAATGGGACCCGCATGTCATCCTCTATGTACAATAAAGTTTCTTTTCTTGGATTATTTTTGGCTCCTGATATTTTGTCACTTTCCTTTTTCTTTCAATCTCATGCCGACTTTGAAACGTTGAGGAAGCTGCTGGCTCATGGGTCCCGCATGTCATCCTCTATGAACAATAAAAGTTTCCTTTGTTGGATTTATTTTTCCCCTAATTTCTGGCTATTTGCCTTTTTCTTTTGATCCCCTGCCCCCTTTGAAACGATGACGACGCAGCTGGCAAGTCGGTCCCACATGTCATCCTCTATGAATAAAAGTTTCCTTTGATGGATTTATTTTTGACCCTAATTAATTTCTGGCTATTTCCTTTTTTCTTTTGATCCCCTGCCGCCTTGAAATAGTTGAGGATGCTGCTGCCTCATGGGTCCCGCATGTCATCCTCTCAGAAAGGTAAATGTTTCTTTTCTTGAATTTGTTTACCAACTAATTTTTGGCTTATTTTTTCTTTCGATCTCCTGCCACCTTTAAAACGTTGACGACGCTGCTGGCTCATGGGTCCCCAATGTCAGCCTCCCCATACTGCAAATCCTCTTTCTGCAAAGGTTGTATTTCTAGATAGATAAGGTGGATTCGAATCTGCCATGGTTCAGGCAGCTCAGGTAAGCCTTCTTGCACTGATTAATGGAAGTAGTGTATAGCAAGGTCAAGACATGTGGCTCGGTGTAATGAATCTATTTGAATCATGTTGTGGGTTCAATCTGATAGTTCTCTAACAGGTCAGCCAAAATAGAAATTAAGTTTTTTTCTAAAACGGAAATGCAAATTAAGATGAACACAAACATTAGTTATCATAATAGCTGATCATACATACATACTTGCTAAGAGCAAAAGCTTGCCAGAGTTTTACCACCCATACAATTAATTAGCAGTTCAGATAAGATAACCTTATATAAGTATAACTACAAATGCATTTGCTAAGGGCTCATGGGACAACAGAACTAGACAACCGCGAACTTTATGACCAGCATGTCACAGCGGCATCGAAAGATCTTGACCTTCAACTTTGATCCAATGCGAAGTTTGGCACCGTCAATGAACTTTTTCCACCTGGAAGTAACAGCCAAGCGGCCATCTGTGGGACTGACGGAGTACCGTCCCTCCACGGTGAGACCTTCACTCTCCATGACGAGGGATATCTTGCCCCTTCGGCCAGCATTGAGATCCTTGGAGATACTTTTAGGCAATTTCTGATTCAAAGCAAGAGATACCACCAAAAATTAGTCAATGGCACCAATGCACTGAACCATGTGAGACTTTGAGCAGAGAAGACATCAAGATAAGAGCAGTTATGCTGTCATATACTCACGAACATAGCCTTCAGATGCGTCCTGGTCACCACACGGGTGGCCACAGCAATGAGCTGAGACCTCGGTGATCTGGCTGGGGCAGGTGCAGAGCCTGGGCTGGTACACGAGCTGGTGCTGATGCAGGAGACTGCTGGGCAGGTGCAGTAAACGGTGCCTCTAGAGGAACCGGTGCTGATGCAGGAGACTGTTGGGCAGGTGCAGTAAACGGTGCAGCTAGAGGAACCAGTGCTGATGCAGGAGCCTGCTGGGCAGGTGTAGTATATGGGGCCTCTACAGGAACCAATGCTGATGTAGGGGACTGCTGGGTAGATGCAGTAAACGGAGCTGGTACAGGAACCGGTGCTGATGCAGGAGAGTGGGAAGCCGGTGCCGGTGCTGGTGTGGTTGCCCTTTGTGACATCCGCTCCTGTTCCATCAGGGGATCTGCAGCTTTGATCATGTTAAACCCAGCAAGCTAGAACAGAGGGAATGGTTTAGAACAACTGCTCAGAATGCAGTTATCAAAAGATATGAGTAGAAAAAAGTTACATATTATATATTTGGAAGTGTCTCCAACTCTGTAAGCAGTTACGTATATCTGCCCGTTTGAGTTTCTGATCCTCAGCTCGTCGCCCTTCTTCAGACCGTAGTCAAAAGCAAACTTTCTCCAATCATGTCCATACAAATATGTGATGGCCTGCGTCTTGTAGACATACACCTCATAGACCGTGTAGGTGTTCATCAATTTGCCATTGCCATGCATAGTGAAAGACCCTTCATGCGGACACATCTGGTTAATCATTGGACGAAGTTCACAAGGTACAGTCTGCATGTGAAAATTGATACAAATGTAAGAAGCAGGAAGACTAAAAACAAGACTTTACTATATGCCAATTCATGCTAAACCA
This sequence comes from Lolium multiflorum, assembly GCA_030979885.1. Classification (NCBI taxonomy): domain Eukaryota; kingdom Viridiplantae; phylum Streptophyta; class Magnoliopsida; order Poales; family Poaceae; genus Lolium; species Lolium multiflorum. The sequence goes on along the minus strand of CM061748.1, from coordinate 157,866,835 downwards.
CTGAGAATACATACCTGTAACTCTGTGAAGGAGCTACTAGAAAGGTAGATAGAGCCATAGGAGGTGTTATATGCGGGGTATGTACATGGGCCCGCCATATTCCCGCAAGCTCGGCATCGGGATGGTGAAGGAAACATGGGAGGTACTACTGGTGCGTAGCGCTGAATGTAAGTGGAAGAATTAGGTTGTGTAAAGTGCATAGTTCAGAGCAATGCAAATGTTGACAAGCGAGTGCATAACACTATGTTACAAACTGAACAGTGAAAAATTAGTGTATGATGAATATAAGCATGCTAATTTGGTGTTTCCGAATTCCAAAAAGCATTAGACAGAGCCAGTGATAATATCAGACATAAATCATGGCATGTATATGTGGCTTAAGAAAATATACCCGAACCCTTGGATGGTTACGGCCCGGCTGGTCCTTGGACTTGAGCTTATATAAGCATCCAGAAGGTGGGGCTGACAGTAACTTGGTGGCAGCCTCTGCAGATGCCTCATCAGCAGCAGTTGCAATCCTTTTGACCAATGAAGGCTTAGCAGTTTCAGTCTGCATATGAAAATTGAAGAGCAACAGACATCAGCAGTGATATATAAAATGAATCTATGAGACACTGATGCATATAGTGCTGGATGTAAGTGGAAGAATAGGTGTGTGTTTCTGAACTATTGGTAAGCATTAGACAAAGCCGGCAATAAACAGACAAAAATCAAATCATGTATGAGGATTAAGAAAATATACCTGCTTACTGAAAAGGGTACCACCCAGCTGGCCCGTGGCCTTGTGCTTGAGGAGGTTTTCAGAAGATGGTGGCGGCACCATCGTCTTCACAGCAGCCTCATCAGGATCATTTTTTATCCATTTGAGTAGAGGCACAGAAGTTTCATCCTGCATATGAATAGCAACAGAACTCATCATTGATATTTAATAAATCTATGAGATAGACTGATGCAAATAGTGCGGGTGTAAGTGGAAGAATAGGGTTGTGCATAGAGAACAGTTGACAACAATGCAAATGATTACAAAAGAAGCCAATGGAAATCAACAGTTTATATACTGGATGAGACAGACTGAAAAGTGAAAAGTTAGTGTATGATGATTGTAAGCAAACGCAGTGTTTCTGAACTTTTGGTAAGCATTAGACAAAGCCAACAATAATTAAACAGATAATAATGAAATCATGTATGTGGATTAAGAAAATATACCAGATTCATTAAAAGGTCACCACCCAGCTGGCCCATGGCCTCGTGCTTGTAGAGGTTTTCGGAAGATGGTGCCGGCACCATCGTCCTCACAGCAGCCTCATTAGCCTCATTTTGCATCCACTTGAGTAAAGGCGCAGCAGTTTCAGCCTGCATAAGAATGGGAACAGATCTCAGCAGTGATATTGAATGACTCTGAGACAGACTGATGCATATAGTGCTGGATGTAAGTGGAAGGGTATGGCCGTGTATGGACAACAGTTCACAACAATGCAAGGGTGTGTTCGGTTCTGAAACAGCGTGGAATGGAATGGAATGGTTCCATTTCAGAGGAATGGAATGGTTACATTTTTGTTCGGTTGGGAAAAATGGAGAGCAGAAGAGATCGAGGTTAAACTAACCATTTGTCTCAAAATTGTAATTAACAATTGCAAATGACATTTTAATCTCAAAGTCGTAATTAACAGCGCCTAATGGTGCTCTTTTAATCTAAAAATCGTAATTAACATCATTTTTTGTTGGGTTAGGGGAACTGGAGTAGATGAACATTACTGTATGATGATTGTAAGCAAACGAATTTGGTGTTTCTAAACTTTTGGCTTCGAGATCTTATGGGTTTCAACTCTAGCCTACCCCAACTTGTTTGGGACTGAAAGGCTTGTTGTTGTTGTTGTTGTTGTTGTTGTAAACTTTTGGCAAGCATAGAAAAAACCGACAATAAACAGAGAAAAATCAAGGCATGTTTTGTGGATTAAGAAAATATACCATATTCATTAAAAGATCACCACCCAGCTGGCGCGTGGCCTTGTGCTTGTAGAGGCATTTAGAAGATGGGGGCGGCATCAACATACTGGCAGCCTGATCAGCCGCAGTTTTGATCTTCCTTTTGAGTAAAGGCCCTAAAGTTTCAGTCTGCATATGAATAGCAAAACAAAAGGCAGACCTCAGCAGTGATATTGAATTACTGTATGAGATAGACTGATGCATATAGTGGATGCTCTTAGCCTTTTGCAGCGTGAACACTAGCTATGGACAGACAAAAAAACTAGTTAACTCAGCTTTGTCTAGATATGAATGTACTACCACCATCCAAAAGCTTAAGCCTTATTTATTTTTGAGAAATCAAAACAAGCAAAGTTTGACCAAAATTTTAGAACATTCTATCAACAAATATAATACTGTGTAGATACCGTAGGAAAATATATTTTATTATCTATTTAATGATATTAATTTTGTATTTTGCATGTTACTGATTTTTGGTAAAAGCTTAGTCAAACATGGTATAGTTTGACTTTCTAAAAATAATATAAGCCCAAAGCTTTGGGATGGAGGCAGTAGTATCTAGAGCTAAAACACATCTAGATACATCCGTATCTACAGATAGTTGAGTCAATTAATTTGGATCTGAGGGAGTATCAGATTCAGACTACATCATGGTAAGTTGGTTAAAAAAATTACCCCTGGGCGGTCCCTGCCCAGCTCGGCAGTGGCATTTCGCTTCTTGTGCTGCAGATCGGGCCATGCTCCTGCAGCAGGTGGGGCGCTATTCTCGTTCCCCATAGCCTCAGCACGGAACCTGGAGGTACCAACCTGATACAGAGAATATAGAGCATGGTGTCACAGAGGCTTTACGCACAAACAGCTGAAGACATGTGCTACTTTAAGCATATTCCAGAACAGGAACAGATTGAGGATGCAGAGAGACACTTAAAAGGTAAAGAGTGGATAAGCAAACGGAGTACCTGCTTCGCGGGGCTGGGGACGCAGCTCAGGCTCAGCCAACTGCCCACATGCGTGGTGGCCTTACGCTCCATTGCCCCCACCGCCGAGGTCTTACCTTTCCTGTACAAGCTGACAAAAGATACAGTGAGGATCAGCAGAAACTACAAAGGTTGCAAATGTCGACAAATAAAGGAAGAACACCCCAATCCAAGCAAAGGTAGCCCCCGCCCCCACCCCCATCAATCACTCCCAGCTCGAGGGTGACCAGAAAGACACCCCTTCGCCCAGAATAGGAAAGAGATGCGCAAGATATCGAGGAGAGGAAAAAAGAACCGATCTCGAGAAAGGAAAGAACATTACTAGTCCTACCTAATCCGCTTGGTCTAGATGCAGCTTGCCCCTCCAAGCTGGATGCCTGGACGGTGGAGGCGAAAGGAGGGGATCGAGCTAGCGGCTTGCATCCGTCGGCAATCGGCACTCGATCGGGAGAGAAGGGGTGCTACATAAAGGGGAGGGGTAACATATTTTATTACACAGTGAACTTACTGATGTGACTAGTCATTACATGTCTCACTGAAACTAGGGCCCATAGTGTGGCACCCCAAATTCACTTGAAGCTGCCCGGCGGGACGCATTGGCGCGTCAAGAAACCCCCGAATTGTAGCGGGGAAATGAAACATTTCACAAAAATTCGAAATTCAAGCACACCGCCACGCGCCAAGCACGCGGCTGTTCCTTCCTCTTCCTCGGTTCCTCCTCCCCTATCCGAAAAAACCCCAAATCCCAAGCTCAAACCAAAAAAACAAATCCCCTGGCCGCCATGCATGTCCTCGTTAACCCGCTGGAGATCGTTCCCGGACGATGCGGACCCCCCGCCGGAAAGTGCTCATGGCAACCGTGCAAGCTCACCGGCGTGCTGTATCCCGAGAGGAACTGGTCAAAGCTTTGCTATTCGCCACACACAAAAAATTGCGGGCCAAGATCTGGTCAAAGCTTCGTCGATGGCTTGCCGCGAGAGGCTTGGAGTCCAGAGTCAATAAACTAGCTGCTCGAGGACTGGGCGGTTTACACGGATTCATATTAACTGACTCAAGTTTGTTAGTCTAGTTAACAAATGCATCTAGATACATCCATATCTAGACAGAATTGAGTCAATTAATATGAATCAGAGGGGAGTACCTGAAAGTGTTTCATGCTACCAACTAATGCGCTGGCAGGAATCGCTGTAGAAGTAATTGTGCTACTACTCATACGATGAACTGATTGTGTGGGTGTCGAATTTTGCAACGCGATCATCCACTGAATGCTTAATCTAGCGCCAAAGGCGTACAAATCATAACATACTACAGCACCAGAACATAAGAGTACGAATCATAAAGTAGCTCAACATTTTGCATCAGGGCTGGGTGGTCCTGAGACTACCGGGACGCCCCTGATGATCTCCGGGTGTGCATCCTCTTCAACGCAAAGCTGTGTACTCGGTCCACGGCCTCCTTCTGTAGGCTGGATAATCTCAGGTGCAGGACCTTCGTCTATGAGAGGCTCGTCATCAGTACCATCCACAGGTGCATCAGGGCTGGGTGGTCTTGAGACTACCCGGACGTCCCTGATGATCTCCGGGCGTGCATCCACTTCAACGCAAAGCTGTGTACTCGGTCCACGGCCTCCTTCTGTAGGCTGGATAATCTCAGGTGCAGGACCTTCGTCTATGAAAGGCTCATCATCAGTACCATCCACAGGTGCATCAAACTGAGATTCATCTTCAAATCTCCCATCAAACTGAGAGACCTCTTCAACTCTATGCTTCTGCAATTAGTACATCAACCGATTAGACAAACATCTAAGGGATGCAACCTGAACAAATGCCGTTTTACATATTTACCTTCTCATCTGGCACAACACATGTCCCAGAGCTGAAACCCGTTTCCTGAAGCAAGCGCTTTTTCTCTCCTTCCCGTCCATCCATCTGCAACAAGTTAAATTTGAGTACAGAACCTTGCACACAATGCAAACTATTGATTGAAACAGCGGCAGCATCAATATAAATAATTAACTACATATGCCAGCACACATACAGTGTGAGCAAGATCTGCTTCTCCTGCTAAAGGATCATTATATGGTTCACCATGCTAAACCCGCCTAACATATGTGCGGTCCATCCCAAAAATGTGTAAATGATCTGCCACTACAGGGTGAGGCCTCTTCTCACCATTCATACATGTGCAGCGCGGGCAATACACGTCCAGGTTGTGACCTTCATGAGCTCTAATAAACCCCATAAAGGGTTGAACACCATTTATATATGAAGGGGAACATAAGTGTCCATGCAGTATCCAAGTTCTGTCCATCTGTTTAATTATGAGATACAGTGGTTGGTGATTAATTTAAGGCGAAGTAGGAAATGTATATCCATCGAGTACAAAACTATACTACATGATTATGCATTTCAGCAATCATGTCGAGTACAAAACAAAAAATGCCCATCGACATTTTAGCAAACAGATCGTGTACAAAACTCTGCCATGGCATTTCAGCAAATTAACGGATCGAGTGCAGAACTGACTCTATATGCCCACGCAAATGAACAAATTGATCGATGACAAATCGAGCGGAAAACTATAAAGTGCCAATTAGTTCGAGCATACTGACGAATTTTTTTAGCAGCATCAAGAAAATATAAATCGTTAGGCCGTCTTGCCCGATACATGATTGAGCTAGAGATAGCAGCCCTACCGTGGATCAACTTGACCGCCGGTGCGTCTCGAGAAGAACGACGGGGAGGGGAAGCTTCTTCTTCGCACGGACGGGACGGGGAGGGGAAGCTCTTCGCACGGACGGGGATAAGTTGTGTAGGGGTGGGTGGGGGGTCATGCGGCCGGGCCGCCGGGGTGATAATTAAGGTCGGTAGGTGGCGTTTAATGGAGTTGCGTGTGTAATTTGCCGTGCACAAGGTTGAGGAATAGGCGGTTCCCTTTGCCGCGCGCACAATTCAAACTATCCCGCCCATGTAGTTTAAATTCGCCATATTTTCGTTAAATCGACATAAAGTCATGTGAGTGGGGGAAAATTAGCAAAGTTGCTTGAAAAATAGTAAAACTCTGGAATTATCCTTTAAATATGCTCTACTTCGTGTGAAAATCGGGGTGTGGAAGCATGTTGAGCTGTTTTATTTGTACTTTCTTCATTAAAACTCCCATTTTATGCACTTTGGATGGAAAGAAATCATTTGTACATAAATTTTGACAACGCCATTTGCAAACACTAATTGTTTTACATGCCAAGATGCACCCATCCACCAAATATATATGGGGCAAAAGTTTATCACAATCTAGCAGATATGCATAATTGGTGAGGGACCCCTTTTGATTTTGTGCAATTTCCACTAATTAGGTAGAGAGAAGGGGTTAATTAATTAGGCCATATTAGGGGTTATGTGTTTTAGATTAGGTTGTGTGGATTCAAATACAACTTCTTTATTTGTGTGCTATGATTAATCAAAACTAGATCGATCGACTGCGCACACATTATTAGAGGCGCATGCCTTTGCGCACAAAGTGCATGTGTGTGTTGTTGGCCACCAATTAACGAGAGAGAGAGAGAGAGAGAGAGAGGTAGAGAGAGAGCTACATACGAGAGAGCGATTGAAATCCCCAAATTAAACACATATATATATGCATGGCACATTTAATTTAATTAGAGGACCGCGAGGCACCCCTGGCCTGCTTGATGCACAATTAAGTGTCATTGGCCTATATATAGGGTTTAATTAGGGTTTAGGGTTAGGAGGTTAGGGTTTAGGGTCTAGGGTTTAGGGTTTAATGTTTATGGTGTTTAGGGTTTAGGGATTTAGGGATTAGGGTTTATTTAGGGTTTAAGGTTTAGGGATCATCGATCGAGTGCGCACACACACATTATTAGAGGCACACGCGCCTTTGCGCATAAAGTGCATGCGTATATGTGTGTGTTTTTTGGCCACCAACGATATATAGATGATCGAGAGAGAGAGAGATTGAAATCCCCAAGAATATGTTCAAATATATATTAAAATATATGCACGAATGCATGCATGGTAGGCCATGCATGCACACTAATTATATATATATTATGAGGAAACTTAATCAAATGTGTTTTCATTCGAGAGAACTTGTCAAAATTCAAGTTAATTAATTTATCATCGATAATTATATAATTAATTAATGAATCTCAGGGAGATGTTATACAACATATGATCGATATAGGCCATGTATATATTAATTGGTGTTAATCTACCGTTTAATTTGCTAGCTAGCTGCTATATATAGAGCATGTTTTTATTAGATCGGGTTATAGCTAGCTAGTATAGTTTAGGGTTATGTGTTTTAATTAACTAGGGTTTGATTAGCTAGGGGTTAGTTATATATATATGGTTTTGGGTTAATGCATGGCACATTTAATTTAACTAGAGGACCGCGAGGCACCCCTGGCCTGCTTGATGCACAATTAAGTGTCGTTGGCCTATATATAGGGTTTAATTAGGGTTTAGGGTTAGCTAGGGTTTAGGGTTTAGTGTTTAGGGTGTTTAGCTAGGGTCTAGGGTACGTTTAGGGTTCAGTGTTTAGGGTCTAGGGTTTAGTGTTTAGGGTGTTTAGGGTCTAGGGTTTAGGGTCTAGTGTTTAGGGGGTTTAGGGTTTAAGTAGTGTTTAGGGTGTTTAGGGTTTAGTGTTTACGGTGTTTAGGGTCTAGGGTTTAGGGTTTAGTGTTTAGGGTGTTTAGGGTCTAGGGTTTAGTGTTTAGGGTGTTTAGGGTTTAGGGGAGTTTTAGGGTTGTTTAAGGTTTAGGGATCATCGATCGAGTGCGCACACACATTATTAGAGGCACCCGCGCCTTTGCGCATAAAGTGCATGCGTATATATGTGTGTTTTTTTGCCACCAACAACGATATATAGATGATCGAGAGAGAGAGATTGAAATCCCCTAGAATATGTTCAAATATATATTAAAATATATGCACGAATGCATGGTAGGCCATGCATGCACACTAATTATATATATATTATGAGGCAACTTGATCAAATGTGTTTTCATACGAGAGAACTTGTCAAAATTCAAGTTAATTAATTTATCATCGATAATTATATATATAATTAATTAATGAATCACAGGGAGATCGATAATTAATTTAGGGTTTTAGGGTTGTTTAAGGTTTAGGGATCATCATCGATCGAGTGCGCACACACATTATTAGAGGCACCCGCGCCTTTACGCATAAAGTGCATGCGTATATATGTGTGTTTTTTTGGCCACCAACGATATATAGATGATCGAGAGAGAGATTGAAATCCCCAAGAATATGTTCAAATATACATTAAAATATATGCACAAATGCATGGTAGGCCATGCATGCACACTAATTATATATATATTATGAGGCAACTTAATCAAAATGTGTTTTCATTCGAGAGAACTTGTCAAAATTCAAGTTAATTAATTTATCACGATAATTATATAATTAATTAATGAATCTTAGGGATATGTTATACAACATGATCGATATAGGCCATGTATATTTTAATTGGTGTTAATCTACGGTTTGCTAGCTAGCTGCTATATATAGAGCATGTTTTTATTAGATCGGGTTATAGCTAGCTAGTATAGTTTAGGGTTATGTGTTTTAATTAAGTAGGGTTGATTAGCTAGGGTTAGTTACATATATATGGTTTAGGGTTAATGCATGGCACATTTAATTTAATTAGAGGACCGCGAGGCACCCCTGGCCTGCTCGATGCACAATTAAGTGTCGTTGGCCTATACATAGGGTTTAATTAGGGTTTAGGGTTAGCTAGGGTTTAGGGTTAGGGTTAGGGTTATGGTTTAGGGTCTAGGGTTTAGGGTTTAGTGTTTAGGGTGTTTAGGGTTTAGGGATTAGGGATTAGGGATTTAAGGTTTTAGGGGTTGTTTAAGGTTTAGGGATCATCGATCGAGTGCGCACACACATTATTAGAGGCACCCGCGCCTTTACGCATAAAGTGCATGCGTATATATGTGTGTTTTTGGGCCACCAACGATATATAGATGATCGAGAGAGAGATTGAAATCCCCAAGAATATGTTCAAATATACATTAAAATATATGCACGAATGCATTGTAGGCCATGCATGCACACTAATTATATATATATTATGAGGCAACTTAATCAAATGTGTTTTCATTCGAGAGAACTTGTCAAAATTCAAGTTAATTAATTTATCACGATAATTATATAATTAATTAATGAATCTCAGGGATATGTTATACAACATGATCGATATAGGCCATGTATATTTTAATTGGTGTTAATCTACGGTTTGCTAGCTAGCTGCTATATATATAGAGCATGTTTTTATTAGATCGGGTTATATCTAGTATAGTTTAGGGTTATGTGTTTTAATTAAGTAGGGTTGATTAGCTAGGGTTAGTTACATATATATGGTTTAGGGTTAATGCATGGCGCATTTGATTTAATTTGAGGACCGCGAGGCACCCCTGGGCTGCTCGATGCACAATTAAGTGTCGTTGGCCTATACATAGGGTTTAATTAGGGTTTAGGGTTATCTAGGGTAGAGGGTTAGGGTTAGGGTTAGGGTTTAGGGTCTAGGGTTTAGGGTTTAGTGTTTAGGGTGTTTAGGGTTTAGGGATTAGGGATTAGGGATTTAGGGTTTTAGGGTTGTTTAAGGTTTAGGGATCATCGATCGAGTGCGCACACACATTATTAGAGGCACCCGCGCCTTTACGCATAAAGTGCATGCGTATATATGTGTGTTTTTGGGCCACCAACGATATATAGATGATCGAGAGAGAGATTGAAATCCCCAAGAATATGTTCAAATATACATTAAAATATATGCACGAATGCATTGTAGGCCATGCATGCACACTAATTATATATATATTATGAGGCAACTTAATCAAATGTGTTTTCATTCGAGAGAACTTGTCAAAATTAAAGTTAATTAATTTATCACGATAATTATATAATTAATTAATGAATCTCAGGGATATGTTATACAACATGATTGATATAGGCCATGTATATTTTAATTGGTGTTAATCTACGGTTTGCTAGCTAGCTGCTATATATAGAGCATGTTTTTATTAGATCGGGTTATATCTAGTATAGTTTAGGGTTATGTGTTTTAATTAAGTAGGGTTGATTAGCTAGGGTTAGTTACATATATATGGTTTAGGGTTAATGCATGGCGCATTTGATTTAATTTGAGGACCGCGAGGCACCCCTGGGCTGCTCGATGCACAATTAAGTGTCGTTGGCCTATACATAGGGTTTAATTAGGGTTTAGGGTTATCTAGGGTAGAGGGTTAGGGTTAGGGTTAGGGTTTAGGGTCTAGGGTTTAGGGTTTAGTGTTTAGGGTGTTTAGGGTTTAGGGTTTAGGGATTAGGGATTTAGGGTTTTAGGGTTGTTTAAGGTTTAGGGATCATCGATCGAGTGCGCACACACATTATTAGAGGCACCCGCGCCTTTACGCATAAAGTGCATGCGTATATATGTGTGTTTTTTGGGCCACCAACGATATATAGATGATCGAGAGAGAGATTGAAATCCCCAAGAATATGTTCAAATATACATTAAAATATATGCACGAATGCATTGTAGGCCATGCATGCACACTAATTATATATATATTATGAGGCAACTTAATCAAATGTGTTTTCATTCGAGAGAACTTGTCAAAATTCAAGTTAATTAATTTATCACGATAATTATATAATTAATTAATAAATCTCAGGGATATGTTATACAACATGATCGATATAGGCCATGTATATTTTAATTGGTGTTAATCTACGGTTTGCTAGCTAGCTATATATATATAGAGCATGTTTTTATTAGATCGGGTTATAGCTAGCTAGTATAGTTTAGGGTTATGTGTTTTAATTAAGTAGGGTTGATTAGCTAGGGTTAGTTACATATATATGGTTTAGGGTTAATGCATGGCACATTTAATTTAATTAGAGGACCGCGAGGCACCCCTGGCCTGCTCGATGCACAATTAAGTGTCGTTGGCCTATACATAGGGTTTAATTAGGGTTTAGGGTTAGCTAGGGTTTAGGGTTAGGGTTAGGGTTAGGGTTTAGGGTCTAGGGTTTAGGGTTTAGTGTTTAGGGTGTTTAGGTTTAGGGATTAGGGATTAGCGATTAGGGATTTAAGGTTTTAGGGTTGTTTAAGGTTTAGGGATCATCGATCGAGTGCGCACACACATTATTAGAGGCACCCGCGCCTTTACGCATAAATTGCATGCATATATATGTGTGTTTTTTGGCCACCAACGATATATAGATGATCGAGAGAGAGATTGAAATCCCCAAGAATATGTTCAAATATACATTAAAATATATGCACGAATGCATGGTAGGCCATGCATGCACACTAATTATATATATATATATTATGAGGCAACTTAATCAAATGTGTTTTCATTCGAGAGAACTTGTCAAAATTAAAGTTAATTAATTTATCACGATAATTATATAATTAATTAATGAATCTCAGGGATATGTTATACAACATGATCGATATAGGCCATGTATATTTTAATTGGTGTTAATCTACGGTTTGCTAGCTAGCTGCTATATATATATATAGAGCATGTTTTTATTAGATCGGGTTATAGCTAGCTAGTATAGTTTAGGGTTATGTGTTTTAATTAAGTAGGGTTGATTAGCTAGGGTTAGTTACATATATATGGTTTAGGGTTAATGCATGGCACATTTAATTTAATTAGAGGACCGCGAGGCACCCCTGGCCTGCTCGATGCACAATTAAGTGTCGTTGGCCTATACATAGGGTTTAATTAGGGTTTAGGGTTAGCTAGGGTTTAGGGTTAGGGTTAGGGTTAGGGTTTAGGGTCTAGGGTTTAGGGTTTAGTGTTTAGGGTGTTTAGGTTTAGGGATTAGGGATTAGCGATTAGGGATTTAAGGTTTTAGGGTTGTTTAAGGTTTAGGGATCATCGATCGAGTGCGCACACACATTATTAGAGGCACCCGTGCCTTTACGCATAAATTGCATGCATATATATATGTGTGTTTTTTGGCCACCAACGATATATAGATGATCGAGAGAGAGAGATTGAAATCCCCAAGAATATGTTCAAATATACATTAAAATATATGCACGAATGCATGGTAGGCCATGCATGCACACTAATTATATATATTATGAGGCAACTTAATCAAATGTGTTTTCATTCGAGAGAACTTGTCAAAATTAAAGTTAATTAATTTATCACGATAATTATATAATTAATTAATGAATCTCAGGGATATGTTATACAACATGATCGATATAGGCCATGTATATATTAATTGGTGTTAATCTACGGTTTGCTAGCTAGCTGCTATATATAGAGCATGTTTTTATTAGATCGGGTTATAGCTAGTATAGTTTAGGGTTATGTGTTTTCATTAAGTAGGGTTGATTAGCTATGGTTAGTTACATATATATGATTTAGGGTTAATGCATGGCACATTTAATTTAATTAGAGGACCGCGAGGCACCCCTGGCCTGCTTGATGCACAATTAAGTGTCGTTGGCCTATATATAGGGTTTAATTAGGGTTTAGGGTTAGGGTTAGGGTTAGGGTTTAGGGTATAGGGTTTAGTGTTTAGGGTGTTTAGGGTTTAGGGATTAGGGATTAGGGTTTCAGGGTTGTATAAGGTTTAGGGATCATCGATCGAGTGCGCACACACATTATTAGAGGCACCCGCGCCTTTGCGCATAAAGTGCATGCGTATAGTTTAGGGTTATTTGTTTTAATTAAGTAGGGTTTGATCAGCTAGGGTTAGTTACATATATATGGTTTAGGGTTAATGCATGGCACATTACATATAGTTTAAATCTCAAGAATGTTTATACATGATAGGCCATATGTGCAAAGGAATTTTTTCCCCGTGAACTTGTCAAAATTCAAGTTTATCAGTGCCAATGGAAACTAGTCCAAAAAATTACATAGAGGACCAAAAGTACTAGACAATAACTAATAGAACCTGCAACTTTACAAAAAGGACCCCAAAACATATAGAAGAAAATCAATCGAGTCCTTCTGGACCGCACATCAGATCTCTGCTCCGCATCCTTTCCAGCAACTCCGTCGCCGGGGACGCACCACTTGGGACGGTGTCGCCGGTAGTCGCCAGGACGAAGGAGAAGAAGGGCCTCAGCAACGGCATATTGGCTCTGAGAAGGGCCGCTGAAAGGCCAAGATGTGCACGGGCAAGACGGATGACGCCGTCGTATGCCCCGAGCTTGTGAACTTTAGCAGCTTGACTTCCCCATTGGCCAGATCTGAAGCACTGACCAAAGCAAGCCTCACCGTTAGCGCCATCACATTGATGGCACCAGATCGGGGTTTGGCCGGCAAGATCCGCCAGATTCACCATAGGCCAGATCTGAAGCCGATGACGAGATCCCCGACTCCATTGCGCCATTCTGCTCATGGGAAACACTGGATCTAAGCTTACAACAACACTAACTCCCTCGGATCCAAATTAGCTGACTCAACTTTGCTTATCTAAATATGGATGTATCCACACATGTTTTTACTCTAGATACATACACGTCTAAGGAAAGTTGAATCAATTAAGTTAGTTAAGTGGATTACCCAAGGTTTATCGAACTCAGGGAGGAAGAGGTCAAAGATATCCCTCTCATGCAACCCTGCAACCACAAAGCAAGAAGTCTCTTGTGTCCCCAACACACCAAATACACTTGTCAGGTGTATAGGTGTACTAGTTCGGCGAAGAGATAGTGAAATACAAGTAATATGGATGTATATGAGTGGTAATAGCAATCTGAATAAAATATGGCAGCGAGTAAACATGCAACAGAACAGTAAGTAAACGGTGTTTGCAGTATTGGAAACAAGGCCTAGGGATCATACTTTCACTAGTGGACACTCTCAACATTGATCGCATAATAAATACTTCTTCTCATATGCGCTACATACACTCTTGTTTGATAATGAACACATTGCGTAGGATTACACGAACCCTCAATGCCGGAGTTAACAAGCTCCACAATTCAATGTTCATATTTAAATAACCTTAGAGCATAATAGATCATTGCAAAATAAACCAAGAACTAACATAGTGCACTCACTATCCACATTACACTATGAAGGAGGAATAGATCACATCAATACTATTATAATGACTAGGAAAATGCCCGTGCGTTGCAACGGAAAAAAGACTTTGATTTACGAGGTACAAATTGTTTGGAAACGAGACACAAATAAGATTTACAAAGACAATAAATGAAACGTTCTTTTTTGACAGAAGAAACGAAACATTCTATTTATACAAAGAAGATACCAAGCACAACCCCACCTAGTGGTTGGTCGGAAGGTCGGCTATTGCTTGTGCAATCAAATAAATTATGCACAAAATTAATAAAAAAATTATACTTCCTCCGTCTCTAAATAATTACCACATAGCATTAGTTAAATATATACCAAAAATTTTCTAGATTCATTAACTCTATAACAAGTAGTTGAAGACGGAGAAAGAAAAAAATGCTGATATTTGCATTGCAGCCGTTGTGTTGCAAGAAAGGCAACTAATAAATACAGGAAGAAATCGGGAGTTCAGAAAATTGGCGTGGCACAATTGAAACTGCAAACGCCATACTCTGTTTTTATTAATCGTTATCTTGCCGGTTCCCTTCTCATGTTTCTCGTGGCATGTATCTTCACCTTCTCACAATTCTATCGTAATTCATTGAACAATCTTCACGCTTATATCTAATTTCATGTAGCAAAATCATAGCGAAAACAAGCAAAGCTAACAGAAAGATTTGCAACGTACAATAACAATGCTAAAACTATATAGGGAAAGACCTGATCGTACTTGCCCGTGAATTTGATCCGGTCATCGTCCCAGGTAGCCGCCTAGGACTCAAGTAGATTCCTCGTTACATGACTGTCCACATCGCTGCGCGGCTGTCCGACCCGACGACTTGGTCTGTTGGTCCATCCTGTTAGGCCGCTGGCCGAGATATCAGTCTCCGTCCGACATGGGGACTTGCACGTTCTCCGTGAACCATGCTCGTGCACGTGCTTCTGCAGCAGCCTCGTCAAGCTCTCATTGTGCGTCTGCAGCTCAGCCCCATGGCAACCCAGACGTCTACAACGGGAGCCCGCCGCCGTCAGGCCTCGTCGATCTTACTGCTGCGTCAGCCGCTCGTCATGAGGACGTAGTCCCATATTGTCATTCGTCAAGCACGGCGTCGTTCCCCTATTGCTGTCGCCCCTCTATACAACAGCCGCCGAGCGACGGGGCGGAGCAGGCCAATGAGGGACGGATCGGGACGGAGGTTGCCGGCGAAGGAGGAGCGAGGCTGCAACCGCGCGCCGACGTCAGGCGCATGTCTCCATGATCCAGCCAGTTGTGTGTTGTGGCGGCAGCGGCCACCACCGAGGCCCTGTCTCCGGCATGTTAGGGCGGAACGAAGGCATCCATGTTAGGGCGGAAATTTCTTCATCTCATCTTCTTTCATGTGGATGGTCTGTCCCCGTTTGTTTTCTATCTCGCTTCGTGGAGACAAAACAATCGCCATCGTCCTGCACCACGTTCTGGCACTTGACGCGAGTTCGAGACGGACCCCCGTCTTGGGGCCATGCCGGCAGGAGGCAGCCATCCGCACCTCCGTCAACTGTGTCTCCGCCGTGTCTCAGCATCTATCGGCCGGATACCAAATTAACCGATCTTTCTCCAATCAATTAAGGACAACCGGGCACATATATATTGGCAGCTAGGTTCGTTCGGAGAGGACTCTGGACAGCTAGCTAGGTTCGTTCGGATGGAACTCTGATCGTTGGGTGCCAACGTTTGCTGCGGAGGACAGCTAGCTAGGTTCGACTCTATTAGGCTCGGGCTCGACCTTCCTTTTTTAGACAACACTCTGATCGAGTCCTTGTACTACACGGTGAACATGTTGTATGTTATTTCGCGTGCAAGAGCATAGGAGAGGCACACGATGGACAAATTGGGCCACGCAAATCAGGTCAAGGACACTCTTCGGCAGGTTGGGCCTAGGAAAAGCACCTTTGGCCCGTTTGTGACACCAGCCAGTCACCTATTGCAATTTAATAGTAAAGATAATTAACTCCACAATCTACAAGAGATCGTGATCATAGCCTACGACAAGAACCACACGGTGCACACACTAATCACCTTTACACCAAGTAGGAGGAATAGACTACTTTAATAACATCACATGAGTAGCACATAACTAGTAGCGATACAAAGCTCATCATATGGATCTCAATCATGTAAAGCAGCTCATGAGATCATTGTATTGGAGTACGAGAGAGATTAACCACATAGCTACGGTAGAGCCCTCAGCCCCAGGAGAGAACTACTCCCTCCTCATCATGGGAACAGCGATGGCGGTGAAGATGGCGGTGGAGACGGCTTCCGGGGGCAATTCCCCGTCCGGCGGCGTGCCGAACAGAGACTCTGTCCCCCGAATCTTGATTTCGCGATGGCGGCGGCTCTGGAAGGTTTTCTCGGGTCTCGTCTTCTCCGTCGGTGTTTTTAGGTCAGGGACGATTAAATAGGCGAAGAGATGGAGTCGGAGGGGCCACGGGGTGCCCACACCACAGGGGCGCGCCCCCCGGGCCGCGCCGGGTGTGGTGTGGGCCCCCTGGCTCCCCTCTCGTCCTTCTCCGGTGCTCTGGAAGCTTCCGGGAATTATAAGGTCCTCGGTCTTGATTTCGTCCGATTCCGAAAATATTTCGTTACTAGGATTTCTGAAACCAAAAACAGCAGAAAACAGGAACTGGCACTTCGGCATCTTGTTAATAGGTTAGTTCCGGAAAACGCATAAATATGACATATAATGTGTATAAAACATGTAGGTATCATCAATAAAGTAGCATGGAACATAAGAAATTATCGATACGTTGGAGACGTATCAATCCACACATGTTTTTACTCTAGATACATACACGTCTAAGGAAAGTTGAATCAATTAATTTAGTTCGGAGGGTGTACAATATACAGAGAGAAGTCGGCCTCGTCTCCGGCCGGCGAGGCCGCCGGAGAGAAGGGGGAGAGGAGCCGGGGGAGTGGGAGAGACTCGAGAGAGAAAGAGAAGAGGAAGAAATGAGAGCTCCCTGGGGAAGAACATTATTTTTGTCGTTCTGCTCGTAGCTTGAAACTGAAAATTTCGGCCGCGCGCCAAATCATCCCGCCGCATCCATTCGAAAATCCCGTGACCAGTTTTACCCTTTTAACCCTGGTCCGGAAGCTACAACCCACCGACCATGGAGGGCTCATTCGGTAACAATGAAATATCTTGCCTAGATCCCGAACCCTCCCCACAGGCCCACACCCACCCACCAACCATTCGCCCCATTAGCTCAAAAATACTCTCACACGCCAAAGCTCTGACTCTCTACAGTACTAGATCTGCTTCGCCGCCGGCATACTCCTCCACAGCGTAGCCTTGATCGTGTTGGCTGTCCACCCACCTGATCCGCTCCCCCGCCGCCCTCGTCACCGACGGATCTGCTTCACCGCCGACCTCGCCACCGACGGATCTGCTTCACCGCCGACCTCGCCACCGACGGATCTGCTTCACCGCCGACCTCGCCACCGACTACCTCGCCGCAGCGGCTGTATCAACTTCACCGAATCCCTTGCCAGCCAACCAGATCTGCTTCACTAACGCCCGCTTCTACTGAAACAGGGTCGATTCATCGTCTCCCGCGTTCGCCGCCGCTGGAATGCAAGTTGCCGCCCCCGTCCACCCCGCCGCAGCTTGGTTAGTACGCTGGCCCGTTAGATCGTGGTGTTTCTTTAGCCATGTTTTGTGTAGTTATTTGCAGATCTCATATGCCGTTAACTTTCTTGATGTGTTGCTTCGCATGAAGTTTGTTTAAATATTGTACAGTACAAAAGCATTATCCGGTCGCTACCATCCTGTTCATTCTACTGACACCTGTGTGCATCCACATATTTATAGCCTTATACCCATTCATTTGCTGCCAACTGTTTTTGTACTGCATGCTATTGTCGCACTGCTTTTATAGTCATGCTATGGGCATTTCCAATCTGCTTGTTCTTATACCACGTCATTAGCTCACCGCTAGCCGCTAGCTGTTTTCTCGTGTCTGCTATTCTCACACTGCTTTTATAATCATGCTATGTGCATTTCCAATCTGCTTGCTCTTATACCTCGTCTTTAGCTTATATAGTTATTGCTGCGTGCATGTCTGGTCTTTGTATTATCGTAGACTGACTTGTCAATGTTATTTTTCCTAGGGATTGATCATGCGAACCACTTATTAGAACATCCAACATTAACAGCGGGGACGCTAGGGAAGGTTGGAATCTGAGTTCTTGGTTGGTAATTTTGGCAGTTTACTTCCGTTATTATCTATAACCTATATGCATTGTTCCTTATGCAAGAGATTAACACTTGGAACCCTGCCATAGCAATGCCATTCATGCTTTACTATGTTTCTGCCTATTTGATATGCTTGTCTTGGAGAAACTGCGAAGGTGATTTGAACCTGACATTTGGTCATTCTTAATGCCAGTTTACTTTATGTGGAAAACCTTGGCATTACCCTACTCTAAATCTGAATGTCTGAAATTCGTATCTCATGCAAAGCAACATCTAGTTGGTTTTAATCTGATATCTGGTAAATATTGGCTTATTCATTTGGCAGCTCAAGTTTTTTGTTATTTGAAACCAGCTGACTTGGTCTTAAATGTGATATCTAAACACAGATTAAGGACAATGGAGCAGGAGGATTAGCATTTCACTTGATGGCTGAACCTAAAATGACAGGCATGTTGACCACGACTAGTGCACGCAAGAGAAGGACCTGCAGCGAGCCAGTATGTGCTTAGTACATGCATCTTATCTTATCTTGTGCTTATTTCTGCTACATGCTGTTATCTGATCTCTACATTGCGTAATACATGTTTGAATAGTTAATTGTTGTAACTATGTTTGCAATGTTACCAGAATGCAGTTTTAATGAAGCAGTCATCATTAGAAGATAGTCGCCAAAAAAGGATCTGTAGCGACCCTGTGCAACATTATGATGTAAGTTTGTGCTTAGTACAAGTTCCATACATTGTCTCATTTATGCAACTTGTTATTATCTTATATCTACATTGCATAATAAATGTTTGCATAGTTCATCGTTTAACTCTTTTTGCATTATTATCAGAATGCAGTTGTGATGAAGCAATCTTCATTAGAAGTGAGGCCTCCAACGTATCAATAATTTCTTATGTTCCATGCTACTTTATTGATGATACCTACATGTTTTATGCACATTATATGTCGTATTTACGCATTTTCTGGAACTAACCTATTAACAAGATGCCGAAGAGCCAGTTGCTGTTTTCTCCTGTTTTTGGTTTCAGAAATCCTAGTAAGGAAATATCTCGGAATTGGACGAAATCACCGCCCAGGGTCCTATTTTTGCACGGAGCTTCCAGAAGACCGAAGGGGAGTCGAAGTGGGGCCACGAGGTGGCCAGGTGACAGGCGGCGCGGCCCAGGCCCTGGCCGTGCGGCCTGTCCCCTGGGCCCCTCGTGCCGCCTCTTGACCTGCCCTTTCGCCTACTTATAGCCTCCGTCGAAACCCCCGAGAGCCACGATACGGAAAACCTTCCGAGAGCCGCCGCCGCGAATCCCATCTCGGGGATTCAGGAGATCGCCTCCGGCACCCTGCCGGAGGGGATTCATCTCCCGGAGGACTCTTCATCGCCATGATCGCCTCCGGAGTGATGAGTGAGTAGTTCACCCCTGGACTATGGGTCCATAGCAGTAGCTAGATGGTCGTCTTCTCCTAATTGTGCTTCATTGTTGGATCTTGTGAGCTGCCTAACATGATCAAGATCATCTATCTGTAATACTATATGTTGTGTTTGTCGGGATCCGATGGATAGAGAATACTATGTTATGGTGATTATCAATCTATTGTTTATGTGTTGTTTATGATCTTGCATGCTCTCCGTTATTAGTAGAGGCTCTGGCCAAGTTTTTACTCTTAACTCCAAGAGGGAGTATTTATGCTCGATAGTGGGTTCATGCCTTCATTGACACATGTGACAGAAAGTTCTAAGGTTGTGATGTGCTGTTGCCACTAGGGATAAAACATTGATTCTATGTCTAAGGATGTAGTTGTTGATTACATTACGCACCATACTTAATGCAATTGTCTGTTGCTTTGCAACTTAATACTGAATGGGGTTCGGATGATAACCTGAAGGTGGACTTTTTAGGCATAGATGCAGTTGGATGGCGGTCTATGTACTTTGTCGTAATGCCCGGATTAAATCTCACTATATTTATCATATCATGTATATGCATTCTTATGCCCTTCTCTATTTTGTCAATTGCCCGATGATGACCCACAAGTATAGGGGATCGCAACAGTCTTCGAGGGAAGTATTACCCAATTTATTGATTCGACACAAGGGGAGACAAAGAATACTTGTAAGCCTTAACAGCGGAGTTGTCAATTCAGCTGCACCTGGAAACAGACTTGCTCGCAAGAGTTTATCAGTAGTAACAGTTTTATGGCAGTGGAAATATTGAAATAACAGCAGCGGTGAAATAAAGACAGCAGTAGTGATTATAGTAAACAGCAGGATTAAAATACTGTAGGCACAGGGACGGATTAACGGGCGTTGCATGGATGAGAGAAACTCATGTAACAATCAAAGCAGGGGCATTTGCAGATAATAATAAAACGGTATCCAAGTACTAATCAATCAATAGGCATGTGTTCCATATTTAGTCGTACGTGCTCGCAATGAGAAACTTGCACAACATCTTTTGTCCTACCAGCCGGTGGCAGCCGGGCCTCTAGGGAAACTACTGGATATTAAGGTACTCCTTTTAATAGAGTACCGGAGCAAAGCATTAACACTCCGTGAACACATGTGATCCTCACATCACTACCATCCCCTCCGGTTGTCCCGATTCTTGTCACTTCGGGGCCATTGGTTCCGGACAGCGACATGTGTATACAACTTGCAGGTAAGATCATAAACAACGAATATCTTCATGAATCAATAACATGTTCAGATCTGAGATCATGGCACTCGGGCCCTAGTGACAAGCATTAAGCATAACAAGTTGCAACAATATCATAAAAGTGACATCTACGGATACTAGGCACTATGCCCTAACAATCTTATGACTATTACATGACCAATCTCATCCAATCCCTACCATCCCCTTCAGCCTACAGCGGGGGAATTACTCACACATGGATGGGGGAATCATTGCTGGTTGATGGAGAGGCGTTGGCGGTGATGGCGGTGAAGATCTCCTCCAATTCCCCGTCCCGGCGGAGTGCCAGAACGGAGACTTCTGGCTCCCGAGACGGAGTTTCGCGATGTGGCGGCTCTCTGGAGGGTTTGGCGACTTCGACTTCTCTTCGTGCGTTTTTAGGTTGAACCCGATAAGTAGTCCGAAGGGGCGTCGGAGGCCAGCCGAGGGGGCCACACCACATGGCCGCGGGCCCCCTGGGCCGCGCCGCCGTGGTGTGGGGCCCTCGGGCCTCCCTCTCTTGCCCTTCTGGCTCCGTCAATATTCTGGTAAAATAGGGCCTTCGCATAAATTCCGAGGATTTTCCCGAAAGTTGGATTTCTGCACAAAAACGAGACACCAGAGCAGTTCTGCTGAAAACAGCGTTAGTCCGTGTTAGTTGTATCCAAAATACACAAATTAGAGGCAAAACAATAGCAAAAGTGTTCGGGAAAGTAGATACGTTTTGGACGTATCAACTCCCCCAAGCTTAGCTTATTGCTTGTCCTCAAGCAATTCAGTTAACAACTGAGCGATAAAAGAACTTTCACGAACACATTTGCTCATATGATGTATATATTCTCATGCTATGGCTAATACTTAAGCAGTTCATAATGAGACACATGCAAATAAGATCATCCAACAGCTATGTCAATCATGGAGAAGTACCAACAATTAATAATAAGCACCATGAATCATGTATATAAGCAGGATTGCAATGTTCATAAGAGAATATGATAAAGTGGTATCTCGCTTGCCCGTATTTGATCGGCAAAACATAAATGCCGAGGCACCTCTGGAGTTCATAGAAAGACTAGAAGTAGTGATTGTCAAAGATAAAAGCATCAAAGTTATACCACAATCAATTATATTTTGAGACAAGCATATTATACTAAGAATGACAGTTGTGCTCTCAAGATAGTGCTCAAAGAAAGAATGAAGACACAACATAAAAGTAAAAGATTGACCCTTCGCAGAGGGAAGCAGGGATTAACATGCGCTAGAGCTTTTCATTTGTAAAGCAGGAGTAAAATTATTTTGAGAGGTGTTTGTTGTTGTCAACGAATGGTAATGGGTACACTAACTACCTCATCAACCGGACTCACAAGAGCGGCTCCCATTTTATTTATTTTTGGGTGGCACTCCTTCCAACCTTTCTTTCACAAACCATGGCTAACCGAATCCTCGGGTGCCTGCCAACAATCACATACCATGAAGGAGTGCCTTTTTATTTAAGTTTTATTATGATGATGACACTCCCCCAACCTTTGCTTACACAAGCCATGGCTAACCGAATCCTTCGGGTGCCGTCCAACAAT
Source organism: Lolium multiflorum (assembly GCA_030979885.1). NCBI lineage: Eukaryota > Viridiplantae > Streptophyta > Magnoliopsida > Poales > Poaceae > Lolium > Lolium multiflorum. The sequence continues at coordinate 157,844,281 of CM061748.1, read as the reverse complement.
CACAAACCATGGAGGAGTGTCTATTTAAGTTAATTAATTCGGGACTGGGAATCCCATTGCCAGCTCTTTTTGCAAAATTATTGGATAAGCGGATATGCCACTAGTCCATATGAGAGTCCGTCAAAAGTAAATGACAAGGTTGAAAGCTAAACACCACATACTTCCTCATGAGCTATGAAACATTAACACAAATTGAGAAGCATTTTGAAAGTTTTAAAGGTAGCGCATGAGAATTTACTTGGAATGGTTTGAAATGCCATGCATATGTATTTATGGTGGACACTTTTGGAACAACTTGGTTTTCAGGTGTTTGGAGGCACGAGCGGCGTTCCCGCTCAGTACAAGTGAAGGCTAGCAAAAGACTAGGGAGCGACAAATCAAGAGAGCAGTAACTGTCATAATCATGCTTGCGGCAAAATAAATTAACGGAGGCATAAAAGTGATACAATAACTCTGAAGCAATATAAATCATCGAGGCTTAATTGACTTTTTGTTCAGTCATATGCATGCGTGAGCATGTGCCAAGTCGATATAAATGAATTATTCAGAGGAGGATACCACAATGCCATACTTACTTATGAATAAAACAATGCAAGCAAACATCCATGACATGCTACTCATATTAATAAATTGGAGCTAAACATGAGAGATCATGAACTACTAGACTTTCTCAAATAACATATACCTCACATGAACCAACTAAGCATGCTCATATGGATGAGTATATGTACAAAAATGAAAGCAAATAGAGTTCATACCAGCCTCTCACCACAATCAGATTGTCGTAGATCGTCATTATTGCCTTTTCACTTGTGTAGCTTGGATAATATGAAATGAAAACCACGCTCCAGCCACCGAAGACCATTGAACTCATGATGAACTTTACAAACCAAAGAAGAACAGCAAATATTTTTGGTGTTTTCGAATTAGAAACAAGAACAAAAGAAACAAGAAAACAAAGCAAAATCTTTTTGGGTTTTCTCATAGCAAACTAACGATAGCAAATAAAGTAAACTAAGAGCAAGGAACCAAATAAACAAATGGTGAAGAGAAACAACAGAAATATTTTTGGTCTTTTTGTGTTTTAGGAAAGAAACAAAGCGAAAACAAAAGAATGCAAACTAACAGAAACACAGAAAAGCAGGATGACAGAAATCTGCCAAATCCTGACAGCAGTACAGAAATCGAAATTAACAAAAATCTTCCATTGCTCAGACCAAAAAGTGTTCAACTAATGAAAGTTAGATAACAACCTGGGGAACATGCTCAAAAATTGGCAACTCAAAATAACGTTCTGGCTGTGCGTACGAATTTTTTTGGTAACAGCCCAGAATCTGTTTTTGGACAGCACTTCCCCAAATATCATCTCCCTCTTATTAGAAAACCACTCTAAGACTAAACAAGTATGTACAAGTATCCAGCAACCATAATATGCAAAGAATGAGTGATGCCGGTATACCTCCCCCCAAGCTTAGGCTTTTGGCCTAAGTGGAGTTCATTCCCAACGAGGGTCGGAGTTCCACGCCGGTGGATCATACATGGAGTGGTAATAGGGCCCCTGTGCAGAAGAATATCGTGGAGGTTCCACATGCCCATGATGTTGATATGAGGAGCTCGCTGCATCGGATGAAGAGTCGGGGTGCTCCTCGGCCTCCTCCACATCTTCCCTTGCACGACGGCTTTCCCTTTCTATGTATGCGTTTAGCTCATTTTCTGTGATCGACCACCCGTTCCTGGCATCAAGGTTAAACAAAGCAGGTGCAGGCAAGCGTACTAGTTTTTCAATTTTCTTGGTTATACTCCAATTTTTCTTATACAAAGTTATCCTATAATGCAGGTTGTTCAAATTAGATGCATCTGAAATAAATTCATGTTTAATCATGGAAACAACATCAAGCTTCTCTATAGAAAGCGGAATATCTAAATGGTGGGGTCCTACACCATGCATAGCTAATAAGCGAGAGGCGATAAGACCTCCACAAATTCCTCCTTTCTCATGGTTAGTAGCAAGTCTACAAGCTATTAAAGCACCCAAATTATAAGTCCTATCCTGTTGCAAAGCAGCAGCTAAGAAAGCCAAATCTTGGACAGATAATTTACCTCCAGTCCTTCTCGCAAGAACGCACTTTGTAATGAAATAGGCAAAGTAGCGGATGGCTGGCTGTTGAATGCTACTAATCTTACCACTATCATTGGAGAAGCTCCTCCCATTACAAATCCTTGTATAAAGATTTGAGAGCTCCCGCGGTGTTCCCCTGATCTTCTCGCAGGATCCCCACCGCGGCACTCTAATTGCTGTACAAAAATCACTGAAAGGCAAGTCGATAGTTTTGTTATAAATCTTGTACCGGACCATGGGGTTAGTTTGAGACCGGTGAAATTCGAAATCCTGCACAACCGACACCGTTAGTTTAGCATATTGGTGAGGTTCACCAACAGTAAAACCTTCCAATCCTGCATTGGAAATTAGTGTTTGAACGTCTTGCAGGATTCCTGCATTCCGCATAAAGTCCGTGCATGGGTAATAAGAGGGGTATACTCCCTCTTCACGATGAACTCTCATGACTTGCTGTACCTCCAACTCTTCTTGGTTAAGTTGGTGCATACTTCCTTCCATTTTCTGAAATTTTTCAACAATCATTATAAAATTTGATTTCAAGGTATGTAATTGAAGGGAACTACTATAGGAACTTGCTAGAGTACTAAACATGCATCAAAACTAATTTCTTCCACTTAGAACAAGCATGCAAGCTCACTAAACATGTTATCTACAGCAGCAAAATATTCAAGATATACTCAACCAAATGAAATTCTAATTGGACAATCAAAGGAGTCACATACCAAGGAGTAAATGTGCCAAATTTCAAACAGAAATCTGGGCTGAGCAAGGAGATCGAAAAATCGCGAGTTCTTGAGCAGAAACACGAGTGAGAGGAACTTGGTACGAGTTTTTTCGGGAGAGAGAAGATGCTGGGAGGAAGAGATGATGTAGTGGGGCAAGGGGTGGCCCACACCACAAGGTGGCGCGGCCCCCTTGCTGGCCGCGCCGGCCTATGGTGTGGCACCTCCTGGTGCCCCACAGGTCATCCTCTGGTGCTCCCAGGTGCCTCGTCGAAAAATAGGACCAACGGTGTAATTTTTGTAATTTTTAGAGAACTTCGAAAAATGCACATTTCTGGGTATTAAATTAATGATTACTGCGCAGGAAAATGATTTCTAAAATCTTAAATGACTAAAGCATATTGCAAAACAAAAAGTGCTACAGCAAGTAAAATAAGTGGAGGGAGAAAGAAAGAAAGAAATGTTGTTTAGCTCTTTTATGCAATAAAATATACTTGTTAACAAGGTTGATCAAGTCTTGCTACCAAATAAATTTTATATGACATAAGAAGAAATAAACCTCAAATCAATCATGTTACCTTATATTGAATTGATATGGATCCAATCACAAGAGTTTGATATTCTTCTTTAGGCTCATATATAGGACAATCAATGGATCCCACTTTGATAGTTTTCACATTAAAAATTGTATTAACTCCACATACTTTATCAATCCTCTTGGGAAAATAGACAGTGTGTTCCTTATCATCAACATTGAAAGTAACCATGCCTTTATTGCAATCAATAACAGCCCCTGCAGTATTAAGAAAGGGTCTTCCAAGAATAATGGACATATTATCATCTTCAGGCATTTCCAACACAACAAAATCAGTTAATATCAAGCAATGCTGAGTAACTTGAACAGGAACATTTTCACATAAACCAACAGGAATAGCAGTAGATTTATCAGCCATTTGCAAAGATATATCAGTTGGTATCAATTTATCTAAATCAAGTCTCTTATAAAGAGAAAAAGGCATCACACTAACACCTGCTCCCAAATCACATAGAGCAGTTCTAACATAATTATTTTTGATGGAACAAGGAATAGTCGGTATACCTGGGTCTCCAAGCTTCTTTGGAATCTTACCATTGAAGGAGTAATTAGCGAGCATAGTAGAAATTTCCTCATTGGGGACTTTCCTTTTGTTAGTAACAATATCTTTCATATACTTTGAATAAGGAGGCAATTTAATAGCATCAGTCAAAGGGATTTGCAAAAATAAAGGTTTCATCCAATCACAAAATTTATTATAATGTTCCTCCTCCTTTGATTTTAGTTTCTTAGCAGGAAAAGGCATTTGCTTTTGAACCCAAGGTTCTCTTTCATTACCATGTTTCTCAGTAATAAAATCTTCTTTAGTGTACTTTTTATTTTTAGCATGCTTTTCAGGTTCTTTTTCAATTTCTTCTTTATCAGGAGTATCATCCTTATCATTATCTTCCTCATGTTCATTACCACTTTCAGTTTCAGCATCAGAAATAGAAATACTATTAGGATCATTAACAGGTTCAGAGGATTCTACAACATTCTTATGTTTCTTTTTCTTTTTCTTAGATGGAGCACTAGTTTTAATTAGTTGAGAATCTTGTTCAACTCTTTTGGGATGCCCTTCAGGATATAGAGGATCCTGGGTAGAAACACCACCTCTAGTTGTTACTTCATAAGCATGTTTTTCTTTAGAATTATTTCCCAACAAGTCATTTTGCACTTTAGTAAGTTGATCAATTTGAGTTTGAACCATTTGAAAATGTTTAACAAGTATCTTAACATCATTGGAGGTTCTCTCCACAATACCATGCAATTCACTAATAGCTCGAGAATTTTCCATTAAATGATTCTCCACTCTCATATTAAAGTTTTCTTGCTTAACAATATAATTATCAAATTCATCTAAGCATTGAGCAGGAGGTTTTGAATACGGAATATCTTCCCTAGTAAAGCGTTGAAGAGAGTGTACCTCAATTATGGATGAAGGGGGAGTTATCTCACATAAATCTTCTATAGGAGGTAAATTCTTCACATCTTCAGGTTTAATACCCTTCTCTTTAAGAGACTTCTTGGCTTCCCTCATATCTTCATCATTTAATTTAATCATACCCCTCTTCTTCACTATCGGTGTCGGGGTTGGTTCAATTGTAGACCAATCATCATGATTCCGGCCTATTTTAGCCAATAATTCTTCAGCGTCGTCTGGAGTTCTTTTCCTGAAAACACAACCAGCACAACTATCCAGGTATGCCCTAGACTCAATGGTTAGTCCACTATAAAATATATCAAGCAAATCATGCTTTTCCAAATCATGGTCAGGCTGAGCTCTAATAAGAGAGCAAAATCTCGCCCAAGCCTCAGGCAATTTCTCTCCATCTTCCTGGTCAAAATTATAAATTCTCTGCAAAGCAGCATGTTGAGCACTAGCAGGAAAGTATTTGCGGAAGAAAACATCAAGCAATTCTTTTGGACTTTTAATAGAACCAGGAGGCAAATTATTATACCAAGTTTTAGCATCATCCTTTAATGAGAAAGGAAAAATTTTAGCGACAAAATAAGTACGCATCTTAATATCATCAGAAAACAAGCCACTAAGAGTAGATAACTCAGTCATGTGTTCAACAGCACTTTCTTTTTCAGTACCACAAAAGGGTGTTTTCTCAACAATAGCTATATGAGATAAATCAAGAGAAAAATCATAATCTTTATCCCTAATGTTTATAGGAGATGTGGCAAATTTAGGATCAGGAGATAATTTATATCTAACAGCATGTTCTGCAAGCAACTTTTTAATTTTTCTTGCATCAGTAGTAGCATTGCATTTTTCAATAAAATCATCATCAAGCTCTACATAATCTTCATCAAGATCATCACTAGAATATTCAACAGACTCAGGTGAATTAACAGGTGTAGCAGCATTTTCATTAGGAGTTTCAGTATTTTCAATTTGTCTAGACTTAGCAATTGTAGCATCTAGAAAAGATCCTAACGAACCATCATTATCAAGCACAGCAGAAGCATCATCACAATTATGAGAGGAATTTTCAGATTCAGCAGAAGTACCAGCATTTGAAGCTTGTGGTGGTGAAACAAGTTTACTTATCACAGATGGTGAATCAAGAGCAGCAGAGGTACTAAGAGTTGTACCTTTTCTTGTAGTGGATGGTAATATGGCGATCTTAGTATCGCGAGGTTTACCCATGATGGAGAATTTGCAGCGAACAATATCAATCCAAGTGAACTTCCAAATAAAGCTATGCTCCCCGGCAACGGCGCCAGAAAATAGTCTTGATGACCCACAAGTATAGGGGATCGCAACAGTCTTCGAGGGAAGTATTACCCAATTTATTGATTCGACACAAGGGAGACAAAGAATACTTGTAAGCCTTAACAGCGGAGTTGTCAATTCAGCTGCACACTGGAAACAGACTTGCTCGCAAGAGTTTATCAGTAGTAACAGTTTTATGGCGTGGAAATATTGAAATAACGCAGCGGTGAAATAAAGACAGCAGTAGTGATTATAGTAAACAGCAGGATTAAAATACTGTAGGCACGGGGACGGATTAACGGGCGTTGCATGGATGAGAGAAACTCATGTAACAATCAAAGCAGGGCATTTGCAGATAATAATAAAATGGTATCCAAGTACTAATCAATCAATAGGCATGTGTTCCATATTTAGTCGTACGTGCTCGCAATGAGAAACTTGCACAACATCTTCTGTCCTACCAGCCGGTGGCAGCCGGGCCTCTAGGGAAACTACTGGATATTAAGGTACTCCTTTTAATAGAGTACCGGAGCAAAGCATTAACACTCCGTGAACACATGTGATCCTCACATCACTACCATCCCCTCCGGTTGTCCCGATTCTTGTCACTTCGGGGCCATTGGTTCCGGACAGCGACATGTGTATACAACTTGCAGGTAAGATCATAAACAACGAATATCTTCATGAATCAATAACATGTTCAGATCTGAGATCATGGCACTCGGGCCCTAGTGACAAGCATTAAGCATAACAAGTTGCAACAATATCATAAAAGTGACATCTACGGATACTAGGCACTATGCCCTAACAATCTTATGACTATTACATGACCAATCTCATCCAATCCCTACCATCCCCTTCAGCCTACAGCGGGGGAATTACTCACACATGGATGGGGGAATCATTGCTGGTTGATGGAGAGGCGTTGGCGGTGATGGCGGTGAAGATCTCCTCTAATTCCCCGTCCCGGCGGAGTGCCAGAACGGAGACTTCTGGCTCCCGAGACGGAGTTTCGCGATGTGGCGGCTCTCTGGAGGGTTTCTGGCGACTTCGACTTCTCTTCGTGCGTTTTTAGGTCGAACCCGATAAGTAGTCCGGGGGGCGTCGGAGGCCAGCCGAGGGGGCCACACCACATGGCCGCGCGGGCCCCCCCTGGGCCGCGCCGCCATGTGGTGTGGGGCCCTCGGGCCTCCACCTCTCTTGCCCTTCTGGCTCCGTCAATATTCTGGTAAAATAGGGCCTTCTGCATAAATTCCGAGGATTTTCCCGAAAGTTGGATTTCTGCACAAAAACGAGACACCAGAGCAGTTCTGCTGAAAACAGCGTTAGTCCGTGTTAGTTGTATCCAAAATACACAAATTAGAGGCAAAACAATAGCAAAAGTGTTCGGGAAAGTAGATACGTTTTGGACGTATCACCCGACTGTAATTTGTTCACCCAACATGCTTTTATCTTATGGGAGAGACACCTCTAGTGAATTGTGGACCCCGGTCCTATTCTTTACATAGCATACAATCTACTGCAATACTTGTTTTACTGTTTTCTTGCAAACAATCATCTTCCACACAATACGGTTAATCCTTTGTTACGGCAAGCCGGTGAGATTGACAACCTCACTGTTTCGTTGGGGCAAAGTACTTGGGTTGTGTTGTGCAGGTTCCACGTTGGCGCCGGAATCCCTGTTGTTGTGCCGCATCACATTTCGCCACCATCAACCTTCAACGTGCTTCTTGGCTCCTCCTGGTTCGATTAAACCTTGGTTTCTTTCGAGGGAAAACTTGCCACTGTGCGCATCATACCTTCCTCTTGGGGTTCCCAACGGACGTGTACATTTACGCGCATCAAGCCTGTTTTCTGCGCCGTTGCCGGGGAGATCAAGACACGCTGCAAGGGGAGTCTCCACTTCTCAATCTCTTTACTTTGTTTTTGTCTTGATTTATTTTATTTACTACTTTGTTTGCTGCACCTAAACAAAACACACACAAAATTAGTTGCTAGTTTTACTTTATTTACTGTCTTGCTCTCTATATCAAAAACACAAAAAAATTAGTTACTTGCATTTACTTTATCTAGTTTGCTTTATTTATGCTAAAATGTTGTTGGCGTCAGAAACCCACCGGCGGGCAGCGACTGGCCAACACGGTAGAGCCGGGAATGACTAGGGCTGCGGCTGGCCCCAGTCCCTCGAGCGACGGCCCGCAAAGCCTCCTGGTCGCGCGCCGATGCTGGGTCGCAAGGGCGTGCCACCTGACCTATACCTGGTCAGGAAGGTGTGGATGATGCCTCGCTTAGTTTCCTGCAGGGCACACACGTACACGTTAAATACGAGCCTCGATCGGCTCTCAGGTTGTCCTGTGAATCGGCTCGGGAGCCGATTCACCCATGATTCGTCCAAGGTGGCCGAATATATGGTGGTCCTGCTTGATCAATATAAAGCGTATGAGATCCACGACGATCTAGGGTTTTCACCGCATAATCGGATCATCCTACTCACGATTGGGCCTCGCGCTCACGCACGGTAAACGTAAGCCAGCCCTAGACAAGGCCTAAAAACCAACACTAGGTTGATCCTCGGAACGTCCTGTCTAGGGGCAGCAAACTACACCCTGCATGCCGCTGGATCCTCCAACCCTTTGTAAGGCCTAACTATTGCAGATATTAAACTAATCCTTGATGAATCAAGGATCGACCATAACGGATCAGATCTACTAAATAAAGATCAAGCGGGGTGCCGCCCCTGCACCCATGATGAGGCACAAGGACGGCTAGACGCGCAAGGGTTGCACTACGCGAGCATATGATGCTAAGAACGATGCTAACCCTAACGCGTCTACGATAACTACGTTGCTCGCCATCAAAAACGCTTCAGTACGAGCAACGCATGAACAACTAGGCAGGCTTGTGCTGCCTAGATCGCGAGATGCGATCTAGGCAGCATGATGCTTACCGGAGGAACCCTCGAGACGAAGGAGTTGGCGATGCGCCGAGATTGGTTTGTGTTGAACGTTGGTTGTTGTTTATTCCATAAACCCTAGGTACATATTTATAGTCCAGGGGACTTTCTAATGCGGGCGTGCACTAAACCGTGCACGAGACAAACTCTACGTAACCTACTAAGTAAAGATACACGGGCTAACTAGCCCAAACTTGATACACAAGGCCGATTTACATATCTCTCCACGCATATATCTTCAAATTCGTCTTGATCGCGGCCCACCTCTGGCTTGGTCAAATACTGGTGATAACACATGCCCCCCTGGTTTTGGAAATGACATTTCCAAAATCATTACGCTCTTTCTTTCGTCGGGTCATGTCGTGGCAGAGCAGAAACGTCGCAGAGTCCTTCATCATGATAGCTTGCCTTCTCAACTTCTCTGCGCGATTAGACTGTTCGGGCACCACCTCCTCGGGAACTGCTGTGGCCTTGAATTTTTACTATGCTCCCTTTTATTTAACCGCAGCAAACAGTCATCTTCCTCATCCCCTTCGCACTAGCCTCCAAAAAACCCTCCTCTGCCACCATGTCCTCGTCCTCCTCTTCTTCTTCCTCATCGGATCTCTCCCACGTGTCCTCTCCTATCCGAGAGGAGACGCCCTCGTGGGGCACGCAGGCGGCGTACGATATCCTCGCCCCAACGAAGTGGGACAAAGAGGATCATGACTCCTTCGTATGGTCCGAGGATGACAAATCCTTGACCGACGGGGAGAGTGACCTCCGTTTCCTCGCCGTTGGGGAACCGGTGGAGGAGAGCGACGACGACAACTTCTCCTGCGACTTCACCTCTTCCGGGGAGGAAGGGGAGCAGGGAGAGGAGGAGGAAGACGACGATGAGAGCTCCTCCGACGAGCCGCCGGCCAAGCGGTTCTGCCCTTGGCCGGGCAACTTCAGTGACTTCGACAGCGACGAGGACGACGCTGTCGGAGAAGATGAAGACGATGAGGGCCCAGTCGGCGGCCATTGGAGCGATGACGAGCCCGCCGGGAGCAGCGCCGACGGCAGCGACGAAGGCGACGACGAGGGCAGCGACGGCCCGTAGATTAGGACTTCTAGAATAGGACCAGACGGGGCAATGTACCCCGCATATTTCCTTTTGAGAGCAATTAGCTCTTCATGTAAGAAATCTTGCCCATCAATGAAGAATCTCTTCCCCAATTTGATTTTGCCGATTTCTTCCGAGCTTAATTAAGCCGATTCCCTCTTCTACTGTCCTTGCCGACTCGCCCCCTTTACCAATGCGTAATGAGCCGATAGCACCGCATCGGTCCTTCGAAATTTGCTCTTTCCTTCTTCAACTGATGATTTTCTAAATCTGGCAGAAAAATGTAGGATCTTCAGGAAACTTTTGAACTTTCCCAACCAAACCCAATAATCCTTTTCAGCACTCATCATTTGTGACGAAGGTTTGCAATGAAGGATCAGCCGATGATAACTCAATCGGCTCGTAAAAAACAGAGCAAGGCAGAACATCCACCAGGCCTGCTGCCCCCCGAGCCTCACTCGAGGCGAGACTTTAGCCGATTTAGCCTGGGCTTGATCATGCAGAGCCAGCCGATTTGCACGTAAATCGGCTTGCAGAGAGCCTCCAAGGTGGGCTGCCCCCCGAGTTTCCTCAGTGCGCCTCTTCGTCCTTGCAGGTCAGATCGGCTCCCTTCCTTTGGTGGATCTGATGCGACCCACCTTTAACCTGATCTGGACACCCAAGCTGCCCTTAGCACTGTTCTTGAAGAGAAGATCTGAGCTGTTAAACCTCTCTCTGAGGAGTTCTTCCATTATGGCTTCTCTTCATAATTCACTAGGGCTGACCTTCTGGTTGACAGTTGTATTTCTTGAGTCGATGGCCATGCATCGGCTGTAAAATGTTTAAAAATTTTAGGCCGATTTGTGTATCGGCCCCCACACTCAGTATTATCTCATATCCTCGTGTTTTATCTATCTAGGTGCCCCCCCGAGCCGATTCTGTCAAGAGAATTGATGGTATCGGCTCTTCAGGTAGTCCCTGTTGGGTCAAACGTTGATCCCAGGCAGAATGGATGGTGAGGATAATTTTGGCCGATTGCTGGAATCGGCCTCCATGTTGCTTGCTCGGTGAAGGTTTTGTAATATCCCTTCATCAGTTTCGGAGGGCCGATCGCAAGGATCGGCCTCGCCATGTTGCTTATTGACGTAGTCTTGCTACTCGTCCATGTCGGCGGATAAAACCAGCCCAATCTCTGACTTTAGCACGTTGGTGTGCTTGCTGTTATCCATGTCGGGTGCACTGTGTAATCGTGGAGCACTACACCCCGCCGGACGAATGAACACCATGTTTGTGCCAGCCGATGTGTCATCATCGGCTCTCTTTTGCTTGGGGCGCCACTCTTTTCTTTGCGGTAGCCCCTCCTCATCCAGGGTCCTCTGGACTTTCGCAGCCAGATCAGGCCGCGCCTTCCTCAGCGTATGCAAGTACATCCTTTCAGCTTCCTCCAGACCGCGCAATCGCTGAACCCTGCGTTTTTGTGTATGGCTGAGACCGTCAGGGCACCACCTTGGACGGTGGCACCTGTCTTCTTCGTATTCCCCTTCGTCTTCTGAATCATCGAGATCTTCCAACGGAGGGGTCTCAGCCCGTCTGTTTTGCGGTGGGAGAGGCCCTAAGCGCTCGAACACAGATACGTTGGCTGTCTCCTTCTTCTTCCGGTTGCATTCTGGGCAATTGCCGATTGTTGGTAATCGGCTCATTCCTGAATCCCAGCAGTGTCTGAAGAAGGGGCAGTGCCAATGCCTGTCCGTATCGTCCTGCTCCCTGCCATGGCGCTCCTGTCGCTCCTCATCATGATTATGCCGGCGATGCCTTTCGTCGTTTCTGGTCAGACGACCTCTTTCATCATTGTTGTTGTATCGCCGGCGTTGGTCATATCGACTAACATACTTGTTGAGGAGGTGATCAGAGAGGGGTCGTTGGTATCTTATGTTCTTCACTTCCCCCTCTGTGACGTAGCGCTTGCCATCTTGACGGAGCCGATCGCATGGAGCGGCCCCCTCAGTGTCCTTGCTCTGAGAGCAGCTGTCCTCATCCCCGTCCTTCTCAGAGCGGTGTCCAAGCTCTACCATACTGATGTTGGCTGAGAAATCAGGCTGGCACCCTCCAAGGTGGGTAAACTCCACCATGTTGACGGCGGGGAAGGGGTGTGTGTCGACCTTCATGGCGTACTGGTTAAAAATTAATCGCCCATTTTCTATCGCCACTTGGATCTGCTGACGCCACACCCTGCAGTCGTTGGTGGTGTGGGTGAACGTGTTATGCCACTTGCAGTATGGCTTTCCGTTCAGCTCTTGCACCGTAGGAAACTTGTGGCCTTCGGGTACCTTTATGTGCTTCTCCGCGAGTAAGAGGTCGAAAATCTGCTCGGTTTTCGTCACGTCGAAGTCGAACCCTCTTGGAGGCCCTGGTGGCTTTACCCATTTGCAGGTTACTGGGCCTGCAGCTCGAGTCCACTCAGCTACTGCGACCTCTCGCTCTCCCGTAGGACCTTCATCTTCGCCTGCGTCAACCATGGTAACCACGCGCTTGAATTTATCTTGGTAGATATCCGGGTGGCGTTGCTCATATGCTGACAACTTCTGCACCATGTGTGCTAATGAAGGATAGTCCGCCTGGGAGGCCACTTCCTTGATCGATGATGATAGACCCACCACCGCCAATTCGACTGCTTCCTTTTCGCTTACATGAACCGAATAGCATCGGTTCCTAACGGTCCTGAAGCGCTGAATGTATTCGGACACCGTTTCTCCGCGCTTCTGTCGTACTTGGGCTAGATCGGCAATGCCAGCCTCGGAAGCCTCTGAGTGATATTGCTCGTGGAACCGTTCTTCCAGCTGCTTCCAGGTCTGGATTGAGTTCGGTGGCAGCGACGTGTACCATCCGAAAGCCGATCCTGTGAGGGACTGCGCGCAGCTCGTCTGACGCTGAGATCATGCCCAGTTGTGCCAAATATCGGCTCACATGCTCGATGGAGCTGGAGCCATCTGATCCGCTGAACTTTGTGAAGTCCGGGAGCCGATATTTGGGTGGTAGCGGGATCAATTCGTACTCATTGGGGTACGGCTTGGTATAGCCGATCGCCTTTCTCTTCGGCATCATGCCGAACTGATCTTTCAGGATCGTACAAATTTGATCCGCGGTGATGGCTGCAGGTGCCGAACCCTGAAGATTCGTCGGAGTGGCGTACTTAACCAGCCATGCTTGTTTCTCTGGTTCTGAGCCAACTGCAGGAGCTGGGCTCGGGAGCTTTGTCGGGGTGGCGTATTTAGCTAGCCACGTTTGCTTCTCAGGGTCTGCCTCCGATGTTCCTCCTGTTGCCCCAGAAGTCCCTGCTATAGCAACCTGGTTCGAGGGTGCCCAGGTGCTGCAGTCTGGCACGTATGCACATGCGTATCCGTGCGGGATCTCCTTGGGCGCGTCCTGTAGGAACTGGTAGTCACTGGGGTCACCACCAATCTTGTAGACGACAAAAGCCGATGAGTTCGGCGCTTCGGGCGCTGCCAACGCGAATGGCAGCGGGGGACGGGAATGGAGCAGCGCTTCCCCTTGGTGAGTCCCTAGGGCTGGTCCTGACGGAGAGTACTGATGGCTCATGATCTCCTGGATCACGCGCAGCGCGACGCGCTCCAACGTATTCACCAGGCTCTCAGAATGGCGGTGCAGCGAATGAGCCACCATGAAGTTGATCTCCTGACGCAGCGACCTGGTGCGTTCTTCGGACGGGGTGGACAGGTCCACTCCATCAAGCGCGCCTTCAGGTGTGAACCCCTTCCATCTGATGCCATGGGAGCGGGTCCTGTGGAAAGAGCCGATTAGGTCGGCTTCGAGGGCAGACTTGATCTCGTCGTACTTCTTCTTGAGCTCGCCAGTGAGATCCCCGTACGTGACCGGAGTTTCTTCTGCCACTTCTGATGAAGACGGTATGGTGTCTTTCGCCATCTCTGATGTGGATGGCGAGATGGTTGTCGTTGAAGATGTGTCCCACCGGGCGTGCCAGAATGTGTTGGCGTCAGAAACCCACCGGCGGGCAGCGACTGGCCAACACGGTAGAGCCGGGAATGACTAGGGCTGCGGCTGGCCCCAGTCCCTCAGAGCGACGGCCCGCAAAGCCTCCTGGTCGCGCGCCGATGCTGGGTCGCAAGGGCGTGCCACCTGACCTATACCTGGTCAGGAAGGTGTGGATGATGCCTCGCTTAGTTTCCTGCAGGGCACACACGTACACGTTAAATACGAGCCTCGATCGGCTCTCAGGTTGTCCTGTGAATCGGCTCAGGGAGCCGATTCACCCATGATTCGTCCAAGGTGGCCGAATATATGGTGGTCCTGCTTGATCAATATAAAGCGTATGAGATCCACGACGATCTAGGGTTTTCACCGCATAATCGGATCATCCTACTCACGATTGGGCCTCGCGCTCACGCACGGTAAACGTAAGCCAGCCCTAGACAAGGCCTAAAAACCAACACTAGGTTGATCCTCGGAACGTCCTGTCTAGGGGCAGCAAACTACACCCTGCATGCCGCTGGATCCTCCAACCCTTTGTAAGGCCTAACTATTGCAGATATTAAACTAATCCTTGATGAATCAAGGATCGACCATAACGGATCAGATCTACTAAATAAAGATCAAGCGGGGTGCCGCCCCTGCACCCATGATGAGGCACAAGGACGGCTAGACGCGCAAGGGTTGCACTACGCGAGCATATGATGCTAAGAACGATGCTAACCCTAACGCGTCTACGATAACTACGTTGCTCGCCATCAAAAACGCTTCAGTACGAGCAACGCATGAACAACTAGGCAGGCTTGTGCTGCCTAGATCGCGAGATGCGATCTAGGCAGCATGATGCTTACCGGAGGAACCCTCGAGACGAAGGAGTTGGCGATGCGCCGAGATTGGTTTGTGTTGAACGTTGGTTGTTGTTTATTCCATAAACCCTAGGTACATATTTATAGTCCAGGGGACTTTCTAATGCGGGCGTGCACTAAACCGTGCACGAGACAAACTCTACGTAACCTACTAAGTAAAGATACACGGGCTAACTAGCCCAAACTTGATACACAAGGCCGATTTACATATCTCTCCACGCATATATCTTCAAATTCGTCTTGATCGCGGCCCACCTCTGAAAATACTAAGTTGTGTGACTTCACAAACGCAAATAATAATGATTTCCTATGCACACCTATTGCTCCACCTGCTACTACAACAGAATTCTTTGAAATTAAACCTGCTTTACTGAACCTGGTTATGAGAGATCAATTTTCTGGTGTTAGTTCTGATGATGCTGCTGCCCATCTCAATAATTTTGTTGAACTTTGTGAAATGCAAAAGTATAAGGATGTAGATGGTGATATTATTAAATTGAAAGTGTTTCCTTTCTCATTAAGAGGAAGAGCTAAAGATTGGTTGCTATCTTTGCCTAAGAATAGTATTGATTCATGGACTAAATGTAAGGATGCTTTTATTGGTAGATATTATCCTCCCGCTAAAATTATATCTTTGAGAAGTAGCATAATGAATTTTAAGCAATTAGATACTGAACATGTTGCTCAAGCATGGGAGAGAATGAAAACTTTGGTAAAGAATTGCCCAACCCATGGACTGACTACTTGGATGATCATCCAAACCTTCTATGCAAGACTAAATTTTTCTTCGCGGAATTTATTGGATTCAGCTGCTGGAGGTACCTTTATGTCCATCACTTTGGGGGCGGCTACAAAACTTCTTGATGATATGATGATAAATTACTCTGAATGGCACACGGAAAGAGCTCCACAAGGTAAGAAGGTAAATTCTGTTGAAGAAACCTCTTCCTTGAGTGATAAGATTGATGTGATTATGTCTATGCTTGTGAATGGTAGATCTAATGTAGATCCAAATAATGTTCCTTTAGCTTCATTGGTTGCTCAAGAAGAAAATGTTGATGTGAATTTCATTAAAAATAATAATTTCAACAACAATGCTTATAGGAACAACTCTGGTAATAACTATAGGCCATATCCTTCTGCTAATGGTAATGGTTATGGTAATTCTTATGGGAATTCTTACAACAATAATAGGAGTGTACCCTCTGGTCTTGAAGCTATGCTTAAAGAATTTATTAGTACACAAACTGCTTTTAACAAATCTGTTGAGGAAAAGCTTGATAAAATTGATATTATTGCTTCTAGAGTTGATAGACTTGCCTCCGATGTTAATCTTTTAAAATTGAAAGTTATGCCTAATAATGATATTGATAATAATATTACTACTACAGCAAATGCCATCCAAGTTAGAATTAATGAGAATATAAGATTAATGGCTGAATTGCGTGCTAGGTGGGATAGAGAAGAAAATGAAAAACTAGCTAAAGAGAATAATATAGCTAAAGTTTGGACTATTACCACCACTAGTAATGTTAATGCTTCACATGTTGCTGCACCTCCTACTATCAATGGTAAAATAATTGGTGTTGGCAATGTTTCTACTCCTAGTGCAAAGCGTACAAAACTGCCTGAAATTGCTAAAACTGCTGAAACTGCTTGTGATAAAACTGCTGAAATTTTTTCCAACCTTGGGGACAATGATCCCATTGCTGTAGCTCATAATGATTTAGACTTTGATGATTGCCACATCTCTGAAGTTATAAAGTTCTTACAAAAACTTGCTAAAAGTCCTAATGCTAGTGCTATAAATTTAGCCTTTACAAAACATATTACAAATGCTCTCATAAAAGCTAGAGAAGAGAAACTAAAACTTGAAACTTCTATTCCTAGAAAGTTAGAAGATGGTTGGGAGCCCATCATTAAAATGAAATTCAATGACTTTGAATGTAATGCTTTATATGATCTTGGTGCAAGTATTTCTGTTATGCCTAAAAAGATTTATGATATGCTTGACTTGCCACCATTGAAGAATTGTTATTTGGATGTTAATCTTGCTGATAATGTTAAAAAGAAACCTTTGGGGAGGATTGATAATGTGCGCATTACGGTTAACAATAACCTTGTCCCCGTTGATTTTGTTGTCTTGGATATCGAATGCAATGCATCTTGTCCTATTGTGTTGGGAAGACCTTTTCTTCGAACTGTTGGTGCTGTTATTGATATGAGGGAAGGTAATATTAAATATCAATTTCCTCTCAAGAAAGGTATGGAACACTTCCCTAGAAAGAGAATGAAGTTGCCTTTTGATTCTATTATTAGAACAAGTTATGATGTTGATGCTTCTACTCTTGATGTTACTTGATTTGCACTTTCTGCGCCTAGCTGAAAGGCGTTAAAGAAAAGCGCTTATGGGAGACAACCCATGTTTTTACTACAGTACTTTGTTTTATATTTGAGTCTTGGAAGTTGTTTACTACTGTAGCAACCTCTCCTTATCATGTTTTTGTGCCAAGTAAAGTTTCTATGTCAAAGTTGAGGTTATATTTGGGATCGCTGCGCAGAAACAGCATTGCTGTCTGTCACGAATCTGGGCACAAGTCTCTGTAGAAAATTCGAAAAAATCTGCCAATTTACGAGCGTGATCCTCAGATATGTACGCAACTTTCATTAGTTTTGAGTTTTTCCATTTGAGCAAGTCTGGTGCCATTTTAAAATTCGTCTTTACGGACTGTTCTGTTTTTGACAGATTCTGCCTTTTATTTCGCATTGCCTCTTTTGCTATGTTGGATGAATTTCTTTGATCCATTAATGTCCAGTAGCTTTATGCAATGTCCAGAAGTGTAAAGAATGTTTGTGTCACCTCTGAATGTGTGAATTATTAATTGTGCACTAACCCTCTAATGAGTTTGCTTGAAGTTTGGTGTGAAGGAAGTTTTCAAGGGTCAAGAGAGGAGTATGATATACTATGATCAAGAGGAGTGAAAGCTCTAAGCTTGGGGATGCCCCGTGGTTCATCCCTGCATATTTTAAGAAGACTCAAGCGTCTAAGCTTGGGGATGCCCAAGGCATCCCCTTCTTCATCGACAACATCATCAGGTTCCTCCCCGAAACTATATTTTTATTCAATCACATCTTGTGTTCTTTACTTGGAGCGTCGGTTTGTTTTTGTTTTTGTTTTTGTTTGAATAAAATGGATCCTAGCATTCACTTTGTGGGAGAGAGACACGCTCCACTGTTGCATATGGACAAATATGTCCTTAGGCTTTACTCATAATGTTCAAGGCGAAGTTTCTTCTTCGTTAAATTGTTATATGGTTGGAATTGGAAAATGCTACATGTAGTAATTCTAAAATGTCTTGGATAATGTGATACTTGGCAATTGTTGTGCTCATGATTAAGCTCTTGCATCATATACTTTGCACCCATTAATGAAGAAATACATAGAGCTTGCTAAAATTTGATTTGCATATTTGGTCTCTCTAAGGTCTAGATAATATCTAGTATTGAGTTTTGAACAACAAGGAAGACGGTGTAGAGTCTTATAATGTTTACAATATGTCTTTTATGTGAGTTTTGCTGCACCGGTTCATCCTTGAGTTTGCTTCAAATAACCTTGCTAGCCTAAACCTTGTATCGAGAGGGAATACTTCTCATGCATCCAAAATCCTTGAGCCAACCACTATGCCATTTGTGTCCACCATACCTACCTACTACATGGTATTTCTCCGCCATTCCAAAGTAAATTGCTTGAGTGCTACCTTTAAAATTCCATCATTCACCTTTGCAATATATAGCTCATGGGACAAAATAGCCTTAAAAACTATCGTAGTATTGAATATGTACTTATGCACTTTATCTTTTATTAAGTTGCTTGTTGTGCGATAACCATGCTTCTGGGGAACGCCATCAACTATTCTTTGTTGAATATCATGTGAGTTGCTATGCATGTCCGTCTTGTCTGAAGGATCTATCACCTTAATGATTGGAGCATGCAAATTGTTAGAGAAGAACATTGGGCCGCTAACTAAAGCCATGAATCATGGTTGAAGTTTCAGTTTTGGACATATATCCTCAATCTCATATGAGAATAATAATTGTTGCTACATGCTTATGCATTTAAGAGGAGTCCATTATCTGTTGTCCATGTTGTCCCGGTATGGATGTCTAAGTTGAGAATAATCAAAAGCGAGAAATCCAAAATGCGAGCTTTCTCCTTAGACCTTTGTACAGGCGGCATGGAGGTACCCCTTTGTGACACTTGGTTGAAACATGGCATTGCAAAGATCCGGTAGTCCAAGCTAAGTAGGACAAGGTGCGGACACTATTAGTATACTATGCATGAGGCTTGCAACTTGTAAGATATAATTTACATAACTCATATGCTTTATTACTACCGTTGACAAAATTGTTTCATGTTTTCAAAATAAAAGCTCTAGCACAAATACAGCAATCGATGCTTTCCTCTTTGAAGGACCTTTCTTTTACTTTTATTGTTGAGTCAGTTTACCTATCTCCCTCCACCTTAAGAAGCAAACACTTGTGTGAACTGTGTATTGATTCCTACATACTTGCATATTGCACTTGTTATATTACTTTATGTTGACAATATCCATGAGATATACATGTTATAAGTTGAAAGCAACCGCTGAAACTTAATCTTCCTTTGTGTTGCTTCAACACCTTTACTTTGATTTATTGCTTTATGAGTTAACTCTTATGCAAGACTTATTTATGCTTGTCTTGAAGTACTATTCATGAAAAGTCTTTGCTTTATGATTCAGTTGTTTACTCATGTCATTACCATTGTTTTGATCGCTGCATTCATTACATATGTTTACAAATAGTATGATCAAGATTATGATGGCATGTCACTTCAGAAATTATCTTTGTTATCGTTTTACCTGCTCGGGACGAGCAGAACTAAGCTTGGGGATGCTGATACGTCTCCAATGTATCGATAATTTCTTATGTTCCATGCTACTTTATTGATGATACCTACATGTTTTATGCACATTATATGTCGTATTTACGCATTTTCTGGAACTAACCTATTAACAAGATGCCGAAGAGCCGTTGCTGTTTTCTGCTGTTTTTGGTTTCAGAAATCCTAGTAAGGAAATATTCTCGGAATTGGACGAAATCACCGCCGGGGTCCTATTTTTGCACGGAGCTTCGAGAAGACCGAAGGGGAGTCGAAGTGGGGCCACGAGGTGGCCAGTGTGTGGCGGCGGGCCCTGGCCGGCGGCCCTGTCCCCTAGGCCCCTCGTGCCGCCTCTTGACCTGCCCTTTCGCCTACTTATAGCCTCCGTCGCGAAACCCCGTACAGAGCCACGATACGGAAAACCTTCCGAGAGACGCGCCGCCGCGAATCCCATCTCGGGGGATTCAGGAGATCGCCTCCGGCACCCTGCCGGAGAGGGGATTCATCTCCCGGAGGACTCTTCATCGCCATGATCGCCTCGGAGTGATGAGTGAGTAGTTCACCCTGGACTATGGGTCCATAGCAGTAGCTAGATGGTCGTCTTCTCCTAATTGTGCTTCATTGTTGGATCTTGTGAGCTGCCTAACATGATCAAGATCATCTATCTGTAATACTATATGTTGTGTTTGTCGGGATCCGATGGATAGAGAATACTATGTTATGGTGATTATCAATCTATTGTTTATGTGTTGTTTATGATCTTGCATGCTCTCCGTTATTAGTAGAGGCTCTGGCCAAGTTTTTACTCTTAACTCCAAGAGGGAGTATTTATGCTCGATAGTGGGTTCATGCCTTCATTGACACCTGGGGCAGTGACAGAAAGTTCTAAGGTTGTGATGTGCTGTTGCCACTAGGGATAAAACATTGATTCTATGTCTAAGGATGTAGTTGTTGATTACATTACGCACCATACTTAATGCAATTGTCTGTTGCTTTGCAACTTAATACTGAATGGGGTTCGGATGATAACCTGAAGGTGGACTTTTTAGGCATAGATGCAGTTGGATGGCGGTCTATGTACTTTGTCGTAATGCCCGGATTAAATATCACTATATTTATCATATCATGTATATGCATTGTTATGCCCTTCTCTATTTTGTCAATTGCCCGACTGTAATTTGTTCACCCAACATGCTTTTATCTTATGGGAGAGACACCTCTAGTGAATTGTGGACCCCGGTCCTATTCTTTACATAGCATACAATCTATGCAATACTTGTTTTACTATTTTCTTGCAAACAATCATCTTCCACACAATACGGTTAATCCTTTGTTACAGCAAGCCGGTGAGATTGACAACCTCACTGTTTCGTTGGGGCAAAGTACTTGGGTTGTGTTGTGCAGGTTCCACGTTGGCGCCGGAATCCCTGTTGTTGCGCCGCATCACATTTCGCCACCATCAACCACTACAAAGGAAAACAATTTTTTTGACAAATCACTTTCGTCATATTAAGGCCAATTTTCGTCAAGGATTACTTCGCGGTGACAAAATTTGATCGTCATGGGGTTCGTCAAGGAAGCTCCGTCATAAAATATCGGGGGTGACGGTATGCATTTTTTCGTCAACGTCAAATGTTTGATGGTGACGACCTGCAAATTCGTCAACATCAAAGGTTCATTGTTGACAGACAGGTTTGTCACGAAAAATTGCAACTTTCGTCAATATCTAAATCTTGGGAAGTTTCTGATTGGTCCAAAAAAAGCATACGTGGCCTTACATGTGGGTCCCATTTGGCTTCTGACAACATGGGTCCGACGGCGCTGACATGGATATCTGTCATGTGGGACCGGCATGGTGCTGACTGGTGGGACCGACAAAATATTATGACAAGCTGGACCCACAATATTCTGACCGGTGGGATCCACAAAATTCAGACAAGTGGGACCAGGTTGTTGCCGACATATGGGTCCCAATAATGCTGACTGGTGGGACCCACAAATTCTGACAAGTGGGACCACAAATTGGTGCCACGTGGTTTCATTTAATAGTGACGTTGTGACATTTTCCGTCACCTTTTGAATTTGACAAAATTTGAGAGCATTTGAATTATTTGCGAAATTTGGGGAACAAAAAAACTGGCGAAATATCAAAAAGTAGACAATAAATATCATACTTAAATGGTGGCACAAGAAGTATATATGTCTCTCACAGACCGAAAGATTCATAAGAAAATTACAATTGGAACACAAAGAAATTAAAAGACCTATGATTAATAATGTTGTAGGACGGTGGTGCAATAGATTAGTTGCCCTGGGATTGAGACATGGATGGTGGCTGGGATGTCCTCAAGAGCAAATTAAGCACGGCATCCATTTCTGTCAGCCTCTTTTCATAAGCCAGAGTCTTTTCTTCTTGGGCTTTCTTCACAGCTTCAAGTTCTTCCTCCTGCTTCTTCCTGATGTCTTCAAATTTTTCATCTTGTTCTTGCAGTTTTGCCTGCATCTCACTGTGGTACGTTTCAGCTGCCTGTATGGAGTTCTGCTCTTGATCTGCCAGTCTTTGTTGTAGCTCTCGGATGCGTGTAGCTGAGACAGAAGACTTCCTGGAACTTGTTGCGACGCCCAATCTTGGTAGGAATGTGCTGTTGCAGGTGGTGGATGGGCTTTTCTCGCTCAGAACTAGCTGAACAATTTGCAAATCAGTCAAATCAGGTTCATCTTCATTGCGTGGCGCCGCTTTTTTTGCCACCATTTGATCCTGCATAAAGATTACAATCATTGCATGGACAACATACAAAACTGGATTATATTATATTGTGCTAATAAGAAATATTTCTTACATATGCACTTTTTGCTTCAGCACTCATAATGTTATCCTTGGTAGTGTGTGTGATTCTAAAAAATTCAATTGGAGAGGTTTCTTGTTCCTGCTGCTGAGCCTTCTGCTTGAAAAAATGTAGAATGCACATTACCATTGTACACTGTGTATGACAGAAGTATGAACTGTATTGGGAAATTCAGAACACTTACTAGATGTTCCCAGTGAGCAACATAGCTTCGAGATCCAGTGGTATGGAACTGTTTCACAGCTTCTCTGTTCTTTCCATTTATTACACACAGTCCCTATGTTCAGTACATGCATTTTATTTATCCAGATCAGAGAAATGTAAGAATTCAGTAGCTGTTATTGAAAGGAATAACGTTTATGTACCTGGTACTTCTCATCAAACCATCTTTTCACCAGTTCTTTCCAGCTTTTCTCTTCTACGTGACCTGGCTTCTCGAGATATGCTTGCTCCAGTGTGAGATTTTTAATTTTGGGCCAATACTCCTTTTTAAGCCTATATCGGAACTGCCGAATACTAACTTGCAGCATATCAGTGCACACATCTTGAGCCACCTCATCATTTTTGTCCATATTAAACTTTCCCTGCAAAATAGTGAAGCATTAATCAGTAGATTCTTAGATAGTTGATCATGTAGCATACTAATTAGGTTAAACCAAGATTGTACAGGACTCACCGCTACTGTACTTATAGCATGAGGAATGACATGTTTGAGAGTTGCATCTTTCCTGTACTGTGTCCAGTGTGTTGCAAGCGGCATTTTTTCACGGATGTGAATACCAACCTCATTGCTCAGCTTTGCTGACTGGACATAATCCTTGGGTCTCCTGACACCAGGAGTGAATTCAATTGGCATCTTATTGCCACCATGTCTTCTTGTGTACTCATGTAGTCCATGGCCCATGGTACGTCTGCGTCCACCTCTCTTTCTCTTACTACCGTCAGATGTTGTCAATGTCTCTGAAATAAGAGATATGAAATGATTCTCTTTTATATGAAAATATGCGGTACAGTGTTTAGTTTTTACAAATTTTCATACCTTGCCGCTCAAAGTTTACAATTTGATTGTCCTCAGGAGATGAGGTGCTGCCTCCAGATGTCATGATCTGGTTAGGTGAGGGTGCTCCTTCAGTGTTCAGACCAGCAGTGGCCGTCGGCTCATCAGATGACCCAGCTTGAGGTTCAGTTGTTGCCATTGATCTTGTTGCAATGTTGGATGGTGCAACTTCAGGTCTGGATCGCTTCTTCTGTGCAACTATTGCAGAAGAAGCAACTATCTGCAAGCAAAGTAGAGGCTACATTAGTAGGAAACATTTAGCATGTACGTATTTCCTATCATAGTTCAGACATAGTTCCACAGACCTGAGCTGAAGTTTTGCCGACAGTGCGCTGATCCTCATGTGAATGAAGATCATCATCAGCAGTAGCTATCTCTTCTGGATTCGGTTCATACGAAGGGTCCTCTTCGACCTCCATCTCTTCGCAGTCTGTGTCCTTTAGATTGTTACTAGTTCCTATTTGTACCCCACCATACACTAATGTACGTGCAAAACCAGTGAAATCTTTCTGAAATTTGTGGCCAGGTCCATATCTGTCAGCGAAATTTTTTTCCATGCGTACTACATTTTCTTGCATTTGTTTCTCCTTGGCAAGCTCATATGCCGGCTTGACGGGTTTTTGTGTCTCCGCTGAAATAATCGGAAGAGCGGAGCGTGAACAAAACATAAGAGGGGGCCAATTCCATAGAAAACAGCAAATAATTGTCTTTGCAAAATATTGTACAGCAGCAAATGATTGAAAACATAAGAGTCTACGTATGATGTCGGCGAACAAAACATAAGAGGGGGCATATGCCAGGCTAAGGGACATCATGTGATTTTAGATATCTACTCGTAACAAATAATTGACACAAGAGACTCCCCTCGCACACTGAATTATGCATGTCTGTTGATAGCTTGGCGGGCTTGGTATGCACGTAATGAGGTATGGGTAGTTCAGTCCTATACCGATAGAAGTTCAGATATGTGCTGATAGAAGTTCAGATATGTGCTGATAGAAGTTCAGATTTCTGCTGATAGAAGTTCAGATATGTGCTGAAATTTGATTTTTGACTTTTGAAAGACATAGATAAACAAAAATTGTGGAAATAAATAGACTGATGAAACAAAGTACATGATTAAAAAAACTTCATTACATTGTTAAGACGTGCATTGCACGTGCAAACTAACTAGTTCCATAGAAAACAGCAAACAATTGTTCTAGATCAAACTCTGCTTCCCTCTGAAACTGAGGAATAAAAGTCTGAAGCAATGTCGTTGTTCACTGTAGCTCGTCAGGCTGTTTTCGGCAACGGCTGGAATTAGTTCAGTTAAGTGTTTCGGCAAACAATTGTCTATGCAAAAGATTGTACAGCAGCGGGATGGCAAAGATTGTATAGCACGGCATGATTGTCTCTGGAATAAAAACGATAAACCCTATACGTATGATGTCGGGATTGGATCTATCAAATATGCAAGATCTAGATATAGGTCAAACGGGCGTGGTAGACATGTAAAACCGATCTCTCGATCTAACCATCCGAAAAACACAACAACAAGCCGATCACCGACAGATTTACCTTGGCGTTTCTTCGAGCTGGGCGCCTTCTTCGGCGTGTGTGCGCGATTTTCCTTCCCCCCGACGTTTCGACGACTGCCGGCCATGGCGACCACCGGCCGGGGAGATAGTTGCGAGATGGAAGAACGTCCGGCGAAGACACCGGATCGGGGTGAGCACGAGAGGATGAGGTCGGGGGGGTGGGGAGTTAAGATGCTCGTAAATCATGGGGGAGAGGCACGACGTATATAAGGGAGGGCGAAATATTTGATAGGTGGGGTGCGCGGGAGGAGTGGAGGGAACGAAAAATTTGTGTGTTTTGGCAGCCGTCGTACTAAAATTTGGAGGGAACAAGGTTTTGCCGTGGAAGAAAAAATATTACTCTGAAAATGGAACTGTACATGTATATTTAAAAAATACCAGAACATGAATGGGATGCATGAAAAAAATCTAAATTTGGGACCCTCCTTTCGTTCGAAAACCCCTCTTTGGACACATGAATGGAACATGAATGGGCCATTCCCCCCTCTTTTCGTCCGAAAACCCCTCTTTCGACACATCTACACCATGGGGACACCATGCCACCAACTCCAAAAAATCAAAACCCATAGCAACCAAGGTTTCATATCACAATGTGCACAAGGGTGCCAAATCATGCCCCAATCCATGGTGGTTTGGTCAGTTTTTGGCCATTCCCCCTCTTTTCGTCCGAAAACCCCTCTTTCGACACATCTACACCATGGGGACACCATGACACCAACTCCAAAAAATCAAAACCCATAGAAACCAAGGTTTCATATCACAATGTGAACAAGGGTGCCAAATCTTGCCCCAATCCATGGTGGTTTGGTCAGTTTTTGGCCATTCCCCCTCTTTTCGTCCGAAAACCCCTCTTTCGACACATCTCCACCATGGGGACACCATGCCACCAACTCCAAAAAATCAAAACCCATAGCAACCAAGGTTTCATATCACAATGTGCACAAGGGTGCCAAATCATGCCCCAATCCATGGTGGTTTGGTCAGTTTTTGGCCATTCCCCCTCTTTTCGTCCGAAAACCCCTCTTTCGACACATCTCCACCATGGGGACACCATGCCACCAACTCCAAAAAATCAAAACCCATAGCAACCAAGGTTTCATATCACAATGTGCACAAGGGTGCCAAATCATGCCCCAATCCATGGTGGTTTGGTCAGTTTTTGGCCATTCCCCCTCTTTTCGTCCGAAAACCCCTCTTTCGACACATCTCCACCATGGGGACACCATGGCACCAACTCCAAAATATCAAAACCCATAGCAACCAAGGTTTCATATCACAATGTGCACAAGGGTGCCAAATCATGCCCCAATCCATGGTGGTTTGGTCAGTTTTTGGCCATTCCCCCTCTTTTCGTCCGAAAACCCCTCTTTCGACACATCTCCACCATGGGGACACCATGCCACCAACTCCAAAAAATCAAAACCCATAGCAACCAAGGTTTCATATCACAATGTGCACAAGGGTGCCAAATCATGCCCCAATCCATGGTGGTTTGGTCAGTTTTTGGCCATTCCCCCTCTTTTCGTCCGAAAACCCCTCTTTCGACACATCTACACCATGGGGACACCATGCCACCAACTCCAAAAAATCAAAACCCATAGCAACCAAGGTTTCATATCACAATGTGCACAAGGGTGCCAAATCATGCCCCAATCCATGGTGGTTTGGTCAGTTTTTGGCCATTCCCCCTCTTTTCGTCCGAAAACCCCTCTTTCGACACATCTCCACCATGGGGACACCATGCCACCAACTCCAAAAAATCAAAACCCATAGCAACCAAGGTTTCATATCACAATGTGCACAAGGGTGCCAAATCTTGCCCCAATCCATGGTGGTTTGGTCAGTTTTTGGCCATTCCCCCTCTTTTCGTCCGAAAACCCCTCTTTCGACACATCTACACCATGGGGACACCATGCCACCAACTCCAAAAAATCAAAACCCATAGAAACCAAGGTTTCATATCACAATGTGAACAAGGGTGCCAAATCTTGCCCCAATCCATGGTGGTTTGGTCAGTTTTTGGCCATTCCCCCTCTTTTCGTCCGAAAACCCCTCTTTCGACACATCTACACCATGGGGACACCATGACACCAACTCCAAAAAATCAAAACCCATAGAAACCAAGGTTTCATATCACAATGTGAACAAGGGTGCCAAATCATGCCCCAATCCATGGTGGTTTGGTCAGTTTTTGGCCATTCCCCCTCTTTTCGTCCGAAAACCCCTCTTTCGACACATCTCCACCATGGGGACACCATGCCACCAACTCCAAAAAATCAAAACCCATAGCAACCAAGGTGTCATATCACAATGTGCACAAGGGTGCCAAATCATGCCCCAATCCATGGTGGTTTGGTCAGTTTTTGGCCATTCCCCCCTCTTTTCGTCCGAGAAAACCCCTCTTTCGACACATCTACACCATGGGGACACCATTTTTTGAGGTACCTAACTTGAAATGGACTGAAATTTGGCACAAGGGTGCATCAACATGTGGGTAATGACGCTTGCATGCTATCTTGGCAGTTTGGTTTGAAAATTTTCAAAAATTCATCCCCTAAACTCAAGAAGAGGCATCACTTGTCAAGCATGTACATCTTAGGGTATTGGGAAAATTGGGAACACGTGTTGGTCTGATTTGGCATCACCACATTACCCTAGAACAGAAGTTTCACTTTGAAAAGGTTTGACAACCTCTTAGTACAATGGGGTGAACCTAGGTTTGACCAAACACTCAAAATTCCAGCCCTAATCATGTTATGAAATTCTTAGAAATTTGAAAGAATTTACATACTCGATTCATTTTTTATTTATTTCTTTCTATGTGTGATCACTAATTCGTATTTAAAATATTTTATAGTTTTTAATACCCATCTTGAAAATTCTGTGCCTGCCCATCCGTCATGCGTGGGACCCATGTCAAAGTAATGGGAAAGTGGACTACATGCAGGAATCCACGTTTTCACACGCACGCGTCACACAGAGGAACCCAAACGGCAGCATCTACTGTATATCCATCGGCCCCATCGTCTCTCCCACCCGCAACTTCTATTCCCCAATCTGGCAAAAAACCCTGATTGCACCTCCACCAGCGCACCACCGACCTCCCCTTCCACCGAAGATCCCGAAGATGAAGCGTGTTCGCGGAGACGAGCCGGAGGCGAGTGCGGTCGTCAACGTCGACAGAAGCGACGGCGATGCTCCGGTAGTCGTCGACGCCGCGGAGGCGGGATCTTCCTCCGGAACTAGCAGAGCCGCTCTTCGCCGCGCCGTGACCGTGGAGGGCTCCGCCCAACCGGCCGTGGTCGCCGTCGCTGATGAGGCCAACGGAGACGTCCTCGCTCCCGCGGCACAAGCAGATGACCAGGGCTTTGATCCGAATGACCCGTTCTACCGCCACTCCAGGCAGTACCGCGAGCTATATGGCCCCAGAGAGTGCGACGAGTTCGAAGAGGAGGCCTCGGACAACTGCAGCGAGGTACTCTACTTTTCCGATCGATCCCCTGTTTTTCTTGATCTTACTGTTCACCTTAGGGTTTGCTCGTACGGTAGATTGATTTGCCCTGTCTGCAACTTGTTGTACAAATTGATGATTCTGGGGGTTCTTACTCATCCGATTTATGGTTTGTAGTTACTAGATTTGTAATATTTGATGCACATCTTGATTCAACTGTACCAAAGTATCAACCAAATGATTTATGGTACCATGAATATTCATGCATGTTTCAAATTAGTAGATGACAGTTATCTTAATTAGGTCATGATTCCTTGTGTGTGATGAATCATACCTGCTTAGTGTAATGCTCACTGCATTTCAAACTTAAATTCATCCGAATATGGATCATACCAGAGTGATCAGATGCATGTAATAGTGTGTACATCATTTTTATTTAGGGAACAAATGAATGATCAGATGCATGTAATTTATGACCACCATTCTTGAATTCCTGCTTATTGACGTCATGAATCCATATTGTTTTATGAATCAGTACATCTTCAGGGAACAAATGATTGATCCCTGATCCATGATATTTATAATCACCATTTTATCTTAAATTGGTGCTTAGTTATATTACTGAAATAATGATTGGACTACCCATGAACAATTTGTGACAACACTTTAAATTGGTGCATATTTATATTAGTGAACTAATTATGTATGGTTGGATCTGGATCATAAATGTTGATTCTACATGATGATTACTTCTTAGTAATGTTCATAAAAAATATTTAATGCTTGAATTGTATTTCAGTTAATTTCCTTCTCTCACTTCTTCTTTACTTTCAAATTCGCAGGAAGACTCTGACGACATTGGCAGCGACAAGGAGGACCGGGACCGGAAGAGCCGCTTCGTTCTGAAGAAGCTGAAGACTGGCCAGATCCCTTTCCGCCGGGACGGTAAGCCTAATTGCCCATTCTGCGGCAGGGTTTTCCCGAAGGATATTGAGAGTCTGATCCAGCACGCGACGGGAGTTGGAAAAGGTAGCGCGCACAAGCACAAGGCTGCTAGCAAGGCGAAGCACGCTGCCTTTGGCAAGTTCCTCAGGGACTACGTCAAGACTGGCCTCATCCCGCTCGTCGGTCCAGCTGTTGGCCCTCATGTTGTCCACTAAATTTAGTTTCTGTTTAGTTGTTCCCCTGGAGGTTCATGGTTAAACTATGTCATGTTTCAAAGACTATGTTCTACTTTTGTTATTTGGAACCTGGGCAATCATACCCAGTTGTTTAAGACTATGTCATGTTTATATGTTGTTTGCTGTTGCAGAAGCATTACTGCTGCACATCTTATCTCTTTTTTCATGTTGATGCACGCTGCATTTGTGTAGATGTTTGGCTACAGCAGAGTTGTGTAGATTACATATCCCTTTGTCCCACAAGTTTACTACTTTTATGTCTCCTTTTTTCGACTTGTAGTTGCTGTTGTTAGTTTCAAGTTTTGTTTTCATAAATACAATCTGTGTTGGTAATCAGCAAAATTGAAACCTCACATGACAATTTGGAGGATGTGGTGCTCGAATAATAGTGGAAATGTGATATTATTTTTTACATGCATAATATATAGAAAATAGCTAGATCTCTAAATCGATGCATATGAAGCTACATATAAATTCTTGGTCATAATCCCCTTATCTAAAGGGGATGGATGCATGGCTTCACGTCGTCGTCGCTTTCATCGTCAGTATCTTCGCCGTCTGAGTAGTAGTACCTCCTGCACATTGTTCCGTCGAACACCTTCACTGTGAGCACATCATCGCCTTCATATTTGAAGTGTAAGAACCAGCCGAAATCCACACCATGCGCGATGGCGAATTTCTCCCAGCCCTTGTCGAGGTACATCCGGCCTTGTCCGTCAAATAGGACCTCCACGGTCCAGAGACGAGGACCGCAGTCAGCTGCTCGCAGATACACCTTAGCTGGCTCCTGGCCGTGAAGATAGTCCGCAAATTTGTTTGGTAGTTTCTGCAAAGAGATCGAGCGCCGATCGTTTCAAATTAAAGGTTTTTTAAAACATGCCCATAATTAATCACATGCATCATATATGTGGGAACGCGTACATACCTTCTTGACCAAAGGGTCTTCACAGACGACGATGAAGAACTCCTCTATGATCAATGGCAGTGTTGACGGTGGTGGTGGCAATGATGATGATCCACTTCCCCTTCCCCTTCCCCTTCCCCTTCCCCTCCGCGTCCGAGACGTGGAAGCCATGGCAATGGATCAACTGTATGTGAACAAAGAAGAGAGAGGCAGAACCAAGAAGAGAGAGGCAGAACCTATTGACAGAAGAGATGGCCGTGTGGGTGTTTATAAGGGAGAGATGACCGTTGTAGGTGTTTACACAATAAAATAAGGAGGAGATGACCGTTGTGGGGGTTTACACAATAAATTATGGAGGAGAAGACCGTTGTGGGGGTACATATCTCAACTAAAAAGTAATGCAGACTATCTTGACGGAAATTGAACAAATGGGTACAACAAATCGTTGATGGTTTATCTTTTTTGCGTGAAGAGTTGTGTAGATTACATATCCCTTTGTCCCACAAGTTTAGTACTTTTATGTCTCCTTTTTTCGACTTGTAGTTGTTGTTGTTAGTTTCAAGTTTTGTTTTCATAAATACAATCTGTGTTGGTAATCAGCAAAATTGAAACCTCACAGTACAATTGTTGACATTTCATGGCAAAATATTTACTTATATATAGTAAAAACCAACTAGCAAAAAGCATCTACAGTTTGAAAATAACTGAGTAGTAGCCAAAAGCACCTCACGCAGGAGGGACACAAAACCAAAATATCAGGTGGTCATGCAGCATCAAGGACTCTGTCGACCACGATCTTGCGGTAGAGCTCGTAAGAGACCCAAGCATCAATGGCTGCATAGTCGATGTTCATATTTGGAAGTGGGAAGTCCCCCCACAGTCTGTGCCGATGGTGGTGGAACTTCTTCTTCATATCACCGTAAGATGAATCAATGAGTCTGGCTGCCATGGTAGCCATGCCAGCCCTCGGATGACCAGTGTACTTGAAGTACTCGTCCTGGAGATCGACGTAGTACTCAGGAGGAATCTGCATGTGCCATGACCTCCACAGAACTTTCGTGTCACCACGGATGTCAACACTCGCAAAGGTGATTCCTTCTCGAAAGAAATCGCAGATAGCCGGAGCGTCCCACCGGGCAGCACTGCAGTAAACAAAGTAATGTACTAGTCACAGATCGAGCATATGAACTAGGAAACAAATTGGGGATCAAGTAATGTAAAAAGGAAGTGACAGATCGACCATATGAACTAGTAAATCAAATGAGGAATCAAGAAAACTAAAAAAGAGTCACAGATCGAGCATATGAACTAGTCAATCGTACGACGAATCAAGTAAACTAAGTAGCAAATATGCAAGAACCTACATATATAGGAGACGAAGATGAAACAAATTAATAAATCGGGAACAATGTCTAGCAGATTTAGATCGGGAATGTACTGATATTCGGGAACAATGTCTAGCAGTTGTAGATCGGGAATGTACTGATTTTCGGGAACAATGTGTAACGAGAGTCGAAGAGAGACACAACGGCGGAAACTAAAAAACCCCAATCCAAAGATTCAAAAAGGGGATTAGTTCTAACGCTGCGTAGTGGAACACCAGCACATGTCGACGCATGCAGAGTTGAACCACGGCGATCTTCTTCTCGTCCTCGGCTCGATGGTTGGTGTACTCGAAGTCGAGGCCCACGAACTTGTGCTCCTCTTCCTTGAGCCACTCCGTGTACATGTCGAGGACGCGGCGCACTTGCCAGGGGTCGTTGGTGTAGACGACTTCCAGTTCCTGGCCGTCGTGGATGTGGACTACGCGCGTGCTGGACCAGTAGTACACTTCCTGCTCATCCATGTCCATGGCGACGCGGCGGCGGGAGACGAGGACAGTGAGGGAGCGGAGACGACGAGAAGTGGGAAACCAGGAAGCGGTGCGAATATTGAGACGGTAGGGGAGGGGGAAGGGGATAAAAATCATCCCCATTAATTACTCCGTGCGAATATTGAGACGCGTAGACGACGAGAATATTGACGCGGGTCTTGACTTCTGACGTGGAGTCCAACTGACCAGTGGGGCCTGCGCATTCGATCGTGTTGTCACGTCAAAACCCAGCACCGCCCATTTGCCCTCCTCTTGACCTACCGAAATTTACTCCACGATATAACTGGCCATCATATCACGACCTCCTTCAGCCGCCGCCAGATCTCGCCACGTCTCTCGCCGCCACAGCTCGCCACGTCTCTCGCCGGCGACACTTGTAAGACTCTCGCTCCGCGTCGAGACCAAGGATGGCGCCTACTAGTGGAGTAAGTAAATAAAATGTACGTCTCGCGATCGATCGTTGTTTCCGATTTGTAATCTTTCTTCATATTTTTTCCAGTGTCCAGTTTGCTTTGACAAGAAGGGGATGTGCGGCGGAGGGGGAGTCACGTTAGGTTTTTTCGTGCAAACACTACAAGAGGGTTTTGAGGAGAAGACGGTACATGCGCTTATAAGTTTAAAATTCATTCAGATGTTTTATTAATTCACCGCCACATCAAAGTTTAACACGTGATCCTATTAGTTATTGCTAGTTTAGTACTATTATTCAGATGTGTGTAATAATTGTTCTTCACCATATGTATTAACCGCTTATTTATGGTTGAGTTTTAGGATAGTTGTGATAAATTTTACGTTCATATGAGTTTTACGATAGTTGTAGCTGTTAGAGATAGAGGTATCGGTAGAAGTTCAGTCATAGAAAATCAGTCCTATACCGATAGAAGTTCAGATATGTTCTGATAGAAGTTCAGATATGTGCTGATAGAAGTCCTAGATACATACGATGTATTAGTTGCGCAACAATGTACCTCCCCTATATATTAATGAGATCTGAGAATAGTTAACTTACTTTTGTATTAACTCTACTGAATTTAGGTCATCCCTTGCTACTATAGACCGTATTTCCTTCAGAAGTATGGTGTCGAGACCTCCGACAGGACAACTTTTGAAGTTGCACTTAGAACCAAAGATGGCCATGCATTTGTTGTTAATGTTACCAACAGAGCTGGCAGAACCTATATCAACGGAAGATTTTGGAACGAATTTGCTAGAGTGTACAATTTTAAGGTTGGCATGGAGTTAATTTTCAGAATTAACTCATCTGGTCAGGATACTCTTGTAATAACTGGAACTGAACCACTAATCCATCCAGGTAATTTTCCACCTTTGGACAGAATGATTGATCATATTAATTATTCCATATTAAGTCAGTTATTTTAATTATGCAGCTTACTACCAGTTGTCCCGTACGAAGCGTGACATTGTTGACTCGCTCAGTACTACTGATGGAACAATGATAAATTGGAGGATGATGCATACCGTCATTCTTCAGGTGGACAACTTGGACTACCTTGTTGAGTACCACAATGCTGGAGATTATGATCAAGGAGCACTAGTTGTCCCAATGCTGCATACTCTGAATTGGACAAACAGCGAAAATTACAACAAACACGTGGTAAGCAGTAGATCATATCATTTCATTAACTTTGCGACCTACATTACGTACAACTGTTTAACTAAACTATGTCTCTACTGTTGGAACAGAAAATCCCTAGCCGTTTGGTTCCTAAAGATATGGAACAATATGGTGCAATCAGTATTGTGTGCCATCCCAGTACTTTGGTGCGTGCGTCCTACGCAATTTCTTCTGACGATGGTCGTCTCTGCGTCAGTGGGTGGAAGGAGTTCATGGACAAGGAAAAGCACCTTGAGATGGGTGACAAGATGTTGTTCTTGCTTTACCTGGGAAATGCAGGGGTTTACTTGTTTGCTACCCATGTGCCTGAAATCGATCTGGAGTAACTAGTCAGTGATTCATGGTGCCCGTGAGTCCAACTATGCAGCCCCTTTAGGTTTAAATTAAGTTGTAAAACTCTTTATGCGATTGTCGATTTTGCTTGTGTTAAAACAATAGTTAGTCATATCGTGCTGCTGGTTGTAATCGTGTCAAGTGTCGATTAATTAAAACCATTGTCCAAGTTATGGTACCGAACATATAAATAAGAACATTTCAAATGTTTGGAACAAAACATATAGTTGTATGTATGCATTACATGTTTCTATCAATCAACATCACTATCTTCTTCTGAATTTTTTCCCTCGTCATCATGTATGTTCTCTTCCATTATGAGACTCTCTTCCTCATTCTGTAGTTCATCTTCGCTCATATCCATGTCAACATTGGGACTATCTTCCCCATTCTCTAGTTCACGAATTGTACGAGCATCATGAATACGTACAACTTCATCAGCACGATGATCATCCTCCTCTGCTTCCACCTCTGCTTCCTCGTCTAGGTCGACAACATCATGAAATGTATGGTCGACTGAACCTTCATCCTCCTGGTATGCGTCTTCATTCCGTACAAATGCATCATCGTTACCATCTTCTAATTCTGGAACGTCGTACACGTGTCTATGGCTGAACTTCTGCACCACTTTCCACGGATCACCAAACTTTGTATCCTCCAAATAGAAGCATGTTTCAGCTTGACTGGCCAATATGAATGGTGAATTCTTGAACCATAGGACAGAAGTGTTAACGCTTTTAAAATAACCATCATCTTTTATCTTGGAACCCCTGCTCGCAAGGTCGAACCAGTCGCAACGAAACAAGTACACGGACCTGTCACCGTGCTTGTTACTCCCGTACTGCAGTTCAAGAACTTCTTGCAGAACACCATAGTACTCGGTCTCATCTGCATCACCAAAAGATCCCTTAGTCGCTACGCCCGAATTTTGAGTCTTCAGGTCTTTATCCCGAGTAAGCGTGCGAAACCTCGCACCCTTTACGTTGCAACCAGCGTATACTACTACACGCCGGTCTGGCCCAGCAGCCAGAGACTTCAAATCTTCTGATGCATTGTCCAACTGTCTCACATGGTTTGCAAACCAACCTGCAAACTCTCTCTGAACCGTCTCCTCGGTGTCACGCACACCCCTACCTCCCAATTCTTGTCGGAATTCACTGAAACATAGAAAAAACACATATGAAATACAGGACAATTATGTCTGCAACATTGAGAAGTAGTTATTAAAGTGAAGCTAACTACTTACTTGATATAACGTTCTACATCGTCACAGTTGTTCAGCACATACCAAACCATTTTGTCAAATTCCTTGTCAAAATGATTCAAAATGGATTTCCCAAGACCTTTAGCTCCAACTGAAAATACTTCCATCTCGTCACGATCAGGTTTTCGCCGTATGTCTTGGTTCCTATCATCTCTGTTAAATCTTGTTTCTGTGCCATCCTTGAAAAATCTAGAGCAAAAAATCAAACACTCATCAACAATGTACCCCTCTGCGATAGAACCTTCTGGCCTTGCTTTGTTACGGACCGTAGACTTTAGATAACCTAATCTTCTCTCAACTGGATACATCCAACCATAATGAACAGGACCCCTCAAAAGAGCCTCCTCAGGAAGATGAATAGCTAAGTGCACCATTACATCAAAAAAAGCTGGGGGGAAGAGCTTCTCAAGTTTGCATAGGATCACAACAATTTCAACCTTCAATCGATTCAGCACATCAACTTTCAGTGTTTTGGCACACAGCTCCCTAAAAAATCTTCCTAGCTCTGCAATAGCCACATACATTTCCTTGGATGCAATTCCCTTGAGCCCAGCCGGCAACACTCGCTGCAGAAGTATGTGGCAATCATGCGTCTTCATACCGGTAACCTTACAACCATCAATATTCACACATCTTCCCCAGTTTGCGCAATAACCATCTGGGAACCTAGTGTTTGCCAAATACCTACACAAATGTCTCTTCTGTTCCTTCGAAAGCGTCCACGGTGCAGGGGGCTTCGCATAAGTTACTGCTGCATCACCATCATCCTTCACAATTTTCTTCAACCAATACTTCTCCCACATTTTGAATTTCTTCAAATCAATTCTAGCACTAACAGTGTCCTTATTCCTGCCCTCAAGTTCAAGTAGTGTACCAACAATATTGTCACATATGTTCTTCTCAATATGCATCACATCTAAGTTGTGAGCTATCTTAAGTTCTGGCCAGTACGGTAGATGATGTAAGCTGACTTTCAGGTGCCATGTTGGTTCACCGGGTACAGTTGCACGCTTCCGCTTTCTACTTATTGGATTTTTCCCATGTTCAAAATCCTTAACACTTTCTACCTTCGCAGCTACCTCTTTGGTTGTGTACTTCCTTGGTGGATCTCTAGTCTCAGCTTTACCATTGAAAAGTCTGCTTCTCCTGTATGGGTGACTTTTATCAAGAAATCGCCGATGCCCAATATATCCAATTTTGTTTTTCAAAGATTCAGCGCAAGGATTCTCATCGCAATGCACACACGCATGAAATCCTCTTGTGCTTCGGCCTGACATAGTGGCATATTGATACGTCCAATTTGCATCACTATTTTGTATCATAATTTGCTGTTATTCATTGATATATTTCATATTGGGACACAATACTTATGTTATTTCATCTATTTTGCATGTTTCATCATCATTGGAGGATCAAGCACCGGAGCCAGGATTCTGCTGGAAAAAGCACCGTCAGAACGCAATATTTCGGAAGATCAACTGTGGAAGGGAATTTCACGTAAATTCCTATTTTTCCAAATGACGGAGGTAGCAGAAGGGGAAGAGGAGAGGGCCACTGTGGGCCCAGACCACGGGCGGCGCGGCCCAAGGCCTGGCCGCGCCACCCTGTGCTGGAGGCCCCCAGCCCCTTTCGCCTCCTTTTCTTCGCGTACTCCTTCGTCCCGAAAACCTAAGCCACAGAGGGATCCTCACGAAGGGTTACAGCCGCCTCTGCGGGGCGGAGAACACCAGAGAGAAAAGAGCTCTCCGGCGGGCAGGAATCCGCGGGGAAATTCCCTCCCGGAGGGGGAAATCGACGCCATCGCCATCTTCATCAAGCGGGACATCATCTCCATCACCATCATCATCATCTCCACCATCTACACCGCCATCACCACCGCTGCACCTCGTCATCGCTGTAGCAATTCGGGTTAAATCTTGATTGTTTGATAGGGGAAACTCTCCCGGTGTTATTCTATACTTGTTGTAGATGCTATTGAGTGAAACCATTGAACCAAGGTTTATGTTCAGATTGTTATTCATCATCATATCACCTCTGATTGTATTCCATATGATGTCTCGTGAGTAGTTCGTTTAGTTCTTGAGGACATGGGTGAAGTCTAAATGCTAGTAGTGAATTATGGTTGAGTAATATTCAATGTTATGATATTTAAGTTGTGGTGTCATTCTTCTAGTGGTGTCGTGTGAACGTCGACTACACGACACTTCACCATTTATGGGCCTAGGGGAGTGCATCTTGTATTCGGTTGCTAATTGCGGGGTTGCCGGAGTGACAGAAACCTAAGCCCCCGTTAGTATATCGATGCAGGAGGGATCGCAGGATCTCAGAGTTTAAGGCTGTGGTTAGATTTATCTTAATTACTTTCTTGTAGTTGCGGATGCTTGCAAGGGGTATAATCACAAGTATGTATTAGTCCTAGGAAGGGCGGTGCATTAGCATAGGTTCACCCACACAACACTTATCAAAACAATGAAGATTAATCAGCTGTATGTAGCGAAAGCACTAGACTAAAATCCCCATGTGTCCTCAGAACGTTTGGTCATTATAAGTAAACAAACCGGCTTGTCCTTTGTGCTAAAAAGGATTGGGCCACTCGCTGCAATTATTTCTCTCGTATTTTATTTACTTGTACTTTATTTATCTGCAATATCAAAACCCCCTGAATACTTGTCTGTGAGCATTTACAGTGAATCCTTCATCGAAACTGCTGCCAACACCTTCTGCTCCTCGTTGGGATCGACATTCTTACTTATCGAAGATACTACGATACACCCCCTATACTTGTGGGTCATCAAGACTATTTTCTGGCGCCGTTGGAAGCGCTATTGGTAAGGAAATTTACTGTTTGTGCTGATTTTATTTCTGCCTGCTGCTATAAATCATTATGGAGAGATCTTCTCTTCAATTTCTATTTGGGAAATCTACTACTACTGCAACGGTAGTGAAGCGCCAGGTGAGGAAGTAGTACCATATAAAATACCTATGAAAATTATTGAACGTGTTATGGATAACCGCTATGAAGGGGATGGAACTGTCCATCCTGGTGATCATTTACTGTTTTTGCATGAATTATGCGGGTTATTCAAATGTGCAGGTATTTCTATGAATGAAGTTAGAAAGAAACTATTCACTATATCGCTGTCTGGTAAAGCGGCGCACTGGTATAAATTGCTGAAGAATGGTGATTCTATTGATTGGGAGGACATTGTGCCTTTATTCTATTCCAAATTTTATCCTCCAAGTGAAATTCACAAAGATCGGAACCGCATATATAATTTTTGGCCTCATGATGGAGAGAGTATCGCCCAAGCTTGGGGAGATTGAAGTCTTTAATGCTCAAATGCCCCATTCATGAGCTTCCTGGTAATGTTATTATTGATAATTTCTATGCAAGACTTTCTTTTCAAGACAAGACCTTGCTGGATACTTCTTGTTCTGGATCATTTACACGCAAGAATGAAGAGTTTAAAAGGGACCTTCTTGATCGGATCCAAGAAAATACTGAAGGATGGGAGAACGACAAAGATAGAGAATCAGGTATAATTTATGATTATAAATGCATTGAAGCTTTTATGGATACTGATAAATTTCGTAATATGAGTGCTACATATGGTCTTGATTCCCAAGTTGTTGCAAATCTTTATAGAGCTTTTGCCTCTCATTATGAACTGCCTAAGAAGAATTTTGATAAGTATCATGAACCGTATAAAGATAAAGTTGATTCATCTGTAAACAAATGTGTAGTGGTTGAAACTGTTGATAATGTTATTCCTGAAGCTTATATTGAAAAAACTCCTTTCCCTGCTAAAATGAAGGAGTACTCTGTCATATCTAGTGCGGTTAATAAAAGTGAAAAGAAACCTAAAGAACCTGAAGAACAAATTAAAATTGAACCTGCTGTTGCTATAGTTAAAGATCTTGTGACTGAAAATGTGGAGGATGGTCATATTATTTTCTGTGAAGATGCTTCTAATATTGTTTCACATCCTAATAAATCCAAACAAGTTAGTGTTCCTATGCTATCTGTTAGAATTGGTGATCATTGCTATTATGGTTTATGTGATATTGGTGCAAGTGTTAGTGCTATTCCTTATGAGCTTTACACGGAGATTATGCACGAGATTGGTTCTTGTGAACTTGAAGATATTGATGTGGTTATTCATCTGGCCAATAGAGAAACTATTTCTCCAATTGGTATTGTTCGAGATGTGGAAGTTCTATGTGGTAAGATTAAATATCCTGCTGACTTTTTGGTACTTGGTTCTGCTGCTAGTGATCATTGTCCTATCATTTTTGGTAGACCTTTTCTAAATACTTGTGGAGCTATTATAGATTGTAAGAAAGAGAAAATTTTGACTAGATTTGCTGGTGAACCTTATGAATTTAACTTTTCTAAATTTACCAAAACTCCTTATAAAACTGACTTGCCTAGTAATGATTTTAAAATGGAGCAGTGTGCATCTATTGTTCTTGTTCCTAATAATCCTTTGCAGCAACATTTGGAGAATAGTGAAAGTGAAGCTTTTAGGAAAGAAAGAGATGAGCTTGAGGAAATTTTTCGTCGCCAACCTATTCTCAAGCATGATTTACCGGTGGAAGATTTGGGTACAACACCGCCACCAAAGGAAGATCCTGTTTTTGATTTAAAGCCTTTACCTGATAATCTTAAATATGCTCATATTGATGATAAGAAAATATATCCTGTTATTATTAGTTCTAAGCTTTCAGAGATTGAGGAAGAAAGGTTATTGGAAATATTGAAGAAACACCGAGGAGCTATTGGCTATACTCTTGATGATTTGAAAGGGATTTCTCCTTCTATTTGCCAACATGCTATTAATATGGAAGATGATGCAAAGCCTGTTGTTGAACATCAACGTCGTCTAATTCCGAAGATGAAGGAAGTGGTAAGGAATGAGGTATTAAAACTCCTTGAAGCTGGTATTATATATCCTATTGCTGATAGTAGATGGGTTAGTCCTGTTCATTGTGTTCCTAAGAAAGGAGGAATGACTGTTGTGCCTAATGATAATGATGAGCTTATTCCTCAAAGAATAGTTGTAGGTTATAGAATGTGCATTGATTTTCGAAAAGTTAATAAAGTTACTAAGAAAGATCATTACCCTTTACCCTTTATTGATCAAATGTTAGAAAGGTTGTCTAAAAATACTCATTTTTGCTTTCTTGATGGTTATTCTGGGTTTTCACAAATTGCTGTTAAAGCTAAAGATCAAGAGAAAACCACTTTTACTTGTCCTTATGGAACTTATGCTTATAGGCGTATGCCTTTTGGTTTATGTAATGCTCCTGCTACTTTTCAAAGATGCATGTCTGCTATTTTTCATGGTTTTTGCGAAAGTATTGTAGAGGTGTTCATGGATGATTTTTCTGTCTATGGGAATTCTTTCGATAATTGCCTGCGAAACCTCGATAAAGTTTTGCAGAGATGTGAAGAAACTAACCTTGTTCTTAATTGGGAGAAATGCCACTTTATGGTTAATGAAGGAATTGTATTGGGACATAAAATTTCCGAGAGAGGTATTGAAGTTGATAGAGCTAAAGTTGAAGCAATTGAGAAGATGCCCTATCCGAGGGATGTTAAAGGTATTCGTAGTGTTCTTGGTCATGTTGGGTTTTATAGGAGATTTATTAAAGATTTCTCTAAAATTTCAAAGCCTCTTACTAATCTTCTTCAAAAAGATGTACCTTTTGTTTTTGATGATGATTGTAAGGAAGCTTTTGAAACTCTAAAGAAAGCCTTAACAACTGCTCCTGTAGTCGAACCTCCTGATTGGAATTTGCCTTTTGAAATTATGTGTGATGCTAGTGATTTTGCTGTAGGCGCTGTCCTTGGACAGCGGGTAGATAAAAAATTAAATGTTATTCATTATGCTAGTAAGACTCTTGATGCTGCTCAAAGAAATTATGCTACAACTGAAAAGGAATTGTT
The DNA here is from genome assembly GCA_030979885.1 of Lolium multiflorum. Taxonomy (NCBI): domain Eukaryota; kingdom Viridiplantae; phylum Streptophyta; class Magnoliopsida; order Poales; family Poaceae; genus Lolium; species Lolium multiflorum. The sequence goes on along the minus strand of CM061748.1, from coordinate 157,802,255 downwards.
AGCTGTAGTCTTTGCTTGTGATAAGTTTAGACCCTATATTGTTGATTCGAAAGTTACAATTCATACTGATCATGCTGCAATTAGATACCTTATGACAAAGAAAGATGCTAAGCCAAGGCTTATTAGATGGGTACTTCTGTTGCAAGAATTTGATTTACATATTATAGATAGGAAAGGTGCTGATAATCCTGTTGCTGATAATTTGTCTAGATTGGAAAATATTGCTTATGATCCTGTTCCTGTTAATGATAGTTTTCCAAATGAACAATTGGCTGTAATAAAGGTGAGCTCGCGAGAGAGCCCTTGGTATGCAGATTATGCTAACTTTATTGTTTCGAAGTATTTGCCTCCAACCTTTTCAGCTCAGCAAAGGAGGAAATTCTTTTATGACTTGAGGCATTATTTTTGGGATGACCCACACTTATATAAAGAAGGAGTGGATGGTATTATGCGAAGATGTGTTCCTGAATATGAACAACAGGAGATATTGAATAAATGTCATGGTAGTGTTTATGGAGGACATCACGCTGGAGATAGAACCGCGCAGAAGGTTCTACAATCAGGTTTTTATTGGCCAACACTCTTCAAAGATGCAAGGAAGTTTATCTTATCTTGTGATGAATGTCAAAGAGTTGGTAATATCTCCAGACGCAATGAAATGCCTATGAATTATACTCTTGTTATTGAACCATTCGATTGTTGGGGATTCGACTTCATGGGTCCTTTCCCTTCTTCAGACGGTAACACTCATATACTTGTCGCTGTTGATTATGTTACTAAATGGGTAGAAGCTATACCTACAAAAAGTGCTGATGGTGAGACCTCTATAAAAATGCTTGTAGATATTATATTTCCTAGATTTGGAGTACCTAGATATATTATGACTGATGGAGGTTCTCATTTCATTCATGGAGGTTTTAGAAAAACTCTTGCTAAGTATGGTATTAATCATAGAATTGCTTCTGCTTATCACCCTCAAACTAGCGGTCAAGTAGAATTATCAAATAGAGAGATTAAAGCTATCTTAGGTAAAACTGTTAATAAATCTAGAAAGAATTGGCCTAGCAAATTGAAAGAAGCGTTATGGGCTTATAGAACTGCTTATAAAAATCCTATGGGAATGTCACCTTATAAAATGGTTTATGGAAAAGCTTGTCATTTACCTCTAGAACTAGAGCACAAAGCTTATTGGGCTGTTAGAGAATTAAATAAAGATCCTAAATTAGCTGGTAATAAGAGGTTGTTGCAATTAAGTTCTCTAGATGAATGGAGAAGTGAAGCTTATGAAAATGCTAAACTCTTTAAAGAAAAAGTTAAGAAATGGCATGATAGAAGGATCATCAAAAGAGAATTTAATGTTGGAGATCAAGTTCTATTGTATCGGTCTCGTCTCAGATTCTTTGCAGGGAAATTACTCTCGAAGTGGGAAGGACCATATGTTGTTGAGGAGGTGTATCGTTCAGGAGCAATTAAAATTAGCTCTCTCCAAGGCAATGCCACACAAGTGGTGAATGGACAAAGACTCAAGCATTACATCTCGGGTGATTCTTATAATGTTGATGTTGATATTATTCAAGTGGAAACACCGGAGGATTTCATCAAAGGACAAATTGACAGTCCGCCAGAACTGGACTTTGAATAGGTAACAGTATAGGTAATAAAAAGTCCGTGTTTACCTTTCCGAACATTATTTCTGCTGTTTTTGGAAAATATGAAAAATTACGGAATCGAAACGGAGTGGAAAAGACGCGCGAGGGCGTGCCACCATAGGCCGGCGCGGGCCCCACCCTGGCCGCGCCGACCTATGGTCTGGCCGCCTCGTTGCCCCTTTCCGACTCGTTTTCGACCTGGAACCTTCCTTTTGTCGTAAAAATATTTGCTATATAATCCCCCGGACCCCTGGAGGTCCGTAATATCGTTTTCTCGTCGTGTTTTGTTTCGAGCTGTTTTCTGCCAGATCTGTTTTCAGTTTAGAAGCGCCATGGTCTCCAAGAACAAGGGCAAGGAGTTTCCGGAAGAAGATGATCGAGATCTTGGGCGGAAAGAGGAAGACAAGGACGTCAAGGAAGAGGATGAAGAAGAGGTGGATGAAGATTCGCGCACACACCCGCGTGCTACTATCGCAAGCATCAAGGTGGTGGACAACCCTTTTAGCGCAAACAAGAGCGCAAGAATTCGCACTGGAGGAGCGGTTCCACGTCATTACCTAGCTCCAAAGTCATCTCTATCAGGCACTCATCAACCCTTCCACAATCTAATTTTCAATAATCAAATTGAAGGGACTCCCAAGGCAGCATTGCCTAGCCAGTGGGATATAGATCGCTCTAACACTGCAGGAGAGAAGGAGCCTGAGGCTGAAGAGTGGGGAAATAACTCCAAGAGTTGGGACTCACCGTCGGACAGACTCCTTAACCGCGTCGAGCACAATTCAGAGATGATTCGCAATCTCATATACAGGATTGACGAGCTCCAGGAGCTTATTGAGAAGCTTGTCAGGAATTCATCACCACCATCACCGAAGGAGTAATTCATCATCGGTATTGGCATCCCCTTGGTTTGTTCCAAGCTTGGGGGAGTGCCGCGGTATCACATCACCACCACCTTTATCTTTTACTATCAAGTAGTGTCATATCATGAATAGGGAAGTTATCATATGGAATAGTATGCAATGTGGAAGTATCTCTCTTAGTTAGTTATCTATGTATCCGTTGGTGTGAGTTATCGTTATGGAATATTAATGAGAAGTCTTATCATTTACTTTTTGCACACCTTATTTTAGTTTGCAATCTCCATTATATGATTACTCTTGACATGAGTATTGATATCACTTTGGGAGCATCAAGTAAATCTATTTGGTTTTGGCAAACTTAGCATTGGTCAATAGCAACAACATCTTGATGTTTAATGAAGGAGAGAAATACACTTAGATACATTATTCTATTATCTCTATGCTTAGTATTCTAGAGTTAAAATTGCTTGTGCTTATGAGAAAGATGCATGATTGTTTCTATCATATGTATATTTGTTTGTTTCCCTCAACCTTTATGCTTGCTATCAAACCTTGCTAGCCAAAGACCTGTATCGAGAGGGAATGCTTCTCATACATCCATAACCTTAGACCAAACCTATGCCATTTGTGTCCACCATACCTACCTACTACATGGTATTTTCTGCCATTCCAAGTAAATACTTCATGTGCTACCTTTAAATTATTCAAATTACTACTCCTTATTTGTGTCAATGTTTTATAGCTCATGAGGAAGTATGTGGTGTTTCATCTTTCAATCTTGTTGGGCGGACTTTCACCAATGGACTAGCGGCACATCCGCTTATCCAATAATTTTGCAATAAGAGCTGGCAACGGGGTTCCCAGCCCCAATTAATAACTTTCATTAATAATTCTCTTCACATGTTTTGCTCTGAGTTATCAGTAAGCAACTTAATTTTGCAATAGACACTCCTCCATGGTATGTGAATGTTGGAAGGCACCCGAGGATTCGGTTAGCCATGGATTGAGAAAGCCAAGGTTGGGGGGAGTGTCACCCATAATAAAACTAAAATACATGTGTAAACAAAAGAGAAGGGGGATGATCTACCTTGCTGGTAGAGATGCCGTCCCTCATGGGAGCCGCTCTTTGAAGGTTCGTTTGGCAAGGGGGTTAGAGTACCCGCTACCATTCGTTGACAACAACAAACACCGCTCAAAATCTTACTTTTATGCTCTTTATATGATTTCAAAACTTGAAAAGCTCTAGCACATGATTTAATCCCTGCTTCCCTCTGCGAAGGGCCTGTCTTTTACTTTTATGTTGAGTCAGTAAACCTATTTCTCTCTATCTCAAGCAAGCAATTGAGTTGTTGTGAACCAATCATTTATGCTATGATTCAGTTAATCATGTCTTTTATACTTTCTTGTTTAGTACCAATTTTATCTGAATGAATATGACTTTGAAGTTATCAATGATTATGAGGAGATTGTTATGCTTAAATATGAAGGCTCAGCTATAAATTCTAATATGAAAGATTTGCTTAGAAGTACAATCCGTTAGTAGTTCTCTGACCAAGAACAAAGTTTGCCATCACCAATTATGATTTCTTATGCACCTTTACTTGTGATTTCTCTTTACTTATTTCGAGATGAGTTATATGAGGAAGTTGTTTACTAGAATGTCTTGTGTAAATGAATATGATGCTTCTTGTCCGTATTTTATTTATCGACTCTTCACTCCATAAACATGTGGTCTCGTTTATCGAGCTCAGTTTCGCTTGGGGACAAGCGAGGTCTAAGCTTGGGGGAGTTGATACGTCCAATTTGCATCACTATTTTGTATCATAATTTGCTGTTATTCATTGATATATTTCATATTGGGACACAATACTTATGTTATTTCATCTATTTTGCATGTTTCATCATCATTGGAGGATCAAGCACCGGAGCCAGGATTCTGCTGGAAAAAGCACCGTCAGAACGCAATATTTCGGAAGATCAACTGTGGAAGGGAATTTCACGTAAATTCCTATTTTTCCAAATGACGGAGGTAGCCAGAAGGGGAAGAAGAGAGGCCACTGTGGGCCCAGACCACAGGCGGCGCGGCCCAAGGCCTGGCCGCGCCACCCTGTGCTCTGGAGGCCCCACAGCCCCTTTCGCCTCCTTTTCTTCGCGTACTCCTTCGTCCCGAAAACCTAAGCCACGGAGGGATCCTCACGAAGGGTTACAGCCGCCTCTGCGGGGCGGAGAACACCAGAGAGAAAAGAGCTCTCCGGCGGGCAGGAATCCGCCGGGGAAATTCCCTCCCGGAGGGGGAAATCGACGCCATCGCCATCGTCATCAAGCGGGACATCATCTCCATCACCATCATCATCATCTCCACCATCTACACCGCCATCACCACCGCTGCACCTCGTCATCGCTGTAGCAATTCGGGTTAAATCTTGATTGTTTGATAGGGGAAACTCTCCCGGTGTTATTCTATACTTGTTGTAGATGCTATTGAGTGAAACCATTGAACCAAGGTTTATGTTCAGATTGTTATTCATCATCATATCACCTCTGATTGTATTCCATATGATGTCTCGTGAGTAGTTCGTTTAGTTCTTGAGGACATGGGTGAAGTCTAAATGCTAGTAGTGAATTATGGTTGAGTAATATTCAATGTTATGATATTTAAGTTGTGGTGTCATTCTTCTAGTGGTGTCGTGTGAACGTCGACTACACGACACTTCACCATTTATGGGCCTAGGGGAGTGCATCTTGTATTCGGTTGCTAATTGCGGGGTTGCCGGAGTGACAGAAACCTAAGCCCCCGTTAGTATATCGATGCAGGAGGGATCGCAGGATCTCAGAGTTTAAGGCTGTGGTTAGATTTATCTTAATTACTTTCTTGTAGTTGCGGATGCTTGCAAGGGGTATAATCACAAGTATGTATTAGTCCTAGGAAGGGCGGTGCATTAGCATAGGTTCACCCACACAACACTTATCAAAACAATGAAGATTAATCAGCTGTATGTAGCGAAAGCACTAGACTAAAATCCCCATGTGTCCTCAGGAACGTTTGGTCATTATAAGTAAACAAACCGGCTTGTCCTTTGTGCTAAAAAGGATTGGGCCACTCGCTGCAATTATTTCTCTCGTATTTTATTTACTTGTACTTTATTTATCTGCAATATCAAAACCCCCTGAATACTTGTCTGTGAGCATTTACAGTGAATCCTTCATCGAAACTGCTTGTCAACACCTTCTGCTCCTCGTTGGGATCGACATTCTTACTTATCGAAGATACTACGATACACCCCCTATACTTGTGGGTCATCACATATCCAGGATAATCATGAATAGACCAAAGAAACGCAGCATGCAATGGGAAATATTCTTCTGTGCATGCATCAAATGTCTGCACACCACTCCATAGCTGCATCATATCTTTTATCAGAGGCTGCATAAATACATGAAAATCTTTCCCTGGGGAATACTTTCCGGGAATTAGCAATGCCATCATGTAATTCGATTGATCCATGCACATCCATGGTGGGAAGTTGTAAGGAATCACAAAAACAGGCCACATACTGTAAGGATTACTCATACTTCCAAAGGGACTGAAGCCGTCTGTGGCAAAACCTAGTCTTATGTTACGAGGATCTTTAGCAAACCAATCAAACTTGCCATCAAAGTGCTTCCATGCCTCACCATCAGCAGGGTGCCTCAGTACATTGGGCTCAACAACCCTCTTCTCTTTGTGCCATCTAGTATGTGTCGACATTTCCTTTTTGACAAATAGTCTCTGCAACCTTTTAATTATAGGAAAGTACCTTAACACCTTGTGAGGGATTTTCTTTTTTCCAGTAGGGTCTCTATATCTTGATACTCCACAAACATGGCAGTGCGTATCGTCCTTGTGATCTCCCCAAAATAAAGAACAATCAAACTTGCATGCATGAATTGTCTCATAACTAAGCCCAACATCAGAAAGAACACTCTTAGCATCAGCATATGATTTGGGAAAGTCCACATCTGGCAAAGCTGTACGTAAAAGCTGAAGTAAGAGATCAAATCCTCTGTTTGTTATCCGGCTGTATGATTTGACATGAAGGAGCTTAATAATGAACGACAACCTAGTGAAAGTGGTGCATCCCTTATGAAGTTCTTTTTTCGCTGACTCAATTAGATTAGCATACATATTTGGCAGGTCAGGACCTTTATTTCCAGACTTCTGCAGTTCATCGATCATACTAGACGAATCATCAACATAACAATCACCATTGTCTTCCTCTTCATCGTTGTCACTATCATACGCACCATCGTCGTCTCTATCCCGCCCTTCGTCATCACTAAAATCTTCCCCATGTCTAGTCCATCTTGTATACGTCATGGACATACCTGAACAATTGCAGTGATCCTCGACTGTTTTTATATCCTGACGTATCAGATTTAGGCAGTCCTTGCAAGGGCACAAGATTGGTTCATCTGTATTGTCCAAGTGTTCTTGCGCAAACTTGATGAAATCCCTAACACCTGCCATGTACTTTGTTGTGAACTTCTTGGTGCCATCAGTTATCCAACTTCGATCCATTGCCTACAATTCAGTTAAGAACATGCCAACGTTCTTCAGAACAGATCTTGACAACTGATTAAAAAATCTAGACCTAACGAACAATCAGGAGAACTCACCGATGATGCGTCTCGCCGCCACCACAATGGAGCCTTCACGGAATTCTTCTCACCTCGACGAGAACCCTAGTCGATTCGACTGTTAGCAAGATCACCTATATAGGCCGTGTCTGCTAGCGGCGCGACTTAAACGAGGCACCCTCGGCCGACATAAATATTAATAAGGGAATTATTATGTCGTAACATCTAGATCACACCATTGAAATAAATATGTAGAATAGACAAGTTACGGATCCAGATCAAAATTCCATATCTACCTTAGCGGTAAGACTCCGCGTCGGTCACGCCAAAGCCCTGGTTCGATTCTTCCAAACCACAATTTTTACTTAATTAAATATGTTCCTGACAAGTGGGTCACGCATGATATATAAAACTAATAACATTTAATAAAGTAACTTAGTATTATTTCGTCACCACGATCTTTGATTTCGTCACCTATTAACAGACACGATGGAAGCCCTTCCCGCTTGGGTAATGGGTGACGATTTTTTGTTGACGAAAAATCATACCGTCAAGCATTACCTTAAATGCTTGACGAAAGATGAATTCGTCACCTATAAGGACACATCCTTGACGGTATGCATTTTTGTCACCAGGGTTTTCGTCAACAAACCCCCCATCTCTTGTAGTGAACCTTCAACGTGCTTCTTGGCTCCTCCTGGTTCGACTAAACCTTGGTTTCTTTCGAGGGAACTCTTTTTGCATTATTATCAGAATGCAGTTGTGATGAAGCAATCTTCATTACCAGTGAGGCCCACAAAAAGTTCTGATCTTTCTTCTGATGCATCTTCTCATAGCCGTCAACCTAGACCATTTCTTTCATCAAACAGTAAATATCTCAAGGCTGTACTTTATAAAAGACATGGTATTGCTGCTTTAAGATCTGTAGCTGATATGTTGACAAAGAGTACACAAGATTCAATCAAGGCGATTGCCAAATGTCAACGTGTTATTGATGATGCTAATAGAAGTCCTCAATGATTCTATGTAATTTTTTTTATTTGGGCACATTAATTGCCTTGTAATTTTCCTACTTGTTTTATTTGTGTATGTAATTGTGTGTATCATTGATATCAGATTTTAGGCTCATGAAATTTAATGCAAGTTGACTAGTCAAACAAGTAGGGCCCTACAACAGATTGGGCCGGCCCACTTACAGTAGTGTGGGACCCACTTTCATTTTGGGCCGGCCCACTTCTTTAGTAGGCCGGCCCGGTTACACGATAGTGGGCTCCACATGCTTATTGGGCCGGCCCACTATCTTGTTGGGCCAGCCCATTTGCTATATGGTGGTCCCACATGGTAAATGGGCCAGCCCTTTAACAGGAAGGTGGGACCCACCTGTGTTTTTGGCCCGACCCACTATCTTGTTGGGCCGGCCCACTTGCTATATGGTGGACCCCACATACTAAATGGGCCGGCCTTTTAACTGGAAAGTGGGACCCACCTGTGTTTTTGGCCCGGTCCACTTTTTTGTTGGGCCAGCCCACTTCTATATGGTGGACCCCACACATCAAATGGGCCGGCCCTTTGAAAGTGGGACCCACTGTGTTTTGGCCCGCCCACTATCTTGTTGGGCGCTTGCTATATGGTGGATGATGACCCACAAGTATAGGGGTGTATCGTAGTATCTTCGATAAGTAAGAATGTCGATCCCAACGAGGAGCAGAAGGTGTTGACAAGTAGTTTCGATGAAGGATTCACTGTAAATGCTCACAAACAAGTATTCAAGGGGTTTTGATGTAATAGATGAATAAAGTACGAGTAAGTAAAATGCGAGAGAAATAATTGCAGCGAGTGGCCCAATCCTTTTTAGCACAAAGGACAAGCCGGTTTGTTTACTTATAATGACCAAGCGTTCTTGAGGACACACGGGGATTTTAGTCTAGTGCTTTCGCTTCATGTAGCTAAATAATCTTCATTGTTTTGATAAGTGTTGTGTGGGTGAACCTACGCTAATGCACCGCCCTTCCTAGGACTAATACATACTTGTGATTATACCCCTTGCAAGCATCCGCAACTACAAGAAAGTAATTAAGATAAATCTAACCACAGCCTTAAACTCTGAGATCCTGCGATCCCTCTTGCATCGGTATACTAACGGGGGCTTAGGTTTCTGTCACTCCGGCAACCCCGCAATTAGCAACCGAATACAAGATGCACTCCCCTAGGCCCATAAATGGTGAAGTATCGTGTAGTCGACGTTCACACGACACCACTAGAAGAATGACACCACAACTTAAATATCATAACATTGAATATTACTCAACCATAGTTCACTACTAACATTTAGACTTCACCCATGTCCTCAAGAACTAAACGAACTACTCACGAGACATCATATGGAATACAATCAGAGGTGATATGATGATGAATAACAATCTGAACATAAACCTTGGTTCTATGGTTTCACTCAATGGCATCAATAACAAGTAGAAAGTAACACCGGGAGAGTTTCCCCTATCAAACAATCAAGATCCAACCCAAATCATTACAGCGGTGACGAGGTGCAGCGGTGGTGATGGCGGTGTAGATGGTGGAGATGATGATGATGATGGAGATGATGTCCAGCTCGATGATGGCGATGGCGTCGATTTCCCCCTCCGGGAGGGAATTTCCCCGGCGGATTCCTGCCCGCCGGAGAGCTCTTTTCTCTCTGGTGTTCTCCGCCCCGCAGAGGCGGCTGTAACTCTTCGTGAGGTACCCCCTGTGGCTTAGGTCTTCGGGACGAAGGAGTACGCGAAGAAAAGGAGGCGAGAGGGGCTGTGGGGCCCCCACACACCATGGTGGCGCGGCCAGGCCATGGGCCGCGCCGCCATGTTGTCTGGGCCCACCTTGGGTCCAGCTGGCTCCCCCTTCTGGCTTTCTTCGTCATCTGGAAAAATAGGAATTTACGTGTAATTTCCTTCCACAGTTGATCTTCCGAAATATTGCGTTCTGACGGTGCTTTTTCCAGCAGAATCCTGGCTCCGGTGCTTGATCCTCCAATAATGATGAAACATGCAAAATAGATGAAATAACATAAGTATTGTGTCCCAATATGAAATATATCAATGAATAACAGCAAATTATGATATAAAATAGTGATGCAAATTGGACGTATCAACTCCCCCAAGCTTAGACCTCGCTTGTCCCCAAGCGAAACTGAGCTCGATGAACAAGACCACATGTTTATGGAGTGAAGAGTCGATAAATAAAATACGGACAAGAAGCATCATATTGATTCACACAAGATATTCTAATACACATTCTCTTCATATAACTCAACTTGAAATAAGTAAAGAGAAATCACAAGTAAAGGTGCATAGGAAATCATAGATGGTTATGGCAAACTTTGTTCTTGGTCAGAGAACTACTAACGGATTGCTCTTATTTAATAAGCAAGGCTTTCATATTAGAACTTATATAGCAGGGCTTTCATATTCAATCATAACAATCTCCTCATAATCATTGATAACTTCAAAGTCATATTCATTCAGATAAAATGTGTGCTAAACAAGAAAGTATAAAAGACATAATTAGCTCAATCATAGCATAAATGGTTAGTTCACAACAACTCAATTGCTTGCTTGAGATAGAGGGAAATAGGTTTACTGACTCAACATAAAAGTAAAAGATAGGCCCTTCGCAGAGGGAAGCAGGGATTAAATCATGTGCTAGAGCTTTTCAAGTTTTGAAATCATATAAAGAGCATAAAAGTAAGATTTTGAGCGGTGTTTGTTGTTGTCAACGAATGGTAGCGGGCACTCTAACCCCCTTGCCAAACGAACCTTCCAAGAGCGGCTCCCATGAGGGACGGCATCTCTACCAGCAAGGTAGATCATCCCCCTTCTCTTTTGTTTACACATGTATTTTAGTTTTATTATGGATGACACTCCCCCAACCTTGGCTTTCTCAATCCATGGCTAACCGAATCCTCGGGTGCCTTCCAACATTCACATACCATGGAGGAGTGTCTATTGCAAAATTAAGTTGCTTACTGATAAATCAGGGCAAAACATGTGAAGAGAATTATTAATGAAAGTTATTAATTGGGGCTGGGAACCCCGTTGCCAGCTCTTATTGCAAAATTATTGGATAAGCGGATGTGCCACTAGTCCATTGGTGAAAGTCCGCCCAACAAGATTGAAAGATAAAACACCACATACTTCCTCATGAGCTATAAAACATTGACACAAATAAGGAGTAGTATAGTTTGAATTATTTAAAGGTAGCACATGAAGTATTTACTTGGGGTGGCAGAAAATACCATGTAGTAGGTAGATATGGTGGACACAAATGGCATGAGTTTGGTCTAAGGTTATGGATGTATGAGAAGCATTCCCTCTCAATACAGGTCTTTGGCTAGCAAGGTTTGATAGCAAGCATAAAGGTTGAGGGAAACAAACAAATATACATATGATAGAAACAATCATGCAACTTTCTCATAAGCACAAGCAATTTTAACTTCAGAATACTAAACTCATTAGCATAGAGATAATAGAGTAATATATCTAAGTGTATTTCTCTCTTCTATTTAAACATCAGGGTGTTATTGCTATTGACCAATGCTAAGTTTGCCAAAACCAAATAGATTTACTTGATGCTCCCAAAGTGATATCAATACTAATGTCAAGAGTAATCATATAATAGAGATTGCAAACTAAAATAAGGTGTGCAAAAAGTAAATGATAAAACTTCTCATTAATATTCCATAACGATAACTCACACCAACGGATACATAGATAACCAACTAAGAGAGATACTTCCACATTGCATACTATTCCATATGATAACTTCCCTACTCATGATATGACACTACTTGATAGTAAAAGATAAAGGTAGTGATGATGTGATACCGCGGCACTCCCCCAAGCTTGGAACAAACCAAGGGGATGCCAATACCGATGATGAATTACTCCTTCGGTGGTGATGGTGATGGATTCTTCTCGACAAGCTTCTTAACAAGCTCCTTTAAATCTTCAATCTCATAGGTGAGGTTGCGAATCAGTTCCGAGTTGTGCTCAACGCGGCTCATAATCATGTCAGGTGGTGAATCCCAACTCCTAGAGTTGTTTCCCCATCCTTCAGCTTCAGATTTCATCTCTCCTGCAATGTTAGAACGATCTATATCCCAACCACTTGGCAACACTACCTTGGGGGTTCTTTCAGTTTGACGATCGTAGATTAGGTTGCGGAAAGGGCTGTAATTGCCCGGAGAAGATGTCCTTGGAGCCAAGTAATGACGTGGAACTGCTCCTCCGGTAGCGATTCGTGCACTCCTCTTGGTGTTGGATGGATTTGATATCACGCCAATGCTTGCAATGGTGGCACGCTGGTGTACTCGCGGAACTTCCTCCACTTCTTCCTCATCCTCACTCGCGTCTTCTTCCTTCAGTTCCGGGTCTTGAATATCTTCCTCCAAAGGTCCCTTGTCCTTGTTGTTGGAGACCATGGTGCTTCTAGATCAAAGCAAATCTGGCAGAAAACAGCTCGAAACAAAACACGACGAGAAAACGATATACGGACCTCCAGGGGTCCGGGGGATTATATAGCAAATATTTTTACGACAAAAGGAAGGTTCCAGGCCGAAAACGAGTGGAAAAGGGACGCCGAGGGGCTGTCCCCATAGGGCGGCGCGGCCAGGGTGGGGCCCGCGCCGGCCTATGGTGACGGGCCCTCGCGCGTCTCTTCCACTCCGTTTCGATTCCGTAATTTTTCATATTTTCCAAAAACAGCAGAAATATTGTTCGGAAAGCTAAACGCGGACTTTTATTACCTGTACTGTTACCTATTCAAAGTCGAGTTCTGGCGGACTGTCAATTTGTCCTTTGATGAAAGCCTCCGGTGTTTCCACTTGAATAATATCAACATCAACATTATAAGAATCACCCGAAATATAATGCTTGAGTCTTTGTCCATTCACCACTTGCGTAGCATTGCCTTGGAGAGAGCTAATTTTAATTGCTCCTGAACGATACACCTCCTCAACAACATATGGTCCTTCCCATTTCGAGAGTAATTTCCCTGCAAAGAATCTGAGACGAGACCGATACAATAGGACTTTATCCCCAATATTAAACTCTCTTTTGATGATCCTTCTATCATGCCATTTCTTAACTTTTTCTTTAAAGAGTTTAGCATTTTCATAAGCTTCACTTCTCCATTCATCTAGAGAACTTAATTGCAGCAACCTCTTATTACCGGCTAGTTTAGGATCTTTATTTAGTTCTCTAACAGCCCAATAAGCTTTGTGCTCTAGTTCTAAAGGTAAATGACAAGCTTTTCCATAAACCATTTTATAAGGTGACATTCCCATAGGATTTTTATAAGCAGTTCTATAAGCCCATAGTGCTTCCTTCAATTTGCTAGCCCAATTCTTTCTAGATTTATTAACGGTCTTTCCCAAAATAGATTTAATCTCTCTATTTGATAATTCTACTTGACCACTAGTTTGAGGGTGATAAGCGGAAGCAATTCTATGATTAATACCATACTTAGCAAGAGTTTTTCTAAAACCTCCATGAATAAAATGAGAACCTCCATCAGTCATAATATATCTAGGTACTCCAAATCTAGGAAAAATAATATCTAAAAGCATTTTTAAAGAGGTCTCACCATCAGCACTTTTTGTGGGTATAGCTTCTACCCATTTGGTAACATAATCAACAGCGACAAGTATATGAGTGTTACCTTCTGAAGAAGGGAAAGGACCCATGAAGTCGAATCCCCAACAATCGAATGGTTCAATAACAAGAGTATAATTCATAGGCATTTCATTGCGTCTAGAGATATTACCAACTCTTTGACATTCATCACAAGATAAGATAAACTTCCTTGCATCTTTGAAAAGTGTTGGCCAATAAAAACCTGATTGTAGAACCTTTTGTGCGGTTCTATCTCCAGCGTGATGTCCTCCATAAACACTACCATGACATTTACTCAATATCTCCCGTTGTTCATATTCAGGAACACATCTTCGCATAATACCGTCTACTCCTTCTTTATATAAGTGTGGGTCATCCCAAAAATAATGCCTCAAGTCATAAAAGAATTTCCTCCTTTGCTGAGCTGAAAAGGTTGGAGGCAAATACTTCGAAACAATAAAGTTAGCATAATCTGCATACCAAGGGCTCTCTCGCGAGCTCACCTTTATTACAGCCAATTGTTCATTTGGAAAACTATCATTAACAGGAACAGGATCATAAGCAATATTTTCCAATCTAGACAAATTATCAGCAACAGGATTATCAGCACCTTTCCTATCTATAATATGTAAATCAAATTCTTGCAAAAGAAGTACCCATCTAATAAGCCTTGGCTTAGCATCTTTCTTTGTCATAAGGTATCTAATTGCAGCATGATCAGTATGAATCGTGACTTTTGAATCAACAATATAGGGTCTAAACTTGTCACAAGCAAAGACTACAGCTAACAATTCCTTTTCAGTTGTAGCATAATTTCTTTGAGCAGCATCAAGAGTCTTACTAGCATAATGAATAACATTTAATTTTTTATCTACTCGCTGTCCAAGAACAGCGCCTACAGCAAAATCACTAGCATCACACATAATTTCAAAAGGCAAATTCCAATCAGGAGGTTCAACTACAGGAGCAGTTGTTAAGGCTTTCTTTAGAGTTTCAAAAGCTTCCTTACAATCATCATCAAAAACAAAAGGTACATCTTTTTGAAGAAGATTAGTAAGAGGCTTTGAAATTTTAGAGAAATCTTTAATAAATCTCCTATAAAACCCAGCATGACCAAGAACACTACGAATACCTTTAACATCCCTTGGATAGGGCATCTTCTCAATTGCTTCAACTTTAGCTCTATCAACTTCAATACCTCTCTCGGAAATTTTATGTCCCAATACAATTCCTTCATTAACCATAAAGTGGCATTTCTCCCAATTAAGAACAAGGTTAGTTTCTTCACATCTCTGCAAAACTTTATCGAGGTTTCGCAAGCAATTATCAAAAGAATTCCCATAGACAGAAAAATCATCCATGAACACCTCTACAATACTCTCGCAAAAGCCATGAAAAATAGCGGACATGCATCTTTGAAAAGTAGCAGGAGCATTACATAAACCAAAAGGCATACGCCTATAAGCATAAGTTCCATAAGGACAAGTGAACGTGGTTTTCTCTTGATCTTTAGCTTTAACAGCAATTTGTGAAAATCCAGAATAACCATCAAGAAAACAAAAGTGAGTATTTTTAGACAACCTTTCTAGCATTTGATCAATAAATGGTAAAGGGTAATGATCTTTCTTAGTAACTTTATTAACTTTTCGAAAATCAATGCACATTCTATACCCTACAACTACTCTTTGAGGAATGAGCTCATCATTATCATTAGGCACAACAGTCATTCCTCCTTTCTTAGGAACACAATGCACAGGACTAACCCATCTACTATCAGCAATAGGATATATAATACCAGCTTCAAGAAGTTTTAATACCTCATTCCTTACCACCTCCTTCATCTTCGGAATTAGACGACGTTGATGTTCAACAACAGGCTTTGCATCATCTTCCATATTGATAGCATGTTGGCAAATAGAAGGAGAAATCCCTTTCAAATCATCAAGAGTATAGCCAATAGCTCCTCGGTGTTTCTTCAATATTTCCAATAACCTTTCTTCCTCAATCTCTGAAAGCTTAGAACTAATAATAACAGGATATATTTTCTTATCATCAATATGAGCATATTTAAGATTATCAGGTAAAGGCTTTAAATCAAAAACAGGATCTTCCTTTGGTGGCGGTGTTGTACCCAAATCTTCCACCGGTAAATCATGCTTGAGAATAGGTTGGCGAAGAAAAATTTCCTCAAGCTCATCTCTTTCTTTCCTAAAAGCTTCACTTTCGCTATTCTCCAAATGTTGCTGCAAAGGATTATTAGGAACAAGAACAATAGATGCACACTGCTCCATTTTAAAATCATCACTAGGCAAATCAGCTTTATAAGGAATTTTGGTAAATTTAGAGAAGTTAAACTCATAAGATTCACCAGCAAATTTAGTCAAAATTTTCTCTTTCTTGCAATCTATAATAGCTCCACAAGTATTTAGAAAAGGTCTACCAAAAATGATAGGACAATAATCACTAGCAGCAGAACCAAGTACCAAAAAGTCAGCAGGATATTTAATCTTACCACATAGAACTTCCACATCTCGAACAATACCAATTGGAGAAATAGTTTCTCTATTAGCCAGCTGAATAACCACATCAATATCTTCAAGTTCACAGGAATCAATTTCGTGCATAATCTCCGTGTAAAGCTCATAAGGAATAGCACTAACACTTGCACCAATATCACATAAACCATAATAGCAATGATCACCAATTCTAACAGATAACATAGGAACACTAACTTGTTTGGGTTTATTAGGATGTGAAACAATATTAGAAGCATCTTCACAGAAAATAATTTGACCATCCTCCACATTTTCAGTCACAAGATCTTTAACTATTGCAACAGCAGGTTCAACTTTAATTTGTTCTTCAGGTTCTTTAGGTTTCTTTTCACTTTTATTAACCGCACTAGATATGACAGAGTACTCCTTCATTTTAGCAGGGAAAGGAGTTTTTTCAATATAAGCTTCAGGAATAACATGATCAACAGTTTCAATCACTACACATTTGTTTACAGATGAATCAATTTTATCTTTATACGGTTCATGATACTTATCAAAATTCTTCTTAGGCAATTCATAATGAGAGGCAAAAGCTTTGTAAAGATTTGCAACAACTTGGGAATCAAGACCATATGTAGCACTCATATTACGAAATTTATCAGTATCCATAAAAGCTTCAATGCATTTATAATCATAAATTATACCCGATTCTCTATCTTTGTCGTTCTCCCATCCTTCAGTATTCTCTTGGATCCGATCAAGAAGGTCCCTTTTAAACTCTTCTTTGTTGCGTGTAAATGATCCAGAACAAGAAGTATCCAACAAGGTCTTGTCTTGAAAAGAAAGTCTTGCATAGAAATTATCAATAATAACATTACCAGGAAGCTCATGAATGGGGCATTTGAGCATTAAAGACTTCAATCTCCCCCAAGCTTGGGCAATACTCTCTCCATCATGAGGCCAGAAATTATATATGCGGTTCCGATCTTTGTGAATTTCACTTGGAGGATAAAATTTGGAATAAAATAAAGGCACAATGTCCTCCCAATCAAGAGAATCACCATTCTTCAGCAATTTATACCAATGCGCCGCTTTACCAGACAACGATATAGTGAATAGTTTCTTTCTAACTTCATTCATAGCAATACCTGCACATTTGAATAACCCGCATAATTCATGCAAAAATAGTAAATGATCACCAGGATGAACAGTTCCATCCCCTTCATAGCGGTTATCCATAACACGTTCAATAATTTTCATAGGTATTTTATATGGTATCACTTCCTCACCTGGCGCTTCATCCACTACCGTTGCAGTAGTAGTAGATTTCCCAAATAGAAATTGAAGAGAAGATCTCTCCATAATGACTTATAGCAGCAGGCAGAAATTAAATCAGCACAAACAGTAAAGGTTTTCCTTACCAATTCCACTTACCAATAGCGCTTCACTCCCCGGCAACGGCGCCAGAAAATAGTCTTGATGACCCACAAGTATAGGGGGTGTATCGCAGTATCTTCGATAAGTAAGAATGTCGATCCCAACGAGGAGCAGAAGGTGTTGACAAGTAGTTTCGATGAAGGATTCACTGTAAATGCTCACAAACAAGTATTCAAGGGGTTTTGATGTAATAGATGAATAAAGTACGAGTAAGTAAAATGCGAGAGAAATAATTGCAGCGAGTGGCCCAATCCTTTTTAGCACAAAGGACAAGCCGGTTTGTTTACTTATAATGACCAAACGTTCTTGAGGACACACGGGGATTTTAGTCTAGTGCTTTCGCTTCATGTAGCTAAATAATCTTCATTGTTTTGATAAGTGTTGTGTGGGTGAACCTATGCTAATGCACCGCCCTTCCTAGGACTAATACATACTTGTGATTATACCCCTTGCAAGCATCCGCAACTACAAGAAAGTAATTAAGATAAATCTAACCACAGCCTTAAACTCTGAGATCCTGCGATCCCTCTTGCATCGGTATACTAACGGGGGCTTAGGTTTCTGTCACTCCGGCAACCCCGCAATTAGCAACCGAATACAAGATGCACTCCCCTAGGCCCATAAATGGTGAAGTATCGTGTAGTCGACGTTCACACGACACCACTAGAAGAATGACACCACAACTTAAATATCATAACATTGAATATTACTCAACCATAGTTCACTACTAACATTTAGACTTCACCCATGTCCTCAAGAACTAAACGAACTACTCACGAGACATCATATGGAATACAATCAGAGGTGATATGATGATGAATAACAATCTGAACATAAACCTTGGTTCTATGGTTTCACTCAATGGCATCAATAACAAGTAGAAAGTAACACCGGGAGAGTTTCCCCTATCAAACAATCAAGATCCAACCCAAATCGTTACAGCGGTGATGAGGTGCAGCGGTGGTGATGGCGGTGTAGATGGTGGAGATGATGATGATGATGATGGAGATGATGTCCAGCTCGATGACGATGGCGATGGCGTCGATTTCCCCCTCCGGGAGGGAATTTCCCCGGCGGATTCCTGCCCGCCGGAGAGCTCTTTTCTCTCTGGTGTTCTCCGCCCCGCAGAGGCGGCTGTAACTCTTCGTGAGGTACCCTCTGTGGCTTAGGTCTTCGGGACGAAGGAGTACGCGAAGAAAAGGAGGCGAGAGGGGCTGTGGGGCCCCCACACACCATGGTGGCGCGGCCAGGCCATGGGCCGCGCCGCCATGTTGTCTGGGCCCACCTTGGGTCCAGCTGGCTCCCCCTTCTGGCTTTCTTCGTCATCTGGAAAAATAGGAATTTACGTGTAATTTCCTTCCACAGTTGATCTTCCGAAATATTGCGTTCTGACGGTGCTTTTTCCAGCAGAATCCTGGCCCCGGTGCTTGATCCTCCAATAATGATGAAACATGCAAAATAGATGAAATAACATAAGTATTGTGTCCCAATATGAAATATATCAATGAATAACAGCAAATTATGATATAAAATAGTGATGCAAATTGGACGTATCATGGACCCACATACTAAATGGGCCGACCCTTTAACTGGAAAGTGGGACCCACCTGTGTTTTTGGCCCGTCCCACTTGCTATATGGTGGACCCCACACACTAAATGGGCCGGCCCTTTAACTGGAAAGTGGGACCCACCTTTTGGCCCGGCCCACTTGCTTCTTGGGCCCAGTTGCTGTAAGGTGGACCCCACATGTTAAATGGGCCGGCCCATTTAAGTTTTGACCAGTCAACCTTAGAGGTTAGGCCCGCCCACGTAACTAATGGACCAGCCCAGCTATATAGTTGACCGGTCAAACTATGTCATCTGGCCCGGCCCGCTTAAGACGTGGCAGGCCTCGTGTGGGCCTACCATCTACCACGGGGTTTCAGCCGGTTAACGCCGTTAACTGCCAGTTAACGGCGTCTGCCACGTGTCAGTTTGCATGACGTCAGCAGTCAACGGGCTCCCGAAAACACATGCGCAACGGTCCGATTTTCCGTGGCGGAAGGGCGCCCAAGCGCGACGGACCGAAAAAATCGTCGTAGGACTTTGCCTGACGCAGTTTCCACAACAGAACCCATATCGTCGGGTTAGGCCCATAGGCGACGAAAAATACCCCTTAGCGGACGATTTTGAGACGTTGTCTATCAGAACTTTTCTTGTAGTGTGAGATGGACAACCTTCACGTGCTTCTTGGCTCCTACTGGTTCGATAACCTTGGTTTCTTACTGAGGGAAAACTTACTGCTGTGCACATCACACCTTCCTTTTACCGGTCTCAAGGTGGTTGTTGGGAGACCGGGTTATAGGATACATAGCCGCACTATCAAGAGGGGCTTTCGGTTGGGTAACTTGATCACATCGTCTTAGGGAGCTCAACCCTTTGCATGCTTTGCATTCCATAAATCTTATTGCTTCTTGGTGTTTCTCTGTGTGAGGTTCTTGAGCTTGTTGCTAGCTTTACAACAAGCCCAAGTTCATCGAAAACGGAATCCATATGCATCTTCTATTGCGTTTTCAAGCTTGGAGGTTTTACCGGTGTCTCTTTTATAGATAGGTCAAACATTCATCTTATGGTTTTTACTCCGTGGGTGGACAATGATGTTTCTATGCATAAAGTTGTAGGGCTTGTTGTTCTCATTCCAACAAGCCCAAGATCATCGAAATCGGAGTCCGGACGCAAAAGTTATCATGGTTTTTGTAAACCATGTTTTCATGTTTGGCCCGGTGGCGCCGGCTGTCTGACCGGCTCGTCCGGCACAGACCGGCTCCCACACCGGTGCCAACCGGACGGTTTCCAGGGGGCTTTCAGGGGCGCCCGGTCCCTGGCCCGGTCGACCGGGTTTTCCGCCAGGCGGCCCGGTCCCTGGCCCGGTCTGACCGGGCTTTCCGCCAGGCTGCACGAAAAACTCCCAGATCTGCCCCAAACGGTCATATTTCGTTTGGCTATAAAAGGGGCTTCTTCCCCAACAGTTTTCTAGGGTTCTTGAGCACGTTTTTGACCACCATTGTTGAACCTCTTGAGCTTGCTTCCTCTCCCTTCCCTCCCATGATTCTTGCTCATTCTTGAGGGATCTAAGAGAGGAGATCTAGATCTACAACCTCCACCAATCCATTTCTCCTCTAAGTGAGGGGAACTCTTGGGATCTAGATCTTGGAGTCTTTTGTTGACTTTCCCCATTGTTCTTCCTCTCCAATCTCATCTTAGCATTTGTTGCTCGGGTGGGATTTGAGAGTGAAGGACTTGAACACCTCTAGTGTTCTTGCTTTGCATCATTGCATAGTGTTGAGCTCTCTACCACGATTAGTTCGAGTGAGAGACCGTGAGCTTGTTACTCTTGGAGGGAGACCTCCTAGTTGGCTTGGCGGTTGGTGCTCCGGTGATCTCTTCAAGAAGATTGTGAAGAGGCCCGGGCTTCTCCTTCGTGGAGCTTGTGAAGTGGTTGTGGAGCTTGCCATCTCCAGAGCGGAGTATTAACCTAGGCGGAAACGATGACCCGTTGGGGCCTCGTGTTGCATGTTATATAGGTGGAAAAGCCCCACAATGGCGTGTACAGGTTGGACACGTATACGTGTTGGAGTACTACTCCATACAGTATACGTGTCAAGGTGTTTTACATCTAACAGCCCCCCTTAATCTAAACTACGGAGGACTACGAAGAAGATTTAGATTACGACGAAAATCTTGTAGATTCTTGACAGGGAGCGCCTTTGTGAAACCATCAGCAACTTGATCTTTGCTGGAGATAAACCGAATATCCAACTGTTTTCTAGCAACTCTTTCACGTACAAAGTGAAAATCTATCTCAATGTGCTTTGTGCGAGCATGAAACACCGGGTTTGCAGAAAGATATGTAGCTCCCAGATTATCACACCATAGACATGGTTTGTTCTTTAACTGGATGCCAAGTTCACGCAAAAGAGCTTCAACCCATATTAATTCTGTTGTAGCATTAGCTAAGGCCTTGTATTCTGCTTTAGTACTAGACCTTGAGACTGTTTCCTGTTTTCGAGCACTCCAAGAAACTAGGTTAGGACCAACAAATATGGCAAACCCACCAGTGGAGCGTCTGTCCTCAAGACAACCAGCCCAATCAGCATCTGAGAAGGCACTCCGAAGAGTGGAGGATGACCGCTGAAATGTTATACCAATTTTGACTGTATCTTTGACATATCTCAGTATCCTTTTAACAGCTGACCAATGAGAGGTCATAGGAGCATGAAGATGCGAGACTTTGTTAACGCAAACGACAAATCTGGACGTGTCAATGTGAGATACTGTAGAGCACCAACAAGACTGCGATATCGTGTGCTGTCTTCAGGACCAAGTGGTTCCCCCTCATGCTGAGACAGCGACTCGGTAGAAGACAAAGGTGTTGGTGCAGATTTACAATAGGTCAAGTGAGCTTTGGCCAGTATGTCTGAGGCATATTTTTCTTGTGTAAGAACAATACCATGGGCTGTTTTCTGTACTTCCATACCCAAGAAGTAATGCAATTGTCCAAGATCTTTGATAGCAAAATCTGTACCCAAATCTGTGAGAAGAGCCGAAATTGCAGCATCGGAGGAACTTGTGACTATGATATCATCAACATATATGAGCAAATAGATAGTAATCGAGGACTTCTGATATAGAAAGAGAGACGTATCAGCTTTAGATGGAACAAAGCCGAGCTCATGAAGCTTAGAACTCAACCGAGAGAACCAGGCACGAGGAGCTTGTTTAAGACCATAAAGTGCTTTATCAAGTCTGCAAATGTGATGTGGATGAGTAGAATCTTCAAATCCAGGTGGTTGTTTCATATAGACCTCCTCTTCCAGAACACCATGTAAAAACACGTTCTTCACATCTAGCTGCCGGAGACTCCATCCTCGAGAGACAGAGATAGCAAGAACCACACGTATGGTAGCAGCTTTCACAACCGGACTGAATGTTTCTTCATAATCAAGGCCATAGCGTTGCCGAAATCCCTTGGCAACAAGGCAGCTTTATAACGATCAATTGTACCATCAGCACGACGCTTGATACGATAGACCCATTTGCAATCAATCAAATTTTTGCTAGAACTGGGTGGCACAAGATGCCAAGTTTTATTCTGCATAAGAGCACGATATTCTTCATCCATAGCAGAGCGACAATGATCATCACTAAGAGCTTCAGACAACGACCACGGTTCTCCTGAAGCAGTAAGCAAACCATAGCGGACAGTGCCATCAGTATATTTTTTCGGATTTCGAATACCTTTTTGTAAGCGTGTTTGCACACCAGGAGCAGCAGGAGTCGGGGGCACAGAAGATCCTGGAGCAGGAGCTGTTGGCGCAAGGGGAGCAGCTGACCCGGCGGTCAGGCGTGCAGCCGCACGCGCGGACACGGCCTGCGAGGAGACAGGCGGGGCCGGGCACGGTTGGGGCGGGAGGCCAGTCTGGGGCGGCGACGTGTCGTGGCGTGGTTGGGGCGGGTGCGGGCCGGCCGACCGGCCAGTAGAGGGGAGCGACGTGGCGAGCGCTGGGGGCGGCGAACGCGCACGCACAGCAGAGCGCTGCAGAGGATCAACCTCGGAATCAGCGCGCGCAGGGGAGACAACACCTGAATCAACCTCGTGTTCAGTGATGCTGTCATTTTCCGGAGACGGTATTTCATGCTGTAAAAGCTCCGTATCTTCTCCGTTTTCACTCAAAGTTGTTACGTTGTGCTCCGAATCTGATGCAGAATCATCTGTAACATCAAGCTCAACAATATTCTGAGAATTGTTAGTAACAACAGGTATGTAATGCATGTTCATATGTTCATCAACTGGTGCATCCCCAATATTCAAAGATGTGGAAGGAGGATCAAGAGGGAACAAAAGAAGCTCTTGACGGAGACGTTGACCAGCATTGGGATGAAGAGAGGCGAACGGGAAAACATTCTCATCGAAAACAACGTCACGAGAGACATAAACCCTGCCAGTTTTGACATCGAGACATTTAACTCCTTTGTGTAGCGGACTATATCCAAGGAAGACACACTGAGTAGAACGATATGCAAGTTTACGAGTGTTATAGGGAGGAAGGTTAGGCCAGCAAGCACAGCCAAAAATTCTAAGAGACTCATAGTTGGGCTTAATACCAAGAAGACGTTCTACCGGGGTGTCAAAATTTAGAATTTTGGTAGGGAGCAAGTTTATTAAAAATGTTGCTGTAAGAAAAGCATCATCCCAAAATTTGAGAGGCATAGAGGCATGAGCAAGAAGAGAAAGACCAACTTCAACAATATGCCTATGCTTACGCTCAGCCGAGCCGTTTTGCTGATGAGCATGTGGACAAGAGACATGATGAACAATGCCTACTTTGAAAGAAACTGTGGAGTTTTTCATATTCACCTCCCCAATCAGTTTGTATGGTTTTGATTTTAGTGCCAAATTGTCTTTCGACGTATTGCTGAAAATTAAGAAACACTTGATAGACATCAGAACGTTTCTTAAGTAGAAATATCCAAGAGAATTTACTATAATCATCGATAAAGCTTACTGATACGTCTCCGACGTATCGATAATATCTTATGTTCCATGCCACTTTATTGATGATACCTACATGTTTTATGCACATTATATGTCATATTTATGCATTTTCTGGAACTAACCTATTAACAAGATGCCGAAGAGCCAGTTGCTGTTTTCTGCTGTTTTTGGTTTCAGAAATCCTAGTAAGGAAATATTCTCGGAATTGGACGAAATCTTCGCCCAGGGTCCTATTTTTGCACGGAGCTTCCGAAGACCGAAGGGGAGACGAAGTGGGGCCACGAGGTGGCGGACCACGGGCGGCGCGCCTGGCCCGGCCGCGCGGCCTGTCATCCGCCCTCGTCAGCCCCGACCTACCCTTCCGCCTACTTAAAGCCTCCGTCGCGAAACCCCGTCCGAGAGCCACGATACGGAAAACCTTCCGAGACGCCGCCGCCGCGAATCCCATCTCGGGGATTCAGGAGATCGCCTCCGGCACCCTGCCGGAGAGGGGATTCATCTCCCGGAGGACTCTTCATCGCCATGATCGCCTCCGGAGTGATGAGTGAGTAGTTCACCCTGGACTATGGGTCCATAGCAGTAGCTAGATGGTCGTCTTCTCCTTGTTGTGCTTCATTGTTGGATCTTGTGAGCTGCCTAACATGATCAAGATCATCTATCTGTAATACTATATGTTGTGTTTGTCGGGATCCGATGGATAGAGAATACTATGTTATGGTGATTATCAATCTATTGTTTATGTGTTGTTTATGATCTTGCATGCTCTCCGTTATTAGTAGAGGCTCTGGCCAAGTTTGTACTCTTAACTCCAAGAGGGAGTATTTATGCTCGATAGTGGGTTCATGCCTTCATTGACACCTGGGACAGTGACAGAAAGTTCTAAGGTTGTGATGTGCTGTTGCACTAGGGATAAAACATTGATTCTATGTCTAAGGATGTAGTTGTCGATTACATTACGCACCATACTTAATGCAATTGTCTGTTGCTTAGCAACTTAATACTGAATGGGGTTCGGATGATAACCTGAAGGTGGACTTTTTAGGCATAGATGCAGTTGGATGGCGGTCTATGTACTTTGTCGTAATGCCCAATTAAATCTCATATATTTATCATATCATGTACATGCATTGTTATGCCTTTCTCTATTTGTCAATTGCCCGACTGTAATTTGTTCACCCAACATGCTTTTATCCTATGGGAGAGACACCTCTAGTGAACTGTGGACCCCGGTCCTATTCTTTACATAGCATACAATCTACTGCAATTGTGTTTTACTGTTTTCTTGCAAACAATCATCTTCCACTCGATACGTTTAATCCTTTGTTACAGCAAGCCGGTGAGATTGACAACCTCATGTTTCGTTGGGGCAAAGTACTTTGGTTTTGTTGTGCGATTCCACGTTGGCGCCGGAATCCCTGTTGTTGCGCCGCATCACATTTCGCCACCATCAACCTTCAACGTGCTTCTTGGCTCCTACTGGTTCGATTAAACCTTGGTTTCATACTGAGGGAAACTTGCTTCTATACGCATCATACCTTCCACTTGGGGTTCCCAACGGACGTGTGCATCTACGCGTATCAAGCTAAATTTCTGGCGCCGTTGCCGGGGAGATCAAGACACGCTGCAAGGGGAGTCTCCACTTCTCAATCTCTTTACTTTGTTTTTGTCTTGCTTTATTTTATTTAATACTTTGTTTGCTGCACCTAAACAAAACACAAAAAAATTAGTTGCTAGTTTTACTTTATTTATTGTCTTGCTCTCTATATCAAAAACACAAAAAAATTAGTTACTTGCATTTACTTTATCTAGTTTACTTTTACTACCATGTCTAGCTCTACACTTGTTACTTCTTCACCTGAGGAATTAGTTTTTACTTTTAAACAAGGGGATGAGGAAAGTTTTAAAGATGCTTGGTCTAGAATTTTTACTTCTTATCTTAAAACTGAACCTCAAATGACTCTAAGTTTGCTCCTTAGTAATTTTTATTTTGGTCTTATGATTCGTTATAGATATGCTTTGGATGCTTTAGTAGGAGGAGATTTCCTTCATTGTAATGGGGATCAAGCTTTTAATGCCATAAAGAAATTGGTTGCATCACATGATTCAGCTAATAACTTTGATTCAGCCCTTATTAGCATTTATAATAGATTGAACAATCTCGAGATAAGTACATCTCGCTTGAATGACAATTATCACTGTGTTCGTAATCGTCTTGAACAAGTTTTAGTGAATTCTAAACCTTCATTATGGGATCCTACTGTTAAAATTGTTATTGGTGATCAAACTCTTCGTGCCAACTGTGATATTATGTCTGAATTTTGCCTTATGCCTGAGAGCATTTATAAATCTTTGGAACTATGGGGAGTTGATGAAGGAGGAGAAGAAATAACTCTCATTGATAATTCTGTTATAATTCCTAAGGGAATAGCCGCAGGTGTGCATACGACCATTCTTGGAAGAACAATATCCATTGATTATCTTGTTATTGAATGTGTAGGGACAGGAAAGGTCACACTCGGAAGATCCCTGCTAAAACTATTGGGAGCAGTCATAGATGTGGGAGAAGGCATCTTGGATTTCACCTCTATACCAGGGGGAAATCATACATTTCCTAAATCAAAGAGAAAGGAAAACAACAAGAAAGGTAAGGGTAAAGCCCAAGGTAAGGATGATGCACCACCATCCGATAATACTTGATTTGCACTTTCTGCGCCTAGCTGAAAGGCGTTAAAGAAAAGCGCTTATGGGAGACAACCCATGTTTTTACTACAGCAATTTTTTGTTTTGTTGAGTCTTGGAAGTTGTTTACTACTGTAGCAACCTCTCCTTATCATGTTTTTGTGCCAAGTAAAGTTTCTATGTCAAAGTTGATGTTATATTTGGGATCGCTGCGCAGAAACAGCATTGCTGTCTGTCACGAATCTGGGCACAGTCCTCTGTAGAAAATTCGAAAAAATCTGCCAATTTACGAACGTGATCCTCAGATATGTACGCAACTTTCATTAGTTTTGAGTTTTTCCATTTGAGCAAGTCTGGTGCCAGCTTTAAATTCGTCTTTACGGACTGTTCTGTTTTTGACAGATTCTGCCTTTTATTTCGCATTGCCTCTTTTGCTATGTTGGATTTATTTCTTTGATCCATTAATGTCCAGTAGCTTTATGCAATGTCCAGAAGTGTAAAGAATGATTGTGTCACCTCTGAATGTGTGAATTATCAATTGTGCACTAACCCTCTAATGAGTTTGCTTGAAGTTTGGTGTGAAGGAAGTTTTCAAGGGTCAAGAGAGGAGAATGATATACTATGATCAAGAGGAGTGAAAGCTCTAAGCTTGGGGATGCCCCCGGGTTCACCCATGCATATTCTAAGAAGACTCAAGCGTCTAAGCTTGGGGATGCCCAAGGCATCCCCTTCTTCATCGGTAACATCATCAGGTTCCTCCCCTGAAACTATATTTTTATTCAATCACATCTTGTGTTCTTTACTTGGAGCGTCGGTTTGTTTTTGTTTTTGTTTTTGTTTGAATAAAATGGATCCTAGCATTCACTTTGTGGGAGAGAGACACGCTCCTCTGTTGCATATGGACAAATATGTCCTTAGGCTTTACTCATAATGTTCAAGGCGAAGTTTCTTCTTCGTTAAATTGTTATATGGTTGGAATTGGAAAATGCTACATGTAGTAATTCTAAAATGTCTTGGATAATGTGATACTTGGCAATTGTTGTGCTCATGTTTAAGCTCTTGCATCATATGCTTTGCACCCATTAATGAAGAAATACATAGAGCTTGCTAAAATTTGATTTGCATATTTGGTCTCTCTAAGGTCTAGATAATATCTAGTATTGAGTTTTGAACAACAAGGAAGACGGTGTAGAGTCTTATAATGTTTACAATATGTCTTTTATGTGAGTTTTGCTGCACCGGTTCATCCTTGAGTTTGCTTCAAATAACCTTGCTAGCCTAAACCTTGTATCGAGAGGGAATACTTCTCATGCATCCAAAATCCTTGAGCCAACTACTATGCCATTTGTGTCCACCATACCTACCTACTACATGGTATTTCTCCGCCATTCCAAAGTAAATTGCTTGAGTGCTACCTTTAAAATTCCATCATTCACCTTTGCAATATATAGCTCATGGGACAAAATAGCCTTAAAAACTATCGTAGTATTGAATATGTACTTATGCACTTTATCTTTTATTAAGTTGCTTGTTGTGCGATAACCATGCTTCTGGGGAACGCCATCAACTATTGTTGAATATCATGTGAGTTGCTATGCATGTCCGTCTTGTCTGAAGGATCTATCATTTTAGTGGTTGGAGCATGCAAAATTGTTAGAGAAGAACATTGGGCCGCTAACTAAAGCCATGAATCATGGTTGAAGTTTCAGTTTTGGACATATATCCTCAATCTCATATGAGAATAATAATCATTGTTACATGCTTACGCATTTAAGAGGAGTCCATTATCTGTTGTCCATGTTGTCCCGGTATGGATGTCTAAGTTGAGAATAATCAAAAGCGAGAAATCCAAAATGCGAGCATTCTCCTTAGACCTTTGTACAGGCGGCATGGAGGTACCCCTTTGTGACACTTGGTTGAAACATGGCATGCAAAGATCCGGTAGTCCAAGCTAAGTAGGACGAGGTGCGGACACTATTAGTATACTATGCATGAGGCTTGCAACTTGTAAGATATAATTTACATAACTCATATGCTTTATTACTACCGTTGACAAAATTGTTTCATGTTTTCAAAATAAAAGCTCTAGCACAAATACAGCAATCGATGCTTTCCTCTTTGAAGGACCTTTCTTTTACTTTTATTGTTGAGTCAGTTTACCTATCTCCCTCCACCTAAGAAGCAAACACTTGTGTGAACTGTGCATTGATTCCTACATACTTGCATATTGCACTTGTTATATTACTTTATATTGACAATATCCATGAGATATACATGTTATAAGTTGAAAGCAACCGCTGAAACTTCATCTTCCTTTGTGTTGCTTCAACACCTTTACTTTGATTTATTGCTTTATGAGTTAACTCTTATGCAAGACTTATTGATGCTTGTCTTGAAGTACTATTCATGAAAAGTCTTTGCTATATGATTCACTTGTTTACTCATGTCATTTCCATTGTTTTGATCGCTGCATTAATTACATATGTTTACAAATAGTATGATCAAGATTATGATGGCATGTCACTTCAGAAATTATCTTTGTTATCGTTTTACCTGCTCGGGACGAGCAGAACTAAGCTTGGGGATGCTGATACGTCTCCGACGTATCGATAATTTCTTATGTTCCATGCCACTTTATTGATGATACCTACATGTTTTATGCACATTATATGTCATATTTATGCATTTTGGAACTAACCTATTAACAAGATGCCGAAGAGCCAGTTCTGTTTTCTGTTTTTGGTTTCAGAAATCCTAGTAAGGAAATATTCTCGGAATTGGACGAAATCTTCGCCCAGGGTCCTATTTTTGCACGGAGCTTCCAGAAGACCGAAGGGAGGAAGTGGGGCCACGAGGTGGCCGGACCATAGGGCGGCGCGGCTGGCCCTGGCCGCGCGGCCTGTCATCTGGGCCCTCGTCAGCCCCCGACCTACCCTTCCGCCTACTTAAAGCCTCCGTCGCGAAAACCCCAATACCGAGAGCCACGATACGGAAAACCTTCCAGAGACGCCGCCGCCGCGAATCCCATCTCGGGGGATTCAGGAGATCGCCTCCGGCACCCTGCCGGAGAGGGATTCATCTCCTGGAGGACTCTTCATCGCCATGATCGCCTCCGGAGTGATGAGTGAGTAGTTCACCCCTGGACTATGGGTCCATAGCAGTAGCTAGATGGTCGTCTTCTCCTTGTTGTGCTTCATTGTTGGATCTTGTGAGCTGCCTAACATGATCAAGATCATCTGTATACTATATGTTGTGTTTGTCGGGATCCGATGGATAGAGAATACTATGTTATGGTGATTATCAATCTATTGTTTATGTGTTGTTTATGATCTTGCATGCTCTCCGTTATTAGTAGAGGCTCTGGCCAAGTTTGTACTCTTAACTCCAAGAGGGAGTATTTATGCTCGATAGTGGGTTCATGCCTTCATTGACACCAGTGACAGAAAGTTCTAAGGTTGTGATGTGCTGTTGCCACTAGGGATAAAACATTGATTCTATGTCTAAGGATGTAGTTGTCGATTACATTACGCACCATACTTAATGCAATTGTCTGTTGCTTAGCAACTTAATACTGAATGGGGTTCGGATGATAACCTGAAGGTGGACTTTTTAGGCATAGATGCAGTTGGATGGCGGTCTATGTACTTTGTCGTAATGCCCAATTAAATCTCACTATATTTATCATATCATGTACATGCATTGTTATGACTTTCTCTATTTGTCAATTGCCCGACTGTAATTTGTTCACCCAACATGCTTTTATCTTATGGGAGAGACACCTCTAGTGAACTGTGGACCCCGGTCCTATTCTTTACATAGCATACAATCTACTGCAATTGTGTTTTACTGTTTTCTTGCAAACAATCATCTTCCACTCGATACGTTTAATCCTTTGTTACAGCAAGCCGGTGAGATTGACAACCTCACTGTTTCGTTGGGGCAAAGTACTTTGGTTTTGTTGTGCAGATTCCACGTTGGCGCCGGAATCCCTGTTGTTGCGCCGCATCACATTTCGCCACCATCAACCTTCAACGTGCTTCTTGGCTCCTACTGGTTCGATTAAACCTTGGTTTCATACTGAGGAAACTTGCTTCTATACGCATCATACCTTCCACTTGGGGTTCCCAACGGACGTGTGCATCTACGCGTATCACTTACATAGTATGAATTCTTGCCAACAGACAGAGGTGCTAGACCCCAGACATCAGAGAACACTTGTTCCAAAGGAACAGTAGAAACACTGGTAGACACAGGATATGGCAATTGATGACTCTTGGCTAATTGACACGAATCACACACGTAAGGTGTTATTTCTGGAGTATACGAAATCTTATGTTTCCTAAGAATCTGCTGAACGGCAAAGGAAGAAGGATGTCCTAAGCGACGATGCCACGTGGAGGAGGAAGGCTTGATGGTGATGAAGGCTTGCTTGGAGGCGTCGGTCATGTAGGGGATGAGGGTAAAGGCGCCATAGCACGGACCTTTAAACAATTCTCCGTGGCCTGATCCTTAATCAAAAAGAAGAAGGGGTGAAATTCAATGAAGACATGATTATCAAGTGTAAACCGATGAACAGAGAGCAGATTCTTAGATGCACCAGGAATATGAAGGATATCATTAATATGCATGCGACGATAAGGGGTGCGAAAAATTGAATGACCAATATGAGCAATTTGCATACCGTTACCATTGGCCATTTGGACGCGATCTCGTCCAGTGTATTTCTCCTGAGTAGAGAGCTTGCTCAATTCTCCAGTATGGTCCGTAGCACCGTATCGGTGTACCGTTAGTATCAACGCCATAACACGCCATATGAGCAGCTTTGGTGTCACGATCATCATCATCGAATCATCACGATCGCCTTCATAGCGCCACCAGCAATCGAAGCGGGTGGCCATAGATCTTGCATATCTGGCACGTGGTATCCACAAAGGGAGTGGGCGCACGGCCACGGCGGCAACGGTCAGTGCGGTCACCATCATCACGGCGACGAGAAGGAGCACCACCATCACGCTTGTCATCGTGGCGTCGAGGAGGATCATCATCCCGACGACGTGGAGCGTCATCACGGCGACGAGGAGGGTCATCACGGCGACGATCATCATCGCGGCGTCGGTCGTCACGATGCCAATCATCACGACGCCGATCATCGCGGCGTCCAGTATCTTCTCGGCGACCACCATCATCACGGCGGCGACCACGATCATCATCATTACGGCCACGAGCAGGACCCCCACGAGGATCACGGCCACGGCGAACAAGGTTGGCATGAAGGGTGTAGGAATCACCCGAGGCTTGGAGATGTGCTTGGCGGATGTCATGAGCGCTGATTTGATCAAAGAGATCGTCCAAGGTAGTACCAGAATTGCCATTGACGGCAGAAACAACATCATTATAGGAGCCATCAAGACCACGGCAGATGTAGCCAACAAGTTCATCATCATCAATGGGATTGCCCATCGCGGTAAGCTCAGAGCAAAACCCCTTCATCTTTGCAAAATATGCCGTAGCCGAGAGCTCGAGCTTCTTAGTCTTGTTGAGCATCACGGAGATGATTGACCTTGGAACGAGAGACGAGAGAACATGGTGTTGATCTTTTGCAGACCGAGTCGAGGACTCGAGACCAACGGTGCGCAAGGATATCGGGGGAACGAGTTTAGAAGATAGCTCATGACCGCCTGATCTCGAGCGATCCATGCAGCATATGCCGGGCTTGCAGTCTTGATCTTCTGTTTGTTGACGTCCTCTTCATCAATGAACTCGGGCGGGGCGACGTCAGTGCCCTCAAGGAGAGGCAAAACTTGAGCGCCACGCAGCGACGGCAGGACGAGTGTTTTCCAGAACATGAAATTGCTCCGTGTCAGCTTCTGAGACGGATGTGATCCAAGGGCCACACCAAGGACGGTCGACGAGGAGGAAGACGACATTGGAGCAGCAGTGTGTTGGGCGTTATTGTCGAGATAAAAGTGCATTTGGCATGGTGCGTTTAAGAGATCTTCGGGAGATACATACGGCCTCTGGAACCTTGGACCGTTATTTTGTTTGCGGGGACCATCCATGTAGTCGCTACGCTCTTCACCACTCTTTTGATAATCATCCCGACTATTTCCTCCGCTATTTCCTCGGAAGCTAGCCGATATTTGGCCAGGACCTTCATACTCTGAGAACTGTCGAGAAAAACATCGTCTATTTTGAATATTTCGGTTACGATTATCCTCAGGGGATCTATGCCGTTTGTTGTTGACAACATCTTCTCCATCTGCCCAGCGATTCGCTGTTTCTGTGAGTGCTGCTATTGTTTTCGGGTTAGTCCTTCCCAAATCCTCGATCAAATCCTGCCTTCGGATCCCAGCGCAAAAATCATCTATCGCTCTATCGTCAGATATGTTTTCTGCCGAGTTTTTGATAATGCTCCACCTCTGGATGTACATCTGCATCGACTCATCATACTTCTGTCGACAGGCTCTCAATTGCTCTATTGACGCATGTTTCTTGCATGTAGATAAGAAGTTTTTCACGAACATGTCCTCGAAGGTTTCCCAACTGTCGATAGATCCAGGTGGTAACTTTTTTATCCATGATCGCGCTGCCCCACTTAAGTGTACTTGGATGCTCTGCATAGCAGTTGCTTTGGTTCCACCCGTTAATTTTACTGTCTCCAGGTAATCCACTAACCAATCCTCAGGATCTTGCAACCCGTCGAACTTCTTATAGTTATCAGGCAACTTAAACCAGACGGGACTCGCGTTCACAATTCGTCGGGTAAAACAAGAGCCCGCACATATCCTCCTCATCTACCTCGGTGACTGCCCACGTTCCCTCCTTTCTTGTCGCGCTGTCGACCCGCGCCTATGTCGCTCTATCTCTTGCCGACGTTCTTGGAGGATCTTGCCTGCTCTGTAGGTCGTGGACTATTTTGTCTTGCGGTTCCTTCGGGAGGTGTAGTTGCAAACGCCGTCCCATGACTCCAACTCCTGCCATGGCCATATTATACAATGCCTCTCTTGGATCTCCAGCAGGTGGCCTACTTGCCAGTATGTATGCTTGTGTCGCCATATATCCTGCTTCTGGTGTTTTAGGGATAATGTTTCCTCTCGTGTCTATTGACATAAAAGACATGTCGAGGTTTTGGATCAGATGCTCACTCTCTCCTTCAGGTATGTTCTGCATCCGAGATCTTCCCCTGTTGCGGGCGTCTCTGTGATTATCTCCCGAAGTTCCTGATTGTCGACTCAACTCAGCTCTTCGCCTGCTTGATGCGGAAGCGGCGGCTCTCCTCTTTTCAAGTTTAATTCTCTGTTTTTCGAGTTCTCCTCCAGCACGGGCAAGTTTATATTGATAGGCCTGCAACTCTTCAGCTGTTGCAGTTGTATTCATCGGCTCTGTACCGTTCATGGCTCTTGCCGCTCTGTCCCAAGCCGCTTGCGGAAGTTGCACCATCTGTCGCGTTGCAGGTCCGACGTATTTGGTGCCTAAACCTCGCATAAGATTAGCGGGATTGACGTACGGATTTCCCGCATCATCGAAAGCCTCTGATGTCTCCTCCTGTGGGCGACTCGCTTCTCCAATTACGTAGATTTGATGGTATTTTGAGGTTTGGCTTTCATCGGGGTTGGTGACACCATCATATAGATCGGTGAAGACCTCCCTAATAGACGTGGATCTGTCGATGAAGTTGAAGCTGTTGACGCTGTCTGGGTTGCTGCTTATATTGGAGTCCGCAGACGACTCGAAGGACATGCTGCCGAAGATCTTGACGAGTTCTTCACTTGTCGTAGTCTTGACAAAGCGTGGCGGCGAGATCTCCTTGGCTCCTGTCTCAAACGATGGCGACGATTTCGAAAGATCGGAGCCGGCCGCCGACGATCCCGACAAAATCGGAACCTCGAGACGATGCGATCCCTCTTTTCCGACGTGGAAGTGGAACCTCTCGAACATCATCTCCATAGGCTCCTCCAGATACGCATATGCATCCAAACGGAAGGGCGGGTGAGGAATAAAATCGACTAGACCAGTTTCGATCTGTTTACCTCTATCCATCGCGTTGCTTGCCACCGAAGATGTCGACGATGTTGAACGTGCCATCGAGATCAGCTCCTTGTCGCCTCTAATTCCCACAGACGGCGCCAATTGACAAGGTATCAACTTGTCAATGCCTACACGTTGTAGACTAGGGTTTTGCGGAAAGTAGAGGGCAAGTAGATCTCGAGGGTTTCAGCCGGAAAATTACTCGACTACTAGAAAACTAGGGTTGTGTTGATAATGAAATCGATCCTCTCTTTGTCCCTCGACTCCCCCTTATATAGGAGGCGGAGCCGAGGGCTTCGTGATGTACATGTTACAAAGTCCGGGAAACTCTTTGAGTTCGTCCCGTAATAGTTACAAGTCATTATTCCTAATACAACTCTATCTTTCCCAACTATCTTGTAACTGGGCTTCCGGGCTTCATAAACTTCGGGTCGTGGGCCTTGAGTAAACCCCGGGTACCATCTTCGGCAGGCCCATTGGGGATGCCTATGTCACCGACGCCTCTTCATCAACCATCCATGATTCCCCCATCCATGTGTGAGTAGTTCCCTCGTTGTAGGCTGAAGGGGATGGTCGGGATTGGATGAGTTCGTTCATGTAATAGCATTAGAATTGTTCGGGGCATAGTGCCTAGTATCCGTTGTGAGTATTTTATGCATTGTTGCAACTTGTTATACTTAATGCTTGTCACTTTGGGCCCGAGTGCCATGATCTCAGATCTGAACATATTGTGTTTTCATGATGATGCTTTATATGTTGTTCTTGATCATATTTGCAAGTTGTATACTGATGCGCGTAGATTTACACGTCCGTTGGGAACCCCAAGAGGAAGGTATGATGCGCACAACGGCAAGTTTTCCCTCAGAAAGAAACCAAGGTTATCGAACCAGTAGGAGCCAAGAAGCACGTGAAGGTTGTTGGTGGAGGAATGTAGTGCGGCGCAACACCAATGAAACCGGCGCCAACGTGGAACCTGCACAACACAATCAAAGTACTTTGCCCCAACGTAACAGTGAGGTTGTCAATCTCACCGCTTGCTGAAAACAAAGGATTAAACGTATCGAGTGGAAAATGGTGTTTGTTTGCAAAGAACAGTAAAAACAGAGATTGCAGTAGAATGTATTCAGATGTAAAAGAATGGACACTAGAGGTGTCTCTCCAATAAGATAACTAACATGCTGGGTGAACAAATTACAGGCGGGCAATTGACAAATAAAGATTCAATACATATCAACGATGATTACTATGTGATTTAATCGGGGCATTACGACAAAGTACATAGACCGCTATCCAACATGCATCTATGCCTAAATAATCCACCTTCAGGTTATCATCCGAACCCCTTCCGGTATTAAGTTGTAAACAATAGATAATTGCATTAAGTATGGTGCGTAATGTAATCAACACAAATATCCTTAGACAAATCATCAATGTTTTATCCCTAGTAGCAACAGCACATCCACAACCTTAGAATTTTCTGTCACTGTCCCAGATTCAATGGAGGCATGAACCCACTATCGAGCATAATTACTCCCTCTTGGAGTTATCAACTTGGCCAGAGCCTCTACTAGCAACGGAGAGCATGCAAGAACATAAACAACACATATATGATAGATTGATAATCAACTTAACATAATATTCTATATTCATCGGATCCCGCCAAACACAACATGTAGCATTACAAATAGATGATCTTGATCATGTTAGGCAGCTCACAAGATCTATAACAATGATAGCACAAGCGGAGAAGACAACCATCTAGCTACTGCTATGGACCCATAGTCCAAGGATGAACTACTCACGCATCAATCCGGAGGCGGGCATGATGATGTAGAGCCCCTCCGGTGATGATTCCCCTCGGCAGGTGCCGGAGGCGATCTCCTGAATCCCCCGAGATGGGATTCGCGACGGCGGCGTCTCTAGAAGGTTTTCCGTATCGTGGCTCTCGGTACAGGGGGTTTCGCGACGAAGGCTATTTGTAGGCGGAAGGGTAGGTCAGGGGGTCACGAGGCCCACACAACAGGGCCGCGCGGCGAGGGCCGCGCCGCCCTGGTGTGGCGCCACTCGTGGCCCCACTTCGTCTCCCTTTCGGTCTTGGAAGCTTCGTGTAAAAATAGGCCCCTGGGCGTTGATTTCGTCCAATTCCGAGAATATTTCCTTACTAGGATTTCTGAAACCAAAAACAACAGAAAACGGAACTGGCACTTCGGCATCTTGTTAATAGGTTAGTGCCGGAAAATGTATAATAATGCTGTAAAGTGTGTATAAAACATTAAAGTATTGTAATAAAAGTAGCATGGAACATAAGAAATTATAGATACGTTTGAGACGTATCAAGCATCCCCAAGCTTAGTTCCTACTCGTCCCGAGTAGGTAAACGATAACACAAATAATTTCTGAAGTGACATGCTACCAACATAATCTTGATCAACATTATTGTAAAGCATATGAGATGAATGGAGTGATCTGAACAAAAGATTGCTAACAAAGATAATGACTAAACAAATAAATCATATAGCAAAACTTTTCATGAATAGTACTTTCAAACAAGTATCAATAAGACTTGCATAAGAGCTAACTCATAAGCAATAAATTCAAAGTAGAATGCATTGAAGCAACACAAAGGATGATTAAGTTTCAGCAATTGCTTTCAACTTGTAACATGTATATCTCATGGATATTTGTCAACATAGAGTAATATAACAAGTGCAATAAGTAAACATGTAAGAATCAATGCACACAGTTAACACAAGTGTTTGCTTCTAAGATAGAAAGAAGTGGGTAAACTGACTCAACAATAAAGTAAAAGAATGGCCCTTCGCAGAGGGAAGCATTGATTACTATTTTTGTGCTAGAGCTTTTGTTTTGAAAACATAGAAACAATTTTGTCAACGGTAGTAATAATTCATATGTGCTATGCATAATACTTCCTACAAGTTGCATGTCTCATGCATAGAGTACTAATAGTGCTCGCACCTTGTCCTACTTAGCTCGGAAAACATGGATTATCATCGCATAACATATGTTTCAACCAAGTGTCACAAAGGGGTACCTCTATGCCGCCTGTACAAGTGTCTAAGGAGAAAGCACGCATTGGATTTCTCGCTTTTGATTATTCTCAACTTAGACATCCATACCGGGACAACATAGACAACAGATAATGGACTCCTCTTTTAATGCTTAAGCATTCAACAGTTAATATTCTCATAAGAGATTGAGGTTGTATGTCCAAACTGAAACTTCCACCATGATACATGGCTTTAGTTAGCGGCCCAATGTTCTTCTCTAACATATGCATACTCAAACCATTTGATCATGAAATCGCACTTACTTCAGACAAGACGAACATGCATAGCATCTCACATGATATCCAACAAAGGTAAAGTTGATGGCGTCCCCAGAAACATGGTTACCGCTCAACAAGCAACTTATAAGAATTAAGACACATAACTACATATTCATCACCACAATAGTTTTTAAGCTATTTGTCCCATGAGCTATATATTGCAAAGATAAAGAAATGAAATTTTAAAGGTAGCACTCAAGTAATTTACTTTGGAATGGCAGAAAAATACCACATAGTAGGTAGATATGGTGGACACAAATGGCATGGGATTTTGGCTCAAGGTGTTTGGATGCACGAGAAGCATTTCCTCTCAGTACAAGGTTTGGGCTAGCAAGGTTGTTTGAAGCAAACACAAGTATGAACAGGTACAGCAAAACTCACACAAGAACATATTGCAAGCATTATAAGGCTCTACACTGTCTTCCTTGTTGTTCAAACACTTTACCCGAAAATATCTAGACTTAGAGAGACCAATCATGCAAACCAAATTAAACAAGCTCTACGGTAGTTCTTCATTAATAGATTAAACTACATGATGCAAGAGCTTAAACATGATCTATGAGAGCTCAAACAATTGCCAAATTGCCAAACCATATGCAGCATTTTCCGATTCCAACCAAATAGCAATTTAACGAAGCAATTTCAGCCTTCGCCATGAACATTAAAGCACAATTAAGAACACAAGTGTTCCATATGAAAAAGCGGAGCGTAATATCTCCAATATAAGGAATGGTGGGATCCAACTTTATTCAAACCAAAAACAAAAATAAAAGCAAACCGACGCTCCAAGTAAAGAACATAGGATGTGATGGAATAAAAATATAGTTTCACTAGAAGTGACCTGATAATGTTGATGAAGAAGGGATGCCTTGGGCATCCCCAAGCTTAGATGCTTGAGTCTTCTTAAAATATGCAGGGATGAACCACCGGGGCATCCCCAAGCTTAGATCTTTCACTCTTCTTGATCATAGTATATCATCCTCTTCTCTTGACCCTTGAAAACTTCCTTCACACAAACTTCAAGTAAACTCATTAGAGGGTTAGTGTATAACCAAAATTCACACATTCAGAGGTGACACAATCATTCTTAACACTTCTGGACATTGCACAAAGCTTCTGAAAGTTAATGGAACAAAGAAACTCATTCAACATAGCAAAAGCGGCAATGCGAAATAAAAGACAGAATCTGTCAAAAACAGAACAGTCCGTAAAGATGAATCTGGCAGGGGCACTTAACTTGCTCAAATGGAAAAACTCAAAACTAATGAAAGTTGCGTACATATATGAGGATCACGCTCGTAAATTTGCAGATTTTTCGATTTTTTTACAGAGACTTCTGCGAGAATTCGTGACAGACAGCAATGCTGTTTCTGCGCAGCGATCCAAATCTATCATCAACTTTAACATAAAAACTTTACTTGGCACAAAAACATGATAAGGAGAGGTTGATACAGTAGTAAACAACTTCCAAGACTCAACAATACAGTAAATAAAATGAAACATGGGTTATCTCCCAAGAAGTGCTTTTCTTTAACGCCTTTCAGCTAGGCGCAGAAAGTGCAAATCAAGTAACATCAAGAGAAGAAGCATCAACATCATAGCTTGTTCTAATAATAGAATCAAAAGGCAACTTCATTCTCTTTCTAAGGAAGTGTTCCATACCTTTCTTGAGAGGAAATTGATATTTAATATTACCTTCCCTCATATCAATAACAGCACCAATGGTTCGAAGAAAAGGTCTTCCCAACACAATAGGACAAGATGCATTGCATTCAATATCCAAGACAATAAAATCAACGGGGACAAGGTTATTGTTAACCGTAATACGCACATTATCAATCCTCCCCAAAGGTTTCTTTTTAACATTATCGGCAAGATTAACATCTAAATAACAATTCTTCAATGGTGGCAAGTCAAGCATATCGTAAATCTTTTTAGGCATAACAGAAATACTTGCACCAAGATCACATAAAGCATTACATTCAAAGTCATTGAATTTTCTTTTAATGATGGGCTCCCAACCATCTTCTAACTTCCTAGGAATAGAAGCTTCAAGTTTTAATTTCTCTTCCCTAGCTTTAATGAGAGCATTTGTAATATGTTTCGTAAAGGCTAAATTTATAGCACTAGCATTGGGACTTCTAGCAAGTTTTTGTAAGAACTTTATAACTTCAGTAATATGACAATCATCAAAATCTAAACCATTATGTTCTACAGCAATGGAATCATTGTCACCAATATTTTGAAAAATTTCAGCAGTTTTATCACAAAGCAGTTTCAGCAATTTCAGGCAATTTTGTACGCTTTGCACTAGGAGTAGAAACATTGCCAACACCAATTATTTTACCATTAATAGTAGGAGGTGCAGCAACATGTGAAGAATCAACATTACTATTTTTCTTTTTCTTCTCTATCCCACCTAGCATGCAATTCAGCCATCAATCTTATATTCTCATTAATTCTAACTTGGATGGCATTTGTTTTAGCAAACCTAGCATCTTTAACTTCCTCAGGCATAACTTTCAATTTTAAAAGATCAACATCAAGAGCAAGACTATCAATCTTAGAAGCAAGAATATCAATTTTACCAAGCTTTTCTTCAACAGTTTTATTGAAAGCAGTTTGTGTACTAATAAATTATTTAAGCATGACTTCAAGACCAGGGGGTACACTCTTATTATTGTTGTAAGAATTACCATAAGAATTACCATAACCATTACCATTATTAGAAGGATATGGCCTATAGTTGTTGTTACCATAATTATTCCTATAAGCATTGTTGTTGAAATTATTGTTCTTAATGAAATTCACATCAACATTTTCTTCTTGAGCAACCAATGAAGCTAAAGGAACATTATTAGGATCAATATGAGATCTACCATTTGCAAGCATAGACATAATAACATCAATCTTATCACCCAAAGAAGAGGTTTCTTCAACAGAATTTACCTTCTTACCTTGAGGAGTTCTTTCAGTGTGCCATTCAGAGTAATTGATCATCATATCATCAAGAAGCTTAGTTGCGGCGCCCAGAGTGATGGACATAAAAGTACCTCCAGCAGCTGAATCCAATAGGTTCCTTGAGGAAAAATTCAATCCTGCATAAAAGGTTTGGATGATCATCCAAGTAGTCAGTCCATGGGTTGGGCAATTCTTTACCAAAGATTTCATTCTCTCCCATGCTTGAGCAACATGTTCATTATCAAATTGTTTAAAATTCATTATGCTACTTCTCAAAGATATAATCTTAGCAGGAGGATAATATTTACTAATAAAAGCATCTTTACATTTAGTCCATGAATCAATACTATTCTTAGGCAAAGATAGCAACCAATCTTTAGCTCTTCCTCTTAATGAGAAAGGAAACAATTTCAGTTTTATAATATCACCATGTATATCCTTATACTTTTGCATTTCACAAAGTTCAACAAAATTATTAAGATGGGCAGCAGCATCATCAGTACTAACACCAGAAAATTGCTCTCTCATAACAAGATTCAGTAAAGCAGGTTTAATTTCATAGAATTCTGCTGTAGTAGCAGGTGGAGCAATAGGAGTACATATAAAATCATTATTATTTGTGCTTGTGAAATCACACAACTTAGTATTTTCAGGAGTACCCATTATAACAGCAATAAAGTAAACTAGGCAAATAAAGTAAAGACAAGTAAATAATTTTTTTGTGTTTTCGATATAGAGCTAGTAAACAAGACAATAAGTAAAGTAACTAATTTTTTTGTGTTTTTAATATGAAGCAAACAAGACAATAAATAAAGTAAAGTAAAGCAAGACAAAAACAAAGTAAAGAGATTGGAAGTGGAGACTCCCCTTGCAGCGTGTCTTGATCTCCCGCAACGCGCCAGAAAAAGTGCTTGATGCGCGTAGATGTACACGTCCGTTGGGAACCCCAAGAGGAAGGTATGATGCGCACAGCAGCAAGTTTTCCCTCAAAAAGAAACCAAGGTTATCGAACCAGTAGGAGCCAAGAAGCACGTGAAGGTTGTTGGTGGAGGAATGTAGTGCGGCGCAACACCGGTGAAACGTGGAACCTGCACAACACAATCAAAGTACTTTGCCCCAACGTAACGGTGAGGTTGTCAATCTCACCGCTTGCTTAAACAAAGGAGTGGAAGATGGTGTTTGTTTGCAAAGAACAGAAAACAGAGATTGCAGTAGAATGTATTCAGATGTAAAAGAATGGACCGGGGTCCACAGTTCACTAGAGGTGTCTCTCCAATAAGATAACTAACATGATGGTGTTACCACCCGATTTTGGCCAAATCAGGAGATGGGCCGTAAGTGAAGATGGGCTTGAAGGACGTACACGTGGAGCATCTTGAGCGGCCTTGCGCTAAGAGTTTGGGCTAAATTGCCCGTGTATCTGTAATATAGTAGATCGTATCGTATTTAGATTAAAAAGATAGAGTCTGGCCCGTGCACGGTTAGGTGCACGCCTCAATTAGAAAGTCCCTTGGACTATAAATATGTATCTAGGGTTATCGGAAAAGGAGGACAATCATCGTTCAACAAACACAAATCAGGCGCATCGCCACCCCTTTCTTCGAGGGTTTCTTCCGGGTAAGCACCATGCTGCCTAGATCGCATCTCGCGATCTAGGCAGTATACGTTTATTCGTTTACCTTGTACTGCTCGTGCTGAAGCCTTGTTGATGGCGAGCAGTACTATTTATCTTTAGGTGTTTAGGGGCTTGCATTGATGCTTTCTCGTGCATATCTGCGTGGCAATGCCGTCCCTCGACACCTAGCTGCCCTTACACCCATGGGCAGCATCTTGCTTGTTCGTTACTTAGTAGATCCGATCCGTTATAGTTGCTCCTTGCCCCGCAAGGATTAGTTTAATATCTGCATAGTTAGGCCTTATGCTGGGGTCGGACGATCCGGTAGTGCGTTAGGTGTTGTTCACCGTCCCTGCGGGATGTTCCGGGAATCAACGTTATGTTGGTTTTTAGGCCTCTCGTAGGGGTAGTTTGCATCATCTTCCGTAGCTGCTAGGCCCGATCACACGTAGGACGTTCCGGTTATGCGGTGAAAACCCTAAACTGTCGTGGATCGCTTTAGCTTTGTTTTGATCAAGCAGGATCCCCATGTCATTGTAAATCCAACGTGAACCATGGGGCGATCGGCTCTTTGAGCCGATCCACAGAAACCTGAGAGCCGATAGGGCTCGTATTTAATGTTTACGTGTCTACCATGCAGGAACAATCGAAGCACTCTAACACCTTCCTGATCGGGTCTAGGTCAGGTGGCACGCCCTAGCAACCGTCAGGACGTGGCTGGAAGATTTGCGGGACGACGCGAGGTGCCAGGGTCCACTAAGCGGCCTTGGGAGCCTCCCGGCTCTTCGTGTTGCTTAGCCATTGCCCGTCGGTGGGTTTTGGAGGGTAACACATTCTGGCACGCCCGGTGGGACATCTTCTGCAACATCCACGTCAACACCGACATCCGAGATGGCAGAGGAACAGATCACATACGAGGATCTCCCTCCTGATCATAAGAA
The DNA here is from genome assembly GCA_030979885.1 of Lolium multiflorum. Lineage (NCBI taxonomy): Eukaryota > Viridiplantae > Streptophyta > Magnoliopsida > Poales > Poaceae > Lolium > Lolium multiflorum. The sequence continues at coordinate 157,758,426 of CM061748.1, read as the reverse complement.
GAAGTACGATGAGCTGAAGGCCATCGTTGAAGCCGAACTCATCGGCTCCTTTGAGAAGACCCGTTCGCACGGCATCAGGTTCAAAGGATTCACGCCACAAGGCGTCCTTGAAGGGGTGGATCTGTCTCTCCCTTCAGATGAACGTACCAGAGCCCTGCGACAGGAAATCAACTACGTGGTGGCTCACTCGCTACATCGGCATTCTGAGAGCCTGGTGAATTCTTTGGAGCGCGTTGCGCTCCGTGTGGTGCAAGAGATCATGGAGCGTCGGTACTCCCCTTCAGGACCTGTTCTAGGGACTCACCAAGGAGAGGTGCAACTCCACACCAGGCCACCATTGCCGTACGCGATGGCAGCTCCACAGCAACAAGGTTCACCGGCATACGTTGTCTACAAGGTTGGAGGTGATCCGGGCGACTATCAGTTCTTGTATGAACCGCCCAAGGAGATCCCACACGGATACGTGTGCACGTTTGTGCCGGACTGCAACAACTGGACGCAGGCGATCCAGGCTCCAACAGGAGGGATTGCCGGAGCAGGAGCCATTGTTCCGCACTGCAGCACCGGGGGGTTTGGGAGCAGAAGCTGAGAAACAGGCGTGGCTAGCCAAGTATGCCACTGCACCAGTCCAGGAAAGCTCAGCTGCCACTACCTCCACCGCAGATCAGATCAGTGCAGTCCTGAGAGATCAGTTCGGCATCTTGCCGAAGAAGAAGGTAATCGGCTATTCCAAGCCGTACCCCAATGAGTTTGACCTGATCCCACTACCACCTAAGTACCGGCTTCCGGACTTCAACAAATTCAGTGGGTCAGAAGGATCTAGCTCCATCGAGCACGTGAGCCGATACTTGGCCCAGCTGGGCATGGTTTCGGCATCGGATCAGCTACGGGTGAGGTTCTTTTCGCAATCCCTCACCGGTCCAGCTTTTGGATGGTACACCTCGTTGCAGCCAAATTCAGTGCGATCATGGAAGCAGCTGGAGGAACAGTTTCACACCCAATATCATTCAGAAGCTACTGAAGCTGGTATTGCCGAACTAGCACAGGTTCGGCAGAGGCGAGGAGAGACAGTGTCTGAATACATTCAGCGTTTGAACTGTCAAGAACCGATGCTATTCGGAGAAAGAAGCAGTCGAGCTGGCCGTGGCAGGCCTTGCAGCGTCATTCAAAGATCTGACGTTCCAAGTGGAGTACAACTCGTTGACGCACCTGGTCAATAGACTGACCTTATATGAACAGCGCCATCCAGAACTGTACCAGGACAAGTTCAAGCGCGCGATAACCCTGGTCAATGCTGATGAGGATGAAGATTCTGCGGAAGATCAGGAAGTTGCAGTAGCCGAGTGGACTCGGACGCCAGTACCTGTGTCCTGCAAATGGGTGAACCCGCCAGGGCCTCCAAGAGGGTTGGACTTTGATGTGAGCAAAACTGAACAGATCTTCGATCTGCTACTGAAAGAGAAACAGTTGAAGCTACCTGAAGGCCACAAGATCCCTACGGCACAAGAGATGAACAAAAGGCCATACTGCAAATGGCATCATACGTTCACGCACGCCACCAACTGCAAAGCGCGCACAAATTCAGATGGCGATAGAATCAGGCCGATTAACTTTCGGACAGTTTGCCATGAAGGTAGACATGCGTCCGTTTCCGGACGTCAACATGGTGGACCTAAGCCACTCCATAAGGGAGCCAGGGTTCTCTTTTGATGTCAATATGGCAGGGTTTGTGATCCGCCATGGCAAAGATAAAGCAGAGAGCAGCCACTCTCGTGGCAAAGATAAAGAGGAGGCCGTTCCACGCGACCGGCCCCAAGATGATGATAGACGGTACCTAACCGAGGAGGAGGTGAGAAGCATACGGTATCAGCGCCCACTCTCCGTGCATCTCCTCAACAAATATGAGCAGCAGTACGACCGACGTCGGCGCTACGACGAAGACGATGAAAGATATCGTCGGTCTGATGCAGAAAACAGGAGGTATCGTCAGCACGACAGGAACAACGACGGGTACGAACGTCGCGCTAGAGGGAGGCCAAGGGAGCAAGACGACGTGGATAAGCACTGGAACTGTCCCTTCTTCAAACATTGCTGGGACTCAGGAATGAGCCGATTGCCAACAATCGAGAATTGCCCAGAATGCAAACAGCAAAGGAGAAGGACAAATGAAGTTTCAGTGTTCGAGCGTCTAGGACCTCTCCCACCTCATAACAAGCGAGCTGAGTCATCTCAAGAAGAAGACTTCAGGAAAGATGGGAGAAGAGCGCGCCAAGCCAACAGAGAAGTGTGGGCGCCCAAAACGGTAACCGTTGGCACGAACATTCGGCGCGTGCCGTATGCGCGAAAGGCGATGCAAATGATGCCGATGCGAGGCATCGGCTGATACAAACATGGTATCCGTGACCCGGACGGAGTAGCAGGTCCAAGACATTGGACGTACGTGGCAAGGCCGATCCCTGAGATCGGCCCTCAAAAAAATGAAAAGCAAAGGATCTTATCTCCAACATGTCACGTAGCTACAGTGGAAATCCAAGAAGTTGCAAACCATCGTCAAAGCATTGCAACGGAAAAGGAGGCCGATTCCCGCAATCGGCCAAAATTATCCTCAACATACTTTTGTCTGTGTTCAGCATTGATCCAACAGATGCCTGAAGAGCCGATACCATCAATTACTTGACAGAATCGGCTCGGGGGGCACATAGATGGATGAGACACGAGGATATGAGCCTGAGGATGCATGCCAAAGGCCCAGCAGCTCAAGGTAAAAAATGGAAAATCCAAAAAATTTGAGCACAGCCGATGCGTAGACATCGACTTAAGAATTCAAAGCCGATGCACGGCCATCGACTCAAGGGATACGACTGTTACAAGCAGAAGCCTAATGGAGCAGTCACCAAGGTACGTAGCGAGGTTCTACTGAAGGAGTCCCTCAGTGGAATGGTTGGTGGCTCCGTTGGCAAGTCTTCAAGAATCAGCAGCGCCTGCGTAAGCATGCAGATCAGGTTAGGATCATGAGAACAGCCGATGACCATTCAATTGGCTGTGACGTTTCCTCCTGGGGCTTGGCCAAGGTAACGACTTCATCAAATATCTTCACCAGAAGCTGCATCAGTCTGCCCGAGGTAGTGAGCCAATCTGAGCGGCAAGGCGCAACAACGGAGTGGGGAAGAGTTCAAGGGCCACTACGTTTGAGGCTTCTTAGTTCAAGAGAGCTGCTGGTCCTTCCAGGGCCATCCTAATGCATGGTCTCCTTGGGCGTAAGCTTTCCTGCCATGTTTTGATGAGACTGAAGAAGCTCGGGGGCAGCTCACTTTGAAGGTTCTCTGCTTTTAAAAGCCGATTTGGTTAGAATCGGCTGACGCTGCCTACAGTTGGGAAGCCGATGATGGTTCCTTTGGCTGGTCTACTTTTATCCTCTTTGGGTTGAGCTCGGGGGCAGTTCACCTTAAGGTTTCTGTCTGCAGCCGATTTGTTGGGATCGGTGACTGCATCACCGCTCGTTTGAAAGGTGGTGAATTATCGCAGAAGGGAACTGTCGGAGCTGGTGAGAGGAATTTGAGGAGGGAGCCATCATAATTGATAGGCTTTGGGCCAGTTTGTTGCTACAAAGAGACAAAGCATCGCGGCGAAAGTTGTAGGCGATCAAGATTTGCAGCAATGGTCCTAGAGTTCTCCTGAAGGCATCGATTCTGGGGTTTTGCCGAATAAGGCTAACATAAGGATCAGGGGACTTGGATTTCCAGGATTTAAGGGTTGCGCGATTACGATCTGGACTCGTCCGACTGAAATTTGAGGGTTTGAACTGATCTACCTCGAAATTTAGCATAAGAGACTGATGCGTTGCCATCGGTTCATCGAGCGTTGATCAGGTTGACAATCGGCAAAATCCATATAAGGGAGAATCGGCTAAATCACTTGGCAAGGAATCGGCAAAATCAAATTGGGGAAATTCTTCATTGATAAACAAGATTTCTTACATAAAGAGCTGATTGCTCTCAAAAGGAAGAGGGTACATTGCCCTATCTACTACTGCTGGCCCTAAGCTAAGCTCCTATCTAGGGGCCATTGCTGCCCTCATCGTCGTCGTCACCGTCGCCGTCGTCGGCGCTGCTCCCGACCGGCTCGTCGTCGCTGCTGTAGCGGCCGCCGGCAGGACCCTCGTTGTCCTCATCCTCCTCGTCAGCATCGTCGTCCTCGCTGTCGAAGTCGCTGAGGTTCCCGGGCCAGGGGCAATGGCGTTTGGCCAGCGGTTCGTCGGAGGAGCCGTCGTCCTCCTCCTCCTCCTCCTTCACCTGTTCGGAGGAGGTGACCCCCTCCCAGGAAAGGCGGTCGTCTTCGCTTTCCTCCACTGCTTCCTCATTGGCGAGGAAGCGGAGGTCACTTTCCCCGTCAGTTGAGGACTTGTCATCCTCGGACCAGACGGAGAAGTCGTGGTCTTCTTGGTCCCACGCTGTTGGGGCGAGGATATCGTACGCCGCCTGCGTACCCCACTCTGGTGTTGATTCCCGGATGGGAGAGGACACGTAGGAGAGACCCGACGAAGTGGAGGAGGAAGAAGAAGAAGACATGGCGGCGGAGAAGGGCTTTTGGAAGTGCTAGTGCGAAGGAGATGAAGAAGGGAACTACAGGAAGTGGCCAAATAAAAGGGGGATATAGTGATTTAATGCCTAAGCAGTTTCCGAGGACGTGGTGCGTCGTGCAGGGAAGTTGAGAAGGCAAGACGTCATCATGAAGAAAACTGCGGTCTGCCACGACATGACCCTTCGAAGGAGACAGATGGTTTTGCAATTATCATTATCAAAACCAGGGGGGCATGTGTTACCACCCGATTTTGGCCAAATCAGGAGATGGGCCGTAAGTGAAGATGGGCTTGAAGGACGTACACGTGGAGCATCTTCGAAGCGGCCTCGCGCTAAGAGTTTGGGCTAAATTGCCCGTGTATCTGTAATATAGTAGATCGTATCGTATTTAGATTAAAAAGATAGAGTCTGGCCCGTGCACGGTTAGGTGCACGCCTCAATTAGAAAGTCCCTTGGACTATAAATATGTATCTAGGGTTATCGGAAAAGGAGGACAATCATCGTTCAACAAACACAAATCAGGCGCATCGCCACCCCTTTCTTCGAGGGTTTCTTCCGGGTAAGCACCATGCTGCCTAGATCGCATCTCGCGATCTAGGCGTATACGTTTATTCGTTTACCTTGTACTGCTCGTGCTGAAGCCTTGTTGATGGCGAGCAGTACTATTTATCTTTAGGTGTTTAGGGGCTTGCATTGATGCTTTCTCGTGCATATCTGCGTGGCAATGCCGTCCCTCGACACCTAGCTGCCCTTACACCCATCTGGGTGTAAGGGCAGTCTTGCTTGTTCGTTACTTAGTAGATCCGATCCGTTATAGTTGCTCCTTGCCCCGCAAGGATTAGTTTAATATCTGCATAGTTAGGCCTTATGCTGGGGTCGGACGATCCGGTAGTGCGTTAGGTGTTGTTCACCGTCCCTGCAAGGGATGTTCCGGGAATCAACGTTATGTTGGTTTTTAGGCCTCTCGTAGGGGTAGTTTGCATCATCTTCCGTAGCTGCTAGGCCCGATCACACGTAGGACGTTCCGGTTATGCGGTGAAAACCCTAAACTGTCGTGGATCGCTTTAGCTTTGTTTTGATCAAGCAGGATCCCCATGTCATTGTAAATCCAACGTGAACCATGGGGCGATCGGCTCTTTGAGCCGATCCACAGGGAAACCTGAGAGCCGATAGGGCTCGTATTTAATGTTTACGTGTCTACCATGCGGGAACAATCGAAGCACTCTAACACCTTCTGATCGGGTCTAGGTCAGGTGGCAGCCCTAGCAACCGCCAGGACGTGGCTGGAAGATTTGCGGGACGACGCGAGGTGCCAGGGTCCACTAAGCGGCCTTGGGAGCCTCCCGGCTCTTCGTGTTGCTTAGCCATTGCCCGTCGGTGGGTTTTGGAGGGTAACAGATGGGTGAACAAATTACAGGCGGGCAATTGACAAATAAAGATTCAATACATATCAACGATGATTACTATGTGATTTAATCAGGGCATTACGACAAAGTACATAGACCGCTATCCAGCATGCATCTATGCCAAAATAATCCACCTTCAGGTTATCATCCGACCCCTTCCGGTATTAAGTTGTAAACAACAGATAATTGCATTAAGTATGGTGTGTAATGTAATCAACACAAATATCCTTAGACAAAGCATCAATGTTTTATCCCTAGTAGTAACAACACATCCACAACCTTAGAACTTCCTGTCACTGTCCCAGATTCAATGGAGGCATGAACCCACTATCGAGCATAATTACTCCCTCTTGGAGTTACAAGTATCAACTTGGCCAGAGCCTCTACTAGCAACGGAGAGCATGCAAGAACATAAACAACACATATATGATAGATTGATAATCAACTTAACATAATATTCTATATTCATCGGATCCCGCCAAACACAACATGTAGCATTACAAATAGATGATCTTGATCATGTTAGGCAGCTCACAAGATCTATAACAATGATAGCACAAGCGGAGAAGACAACCATCTAGCTACTGCTATGGACCCATAGTCCAAGGATGAACTACTCACGCATCAATCCGGAGGCGGGCATGATGATGTAGAGCCCCTCCGGTGATGATTCCCCTCTCCGACAGGGTGCTGGAGGCGATCTCCTGAATCCCCCGAGATGGGATTCACGACGGCGGCATCTCTGGAAGGTTTTCCGTATCGTGGCTCTCGGTTTCGCGACGAAGGCTATTTGTAGGCGGAAGGGTAGGTCAAAGGGCGTCACGAGGGGCCCACACAACAGGGCGCGGCCAGGGCCCGGGCCGCGCCGCCCTGGTGTGGCGGCACCTCGTGGCCCCACTTCGTCTCCCTTTCGGTCTTCTGGGCTTCGTGTAAAAATAGGCCCCTGGGCGTTGATTTCGTCAATTCCGAGAATATTTCCTTACTAGGATTTGAAACCAAAAACAGCAGAAAACAAATGGCACTTCGGCATCTTGTTAATAGGTTAGTGGAAAATGTATAATAATGTTGTAAAGTGTGTATAAAACATTCAAGTATTGTAATAAAAGTAGCATGGAACATAAGAAATTATAGATACGTTTGAGACGTATCATATACACATGTCATTGTCCGGAACCCGAGGCCCCGAAGTGACAATAATCGAGACAACCGGAGGGGATGGCTTTGATGTGAGGATCACGTGTGTTCACGGAGTGTTAATGCTTTGCTCCGGTACTCTATTAAAAGGAGTACATTAATTCCAGTAGTTTCCCCGCTGCAACGGGCTGGTTGGACAAAAGATGTCGCGCAAGTTTCTCATTGCGAGCACGCGCGACTAAATAGGAACACACGCCTATGGTTATTTTATTCTTGGATACTTGTATCACTTTATCTGCAAATGCCCATGTTAGCTATTATATGAGTCGTCTCATTCATGCAACGCCCGGTTATCCATCCTTGTGCCTACAGTATTTTAATCTGCTGTTTACCGCATCCACCACTGCTGCTGTTTTTACTTTATTTCCGCTGTTACTTTATTACTGCCACTGCTATAAAACTGTTGCTACTGATAAACCTCTGCGAGCTAGTCTATTTCCAGGTGCAGCTGAATTGACAACTCAACTGTCAAGGCTTATATTTATTCTTTGGCTCCCGTTGTGTCGAATCAATAAATTGGGAAATACTTCCCTCGAAGAATGTTGCGATCCCCTATACTTGTGGGTCATCAAGACTATTTTCTGGCGTCGTTGCTGGGGAGCATAGCTTTATTTATAAGTCAACTTGGAAGTGATCCTGTTTGCTGCTATTCATTATGGGGAAGACTCGAGATGAAAGAGTCCCTATATTTCCGTCCACTACAAGAAGAGGTACAACTTTAAATACATCTGATGCTCTTGATTCGCCGTTGATACGTCTCCAACGTATCGATAATTTCTTATGTTCCATGCTACTTTATTGATGATACCTACATGTTTTATGCACACTTTATGTCATAATTATGCATTTTCTGGAACTAACCTATTAACAAGATGCCGAAGTGCCAGTTCCTGTTTTCTGTTTTTGGTTTCAGAAATCCTAGTAACGAAATATTCTCGGAATTGGACGAAATCAACGCCCGGGTTCCTATTTTGCCCGGAAGCATCCAGAACACCCGAGAGCCGCCGGAGGAGGCCCAGGGCCCCACACCACACCCTGGCGCGGCCGGAGGGGCCGCGCCGCCCTATGGTGTGGGCCCCCCAGCCCCTCGGCTGCCCTTTCGCCTATTTAATCATCCCTGACCTAAAAACACCGAGAGAGGAAGCCACGGTACGCGAAACCTTCCAGAGCCGCCGCCATTGCGAAGCCAAGATCTGGGGGACAAGAGTCTCTGTTCCGGCACGCCGCCGGACGGGGAAGTGCCCCCGGAAGGCTTCTCCATCGACACCGCTGCCATCTCCACCGCCATCTTCATCACCGCTGCTGCTCCCATGAGAGGGAGTAGTTCTCCATCGAGGCTCGGGGCTGTACCGGTAGCTATGTGGTTAATCTCTCTCCTATGTACTTCAATACAATGATCTCATGAGCTGCCTTACATGATTGAGATTCATATGAGTTTTGTATCACTATTCATCTATGTGCTACTCTAGTGATGTTATTAAAGTACTCTATTCCTCCTCCACGTGTGTAAAGGTGACAGTGTGTGCACCGTGTGAGTACTTGGCGTAGGCTATGATCATGATCTCTTGTAGATTGCGAAGTTAACTATTGGTATGATAGTATTGATGTGTATTATTCCTCCTACATAAGCATGAAGGTGATAGTGTGCATGCTATGTTAGTACTTGGTTTAGTCGTATTGATCTATCTTACACTCTAAGGTTACTTAAATATGAACATCTAATTGTGGAGCTTGTTAACTCCGGCATTGAGGGTTCGTGTAATCCTACGTAATGTGTTCATCATCCAACAAGAGAGTGTAGAGTATGCATTTATCTATTCGTTATGTGATCAAAGTTGAGAGTGTCCACTAGTGAAAGTCTATTCCCTAGGCCTTGTTCCTAAATATTGCTATCGCTGCTTGCTTGTTTACTGCGTTACTACTGCTGCGTTACTTGCATGTTTACTTCCCGCAATATTACTACCATCAATTGCACGCCAGCAAGCACTTTTGGCGCCATACTACTGCTCATATTCATTCATACCACTTGTATTTCACTATCTCTTCGCGAACTAGTGCACCTATTTGGTGTGTTGGGGACACAAGAGACTTCTTGCTTTGTGGTTGCAGGGTTGCATGAGAGGGATATCTTTGACCTCTTCCTCCTGAGTTCGATAAACCTTGGGTGATCCACTTAAGGGAAACTTGCTGCTGTTCTACAAACCTCTGCTCTTGGAGGCCCAACATCTACAAGAATAGAAGCACCGTAGACATCAAGCACTTTCTGGCGCCGTTGCGGGGAGGAAAGGTAAAAGGCACTCATACTCCGGTTCAGTAACAGTACTTTTCTGGCGCCATTGTGTGTGTGCTCGAAGCTATTTCCTTTAGACTCTGCAATTACGACATTTGGTTTCTTGTTTACACTAGTTAGGCATAATGGACAACAAAGAGCTTTTTATTCTATTTCCTGATTTAAGACATGGATGGTTTGATGCGAAAATTAAAAAACCCATGGAACATATTAATATGAATGCTTTGAACACTATTGTTGTTAATGATATGGAAAATTCTAAGCTTGGGGAAGCTGGTTTTGATGAGCATGATATTTTTAGTCCCCCAAGCATTGAGGAGAAAATTTACTTTGATGATACTTTGCCTCCTATTTATGATGATTATAATGATAGTAGTCTTTTGTTACCACCTGTTATGGAGGATAAATTTGATTATGATTACAATATTGTTATCACCAGAATTTGACCAAGTCAGAGGTGGGCCGCGATCAAGATGGACGTGAAGATTGTACGTGGAAGAAATACGTGAATCGGCCTGGTTTACCAAGTTGGGCTGAACCGCCCGTGTATCTGTAACATATTAGATCGCATCTTAGTTTAGAAATTAGAGTTTATCTCGTGCACGGTTTAGTGCGCCCACATTAGAAAGTCCCCTGGACTATAAATATGTACCTAGGGTTTATGGAATAAACAACAACCAACGTTCAACACAAACCAATCTCGGCGCATCGCCAACTCCTTCGTCTCGAGGGTTCCTCCGGTAAGCACCATGCTGCCTAGATCGCATCTCGCGATCTAGGCAGCACGAGCCTGCCTAGTTGTTCATGCGTTGCTCGTACTGAAGCCTTTTTGATGGCGAGCAACGTAGTTATCATAGATGTGTTAGGGTTAGCATTGTTCCTAGTATCATATGTTGTCGTAGTGCAACCCTTGCGCATCTAGCCGTCCCTGTACCTCATCATGGGTGCAGGGGCGGCACCCCTTGATCGTTATTTAGTAGATCTGATCCGTTACGGTCGCTCCTTGATCCATCAAGGATTAGTTTAATATCTGCAATAGTTAGGCCTTACAAAGGGTTGGAGGATCCAGCGGCATGCAGGGTGTAGTTTGCTGCCCCTAGACAGGACGTTCCGAGGATCAACCTAGTGTTGGTTTTAGGCCTTGTCTAGGGCTGGCTTACGTTTACCGTGCGTGAGCGCGAGGCCCAATCGTGAGTAGGATGATCCGATTATGCGGTGAAAACCCAGATCGTCGTGGATCTCATACGCTTTATCTTGATCAAGCAGGACCACCATATATTCGGCCACCTTGGACGAATCATGGGTGGATCGGCTCCATGAGCCGATTCACGGGACAACCTGAGAGCCGATCGAGGCTCGTATTTAACGTGTACGTGTGTGCCCTGCAGGAAACTAAGCGAGGCATCATCCACACCTTCTGACCTGTATAGGTCAGGTGGCACGCCCTTGCAACCCGCATCGGCGCGCGACCCGGAGGCTTTGCGGGCCGTCGCTCGAGGGACCGGGGCCAGCCGCAGCCCTAGTCGTTCCCGGCTCTACGGTGTTGACCAGTCACTGCCCGCCGGTGGGTTTCGTCAACACATTGGCACGCCCGGTGGGACTATCTTCAACATCGAACACCATGCCATCTTCATCGAAGTGGCGAAGCTCCGGTCACGTACGGGAGCTCATGGCGAGCTCAAGAAGAAGTACGACGGTCAGGGCCCTCCGCCAAGCCGACCTCATCGGCTCTTCCCACGACGCCCGCTCCCATGGCGTCAACACGGTCGATCTCAGCCACTCCATAAGGGAACCAGGGTTCTCTTTCGATGCCAATATGGCAGGGTTCGTGATTCGCCATGACGCGGACAAAGTGGAAAGCAGCCACACTCGTGGCAAAAAGAAAGACGAGGCCGCTCCACGTGGCCGGCCCCAAGACGACCATAAACGATACTTGGCCAAGGAGGAGGTGAAAAGCATGCGGTATCCACGCCCATTATCCGTGCATCTCCTCAGCAAATACGATCAGCCATACGACCGACGTCACCGCTACGGCGGAGGCGATCAAAGAGATCATCGGTCTGATGCAGACGGGAGGTATCGTCGGAACAACGACGGGTATGAACGGCGCGCAGGGGGAGGTCAGAAGAGCAAAACAGCATGGACAAGCACTGGGCTCCCTTCTTTGACACTGCTGGGATTCAGGAATGAGCCGATTACCAACAATCGGCAACTGCCCAGGATGCACACAACAAAGGAGAAGGACGAACGAAGTTGCAGTGTTCAAACGTCTAGGACCTCTCCCGCCTCAGAGCAAACGGGCTGAGTCATCTCAAGAAGAAGACTTCGAGGAGTCAGATAGAGAAGGAGATAGGTACCACCAACCAAGGTGGTGCCCTGGTAGAATCAGCCAGTCTCGGGAGCGCCGGGTGCGGCGGCGCGAAGCTTGGAAGAAGCCGAGGCACAGTACTGTACATGTTGAGAAGAGCGCGGCCCGATCTGGCCGCGAAAATCCAGCAAATAGTGGAGGCAAAGGCGCACCCGCCGAAGAAGGTATGGCGCCCCAAACAGGCTAAAGCCGATGCACTGGCATCGGCTGATGCCAAGGCAGACGCATCGGTACACACAGACATGGCCCAAAAGTGGGCAGCATACGAACAGCGCCATCCAATATTGTACCAAGACAAGCACGAGCACGTCACCCTGATCGAGAAGGACAAAGATGAAGGTTCTGCAAGAGATCAGGAGTTTACCAATGTTGAGTGGACCCGGGGGGCAAGACCCGTGTCTGCAAGGGGGCAAAGCAACCAGGGCCGGTGAAGGGATTCGACTTCGATTTGAGCAAAACGGAGCAAATTTTTGATTGGCTCCTGAAGAAAAAACAGCTGAAGTTGCCCGACGGCTATGAAATCCCCACATTACAAGAGGTAACCGGCAGACCATACTGCAAATGGCATGACACGTTCACCCATGCCACCAACGACTGCAAAGTTTGCGCGGACAGATTCAGATGGCGATAGAGCAAGGCCGGTTACTCTTCGATCAGTTTGCCATGAAAGTTGACGCGCAGCTATCCCCGGAGGTCAACATGGTCGATCTCGGCCATTGCATAAAACGCGAGCCAGGTGGTTCGTCTGATATCGATAGGGCAGGGCTTGCAGATCGCCGGTGCACGGATAAGCCCGAGAGCATTCGCTCCCGCAGAAAAGGCGAAGAAGAGGCCGATCCACACGATCGGCCCCAAACGATGAAAAGGAACGCTGACTACAGTGATCGGCCGATATCGTCCTCAACGGACGCTTTACCTATTTTCCGCATTAGCCTAAAAGGCGATGGAAAACTAGGGAACGGGTTTGCGTCGGCTGACCAGCTAGAAGAGGTTGAGGGAATCCAGAAAGAGATTGAGAAATTGTTAGACACCCAGTTCATCAGGCCATGCAGGTACGCCGAAGGAATTCCCAACGTAATACCTATGGAGAAAAAGGATGGCCGGTGGCGCGTTGCCATAGACTTTCGAAGCCTCAACATTCTGTGAATAGTCGGATCGACAACCACAAGGGAAGACGATTCCAGCGATCGGCTGAAATCACTCGTACCACCCTTGTTTACTATGTGTTATTTCGCATGGTGGGTGGCTGAAAAAGCCGGTATCTTCAATCTCTTGAAGGATTCGGCTCGGGGGGCATGCACACGGAGAGGGCACAAAGGCTCGAAGCATGTACCCAAGGAAGGCCGATTCATAGATCGGCCGGCTAAAAAAGAAAATCGAAAATACAGAAATTTTTGAGCACAGCCGATGCGTAGTCATCGACTTAAGGATTCAAAGCTGATGCACAGCCATCGACTCAAGAATTTAAGCGGCTTAACCAGAGCAGGCCTTTCATTGAGATTGCCTGGCGACTCGGGCCCTCTCTTCAGTGACTTCCAACCCTGGCCAAATAGCAGGAATAGCATGGATGTGCAGATCAGGCTAGAATCACGAGAAAACAACCGGTGGTCATCCAGGTGAGTTGAATGTCATTTTCACCAAAGGTTGCCCAAGCAAGATTGCAGTACCTGGATTACACGGCCAGGCAGCTCACCACGGAAGCTCTCTGTTGTTAACAACCGAGTCGGTCAGAATCGGCTGACGCTGTACCACAGTGGAGGGGCTGACAGTGGCCCAATGCAGCGGTTCAACTTCACTCTCGCCTTGATCGAAGGCTCGGGGGGCAGCGAGTCAATGGTGTTGAGATTGGCTGGCTCTGCATCGTAACCAGGTTGAACGAGAGAAGTTTGAAGGAGGGGCCATCATCAGTGGTTAGGCCTCAGACCAGTTCATTACGGCACAGGAGCGTGACATCGTGGGAAAAGCTGTGGGCAAACACTTGTTGAGCAGAGGTGTCAGCTTCAATGTCCGGGTCGTCAGGGTTTCTGGAAGCATTAACCCAGGAGTTGTGTTATCAGGACGAACATCATATTCAGATGATGATAAAAGTCTAAGGGCTTTGGGATCCCAAAGCTACGCGTCGGACCTGTTCGATGGAAAGTGTGAATCTGAAACCCATGGACTGTAGGTTGACATCTGAGGAGTCAATCAGATCGATCTTTTTGCGATTTAGTTGGAAGCTGATGTCTTGCCATCGGCTCATTAAGCAGTTACCGGATTGACAATCGGCGGACTCAGCATAAAAAATCGGCAAAATCAAGTTAAGGGAAGTTCTTCATTAATGAACAAGATTTCTTACAGAGGGAGAGCCGATTGCTCAAAGAAGGGAGAATAAAGGAAAGGTCTATTGACCAATCTACTACTGATAGGCCTATGCTAGTAGATCCTAGTCTATGGACCATCACTGCCCTCGTCGTCGCCTTCAGAACCCTCATCGGCACTGCTGCCGATGGGCTCCTCGTCGCTACTCCCATAGTCCTCTACGGGAGCCTCATCCCCGTCTTCATCGTCGCTGCTGTCGTCGTCCCACCACATGCGGAGGCGTTTCGCCGGCGGATAGCCCTCAAGGGAGTCGTCGTCATCGTCGTCGTCCACCTCTTCCTCCTCTTCAGAGGTGGGGCAGCCTTCCCAGAGAACGTCCTCGCTCTCCGGCTCCGGTTCCTCGTCAACGAGGAACTGAAGATCTTCCTCCCTGCTGGTCAGGGGCTGGTCGTCTTCAGACCAAGCGGAGGAGGCGTGATCCTCCAGGTCCCATTCTTCCGGGGCACGGATGTCCGGCGGTGTCTCGCGGGAGGAGGAAGACCCATAGGAAAGCTCGGAGGAGGAAGAAGACATGGTGGTGCAGGAAGATTTTGGGAGTGCTAATGCGAGGAAGATGAAAAGAGCAAGCTGTTTAGAACGGCTAAATAGAAGGGATGTGAGGGAGATTTAATGCCACAGCAGTTTCCGAGGAGGTGATGCCTAGCAGGAAAAAATTTCGGACGCGTGGAGAAGTGAGGAGGCAGGTTATCATGATGAAGAACTCTGCGACGGTTCTGCTCTGCCACGACATGACCCGACGAAGGAAAGGCGTAATGATTTTGGAAATATCATTTCCAAAACCAGGGGGCATGTGTTATCACCAGAATTTGACCAAGTCAGAGGTGGGCCGCGATCAAGATGGACGTGAAGATTGTACATGGAAGAAATACGTGAATCGGCCTGTTTACCAAGTTGGGCTGAACCGCCCGTGTATCGTAACATATTAGATCGCATCTTAGTTTAGAAATTAGAGTTTATCTCGTGCACGGTTTAGTGCACGCCCACATTAGAAAGTCCCCTGGACTATAAATATGTACCTAGGGTTTATGGAATAAACAACAACCAACGTTCAACACAAACCAATCTCGGCGCATCGCCAACTCCTTCGTCTCGAGGGTTCCTCCGGTAAGCACCATGCTGCCTAGATCGCATCTCGCGATCTAGGCAGCACGAGCCTGCCTAGTTGTTCATGCGTTGCTCGTGAAGCCTTTTTGATGGCGAGCAACGTAGTTATCATAGATGTGTTAGGGTTAGCATTGTTCCTAGTATCATATGTTGTCGTAGTGCAACCCTTGCGCATCTAGCCGTCCCTGTACCTCATCATGGGTGCGGGCGGCACCCCGCTTGATCGTTATTTAGTAGATCTGATCCGTTACGGTCGCTCCTTGATCCATCAAGGATTAGTTTAATCTCTGCAATAGTTAGGCCTTACAAAGGGTTGGAGGATCCAGCGGCATGCGGTGTAGTTTGCTGCCCCTAGACAGGACGTTCCGAGGATCAACCTAGTGTTGGTTTTTAGGCCTTGTCTAGGGCTGGCTTACGTTTACCGTGCGTGAGCGCGAGGCCCAATCGTGAGTAGGATGATCCGATTATGCGGTGAAAACCCCAGATCGTCGTGGATCTCATACGCTTTATCTTGATCAAGCAGGACCACCATATATTCGGCCACCTTGGACGAATCATGGGTGGATCGGCTCCATGAGCCGATTCACAGGACTGAGAGCCGATCGAGGCTCGTATTTAACGTGTACGTGTGTGCCTGCAGGAAACTAAGCGAGGCATCATCCACACCTTCCGACCAGGTATAGGTCAGGTGGCACGCCCTGCAACCCGCATCGGCGCGCGACCAGGAGGCTTTGCGGGCCGTCGCTCGAGGCAGGGCCAGCCGCAGCCCTAGTCGTTCCCGGCTCTACGGTGTTGACCAGTCACTGCCCGCCGGTGGGTTTCTGACGTCAACAAATATACCTCCTATATTTGATAGCTACTTTGTTGAATTTGCTCCCACTACAATTATTAAGAATGACTATGCTTATGTTGGGAGTAGTAATTATTTTATGCATGAGACTCATGATAAGAATGCTTTATGTGATAGTTATATTGTTGAGTTTGCTCATGATGCTACTGAAAGTTATTATGAGAGAGGAAAATATGGTTGTAAAAATTTTCATGTTACTAAAACACCTCTCTATGTGCTGAAATTTTTGAAGCTACACTTGTTTTATCTTCCTATGCTTGTTACTTTGCTCTTCATGAACTTGTTTATTTACAAGATTCCTATGCATAGGAAGCATGTTAGACTTAAATTTGTTTTGAATTTGCCTCTCGATGCTCTCTTTTGCTTCAACTTCTATTTCTTGCGAGTGCATCATTAAAACTGCTAAGCCCATCTTAATGGCTATAAAGAAAGAACTTCTTGGGAGATAACCCATGTGTTTATTTTACTACAGCAATTTTTGTTTTGTTGAGTCTTGGAAGTTTTTACTACTGTAGCAACCTCTCCTTATCATGTTTTTGTGCCAAGTAAAGTTTCTATGTTAAAGTTGATATTATATTTGGGATCGCTGCGCAGAAACAGCATTGCTGTCTGTCACGAATCTGGGCACAGGCCTCTGTAGAAAATTCGAAAAAATCTGCCAATTTACTAGCGTGATCCACAGATATGTACGCAACTTTCATTAGTTTTGAGTTTTCCATTTGAGCAAGTCTGGTGCCATCTTTAAATTCGTCTTTACGGACTGTTCTTTTTGACAGATTCTGCCTTTTATTTCGCATTGCCTCTTTTGCTATGTTGGATTTATTTCTTTGATCCATTAATGTCCGGTAGCTTTATGCAATGTCCAGAAGTGTAAAGAATGATTGTGTCACCTCTGAACATGTGAATTTTGATTATGCACTAACCCTCTAATGAGTTTGCTTGAAGTTTGGTGTGGAGAAGTTTTCAAGGGTCAATAGAAGAGGGTGATATAATGTGATCGAGAAGAGTGGAAGGTCTAAGCTTGGGGATGCCCCCGTGGTTCATCCCTGCATATTTCAAGAAGACTCAAGCATCTAAGCTTGGGGATGCCCAAGGCATCCCCTTCTTCATCGACAAAGTATCAGGTTCCTTCTCTTGAAACTATATTTTTATTCGGTCACATCTTATGTACTTTACTTGGAGCCTCTGTGTGTGCTTTTATTTTTGTTTTGTTATCTTAGTTCTCTGAATAAGTTCATCCTTGTGTGGGAGAGAGACACGCTCCGCTGGTTCGTATGAACACATGTGTTCTTAGCTCATAATATTCATGGCGAAGTTTCCTCTTCGTTATATTGTTATATGGTTGGAATTGGAAAATTGCTACATGTAGTAATTGGTAAAATGTCTTGGATAATGTGATATTTGGCAATTGTTGTGCTCATGTTTAAGCTCTTGCATCATATACTTTGCACCTATTAGTGAAGAAATACATAGAGCATGCTAAAATTTGGTTTGCATATTTGGTCTCTCTAAAGTCTAGATAATTTCTAGTATTGAGTTTTGAACAAGGAAGACGGTGTAGAGTCTTATAATGTTTACAATATGTCTTTTATGTGAGTTTTGCTGCACCGGTTCATCCTTGAGTTTGCTTCAAATAACCTTGCTAGCCTAAACCTTGTATCGAGAGGGAATACTTCTCATGCATCCAAATACTTGAGCCAATATTCATGCCATTTGTGTCCACCATACCTACCTACTACATGGTATTTCTCCGCCATTCCAAAGTAAATTGCTTGAGTGCTACCTTTAAACCATTCAAAATTTGTCACCTCTGATTTGTGTCAATGTTTTATAGCTCATGAGGAAGTATGTGGTGTTTATCTTTCAATCTTGTTGGGCAACTTTCACCAATGGACTAGTGGCTTCATCCGCTTATCCAATAATTTTGCAAAAAGAGCTGGCAATGGGATTCCCAGTCCCAAATTAATTAACAAAAATAGACACTCCTCCATGGTATGTGATTGTTGGACGGCACCCGAAGGATTCGGTTAGCCATGGCTTGAGAAAGCAAAGGTGGGGAGGAGTGTCATCATAATAAAACTAAAATAAAAAGGCACTCCTTCATGGTATGAGATTGTTGGCAGGCACCCGAGGATTCGGTTAGCCATGGTTTGTGAAAGAAAGGTTGGAAGGAGTGCCACCCAAAAATAAAATAAAATGGGAGCCGCTCTTTGAAGGTTTGTCTGGCAAGGGGGTTAGAGTACCCGCTACCATTCGTTGACAACAACAAACACCTCTCAAAACTTTATTTTTATGCTCTCTTTATGTTTTCAAAATAAAAGCTCTAGCACAAATATAGCAATCAATGCTTTCCTCTTTGAAGGACCTTTCTTTTACTTTTATTGTTGAGTCAGTTTACCTATCTCTCTCCACCTCAAGAAGCAAACACTTGTGTGAACTGTGCATTGATTCTTACATGCTTGCATATTGCACTTGTTATATTACTCTATGTTGACAATATCCATGAGATATACATGTTATAAGTTGAAAGCAACCGCTGAAACTTAATCTTCCTTTGTGTTGCTTCAATACCTTTACTTTGACTTATTGCTTTATGAGTTAACTTTTATGCAAGACTTATTGATGCTTGTCTTGAAAGTACTATTCATGAAAAGTCTTTGCTTTATGATTCACTTGTTTACTCATGTCATTACCATTGTTTTGATCGCTGCATTCATTACATATGTTTACAAATAGTATGATCAAGATTATGATGGCATGTCACTTAAGAAATTATCTTTGTTATCGTTTTACCTGCTCGGGACGAGCAGAACTAAGCTTGGGGATGCTGATACGTCTCCAACGTATCGATAATTTCTTATGTTCCATGCTACTTTATTGATGATACCTACATGTTTTATGCACACTTTATGTCATAATTATGCATTTTACGGAACTAACCTATTAACAAGATGCCGAAGTGCCAGTTCGTTTTCTGCTGTTTTTGGTTTCAGAAATCCTAGTAACGAAATATTCTCGGAATTGGACAAAATCAACGCCCGGGTTCTATTTTGGGAAGCATCGAGAACACCGAGAGCCGCAGGAGAAGCCACAGGGCCCCACCACACCACAGCGCGGCCGAGAGGGGGGGCCGCGCCGCCCTATGGTGTGGTGGCCCCAGGCCCCCTCCGAGGCTGCCCTTTCGCCTATTTAATCATCCCTGACCTAAAAACACCGAGAGAGGAAGCCACGGTACGCGAAACCTTCCAGAGCCGCCGCCATCGCGAAGCCAAGATCTGGGGGACAAGAGTCTCTGTTCCGGCACGCCGCCGGACGGGGAAGTGCCCCGGAAGGCTTCTCCATCGACACATCTGCCATCTCCACCGCCATCTTCATCACGCTGCTGCTCCCATGAGAGGGAGTAGTTCTCCATCGAGGCTCGGGGCTGTACCGGTAGCTATGTGGTTAATCTCTCTCCTATGTACGTCAATACAATGATCTCATGAGCTGCCTTACATGATTGAGATTCATATGAGTTTTGTATCACTATTCATCTATGTGCTACTCTAGTGATGTTATTAAAGTACTCTATTCCTCCTCCACGTGTGTAAAGGTGACAGTGTGTGCACCGTGTGAGTACTTGGCGTATGCTATGATCATGATCTCTTGTAGATTGCGAAGTTAACTATTGCTATGATAGTATTGATGTGTATTATTCCTCCTACATAAGCATGAAGGTGACAGTGTGCATGCTATGTTAGTACTTGGTTTAGTCGTATTGATCTATCTTACACTCTAAGGTTACTTAAATATGAACATCTAATTGTGGAGCTTGTTAACTCCGGCATTGAGGGTTCGTGTAATCCTACGCAATGTGTTCATCATCCAACAAGAGAGTGTAGAGTATGCATTTATCTATTCGTTATGTGATCAAAGTTGAGAGTGTCCACTAGTGAAAGTCTATTCCCTAGGCCTTGTTCCTAAATACTGCTATCGCTGCTTATTCTTGTTTTACTGCGTTACTTTGCATTACTGCATGTTTACTTCCCGCAATATTACTACCATCAACTGCATGCCAGCAAGCACTTTTCTGGCGCCATACTACTGCTCATATTCATTCATACCAATTGTATTTCACTATCTCTTCGCCGAACTAGTGCACCTATTTGGTGTGTTGGGGACACAAGAGACTTCTTGCTTTGTGGTTGCAGGGTTGCATGAGAGGGATATCTTTGACCTCTTCCTCCTGAGTTCGATAAACCTTGGGTGATCCACTTAAGGAAACTTGCTGTTCTACAAACCCTCTGCTCTTGGAGGCCCAACAATCTCTAAATAGAAGCTGCTCTTGATTCGCCGTCTGTGATGAGTAAGCTTCTTACTCCACCTTATGTTGATCATGCTACTACTTCTGCTGAATCTGAAAATTCTCCTGATGATTTGGATGGTGCCTCTACTGTGTTTGATGAAAGTGGTTCGTTAGGTCCTTTCCTAGACACCACAATTGCTAGGGCTAAGTGTTGTGGGTATACTTCATGGGTGTACCATTGACAGTGCCTGGATCCGGCACGCCTGGGTGGCCCATAGACGGTGATGGTGGCATGTGGCCCATCGGGCGGCCCAGTTGCTGTGGATCATGAAGGATGAAGTCCAGCCCAGGATCGAAGCCGGATCCAGACCTTCGGAGGAACCGGATCCGTGGAGGCCCGATAGGAACCCGGATCCGATACGACGTATATGGAAGGCGGATCCTTGACGTACACGGCAAGATATTGTACCGTAGTTTAGGCAATCTGTAATCCGGCTAGGACTCTCCATGTAAACCCTAGATCCGTGCATCTATATAAGCCGGATCCCGGGAGCCCTAGAGGCACAACCACAACCATTGTAACAACGCGCAAGCGCCCAGATAATTCCAGACAAGCAGCAGTAGGCCCTGTCATCGTGCAGGTGTTCCGAAGCTGGGTAAATCGCGTACTACCGTCCCGAGGACACTCCGCCCTATGGCCCTACTTCTTTTCCCCCTCGTGAGGATCCCTCCTCCGAGGTACCGTCTACTAAGCAACGACAGTTGGACCCAACCGTTCCTGGATTACCTTATTGATCGAAAGTTGCCGGAGGACGAGGTCCACGCACGACAGATCATCAGGCGAGCAAGATCCTACACAATTGTTGATGGACAGCTCTACAAACAAAGTGCAAACGGGGTATTTCTCAAATGCGTCTCCAGTCAAGATGGCATTGAAATCCTCAGAGAGATCCACGCAGGGGATTGCGGGCATCATGCCGCCCCCAGGTCCCTCGTTGCAAAAGCTTTTCGGTTAGGGTTTTACTGGCTAACAGCTAAAGAAGACGCTGAGAAGCTGGTGAAAACTTGCCGAGGTTGTCAGTACTACGCTACTCAACCA
Organism: Lolium multiflorum; assembly: GCA_030979885.1. Classification (NCBI taxonomy): domain Eukaryota; kingdom Viridiplantae; phylum Streptophyta; class Magnoliopsida; order Poales; family Poaceae; genus Lolium; species Lolium multiflorum. The sequence goes on along the minus strand of CM061748.1, from coordinate 157,736,889 downwards.
AACGCTCCAGCCCAAGAGCTGAAGACCATACCTATCACCTGGCCGTTCGCGGTCTGGGGGCTCGATATGGTTGGTAAATTGAAGAAATCTTCTCCTGGTGGGCATGAATACCTCCTGGTCGCTATTGACAAGTTCAGTAAGTGGATCGAGGCAAAGCCAGTGAGAAAAGCCGACGGTGCTACGGCACTAAAATTTGTTTGCAGCCTCGTAACGAGATTCGGCATCCCACACAACATAATCACAGATAATGGCACAAACTTTGCGCAAGGAGAACTCAAGGATTATTGCGATGAAGTTGGGATCCGGCTTGACCTTGCATCTGTGGCTCATCCACAATCCAATGGCCAGGTCGAACGAGCCAATGGTCTTATACTAGCCGGAATCAAACCTCGCCTTGAAGAACCGCTGTAACGCGCAGCCGGAGCTTGGGCTGATGAACTAGACTCTGTTTTGTGGAGTTTGCGAACTACCCCTAACAGGTCAACCGGATTTACTCCGTTCTTCCTGGTATACGGATCGAAGCTGTGCTCACTGACATCATCCATGATTCACCGCGAGTTTCCGCCTACGATGAAGAAACTGCTGACGAGGCTCGACATCTATCTTTGGACCTGATCGAAGAAGCTCGGAATTTAGCTGACCAACGCTCCACCATTTATCAGCAGAAGCTCTGACGCTATCACAGCCGTCGAGTTCGGAACCGCTCGTTCATGGTCGGAGACTTAGTCCTCCGCCTTCGCTAGGTGAAAGATCACAAGTTGCAAACTCCATGGGAAGGACCTTTTGTCATCAGCAAAGTGCTACACAACGGATCTTATTATCTTGTTGATTTCCGGGAATTAAAAGACAGACCTGCCAACTGGAACCGGAAACGAAAACAAGAGGATCCGGGTGACATATATGATGAAACAGATAGACCTTGGAACATAGCACAGCTACGTCCTTTCCACACTTAGCGTTTTACGCATTACATACTTTGTAATATATATGATACATGATCAATGAAATAAAGCTTTTGGTTAACTCTTGAGTCTTTTACCTCCTTTAATTTTTCATTTTTGGATCGTGTATGTTTTCCGACTAAAACCGCAGAGATGGATCTTTCCGCCTAGGCGTGTATGAAAGTTGTGATTTCCAAAATCTTTCTTTAGGACGTAAGCTTAAGTTTTCTGGTGGAAAATTTTCCGTTGCGAACTCATGGATTCCTGGTAGCGACTTCCGGCACCTAGGCTGGGGGCTTGTTTCCGCAGTTATGGACGGACGCCATTGGGCTTCATCGCCGCTGGCGAGTGTTTCCGGCTAAAGGTTTTCCGGCTCGTGGAAGGTCAAGTGAGCAAGCCGGAACATTCACAAACCAGCACTTGCTTTCAAACAGACGAAACATGCAAATATATTAAAACGGATCGCAGGATGAGTTTCTTCCGCCCACATGCATAATTGTTTCGTCCCTAGCTACTCACAAATACTTAAGTTATATATTACAAACCCACTTCGGGGCCAAAATGATGCATTAGTTTCATTTTTTCCACAGGTCCTACTCGGTGGATTGATCCTCATCAGAAGCAACATAGGCGGAGCCATCGCCAGAGTCGTCGCCGGAGATATCTTCCTCATGATCAGAGCTTGACCCGGAGCCTTCCTCTTCGGGATAGTCCTCTTCAGGTTCATCTTCCGCGTCAGACAATCCCTCGGGGAGGTCGTGCTTGTTGTACCAGAACGAGTGATTGACTCGCCCGACAAAGACACGGTCGTACCCTTGGGTCTCCGCTAGAAGGTTCCTCAGATTGGCGCCTTTAGGGACTCCGCGTGCGATATCAGCAAAGTTCATGGTTGGAATGTGCGCTTTGCACGTCGCCAACACAAGAGAAGCAACTCCGCAAGCGGATGACTCCTGCCAATCCTTGATGAGCTCCGGCACCTGCTTGATCAATTTGGTCATGGTGTCCATCACCGCGCTTCCGGCTCTCTTCAAGGATAGCGATTGAGCAACCCCGCGACATGCATCGAAGAGGTTATCAATGGAGCCCTGCACTTATTCATATGCTTCTGTCCTTTTGAGGACCGCATCCTTCGTCCATTCAAAGCCAAGGCTCGCTGCAAAAGATACGGTCAGTTCCGCGAACAGAAGCAAAAGTTTGAAGAAGCCGGAGCCAAAAACGAAAACAAAATGAGATTCTTACGGAAGATCATCTTGTTAATAGCTTCTGCCTCCGCCTTGTAACTTTTGTTCTTGGACGCCAAGGTTTGGACCCTCTGGTGGCTTTTCTTGAGCTTCTCGGCAAGATCCGACACCTCCCGGGCATGTTTTTCCAGGAGTTCTTTTCTCTTCTTGTTTTCTTCATCAGAGGATTCCTTCATGAAGTTCTTGAGAGATTCATTTTCCGCCTAGAGAACCTTGACCTTGGCGGAGAGATCGTCGATGGAAGGACGCTTGGCAATTTCTTCTGGAACTCGGAAGTCCAACAACACAGTTAGTTCAGGTAGTAAGTTACATTGACGACCCTGGGGGCTCAGTCGAAGTTTGTACCTTCAAATTTTTTGAGCCGGGTCTCCAGCAGCGCAATGGCTTTCTGACTATCCGCGTCCCTGGTTTGAAGTAGCTCGATCTCTTTTTTCTGCTCCAGAATGTGGGTGCGCAAATCTTCATGCAGCTTCCGCGTGTTCTGTGAGAGCGGTTCAAGGATTAGACGGAAATTCAAACTTATGGGGGCTGGACGGAAATTAAATTCTTTTAGCATGTGAAAATTTTGATTTTCCGCTACAATCTACAGTTCAAGACATTGGCTCATACATGTTACCCGGAAAAATGCATTAACCAATGCCTGGGGGCTAGTGTTACCTGGCGCACGCTCTTGTGCTTGGCAAAGAAAACTTTGAGGCCACTCTCGAGATCGGCCAGCTCCTGCTCCTCCGTGTTCGCAGGCCCCCACACTTGTTCCATCATGGCGGAAATCTCCGCGTGGCGCTGTGCGAGGGGAGCCTTTTGCAGAATCGGAAAGAGATGCGGATGAGTCTGGGGCGTGCCTGTGGCGCCGCTCAAGGCCAATTTCTTCTCAACTTGGTCAGCCGGAGCTTCAGTTGAGGTAACATTGGGTTGCTCAGGCGGAGGTGCGGTTGAGGACGTGTCCTTGCCGGAATCGCCTTTGCCGGATTCGGCTGTTGGATCTTCCGGAAGGTCATCAAGATTGATGACGTCCTTGGGATCCGGCTTGGCGGTTGAGGAGGCCTTGGGCGGAACCTCCACTTCCGGTGTGACGGGCATAGAGGCCGGAGAAGGTTTCACCTTCTTCTTGGCGATCCTGGGGGCTTGGGTTCCGGAGCTTTTGCTGCAAAAAATAACAAGTTAGCAGGTTCTAATTTACAACAGTGGCAAGATTTTATGACGGAAACCAGACGCTTACCCGGATGGTATGAAGAATTGTTGGATATTGGGTTGAGCTTGGTTACTGGTGTCGATGAGATTGAGGCGTTTCTTTTCCGCCTCTGCCTTCCGGGTAGCCGCGATGCTGAGTACGTCGCGGGCGCGTTTGGCAGCGGGGCCGGAGGAGGAAGTCCTTTTTCTCTTGGAGGGACCTGGAGCTGCGGGAGCCTCCGCCTCGGACGCGGCCTCCGGGTCAGTGTTACCCGTTTGAGGCACTCGGAGGAGGGTTCCGAGATCTTTTTCTTCCAGGGCCTCGAGCTAAGATCACTCAGTGAACACTCAGACGAAACCATCAAAGACTTAGAAAAATTTAGTAGTTGGATCAGATATACTTACCGCGGTCCCAGAGCCATTCATGTAAATGTCTATGTTGCACGTATGGATCTTCAGCTCGCGCGGAACTTTGATCAGCACCCGGAGGCGCTTGTCCAAGGCGTCGGCGGAGAGATTGTCCTGGGAGGCGCGCATGTTGTCTTCGCGCCCCGTGTACTAAAACAATAAGCGGTCTCGGTGCTGTAGAGGCTGGATCCGTTTGGTGAACCAGCTCATGGTCAGATCTTTCCCCGACAAGCCCTCTTCCGTGAGCTTGTGGATCCGCCTAACCGCCCGAGTCAGCTGAGGTGACTCGGAGAGGTGGGGACATTGGGTCCAGGCCGGAATCTCGGTGGGGGGGGGGGGGTCCTTGAAGTCAGGCAGCATTCTTGAGGATGCCGGATCCGACGCATCCTTCAGATAGAAGAAGTTTCCGGACCAGTACCGCACGGATTCGTTCCGGTCTGTGTGCGGGTACGTGCGTCCGGGGCGGAGTTTGAAGGTGACGCCGCCACAGGTGGCAAGCGTGGAGGTCTGGGAGACTTTTTCCTTCTTCACGAAGAAGAAGTACTGGAAGAGGGGGAGATCGGGGCTATCCGGAGGTGGCCTTCACACAGCGTGACATGATTACTGATGGCCAGGATGCTATTCGGAGCTATGTGATGCGGCTGGAGCTCATATGTCTTCAAGATTTCTGAAAAGAAATCGCTGGGCGGCAGTGAGAATCCGCGCTCGATCAAAGCCTTGGTCACCACCCACTCTCCGGCTTCGGGAGCGGGGTTCAATTCGCCGGAAACCCTTCGCCAGGTTCCGGGTTTGACGAAGCCTTCCGCCTCGAGGTTGCTGATACGTCTCCAACGTATCGATAATTTCTTATGTTCCATGCTACTTTATTGATGATACCTACATGTTTTATGCACATTATATGTCATATTTATGCATTTTGGAACTAACCTATTAACGAGATCCGAAGAGCCAGTTTCTTTTTCTGCTGTTTTGGTTTCAGAAATCCTAGTAAGGAAATATTCTCGGAATTGGACGAAATCTTCCCGGGGTCCTATTTTTGCACGAAGCTTCCGAGAAGACGAAGAGATAACGAAGTGGGGCCACGGAGGCAGGACCACGGGGGCGCGGCGGCGGCCCCCAGCGCGCCACCTGTCATCTGGGCCCTCGTGTGGCCCCCGACCTACCCTTCCGCCCTTAAAGCCTCGTCGCGAAACCCCCGGTCCGAGAGCCACGATACGGAAAACCTTCCAGAGACGCCGCCGCCGCGTCCCATCTCGGGGATTCGGAGATCGCCTCCGGCACCCTGCCGGAGAGGGGATTCATCTCCGGAGGACTCTACACCGCCATGGTCGCCTCCGGAGTGATGAGTGAGTAGTTCACCCCTGGACCATGGGTCCATAGCGTAGCTAGATGGTCGTCTTCTCCTTGTTGTGCTTCATTGTTGGATCTTGTGAGCTGCCTAACATGATCAAGATCATCTATCTGTAATACTATATGTTGTGTTTGTCGGGATCCGATGGATAGAGAATACTATGTTATGGTGATTATCAATCTATTGTTTATGTGTTGTTTATGATCTTGCATGCTCTCCGTTATTAGTAGAGGCTCGGCCAAGTTTGTACTCTTAACTCCAAGAGGGAGTATTTATGCTCGATAGTGGGTTCATGCCTTCATTGACACTGGGACAGTGACAGAAAGTTCTAAGGTTGTGATGTGCTGTTGCCACTAGGGATAAAACATTGATTCTATGTCTAAGGATGTAGTTGTCGATTACATTACGCACCATACTTAATGCAATTGTCTGTTGCTTAGCAACTTAATACTGAATGGGGTTCGGATGATAACTTGAAGGTGGACTTTTTAGGCATAGATGCAGTTGGATGGCGGTCTATGTACTTTGTCGTAATGCCCAATTAAATCTCACTATATTTATCATATCATGTATATGCATTGTTATGCCTTTCTCTATTTGTCAATTGCCCGACTGTAATTTGTTCACCCAACATGCTTTTATCTTATGGGAGAGACACCTCTAGTGGACTGTGGACCCGGTCCTATTCTTTACATAGCATACAATCTGCAATTTTGTTTACTTGTTTTCTTTGCAAACATCTTCCACTCGATACGCTTAATCCTTTGTTACAGCAAGCCGGTGAGATTGACAACCTCACTTTTTCGTTGGGACAAAGTACTTGGGTTGTGTTGTGCAGGTTCCACGTTGGCGCCGGAATCCCTGGTGTTGCGCCGCATCACATTTCGCGACCATCAACCTTCAACGTGCTTCTTGGCTCCTACTGGTTCGATTAAACTTGGTTTCTTTCTGAGGGAAAACTTGCTACTGTGCGCATCATACCTTCCTCTTGGGGTTCCCAACGAACGTGTGAGTTACACGCCATCAAGCTTTTTAAGGCGCCGTTGCCGGGGAGATCAAGACACGCTGCAAGGGGAGTCTCCACTTCTCAATCTCTTTACTTTGTTTTTGTCTTGCTTTATTTTATTTACTACTTTGTTTGCTGCACCTAAACAAAACAAAAAAAATTAGTTGCTAGTTTTACTTTTTTGTCTTGCTCTCTATATCAAAAACACAAAAAAATTAGTTACTTGCATTTACTTTATCTAGTTTGTTTTATTTACTTTGCTAAAATGAATACCCCTGAAAATACTAAGTTGTGTGACTTCACAAATGCAAATAATAATGATTTCCTATGCACACCTATTGCTCCACCTGCTACTACAGCAGAATTCTTTGAAATTAATCCTGCTTTACTAAATCTTGTCATGAGAGATCAATTTTCTGGTGTTAGTTCTGATGATGCTGCTGCCCATCTCAATAATTTTGTTGAACTTTGTGAAATGCAAAAGTATAAGGATGTAGATGGTGATATTATTAAATTGAAAGTGTTTCCTTTCTCATTAAGAGGAAGAGCTAAAGATTGGTTGCTATCTTTGCCTAAGAATAGTATTGATTCATGGACTAAATGCAAGGATGCTTTTATTGGTAGATATTATCCTCCCGCTAAAATTATATCTTTGAGAAGTAGCATAATGAATTTTAAGCAATTAGATACTGAACATGTTGCTCAAGCATGGGAGAGAATGAAAACTTTGGTAAAGAATTGCCCAACCCATGGACTGACTACTTGGATGATCATCCAAACCTTCTATGCAGGACTAAATTTTTCTTCGCGGAATTTATTGGATTCAGCTGCTGGAGGTACCTTTATGTCCATCACATTGGGGCGGCTACAAAACTTCTTGATGATATGATGATAAATTACTCTGAATGGCACACGGAAAGAGCTCCACAAGGTAAGAAGGTAAATTCTGTTGAAGAAACCTCTTCCTTGAGTGATAAGATTGATGTGATTATGTCTATGCTTGTGAATGGTAGATCTAATGTAGATACAAATAATGTTCCTTTAGCTTCATTGGTTGCTCAAGAAGAAAATGTTGATGTGAATTTCATTAAAAATAATAATTTCAACAACAATGCTTATAGGAACAACTCTGGTAATAACTATAGGCCATATCCTTCTGCTAATGGTAATGGTTATGGTAATTCTTATGGGAATTCTTACAATAATAGGAGTGTACCCTCTGGTCTTGAAGCTATGCTTAAAGAATTTATTAGTACACAAACTGCTTTTAACAAATATGTTGAGGAAAAGCTTGATAAAATTGATATTATTGCTTCTAGAGTTGATAGACTTGCCTCCTGATGTTAATCTTTTAAAATTGAAAGTTATGCCTAATAATGATATTGATAATAAGATTACTACTACAGCAAATGCCATCCAAGTTAGAATTAATGAGAATATAAGATTAATGGCTGAGTTGCGTGCTAGGTGGGATAGAGAAGAAAATGAAAAACTAGCTAAAGAGAATAATGTAGCTAAAGTTTGGACTATTACCACCACTAGTAATGCTAATTCTTCACATGTTGCTGCACCTCCTACTATCAATGGTAAAATAATTGGTGTTGGCAATGTTTCTACTCCTAGTGCAAAGCGTACAAAACTGCTGAAACTGCTTGTGATAAAACTGCTGAAATTTTTTCCAACCTTGGGAACAATGATCCCATTGCTGTAGCTCATAATGATTTAGATTTTGATGATTGTCACATCTCTGAAGTTATAAAGTTCTTACAAAAACTTGCTAAAAGTCCTAATGCTAGTGCTATAAATTTAGCCTTTACAAAACATATTACAAATGCTCTCATAAAAGCTAGAGAAGAGAAACTAAAACTTGAAACTTCTATTCCTAGAAAGTTAGAAGATGGTTGGGAGCCCATCATTAAAATGAAATTCAATGACTTTGAATGTAATGCTTTATGTGATCTTGGTGCAAGTATTTCTGTTATGCCTAAAAAAATTTATGATATGCTTGACTTGCCACCATTAAAGAATTGTTATTTGGATGTTAATCTTGCCGATAATGTTAAAAAGAAACCTTTGGGGAGGATTGATAATGTGCACATTACGGTTAACAATAACCTTGTCCCCGTTGATTTTGTTGTCTTGGATATCGAATGCAATGCATCTTGTCCTATTGTATTGGGAAGACCTTTTCTTGTTGGTGCTGTTATTGATATGAGGGAAGGTAATATTAAATATCAATTTCCTCTCAAGAAAGGTATGGAACACTTCCCTAGAAAGAGAATGAAGTTGCCTTTTCATTCTATTATTAGAACAAGTTATGATGTTGATGCTTCTACTCTCGATGTTACTTGATTTGCACTTTCTGCGCCTAGCTGAAAGGCGTTAAAGAAAAGCGCTTATGGGAGACAACCCATGTTTTTACTACAGCAATTTTTTGTTTTGTTGAGTCTTGGAAGTTGTTTACTACTGTAGCAACCTCTCCTTATCATGTTTTTGTGCCAAGTAAAGTTTCTATGTCAAAGTTGATGTTATATTTGGGATCGCTGCAGAAACAGCATTGCTGTCTGTCACGAATCTGGGCACAGTCCTCTGTATAAAATTCGAAAAAATCTGCCAATTTACAAGCGTGATCCTCAGATATGTACGCAACTTTCATTAGTTTTGAGTTTTTCCATTTGAGCAAGTCTGGTGCCAGCTTTAAATTCGTCTTTTACTGTTCTGTTTTGACAGATTCTGCCTTTTATTTCGCATTGCCTCTTTTGCTATGTTGGATTTATTTCTTTGATCCATTAATGTCCAGTAGCTTTATGCAATGTCCAGAAGTGTAAAGAATGATTGTGCCACCTCTGAACATGTGAATTATTAATTGTGCACTAACCCTCTAATGAGTTTGCTTGAAGTTTGGTGTGAAGGAAGTTTTCAAGGGTCAAGAGAGGAGTATGATATACTATGATCAAGAGGGTGAAAGCTCTAAGCTTGGGGATGCCCCGTGGTTCACCCCTGCATATTCTAAGAAGACTCAAGCGTCTAAGCTTGGGGATGCCCAAGGCATCCCCTTCTTCATCGACAACATCATCAGGTTCCTCCCTGAAACTATATTTTTATTCAGTCACATCTTGTGTTCTTTACTTGGAGCGTCGGTTTGTTTTTGTTTTTGTTTTTGTTTGAATAAAATGGATCCTAGCATTCACTTTGTGGGAGAGAGACACGCTCCGCTGTTGCATATGGACAAATATGTCCTTAGGCTTTACTCATAATGTTCAAGGCGAAGTTTCTTCTTCGTTAAATTGTTATATGGTTGGAATTGGAAAATGCTACATGTAGTAATTCTAAAATGTCTTGGATAATGTGATACTTGGCAATTGTTGTGCTCATGTTTAAGCTCTTGCATCATATGCTTTGCACCCATTAATGAAGAAATACATAGAGCTTGCTAAAATTTGATTTGCATATTTGGTCTCTCTAAGGTCTAGATAATATCTAGTATTGAGTTTTGAACAACAAGGAAGACGGTGTAGAGTCTTATAATGTTTACAATATGTCTTTTATGTGAGTTTTGCTGCACTTGTTCATCCTTGAGTTTGCTTCAAATAACCTTGCTAGCCTAAACCTTGTATCGAGAGGGAATACTTCTCATGCATCCAAAATCCTTGAGCCAACTATTATGCCATTTGTGTCCACCATACCTACCTACTACATGGTATTTCTCCGCCATTCCAAAGTAAATTGCTTGAGTGCTACCTTTAAAATTCCATCATTCACCTTTGCAATATATAGCTCATGGGACAAAATAGCCTTAAAAACTATCGTAGTATTGAATATGTACTTATGCACTTTATATTTTATTAAGTTGCTTGTTGTGCGATAACCATGCTGGGGAACGCCATCAACTATTGTTGAATATCATGTGAGTTGCTATGCATGTCCGTCTTGTCTGAAGGATCTATCATTTTAGTGGTTGGAGCATGCAAAATTGTTAGAGAAGAACATTGGGCCGCTAACTAAAGCCATGAATCATGGTTGAAGTTTCAGTTTTGGACATATATCCTCAATCTCATATGAGAATAATAATCATTGCTACATGCTTATGCATTTAAGAGGAGTCCATTATCTGTTGTCCCGGTATGGATGTCTAAGTTGAGAATAATCAAAAGCGAGAAATCCAAAATGCGAGCATTCTCCTTAGACCTTTGTACAGGCGGCATGGAGGTACCCCTTTGTGACACTTGGTTGAAACATGGCATGCAAAGATCCGGTAGTCCAAGCTAAGTAGGACGAGGTGCGGGCACTATTAGTATACTATGCATGAGGCTTGCAACTTGTAAGATATAATTTACATAACTCATATGCTTTATTACTACCGTTGACAAAATTGTTTCATGTTTTCAAAATAAAAGCTCTAGCACAAATACAGCAATCGATGCTTTCCTCTTTGAAGGACCTTTCTTTTACTTTTATTGTTGAGTCGGTTTACCTATCTCCTTCCACCTTAAGAAGCAAACACTTGTGTGAACTGTGCATTGATTCCTACATACTTGCATATTGCACTTGTTATACTACTTTATGTTGACAATATCCATGAGATATACATGTTATAAGTTGAAAGCAACCGCTGAAACTTCATCTTCCTTTGTGTTGCTTCAACACCTTTACTTTGATTTATTGCTTTATGAGTTAACTCTTATGCAAGACTTATTGATGCTTGTCTTTAAGTACTATTCATGAAAAGTCTTTGCTATATGATTCACTTGTTTACTCATGTCATTACCTTTGTTTTGATCGCTGCATTCATTACATATGTTTACAAATAGTATGATCAAGATTATGATGGCATGTCACTTGAAATTATCTTTGTTATCGTTTTACCTGCTCGGGACGAGCAGAACTAAGCAGGGATGCTGATACGTCTCCAACGTATCGATAATTTCTTATGTTCCATGCTACTTTATTGATGATACCTACATGTTTTATGCACATTATATGTCATATTTATGCATTTTCTGGAACTAACCTATTAACGAGATGCCGAAGAGCCAGTTGCTATTTTCTGCTGTTTTTGGTTTCAGAAATCCTAGTAAGGAAATATTCTCGGAATTGGACGAAATCTTCGCCCAGGGTCCTATTTTTGCACGAAGCTTCCAGAAGACCGAAGAGATAACGAAGTGGGGCCACGAGGAGGCCAGACCACAGGGCGGCGCGGCCTGGCCCCTGGCCGCGCCACCCTGTCATCTGGGGCCCTCGTGTGGCCCCCTGACCTACCCTTCCGCCTACTTAAAGCCTCCGTCGCGAAACCCCAGTACCGAGAGCCACGATACGGAAAACCTTCCAGAGACGCCGCCGCCGCGAATCCCATCTCGGGGATTCAGGAGATCGCCTCCGGCACCCTGCCGGAGAGGGGATTCATCTCCCGGAGGACTCTACACCGCCATGGTCGCCTCCGGATGATGAGTGAGTAGTTCACCCCTGGACCATGGGTCCATAGCGTAGCTAGATGGTCGTCTTCTCCTTGTTGTGCTTCATTGTTGGATCTTGTGAGCTGCCTAACATGATCAAGATCATCTATCTGTAATACTATATGTTGTGTTTGTCGGGATCCGATGGATAGAGAATACTATGTTATGGTGATTATCAATCTATTGTTTATGTGTTGTTTATGATCTTGCATGCTCTCCGTTATTAGTAGAGGCTCTGGCCAAGTTTGTACTCTTAACTCCAAGAGGGAGTATTTATGCTCGATAGTGGGTTCATGCCTTCATTGACACCTGGGACAGTGTCAGAAAGTTCTAAGGTTGTGATGTGCTGTTGCCACTAGGGATAAAACATTGATTCTATGTCTAAGGATGTAGTTGTCGATTACATTACGCACCATACTTAATGCAATTGTCTATTGCTTAGCAACTTAATACTGAATGGGGTTCGGATGATAACCTGAAGGTGGACTTTTTAGGCATAGATGCAGTTGGATGGCGGTCTATGTACTTTGTCGTAATGCCCAATTAAATCTCACTATATTTATCATATCATGTATATGCATTGTTATGCCTTTCTCTATTTGTCAATTGCCCGACTGTAATTTGTTCACCCAACATGCTTTTATCTTATGGGAGAGACACCTCTAGTGAACTGTGGACCCCGGTCCTATTCTTTACATAGCATACAATCTACTGCAATTTTGTTTACTGTTTTCTTTGCAAACATCTTCCACTCGTCGCTTAATCCTTTGTTACAGCAAGCCGGTGAGATTGACAACCTCCGTTTCGTTGGGACAAAGTACTTGGGTTGTGTTGTGCAGGTTCCACGTTGGCGCCGGAATCCCTGGTGTTGCGCCGCATCACATTTCGCGACCATCAACCTTCAACGTGCTTCTTGGCTCCTCGGTTCGATTAAACCTTGGTTTCTTTCTGAGGGAAAACTTGCTACTGTGCGCATCATACCTTCCTCTTGGGGTTCCCAACGAACGTGTGAGTTACACGCCATCAGTTGCGGAGTTCAGTTTCAGAGGTGAAGCAGGGCCACCACTTCCCTTTTAGCTTTGTTGTCCCGTTTCCGGGCCTTTGATTTTTTGCGGCTTCTTCTGCTTTTTTCTCCGTCTGCTCTGCTCCCGTGATGTCTTCCGGGTTGGCAGAGGTTCCTTCGATGCTTTTGCCGGAGTCTTTTGAAGGTTCCAGCTGCAACAGGACGAATGGCGGAGAGGCGGAGGAAATAGGCGTTGCCATGATCGGCTCGGATGTGGGAGGCGGAGTCGACGAAGACATCTACGAAGTTAAAAAATGAAAAATACTGACACTTAGCCGGATCCAATGTGATAAAAACCCACTTCATCCCTACCAACTACGGCGAGGAGGAAAAGCTTGAAGCTTACCGGAATGGTTTCCGCGGTGGTTGAGGTCGCCGGCGGCGAGGTTTAGCTGCGGTGGCTCGCCGAACTTAAGAACACGATGAACACAGCGCGGCGGTGAAGCGACTCCGGCGAAGTTCCGGTGACCTCCGGCGCGGCAGAGGGAAAGCTCGGAGGCGGCGCTGTGAGAGAGGTGAAAAGGGGAGCGAATGGGGGTGAATGGGTGAACGGCGGATATTTATAGGCTGCGGGGAGAAGATTCGTGCTCTGCATCCTGTGGTCGGAACGCAAGCGTTGCGCCGTTGGATGATTGACACGTGTCGCAAACCCTAGCGGTGAAAATGGCTAAGGATAAGTTACTGCTCAAATCACGCGAAAATAACGCCAGAATTGGCGGAACCGTTTGAATCTTTTAAGGTTCCGGGTTGACACGTGAAGATGATTAAGTTCTTGTCCGTTGCAGGGGAGTAACCCGGAGACATGCCGTTTGCTGTCAATGGATGAAGTCCCGCAGGATGGGGAAATTTTCCGACTGAAAGTTGGGAAACGAGAAAATATGAAGTTGGAGTTCTTCAAGTTTCCCCATGTTACCAAGATTGGCGGAAGCTTTCAAGTTTTAGCAAGGCGGAAACAAGAGGTGAATCTCGGAGAACTCTGGGGGCTACTGTTGTGGGTATACTTCATGGGTGTACCATTGACAGTGCCTGGATCCGGCAAGGCCGGGTGGCCCATAGACGGTGATGGTGGCATGTGGCCCATCGGGCGGCCCAGTTGCTGTTGATCGTGAAGGATGAAGTCCAGCCCAGGATCAGTAAGCCGGATCCAGGCCGACCTTCGGAGGAACCCGGATCCGTGGAGGCCCAGTAGGAACCCGAATCCAGTACGACTTATATGGAAGGCGGATCCTTGACGTACACGGCAAGATATTGTACCGTAGTTTAGGCAATCTGTAATCCGGCTAGGACTCTCCATGTAAACCCTAGATCCGTGCATCTATATAAGCCGGATCCCGGGAGCCCTAGAGGCACAACCACAACCATTGTAACAACGCGCAAGCGCCCAGATAATTCCAGACAAGCAGCAGTAGGCCCTGTCATCGTGCAGGTGTTCCGAAGCTGGGTAAATCGCGTACTACCGTCCCGAGGACACTCCGCCCTATGGCCCCTACTTCTTTTCCCCCTCGTGAGGATCCCTCCTCCGAGGTACCATCTACTAAGCAACGACACTAAGCAAATCGAAAATGAAAGAAGTATTTTTTCGCCCTCCGGTTCACCTGAGCCCGGAGAGCATGCTACTGACGATTTTGATGAAGCTTATATTGAGCTTGATGATGATTTAATTGATGAATGTCACGCCGCTATTAATGCAAGCGTCGCTAAAATCCTACTGGCAAGGCGCGCTATTAAATATATGCCGCCTATTGATCCTACTTTTGCCACATCTCCCATAGACATTAGGGTTAAGGATTATGATTTCTCTCTAGATTTATCTTATATATCAATTGTTGAGAAGGAGCCTTTTTGTGGTACTGAAAATGAAAGTGCTTTGAAGAATATGAATGAGCTTAGTGCTTTGAGTAATGTTTTTGCTGATAATAAAAAAATGCGCACCTACTTTATTACTAAGATTTTCCCTTTTACTTTGAAAGGTGTCGCGAAAGCTTGGTATGATAGTTTATTGTCTGGGTCTATTAAATGTCCTAAGGATTTAGTTGCAGCTTTCTTTCAGAAATACTTCCCTGCTAGTGCTCAACATGCTGCTTTGCAAAATATTACTGACTTTGTGCAGGAGAAAGAAGAAATATTGCCTATCGCATGGGCAAGGTTTTGCTCATTAATTAGAGAGTAATGAATTGTCCTTTTTCTAAAAATTAATTACTTGATATATTCTATAATGGACTAACCGATGAATCTAGGACATACCTAGATAGTTGTGTTGATTGTGTTTTCAGGCAAAGAACTCCTACTGAAGCCGAAGAATTAATGGCTAAAATAAGCAAGAATTATGATGATTGGCATATTCCTGAGTCTACACCAACCCCAAAGAAAAGAGGGATGATTGAATTAAATGATGAAGTGATGAAGGAATCCAAGAAATCTCTCAAGGAGAAGGGTATTAAATCCGAAGATGTGAAGAACCTCCCTCTTATTGAAGAATTATGTAAGCCAATTTCTCCTACCGTTGTCGAAGTACATGCTCTTCAATTCAACAACGGAGACATTCCTTATGGTAAGACTCCTGACCAATGCTTAGATGAGTTTGATAATTATTGTATTAAGCAAGATAACTTTAATAAGAGAGTTGAGAGACATTTAGAGGAAAATTCTAGAGCGATTAGTAATTTACATGATATTGTGGAGCGAACTTCCAATGATGTGAAGATGCATGTTAAGCATTTCCAAATGGTTCAAACACAAATAGGTCAGCTCACCAAAGTGCAAAATGATTTGTTAGTGAATGCTTCTAAAGAGAAGCATGCTTATGAGATTAGAACTAGAGGTGGTGCTACTACCCAGGATCCTTTATATCCTGAGGGTCACCCCAAGAGAGTCGAGCAAGATTCTCAGCGCGCTGATGATACTAGGATTAAATTTAAGAAAAAGAAAAAGAAGGAAAATAGAATACCTGTATAATCTTCTGATCCCGCTGTAGATCCTAATAGTATATCTATTTTCGATGCCAAACCTGAAAGCGGCAATGTGAAAAGTGAGGTTTCCGATAAGGAAGAAGTAGAAGAAGCTGAGGTTGCACCTGAAAAGCAACCTAAAAACGTGAAGTACACTAAGGGAGATTTCATTGCCAACAAACATGGCAAAGAAAGAGAACCTTGGGTGCAAAAACCAATGCCTTTCCCTAATAAGAAACACAAATGAAGGGAAGAGGAACACTTTAACCGGTTTTGTGAATGGATGAAACCTATGTACTTGCAAATTCCTTTGACTGATGCTATTAAATTGCCTCCTTATTCAAAGTATATGAAGGATATTGTTTCTAACAAAAGGAAAATTCCTACTGAGGAAATTTCTACTATGCTTGCTAATTATTCCTTCAATGGCAAAGTTCCAAAGAAGCTCGGAGATCCAGGTATACCTACAATTCCTTGCTCTATTAAAAATAGTTATGTTAAGACTGCTCTATGTGATTTAGGAGCCGGAGTTAGTGTCATGCCTTTTTCTCTTTATAGAAGACTTGATTTAGAAAAGTTGATACCTACTGATATATCTTTACAAATGGCTGATAAGTCCACTACTGTTCCTGTTGGTATATGTGAGGATGTTCCTGTTCAAGTTGCTCATAATTGTTTAATTTTAACTGACTTAGTTGTGCTAGAAATGCTCGACGATGAAAATATGTCTATTATTATTGGGAGACCTTTTCTTAATACTGCAGGGGCTGTTATTGATTCCAATCAAGGCAAGGTTACTTTTAATGTTAATGACAAGAAGCATACCATCTATTTTCCAAAGAAGATTAATGGGGCATATTGCCTAAATTCTATTATCAATATTGAGACCATTCAAATTGGTCAAATACATGTGCCTATGTCAAAGCCTCATAAGGAGTGTGATATTATTATGATTGGAGATATTCCTATTCAAATTGATGTAACTTGATTATTTTGTGAAAATGCAAGGTTTTACTTCATATAAAATTATTTTTGATGTCAAGACCTGATCAACCTTGCCACCAAAGTGATTTTGATGAATGAAACAATGCTTTCATAAGTGCCACTACTGTTTACTTTTCATATTAGAATGTTTTAGAGCTACTGGAAGTTTTATTTGGTTTTGTCTTTCATCGTTGTTTAAATTTTTCCTGCGCTGAATCTTTTGTTTTAAAATCTGGAATTTGGTCAAAAATGAAGTTTCTCAAAAAATTGAGTCTTTTCCATACATTATTAAACATAAGAAGGGAAAAGATAATGTTGTTGTTGATGCTCTATCTAGGAAAATAATGTTATTAACTCAACTTGATGTTAAAATTCCTGGATTAGAAGTTTCATGTGATTTGTATGCTACTGATCATGATTTTACTGAACCATATCGCTTGTGTGCTATTGGTAAAGCATAGGAAAAATATCACATACATGATGGGTTATTGTTTAGAGCTAACAAACTATGTGTTCCAGAATCGTCTGTGTGTTTGCTCTTATTGCAAGAATCACATGCTGGAGGTTTGATGGGTCACTTTGGGCGTGAGAAGACGCTACTAATGCTCGCTGATCACTTTTATTAGCCAAACATGAGGAGGGACGTGGATAGGTATGTGAAGAGATGCATTAGTTGCAACAAGTCCAAGTCCAAGCTGAAGCCTCACGGTTTGTATACTTCTTTACCGGCACCTACTACACCATGGAAAGATATTAGTATGAATTTTGTGTTGGGTTTTCCGCGTACTAAGAGAGGTCATGATTCTATATTTGTGGTAGTGGATAGATTTTCTAAGATGTCACACTTTATTGCATGCCACAAGAGCGACGATGCGTCGCATATTGCTAACCTGTTTTTCAGGGAGATTATACGGTTACATGGAGTCCCGAAGACTATTGTTTCTGATCGTGACGTCAAGTTCATGAGCTACTTCTGGAAGACACTTTGGGGAAAGCTGGGGACGAAGCTACTTTTCAGCACTACTTGTCATCTCCAAACTGATGGTCAAACTGAGGTGGTGAATAGAACTTGCGAGAGTGGGAAGATTGTTTGCTGCATGTGAAGTTTGCTTATAACATGGCGGTACATTCTACCACACAGCTATGTCCGTTTGAGGTGGTGTATGGTTTCAAACCCATTACCCCACTTGACTTGTTGCCTCTACCCATACATGAGAGAGTCAATATGGAGGCATCGAAGAGGGCAAATTTTGTACGAAAGATACATGAGAAGACTAAAGAACCGATTGAGAAGAAAGGCAAGAACAATGCTGCAAGAGTCAACAAAAGCGCAATGAGATGTTGTTCAAGCCCGGTGATATGGTCTGGATTCATTTTCGCAAGGACATGTTTCCCAAGCTACGAAAGTCCAAGTTGCTTCTTCGTGGTGCTGGTGACGAGGGATTAACTCATCAATGCCTACGTATTGTAGACTTAGGGTTTTATAAGAAGTATATGTCAAGTAGATCTCGAAGGTTCCAGCCAAACAAAGGTTCTCAACTCAATATTACGGTGGCTAGGGTTACAATGATTCGATCCCTTCTCTCACCCTCGGCTTCCCGTTTATATAGGAGGTGAACCCGAGGCTTTTCTGTGTCGTACAAGTTACAAATTATCGGGCCATGTTGGGACTTTCCCTATATTGATACAAGTTTCCTATAATAACTCTACCTTCCTAATCCGAGGATTTTCAATCTTCTGGGCCTCCAAAGCTTCGAGTCCATGGGCTTCCTGATCTACTGTGGACAGGGGTATTCATTCGACATGCCCCGTAGACATACCTATGTTAGCTGGCCCTTACAAAGTGCTTGACAAAATCAATGACAATGCATATGCTATAGATCTTCCAACTGATAAGTTTTGTGTCAGTAATTCTTTCAATGTTGCTGATTTGACACCGTATGACGGAGAAGACCTTGAAGCATCGAGGTCGACACCTTTTGATGGGGGGAGATGATGAGGACATCCCTACCGAACTAGTACCTCCGTCATTGCAAGATGAACAAGACGTTGATGTGAAGCTCAAGTCCAATGAAGTTAGGATTGGACCCATTACAAGGGCTCGTGCGAAGCTACTTAAGTAACATGTGAATTCACTCCTAAATGATACTTTGATCGATGAGAACTGTATACTGCATAAGTCCTTTCATTTATGTATGATCGGGTATGAAGATGGAGCAAGCGTCGCACGAGGAGGAGAGGAGCATCTGGACATGGTGCTGGACGTGAAGACATCCCACGAACGCGCGAGGGAGGAGAGGGCATGCACGAAGGAGGGAGACGACATCATCGGCACTGCCGGCCTGTGCACGGCGGCACTACCGGCCCCAATGGCACTGCCGGCCACGACACCCCAGCATGGTCGAGTCCGACCCAGTTTTGGCCAAACCTATTTTAGGTCGGTTTGTATCGAACTATTTCGACTCTTGGTCATCTTGAACGCCTATATAAGCCCCCAGAGACGCCCCCAAATTAGGTTTGGACCACGTTTAAGATAAACCCTAGTTTATAGTTGATTGCTACGCAACTCTATTGAATTTTATACACCAATTTGCATCGATCTGGTGTTTTACTACTGAAAGTTTGTGTGATCTGCTGTTACATTGGGGATTATAAGATTGCAATTTACCGCTTCATGGTCGGCGGCTACGTGCGCAAGTGTGTGGAGTTGCGAATATCTTGCAGGGTTGAGAGCTGTTGCATTGGCGACAGAAATCAATCGAGAGACTCGTCAGCGTAATACAAGTTATCATCCACTTATCATTGTATTCATCTGTCGTATTCATCACCATCCACCTCGCTTACTGAGAAGATCGGGCAACCCCTTATCACCCACGGTACCTCGCTGCCGCGCTCTCCTCGACCGCATCCGACCACCGATCCGCAGCCGCCCCCGACTTCCCACTAAACCCGGCCCCATCTCTAGCTTCGGTGAACCCCCGCACCTTCGAGCCCTAATATCTCTCGCCGGTGAGCTCCGCACCCGCTGGAACCCTAAGAACCCGCTCCCTCGGAAGCATAAGTTCGATGCCTCATCTCCGCCGGCGACGTCGCAACCCGCTGCTTCGTCCCCATTTCCGGTGAGGTCTCGGCCTCGCCTCTGCCGGGGACACCGTGGCCAGCCACGTCTTCCTCGTCTCCGGCGAGTTCGGCGCGTGGTTCTCGACTTCATCCCGGTCGTCTTCTATGGTAGGTGACCATGCCTAATGGGCCAAAGCCCAGCACGCATTTTCTTTTTTCTTTAGAAGGATAATGGACACGTGAAGCGTCAAATAGAGATTGCCCGTCCTGCCTGGTCTCATTTTCTTTAGAACACTGAAGTATATGGGCTCGGCCTTGAGCTGTTTTAGTTAAGCGGAACAGAGCCATTGGCCGCCGTGTTCGTTCCACGTTGTGCGACAAGAATCGTGCAAATATAGCAAAGCGCGAAATGACATGACATTTCCTCTAGCCTGCCATGGAGGAGTTGCTTTGGCCTCGATCTACGGCTAGAGGCGAAGCCTCCAGGGATGCCAATGACCGGTCTAATGCTGCTGCGGCGACATCGGCGACGTCTCTCCCGGCCGCGCTCAGCTCCATGTTCTTGCATGCTGACAAGAAGATGAACGATCGATTTGGTAATCGCATCGTCTCTGCATTGATTTCGATCTTTTTTCCTCCCATCTCGATCTAATCATTCGATCCCTCGCAAATACGCAATTTGCAAAGCAGCAGGTGAAGAGACATAGGGAGGTCGATCAAGCATTGCAGGCTCCGATTCGATCCTTTTTCCTCTCTCCCACAAATCGCCCGATGCATGCCATGGCGTTCGACCCCTCGCCGATGGACGCGGCTTCTCAGCCCTCGACGTCGCATGTCTCCCCGCCGTGGATGCGCGCCTCAAGGCGCCTGTCCTCGCATGGTGGCCACGGATCGGGAGGAGATCTGACGTCAGAGCAGGCCGTCCTCGCCGCGGTCGGCGCCGCGCTGCTCCTCTTCGCCGCCTGTTGCTGCTGCTGCTGCTGCGGCTGCTGCAGGAGCAAGAAGAAGGCGAAGCAGCAGCCTTACCACGACGCCATGCGGTTCTACGCAGAAACCTCCGGATTCAAAGGTGCGTGACGCCGTATTAAGAGACCTGTCGTCGATCGTGACTCAGGTTGCAAGCGGGGCGGGTTGCGGCTGACCGCTAGAAAGTATCGCGGGACAGCTCCGCGTCTGCGGACGCTCCTGCCTTGCTACGACGTACCGCTAGAATTAGCGCGGACAACGCGGCAGGAGTGCGGCGGCCGCATCATCCCGCGAACGCACGCGCTGATTGATTCCTTTCCGTTCGCTAGCTAGCTGTATACCGCGAAGTTTTCCGCTCGCATGTCAGACACCATTGCCTAGCAGAAAAGAAAAGAAAGCACAGCGCGTGGAAGCACTGCGTGCTGATGGAGGCGGTGGACGCGCTCCTCCGACCACCGCGTCTGCGTCCTGAAGGGCTACATTTACTCCGACAACGGCCGCTGGTTCATGGACGTCCTCCACGTCGCCGACGCCGCGGGCCGCGAGGTCGCCGAGCCGACGGGCTGCTCGCGCACCTCGAGTCTGCTCTCTCCGCCGCCGCCTCGGCCGCCAACGCGTCGCCAAGGGCGTGCGACCCGCCGGCCAAGGAGAGGAGGCTCTGCGTGCTTGAGCTTGTGGGCGCCGACCGCCCGGGCCTCTTATCCGATCGAGATGTTCGCCGTCCTAACTACAGTGGACGCACGGCGGCCGCGTCGCCGCGCTGTTCTGCGTCCGCGAAGAGGACACCGGCGCGTCCATCCACGAGCCGGCCTGGATCAGGCGCATCGAGTCCCTCCTCCGGCACGTCCCCCATGGCGGCGCGCGCGGCGCCAGGACGGTCCTGGTTGACGCTGCGACGGTGGGCAACCTGGACCGGCGGCTCCACCAGCTTCTGAATGAGAACGTGGAGGCCTGTAGGTGCGCTCCCGCGGAGGCTCCTACGTCGACGGCGGTGGCCGTGTAGGAGTGAGGCGGAGAGGGGGCACTTGTCACCGTGTGCTGTCGTGACCGGCCGAAGCTGTTGTCCCCCGAGAGGAAGGGGAGAGGGAAGAGGAGGTCGGGGCATCAACGAGGAGGGAGGCAGCGACAGAGGAAAGCGGCGGCGGCGACGGCCGGGTCAGCGAGACGTCGGACTTTCCGGAAACGCTCGATCTCTCTGGTCCATGTGTCTTTTGCGGGACTGCGGCTCTGCGGTATGGCTCGCAGACAACGCGGTCTGACCGCTTCGGCCCGCTCGAACGACACGGTCGGCCTAGTGGAGTCCGCGCGGGCCTTTTTTGCGGGGCGGCGTAGCGGCGAAGCGGTACATCCCGCACCGCTTGCAACCTTAATCGTGACCATGCATGCCGATGACAATTGCCTGCGTGCGAACAGGTGACAGCACGGCGACCTACTACACCAGCGGCGTGAAGCCGGCGCAAGGGCGACAGCAATGGCAGAACCAGGTGGCCGCGTCGTCGTCGGCCAACTGGCGCGTGGTACCCGCGCCTCCTCCGCCTGATATGGACTCGACGGTGTTCTCGACCCACCGGCCGCCCGTGATGCCCCCACCACCGCCGCCAGTGCCGGTGGGCATGGAGAAGAACGCGTTCAGCTACGAGGAGCTGGCGGCGGCGACGGGCGGCTTCTCGGAGGCGAACCTGTTGGGGCAGGGAGGGTTCGGGTACGTGCACAGGGGCGTGCTCCCCGGCGGGAAGGAGGTGGCGGTGAAGCAGCTCAAGGCCGGGAGCGGGCAGGGCGAGCGCGAGTTCCAGGCCGAAGTGGACATGATCAGCCGCGTCCACCACCGCCACCTCGTCTCCCTCCTCGGGTACTGCATCGCGGGTGCCCGCCGGCTGCTCGTCTACGACTTCGTGCCCAACCAGACGCTCGAGCACCACCTCCACGGTACGCACGCACACGCACCTACTAGTATATACGTCAATGCATTCCGTCGCAGACGCCGATGCCCGTGTCAGTGCAGGGAAAGGCTTGCCGGCGATGGAGTGGACGACGAGGTTGCGCATCGCGGTCGGGTCGGCCAAGGGCATCGCCTACCTGCACGAGGACTGTAAGCGACTACTCGATTTCCATTCAAAACTTTCATTTCAGGATCAGGTTCCTTGATGCCAGTACTGAGAAATTTTAGTCAAACAATTCACGCGTGATCGATCGATTTGAACTGAAGGTAACCCGCGGATCATCCACCGGGACATCAAATCGGCCAACATCCTCCTGGACAGTAACTTCGATGCGATGGTACATTTCCATGATCAATCGTGCAATCACCAAGTTTGTTTGAAGAACGATGAATGGATTCCTCTGCTTTTGCGTTTCATTCAGGTTGCGGATTTCGGGCTGGCCAAGCTGAGCCACGGCAACGACACGCACGTCTCGACGCGCGTCATGGGCACCTTCGGTTACCTGGCTCCCGAGTACGCCTCCAGCGGGAAGCTGACAGAGAAGTCGGACGTCTTCTCCTACGGCGTCATGCTGCTCGAGCTCCTCACCGGCCGGCGGCCGGCGGACCGCGCGTCGTACGGCGCCGAGGACTGCCTCGTAGACTGGGTACGTACCTGCCGGCCTTTCCGCGTGCACGCTCTGTTCGTTCTCTACGACACATTTCCTCACGACGAGGCGTTGTCCGTGCAGGCACGCCCGGCTCTCTCGAGCGCCTTGGCGGACGGCGACTACGACGGGCTCGTCGACGAGCGGCTGGACGGCGACTACGACCAGATGGAGGCGGCGCGCGTCGTGGCCTGCGCCGCCGCCTGCATCCGCCACACCGCCAGGCGACGGCCCAAGATGAGCCAGGTCGTGAAGGCGCTGCAGGGGGAAGTGCCGCTGGAGACACTGAACGACGCCGCGCGCGGTGCCACGCTCAGCTCGGTCAGCTCGATGCCGGGACCGGAGTACGGCCAGTCCGTGTCGTCGTCGTACACGGTCCAGATGGAGCGGATCAGGAAGGTGGCGCTGCCCAGCCCGGAGTACAGCGCCGAGTACGCCGGCCCCATCTCGGGGTTCGCCCACCCCTCGCCGTCGCCGGGCAGCAGCGTCTCCCCCGCCGGCGAGCACGTGCCGGTCACGAACCAGCGGCATCGAGGTTACCGGCAAGTATGAGGCGTCACACGGGATTAGGTGCAGCACGTATGTGCGTCTTGGAAGATTTCAGCACACAACGTAGAGTGTTTCATTTTCTCTTTAGGTTACTCAATAGTCAATACTCATCTTCTCTATTCTTTGACTGCATAGGCCCTATTTCTAACTTGCAACTTTCTGCTAAAACTGCACAATTTAGTGTTAAGATGCAATTTAGGTTCAGTATGGTGGTGTGAGGTTACTAAGATCCAGGGACATGTACAGTTGTGATATCTTGGATGTCCCACATGGGATAAATCACGAGAAAAGAGAAAGTTGGAAATAGGTCTACCTTCTCTTGAGCAAAAGATGATCTCTTAACAACAATGTCTCTCACCATATATTTAGTATGTGTGGCTACTAAAGATAAGACAGAAAAAATAATCTAATATCGATTATGTTTTATTATTATATAGTTTACGTGATGTGATTAAGATAAGAAGATCTTATCAGCGACTCTACATGCCCTAGGAAAGAAGGGAACATCGAAATTTAATTAAGCCTCCTAAGAGAAACTCTAGCATATATCCCAGATATCCGTCCGGCCCCAAAAATAAGACTCGAACAAGTCACGGAAAAAGGCTGGTGCGGATAAAATTATCCAGCACCCTGATTTTCGACACACCACCTGCCATGTACTCAGGTTTGGGCTGCTCAAATCCAGCACCGCCGATCACGCGGAAAACATAGCACAAGCTAAAGTTTCAGCTGCTTATGAGCTCGCGTCCGAGTCTCCTCCCCTGCCGGCCCCGCCCACTACCGCAACGCCATAGATCTCCGTCGTTCAATCCCACTCAGCGCCGCCGAAAAGCTTGAGCACCATCCGCCACCGCATCCCCCCTCTTGGTGAGCTTGCGCGCGCTGATTTCGTTTTTCCCCGCCACATCACCGCCATGTATCCCTAATTTCCATGTAGCCCGATCTAATTCAAAAATTTCCCCCAATTGAACGCCTCGCATGTTTTTTTACAATAGCAGGATTAGAATAAGTTACTCCGTTAAGTTTAGTGAAATTACTTTAATTTCTTTGTTTTGATCGTTGCAGTTCCGGCCGGCCGTGGTGGCGAGGGGAGCTGCGTCCGGAGGTGGTGCGGTGCTCGTGGTGGTGGACCTAGGTGGCGCGGCGCCGGCTGGAAGATGGGTGGTGGCGGGGAGCGGCTGCTGTGGCCGTGCTCGTTCAGCGAGGCTCGGATCCGTCCTTCAGAGGCGGACAGCTTTTGCGGCCATCTACAAGTTGTGGCGGCGTCTTCTTCCCGGCGGCAAGAGGTACGGCGGCGCCGCCGTCGCCTAGGTGTTTGGGGCAAGTGCTGGATCTGATTGTGTTTTCTTCAGGCAGCTCGGGGTGCTCTGTGCAAATTTCTGGGTTCTTGTGTTTTTCTTTGTTTCGTTTTGGACCTAGCTGTAATTTGTACTGAGTTTCCTGATTTATGAATCGGATCCTTCCTCAAAAAAAAAAAAAAAAATTCTTTGTTTTGATCGGGCTCTAGCGAAGGGACTGTGGCGGTCGGCAAGGCTTGTTTCGTGGGGGTTGTTCTCGCCACTGCTACCCGCCACTGGTGCCGCAGTTTCTTTCAGGTAGAAACATGCGGACCCTCGATTTTCCCGCACGTTCCCCACCACGTCCACCCCCCGCCAGTCCGCGTCGATGCCCTCGCTGCCCCGAAGGTAAGTTCAAGATAAATCGGAGAACTTTATTCGTGAATCTCGCGGATGAACTATGCCGCGGCGTGATTTTTTGCTAGAGGACTCGTTGTCGTTAGAGGATTCCGACATCGAAGAATTCCTTCACGATTACCTGATCCAAGCTTTCCTTGAGACTTACTGGTAGATAGAAATCGGGACACTCATACCCAACTCCATACTGATCTCGTTGAACACCAGTGGAGGCTATTTGGATCAACATAGTCTCCCTTTTTTCTCATATTTGTTCATGTGTAGTTTAAACCATTCATTCCATTTCAGACCATTTTTATTTGTTTAATTATTTGATCGAACATTCATTGTAATTTGGATTATTGCTGTATTGTGTGATGTTGAAACAATAATAATTTCGGTTTGTAGTATTGTTATATTGATATTCAATTATATGAAATAATTGCATCTTAAACCCTAAAGGATCGATACCTTCTGCAACCCACGGTTAGCCTTGATTTACGATAGCGACCTGAGCTGTGGTAGAACAGATCCCCAAACCGTACCGGTAAGTTATTTTTATTACCGAAAAAACCCCAAATTTGCAATAGAAAAGCCAAAACGCACTATAAGTGCGACTTCGGTGGGATCCCACTTGATACTTTAAGTCAATCTCCGGGGATTAGGTCTGGCGTGATAATTGTTTGTCTATGGCGGCGACGTTCTGTGGAGGGGATGCCGTCGCAACGAATTGGTGTCCTCAAGTTACGCCATCCGCTTGATGAAGCTTAGCTAGGTACGACTTTGTCAAGGAACTTGTGAGTTTTGTGTGCCCCATCTTTGTCTAGCTTGGGTTGGGATTGTCTCCTGATCCACCTCGGTACTGCTTCTCAAGGACCCCCAAGATCATTGTCACCGATATCTATTTGTTTACATCAACGGCTTTCCATCCGATGGTTCTACACGCGTCTATGTATTTCAAGCTTTCTTCGACATGAGCTCTGCTACACCGAATGCACAGAACCAGCATTGAGCCTTCCTCACAGCGCCTCGTTAAGAAATGCAGTAGAAAGATGGTGTTGAACTTTTCCGGGACTTTTGTTTTATTTTCTTTTTTTATAAGTATGTTTTTGTAAGGATCATTTGTAGATAGGGTGTGACTACTTCTCAGTCGATTGAGAACTAACTTCGTTCCTAGTCAGATGATATCATCAGATTTTAGTTGTAACTCATATTGCAACTGATAACTAGCAAGATTCACGAAGCAAATCTAATAAGCTAGATAATTTTTCTTAGTCGCATTCCCACTTGCAATTGAAGAAATTTCAGTTGCAACTCCACTTACAACCGAAGAAATCTAATTACAACTTAACTTGCAACTTATATGTACAAATCACGTTGCAATTAAACAGTGTAAAATTTAACTCAGCACAAACATAATTATCAGCTAGCTAATAATTCTTTTTTTGAAAACTGCTAGCTAATAACTTTTTTCGAATGGTCACCGGGGGGGAGAGGTTCCCCACCTGAATATATTGAAAAAAAAGGGGCAAACCCCAGATGTTTTACAGCAGAGAGATAGGGAGCGAGAGTTAGAGCGTTTCAGTTACATTATAGACAGAGAAGGAGTGCCTAGGCACCACCGAGGCACACATGCCAGGCATCTATCTTGGGGCGTTGTAGAGCAGGGAACCTGCCCCGCCACCCAGCAGCATCATCACGGCAAAGCTTAAGGAGAAGCGCGAGAGAGGGCGCCGCTCCCCTGAACACGGCGGCATTCCGCTGCTTCCAGAGCTGCCAGCAACAAAGAAGGGCAAAGGCAGGTGCCGTCCCCACGTCGATCGAGGGCGGCATGGGCAGGAGGTGGAGGTCCCGGACGTGTGCATTTGGCGGCACAACGACACCGATCGTCTCCCAGAAAAGGGCAGCGACGGGGCAGTGGAGCGCCATGTGGCTGGCGGTTTCAAGAGCAGCGTCGCAGAGGGGGCAGCCAGCCCCGGCAGCATCCACGATGGTCTTCTGGAGCAGCATGTCGCGCGTCTGGATACGCGACAGGGTGAGCAGCCACCCGAAGAACATGACCCTGGACGGCGCGTGGCTCTTCCAGATGAAGTCAGCGTTGGTGGAGACGACTCCTCCGAAGTTGCACAGCCTGTAGAGATCACCGGTGACCAGCCTGTTCTTGGAGCCGGAGCAGCGAGTGAGGGAGCGGCGGTCAGCTCCATCGCCACGCGGCAATCCCGCGAGGGTGGCGCGGAGCGAGGTCAGCTCGTCCGTCGCAACCCGCGATAGCCGCGGAGCCAAGACGCTGTCCACGCCGCCAGCGAGAACCTGGGCGACAGTTGCCTCCGGAGATGTAGTGTGGGAGAAGAGCGCCGCAGCGGAGGTCGACAGCGGCCCAGCCGGCAGCCAATCATCGTGCCAGAAAGAAGTGCGGCGGCCGTCACCGACCGCAACCCGAGTGAGGCACCGGTACAGAGGGACCAGCTTGCGAAGAGCAGCCCAGTGCCCACCAGAGGAGGTCGCAGGACCGGCGACAATGGATCCGGCGCCGATCTCCTCCCAACGCCAAGCCGCCCAGGGGGTGTCCGTTTGGACGTGCAGTCTGTGGAGGAGTTTGACGAGTAGGCACGCGTTTTGAAGCCCAAGCGCGCGGATGCCGAGGCCGCCCTCATCCTTGGGGCGACGGACCTTGTCCCAAGCGACAAGGCACTTGGCGCCGGAGGCCCGGCCCTCGCCAACCCCCCAGAGGAACGCCCGGCGAAGGGCATCAAGGGCGGAGATGACCGCGGGGGGGAGCTGAAGCGCCGCCATTGCATGCGTCGGAAGTGAGTCCAACACAGCATTGACGAGGACTAGGCGCCCCGCCGGGGAAAGCAGGAGAGCTCTCCACCCCGAGAGGTACTTGTCGGCCTTGGCGATGAGAGGCGTGAACGTCTCGAGCGTGAGCTTGTCGCAGGAGAGTGGTAGGCCGAGGTAGGTCTGCGGGAAGCCCTCCACCACACAGCCTAACACCTCGGCCGCCGAGGAGAGCGCGTCAGGATCCATGGACATGGGCACCAAGGTGCTCTTGGAGAAGTTGATGACGAGTCCGGTGGCGGCGGCGAAGTCGTCGAGGATGCCCTTGAGCCTCTTCGCAGCCCCAAGCTCAGCACGAAGGATAATCAGCGTGTCGTCGGCGTACTGAAGCACGAGCGGGGGGCGCCCGTCCACCAGCGGGTGCTGGAGGACACCATCCTGCTTGACCAGCTGCTGGAGGATGTCGGCGACGATGAGGAAGAGGTAAGGGGACAGGGGGTCCCCTTGCCTGAGGCCGCGCTTGCAGCTGATCCATCTCCCCGGCACGCCATTGAGAACCACCGCAGACTTCGAAGAATGGAAGATGGCATCCATCCAATCACACCAAAGCGGCGGGAAGCCGCGCGCAAGCAGGGCCCGACGCAGGCTGCCCCAGTCGATGGAGTCGAAGGCTTTCGCGAAGTCGAGCTTGAGGACGAGGGTGGGGGCGCGGCGCTTGAAGCAGCACTGCACCATCTCCGTCGCATAGACGAAGTTCTCCGATATGCTGCGGGCGGCGATGAAGCCGGACTGGTCCACATCAATAATATCGGCAATCTGGTCCTGGAGGCGAGTGGTGAGAGCCTTGCAAATAATCTTCATGTCACAGTTTTGCAGCGAAACGGGGCGGAACCCGCTGGGAGGGAGGATGCCATCCCGCTTGGGCAGCAGAACGATGTGAGCACGGTTGATGCGCTCAATATCCGCAGTCCCGGCATGGAAGGATTCGACGAGGCGCATCACGTCCGCCCCAACAGTGGGCCAGGCCGCCTGGAAGAAGCTAGGGCCGAGACCATCAGGTCCGGGTGCACTGGAGCGGTCCAGCCCAGCCACGGCCGCCTTGATCTCAGGTTCAGTGAAGGGGGCCACCAGCTTGAGACCGTCGACCCGGCGAGAGGTGTCGTAGAGCCGGTGAAGGTCAAAGCTCCAGGAGGTGTCCCGCGCACGCCCAAGGAGGCCGGAGTAGAAGGCGTGCAGCGCCTCCGCTTTCCCTCGATGAGAGAGGACGACGGTGTCGCCGACCTCGAGACCACAGATCTGGTTCCGGCGGTAACGCTGCGACGCCATGGCGTGGAAGAAGCGGGTATTTTCGTCGCCCTCGAGGACGGCCCGAAACTTCCCCCGCTGTTTCCAAAAGGCCGCCTGCGTACGCACAGATAGCTCAAGGGCAGCCCTAGCATCCGCACGGAGAGAGCTCTCGGCACCTGAAAGGACTCGGGACTCCTCAAGGAAATCAAAAAGATCAATAATAAACTTGCAATCATTATCACGTGTAGGGATGAACTTGAGTTTTCTCTTCCAAACCTTGGCAGCGAAGCGGTATTTTTTCACCTTAGTAGCGATGGAGGCAGCAGCGTTTGCCCCAGGCGGTACCATCGTCCAGGCCGGAAGAGTAGAAGGAAGGAACTCGGGGTGGAGCAGCCAAGAGTTCTCGAAGAAGAAGCGGCGAGAAGCTGGGATGGTGGTGGTGGCAGTGGTTAGGAGTGGGAAGTGGTCGGAGGTGGTGCGGGGGCGGGAGGCAAGGGCGGAGTTGGGGAAGATGATGTCCCAGTCTTCGTTGAAGAAGACACGGTCGAGCCGGGCTAGGGTGGGAGGGGAGCGCCGGTTGGTCCAAGTGAACCGACGATCGGAGAGGGGGAGCTCGTGCAGCGCTAAGGCGTTTATCATGCCATTGAAAGTGGTAGCGAGCCCCTGGTTGAAATTTGGAGTGTTTTTCTCGTGCGGGTGGCGGATTAGATTGAAGTCGCCACAAACTAGCCAAGGGCCAGAGATCGACGGCACGATGGAGAGCATCTCATTAACAAAATCGGTGGTAAGAGAGTGGTTAGCGGGGGCATAAATGTTGGTGATGGTGATGGAGAGGTCGGTGGTGGTAGAGGCGAGAACTGTGGTTAAGGCGTATACGTGCTGGGTGGAGGACACAAGGGAGAACACGGACGGGTCCCAGGCGGTGACAATGCCCCCCCTGCTGCCATCCGCGTCGCGGGCGGAAAAGCTAGAGAGGCGGTGAGGAAGGAAGGAGCGAAGCTTGCCTGGAGAAAGAGAGGCAAGTTTGGATTCCTGAATGCAGACCACAGTAGGGTTAGCGCTGGTGACAGCGTCACGAACGATCGCACACTTATCGTCGTCGCCAAGCCCTTGTGTGTTCCAGGAAAGAACAGAAAGAATTTTCGAAGAGGGACTATCCATTAACACAGAACAAACACCAGGTTACAGTTACAGAGGATAGAGCCCCAGCACTAGGAGGGCTAAGCCAGGTGAAGCATGGGCAAAGGACTACAGAGTACACGACAGCGAACAGATGGAGAAAACGTTGCTGAGACAGACAGAGAGGAACAACTGACGGAGAACGATCAGATAGAGGATACAGAGGCAAGCGCACG
The DNA here is from genome assembly GCA_030979885.1 of Lolium multiflorum. Classification (NCBI taxonomy): domain Eukaryota; kingdom Viridiplantae; phylum Streptophyta; class Magnoliopsida; order Poales; family Poaceae; genus Lolium; species Lolium multiflorum. The sequence goes on along the minus strand of CM061748.1, from coordinate 157,706,070 downwards.
CAAGCCACAGCTGCTGTTGGTTCCTTATCGCAGCTAAACATCGACGGCTGAGGGCACCGAGGGGGACGGGATCGTTGCGGCCGCCCGTAGGTCGGACACAGGCTTCACTCCCAGTTAGGAATGGCAACGAGTGTGCCCCCGCGCGGGGACTGCCTTTTCTTCCCCGTCCCCGCGATTGTGAAACTCCCCCGTCCCCATCCCCATTCCCCACCTTGGGGACTATTTTCCCCCGTCCCCATCACCCACCGGGTATAGCAGATCCATGGGTTCCCCACCCCCATCACAAACAGTAGACAAATCATGAAAATATTGCAGAAATTCAAGCTCAAAAATAACTTAATACGTGCAGAGTCACAACACCACACACTGACACACATAAGACAACGAGTACTTATGTTTGACTCACATAGTTCACACAACGAGGGTTTGACCGAAGAATGGTTTATATAGACAAAATTTTGGCAACAAATCGCGTGATTACCAGAAGGTAAGCAAGCATTAGTGACGGACGTAAATGCGTGTTTAGCTGAAATTAAGCAAGACAAGCTAAATTTGTGGGATATTACCGATACATGCGGGGCTCCGCGGGGTTCGGGTATGGGGACTGCTGGAACGCCCCCGCCCCGCTCTCCCCATCGGGGAGCATGTCTTGTGGATAAATTAGATACCACACCCGGCCCCTAATAGAGGAAAACCCCGTCGGGTTTCGGGTAAACGGTCCCCGTTGCCATCCCTACTTCCAGTTTGTTTCCGAAAAAAAAAAAATCATCACGTGAAAAAAAGACAGCGATGGTCGATTCCCCGTAAAAGCACTGGTAGGGAGATTCCAATTCTTACAAAAAAAAAAAAAGAGACAGCAGTTAGCAAATGCTGAGGACATGCGTTCGCTCGTGAAATGAAGGCGACGCGGCCGTTGCCGCGTTTGTTTGCTCGATGCAGGATGTGCCGCGTCTCGTTTTCCTTGGCCATATTCGTGGACATGGCGCGCTCCACTTGAACGAGGAAGTGGCCTTCTCCTCCACGACACGACAAGGAACCTCACGCTTTGGCCGGATTACGGATTCGCCCTTCACGCTTCTTATACGCGATAAGAATTTCCTGTCACATATACTGGAATTATCTTTTTCTTTCTTATGTGCATAGCATACGGTAACTCTTGAGCTTTACAATTTTTGCCTGTTCTTGTGAGTTGTGAGGAAGAGTGGATTCAATGTCGTCGATGTTTAACTTTTGTATTATATCGTTGTAGTTTTATTTAAGTTGTGATAGATTGTGTCGCTTTTTTTTTGCCATGTAACTAAAATCCAGCTATTTTCCATCTTCTCTCAGAAATAGTAAATGTTATTCCACTTTATTTATGTACTCTTGGTACCTTGTTGTCTTTTATTTCTAGAGTTAAGGACTAGCTGCCTAAAAATTTAAGGCTGTGTGTATCTATTGATGCAGAGGCCGGAGCGATGCTCCCATTTCGAAAAAAAAGGACGTTTAGTGACCCAAGGGACACCAAAAATTGTATGTAGTCATTGATATATATACACTTTAAGTATGTGAAAGTATTTTATATTCTAGGCTACACGAAAATGATAAAGTTGTGGATCTAAGTATATTTAGAGCCTATTTTCAAACCTCTATTTTTCCAGATGTTTTCATTTCCTTATAGCCTGGAATAGCAAGAACTTTTCATATTGTGAAAAGCACCATTGAGTAGGTTAAAATTTATTTTTCAGATTTTTTAAACTTGAAAATATATTTAAAAAATACAGAGCTACATGTAGCTCAGGAGCCATTTGTCCACACTCTATATGATATACACTAATTTGTGAAATAACTTAGGAGGCAAATAATATTGGTTTTCTTTTAAAGAATGTATATTTCTCTAATATATTGAATTAATTGTGCCCTATCGTCGTCGTTTACTCCTTCAAATACATGAGGTTAAATCGTAAACATGTCATTTGTGTGTCCTCCTTTCTCATGTGTTCATCATCTTGCCATCAAATCCCCGGCTATAATAACAACTTTAACCGCACTCTAACAAATGGTTTTTTTCGGTGGTTCTAGCTCCCGCGACTGCTAGAGAAGAGCAAACATTGCACAAGAAGATTTTATATCACAACTGAATCTTTGAACAATTATTTTCCATGCAACTTTAACATAGTATAAATATTTGTATTCACTACCAAGGACAGATGATGCAGAATAGTACTCCCTCCGTTCCTTTCTATACTGCCTATTGTTTTTTGGCACGGAAATTAGCGCAAGCAAATTTATTGACACAAAACCCCCCAGCGCTATTTGAGAGAAAAAAGGAAACTGGAAACAGATCGGAGACGTGATCTGCTCCCTACGCGGCCTACTCCTTCCTAATCTCACGTGATCTGTATTTGCTATTTCCTTAACAGACGCGTGCGTGATCTACTCCTTCCTAATCTCACGTCCAAATTTTCTCTACGTGATTGCATACCAGATTTTCTTAACGTTAACAGATTCGTTCCAGATTTTCTCAATGGAAACAAATCGGTGGAAGGGGTTATTTGCAAAAAAACACAGCTTTTCTCTTATATTCTGAAATAATTGTGAAAAAATAATAGGCATTATAGAAAGGAACGAAGGCAGTATTAAATATGGAAAAGATTGCCAAAAAAGAAGAAAAAAATGGAAGAGGGAATAAAAAGCAGTGGCAGAACCGTAAAAGCAACCCAGCCACAAGTGCAAAGCCGTCCCATCTAAAACCCCTCTGCATAAACGACCTCCCTTTCCTTCGTCTTCTCCACCGCCACCGCCACCGCCCTCTCCTCTCTTCCGCCCCTCTCTCCGTGTGCGCCACCGCCCATCGCCGCCGGAAACCCCCCAGCACGCGCGTGCCCTGAGATCCACTCGCGATGTGGCGCAGCTGCGTCTCGCGGGGCCTCTCCAGGGCCAAGGCCTCCGCCTCCAGGCTCTTCTCCACCACCTCGGTACGTACGCTCGATCCCACCCTCTATCTCCACTTCATCCGATCGACGTAGTTTTTGCCCGAAGTTTTCGATTAATCTTGTAGTTGAACCCGGTTCTAGCGTTTTCTAGGTGGAAATTCTGCCTGTTTTCTCGAGTAATTTCGGTTTCCTGTGCGATCAGATGGTTTAGCGTTCGAGGAATGTACGGGGACTGATTGTTCTTTTGTTTCTGTGGGCACTTGCAGTCGTCGTACACGGTGGTGGACCACTCGTATGACGCGGTAGTGGTGGGCGCGGGAGGCGCAGGACTCAGGGCGGCCATCGGGCTCTCGGAGCACGGCTTCAACACCGCCTGCATCACCAAGCTCTTCCCCACGCGGTCGCACACCGTCGCAGCACAGGTATACTTATCGCGTTTATACTGTTATTCTACTGAAATGAGATTCGCTGCCAGACGTACCTGAATTGTGAGTTATAAGATGTGAACTGGTTATTTACGTGTATGGTTTGGTGATAATTTCCGCTGGTCGGTAGTTTTGGAATAGGAGGATTTAGGTGCCAAATAAATTACCATTTGGTTGGGAGATTTATTTTTCCTGTGGCACTCGTTGTGTAGCATGCTGACCAAGTGAGTAAAAGAGTGGAAGGCAGTTAACTGGTTCCAAGCTGCTGAACTGAGCACTAGGCTGATCAAGGAAAAGATGCAATTGAGCACGCACGCAGATGCACCCCTTGGATCAATGCTGTTGCCATTTGCAATGGGACATGGGGCATCTGTTCTCAGACTGCTGGGTTTCATAGTCGGCACTTTGCTAGGAGGTAGTAAATAAAGTTTAGTACAGAATAAACGGAACTTCTGCCATGATTGGTCTAATTATCAGTTGATACGTGGGCTTAAAATATTGCGGCTTCTGTTTCGCCCTGTTTTTACCATACATCCTTAAAGTGGGCGCAGTATTCCCTGCAATGCAATTTTCATGTTAAAAGTCCTAATGAAAAAGAGAGTGGACTTTCAGAGCAGGTGCTTGGTGAGCACCCATATCCACACCGTGTATACTGCATCAAGATCCGTGCAAGTTCTTTTTGTTCCCCTTTCAAACAACTTCTCATTTTTGTTTCTCTCACACCACACATTTTTTGAACTCAAAAATTTGCAGATCACTTAAGCATAAAAATTGGAATGTGGGAAAAATATTTTGGATTTTTATGTCCTTATCTATATATGTATTTCAAGAATTTATTTTGAATTTTAAATAATTTAAAATTTAAATTTGCACAAAAAATTCCGAACTATTTTTCCTCCATTCTATTTGTTATTTTTGAGTGAGCTGCAAAAAAATAAAATCAAAATATTACACAATTTGGAAGATACAAAAAAGACAAAGTTGGAAAATGTGGAGGTGCGCAGAGCGCACCTGCTCCATTCAACTTTTCCCTAAAAGTAAATGTGATGTTCAGGATTCCTTGTGTGCATAATAGACTTGTAAAGTTACTATGTTAGGGAATCATTCATATTGATGCCGTACCATTCTAAATTTGTAATGTCCAAACTCTAAATTTGTTAGCATGCATTTTATCTGACGAATTTATGTACTAAGCGTGGCACTGAGCTGTGATTGCTTGACTTGGAAATTGTAATGTTGCATTGTGAATGTAGGTTTATGATCACATTCAGGCATGATGTCTTTGGCACAACTAATACGCACTGCTAGTTTTCCTTGAGCTATGAGCCTATGAGTCACTGTCCGTTTTAGACTTTTAGTGGCTTTCGACGTGCACTAACATGACACATTATATGCAGGGGGGCATAAATGCTGCTCTCGGAAACATGAGCGAAGATGACTGGAGGTGGCATATGTATGATACAGTCAAGGGAAGCGACTGGCTTGGTACGCCACAGATTTTGATGTTTTAGGGAACATACCTAAAGATTCTAATCATATAAGTGCTAGAGCTAATTTTTAAACGGCATCTTTATGAGCAAATGGACCATATGTTCCATAGGAAAGCCCTCCTCATTTTGAAGAGAACCAACAGAACTTTATTGAAATATGTATCTTATAATATGCCGTTTTTATCCACTTTCAGGTGATCAAGATGCTATCCAATATATGTGCAGAGAAGCACCAAAAGCTGTTATAGAACTTGAAAACTATGGACTGCCATTTTCAAGAACTGAAGATGGAAAGATATACCAACGCGCCTTTGGAGGCCAGAGCTTAGATTTTGGGAAAGGTATTTTTTAACTCCAGTGAGAAGACAGCCTTCATATGTATCTTGTTCCTCATCCTATCATCTTCTGCTATAATTAGGTGGACAAGCCTACCGGTGTGCATGTGCTGCTGATAGGACAGGACATGCTATGCTCCACACGCTGTATGGTCAAGCGATGAAGCATAACACTCAGTTTTTTGTAGAATATTTTGCACTGGACCTTCTCATGGACAATGAAGGTAAGATAACTGTGTTATTCAGGTTGGCATGTTTCTTCATACCTCGTATCTGCTTATAACATAGTTCCCCCTTAGTGTTTGTTGGCTCCTCTTCCATACTTACTATTATTCTGCCAATAATGGGATTCACACACTCGCACTTTTCTCGCTGCTTTCGGAGTTTTTGGATTGGATACATGAAGATTGTTCTAGCTTTCCATGGTTACAGTTCTGTCAATTAACTCATGATGATATTTCAGGCAACTGCCAGGGAGTCATTGCATTAAACATGGAAGATGGCACCCTTCACCGTTTCCGTGCAACAAATACAATTATTGCCACAGGGGTAAGATCATATACGATTTATTGGTACAAATTGTTTCTCCTTTCTTACTTTAGCCATGAAACTGATTTTCGTTTTTGGAAGTAGGGTTATGGACGGGCCTATTTCTCAGCAACCTCAGCTCACACATGTACTGGAGATGGCAATGCCATGGTTGCGCGTGCTGGTTTACCTCTTCAAGTTAGTTTTTTCCAATCTAGTGTGGATTTTGTAAGTTGATCTTCCATTATCCTGTTTGATTATGCTTGCGTGATATATGCATTGCAGGATCTCGAGTTCGTGCAGTTCCATCCTACAGGCATATATGGTGCTGGATGCCTCATCACTGAAGGTTGTATATACTAAACTTCTTCCTGTGTTGCCTTAGGGAAGCCTTTTATACATAAATCATTTAGTTTATGCATTTCTGCAGTTGATTTTGTACTTGTATGTCAAGCCTCATTCCTTATCTGACTGCTTCTTTACCTTGTTGATGTCACACTATTTTCAGGATCCCGTGGTGAGGGTGGTATCCTTAGGAACAGTGAAGGTGAGCGTTTCATGGAAAGATATGCTCCTACTGCAAAGGATCTTGCTTCTCGTGATGTTGTTTCAAGATCTATGACAATGGAAATTAGAGAAGGACGTGGTGTTGGTAAGACGTAGTCTTCTACAGTTCTACTATTAAGTTCAAGCTGCCAAACATTGTGGCTTATTCTCATCAACCTTTTTCCTTTGTCTGGTTATCTCAGGGCCATTGAAGGATCACATCTATTTGCATCTTAACCATCTGCCTCCTGAAGTTCTCAAGGAAAGACTTCCTGGTATATCTGAAACTGCTGCTATTTTTGCTGGTGTTGATGTCACCAAGGAGCCCATTCCAGTTCTGCCTACCGTTCACTACAACATGGGTGGGATCCCAACAAATTACCATGGGGAGGTTTGTGTTGAAGACGCATTGAACATGATTATGGATCAATTTTGCTGTTCTTCTAATAGTTACTTTTTACATAACAGGTTGTAGATATCAAAGGTGATAATCCAGATACTGTTATCCCCGGTTTAATGGCTGCCGGAGAAGCAGCGTGTGCATCTGTCCATGGTGCAAATCGTTTGGGTGCAAATTCACTTCTTGATATAGTTGTGTTTGGCAGAGCTTGCGCAAATAGGGTAGCTGAGATTTCTAGACCAGGCAAGTTACTTTCTTCTGTTTTATATCTCATCATTTTTTGCTTGGCTATTCCTTATACACCTGATGTCAATGACACACTATATTGCAGGAGACAAGCAGAAACCTCTTGAAAATGGTGCGGGGGAGAAGACTATAGAATGGTTGGACAAGCTGAGAAATGCAAATGGGTCATTGCCAACTTCTAAGATCCGTCTCAACACGCAACGGATTATGCAAAATAATGCCGCAGTTTTCCGTACACAGGAAACACTTGAAGAAGGTATTGAACATATACTTGAGTCCATCACCATCATGTGTTCAGAATATCGTTTATCTGTTCTGAGCTGAGGGATATTCTGAGAGCTATTCGTAGCAAGAACATCATAAGTAGTAAAATCCAATATTCTTGGTTATTAATATGATTCATCAATGAATTCTCGTTGGCCTATTAGGTTGTCAGCTGATTAGCAAAGCATGGGAAAGTTACCATGACGTGAAGATCAGCGATCGAAGCCTCATATGGTATGTTATTCCTCTCAAGAATGGTGTGAACTAGTTTGACTTGTATTCCTTGCATTAATTACTTATCTTCGTTATTTGTATTTGCAGGAATTCAGATTTGATAGAAACCATAGAGCTGGAAAACCTGTTGATAAATGCATGCATAACTATGTATTCGGCAGAGGCTCGGAAGGAAAGCAGAGGGGCTCATGCTCGCGAAGATTTCACGGTTTGCCACTTTGCTTGTTTGTTTTACTGTATCTTCCTTGCACCCACTTGCTTCTGTGTAGTAACTGTTTCTCCTATTTGCTTACAGACAAGAGACGATGGGAAGTGGATGAAGCACTCAATGGGGTAAGTATCTTGATTGTCTTCTGTTCATTAAGCTTCATGTGGTCCGAGTAACATAAAATAATTTTGTCGTGTTGATGGCGAAACAAAATATAACATTGTGTAATTCAATGTATAAACATACTTGCAAATGACTGGCATGATATATGTGGCATGCACCAATGGTTCGAAGGGCATGGGAGATAAATTCAGCGACGTATATCTACTATGGCATCATAATCTGCAACGTCCTGTGGCCTGTGGCCATTTAACAGTGTGATCCTGGATTTCTGATGTAATTTGTGATCTGTTTTACAGGTACTGGGAGAATGAGAAGGTACGATTGGCATACAGGCCAGTCCATATGAACACACTGGATGATGAAATCGAGGCTTTCCCACCGAAAGCACGTGTATATTGATCAGCGCTTCTCGCATCTTGGCTGAGCAAGTTTGTTCAGTCGCAGATTGGTGATTGAGTATGGTTGTTAAGTGGCAGCTTGGCGATAGAGTAAGGTTTTTAATAAATCACGCAGTGGGTATGCTTTAGCTGAGAGCTTAACCTCAACTCTGTCCTGTATTTTGTGTAATCAATAAGAAATAAAGAATGCTAATGTCTAACTCGTCCCTTTCTGGTGACTAGTGTAAATGAAATTTTATTGAGTTGGCTTCATGCTATAACACATACTCCAGTATTTATGACCTGTGGTGAACTTTGTGCTCCTCCTGTTGCTCCACAAGAATTCACCACATCTTGTTGTCACAAAGGTTCCAATAGGCCCAACACTTCCCAACAACAATTTGAAACATGGATAGCTTTCTGATCTCTCCTTTGCCCACAGATCTGTACAAGTAGGACAAGGACAAACCCTTCTGTTTTAAAAGATGTATAGATACTGCGTGTTATGCGTTAATCTTCCTCCATGCTGTCTTCACAATGTGCTGCTACACCTCCATCACCGGTAGGTGTATCCGGTGCAATTGATGTCTCTGGAGTAGCCTCTCCAGCTTCAAATCTCGCTCTCCTTTCGACAGCATCTCGCACCCTCTGCGCAAACTCCTCGTCTGAACCTGGCAGCATGTAGCGCAGCTTCATGTTAATCCTATTCGCCACCAGAACTTTGTGCCGGGGCTCTATCCTGTGCTCCAAAGAGTAACTGAAAAACCTGGGTACACCACAACAGCAAGGCACAAGGATGAGAAACATAAAGCCTATATGATCTTGATATTTTCAGAAGAGGATATGAGAGCTACGGACTCACCGGGGGAACTCGATAAGATCTTTTAGTGGCCGCACCATGACACGCCTGAGATACTGGTATTTCGGCCTTAAAACATCCACATTGTATCGGAGAAGTGTTGGGAAGTCCGCAACCATCTGGCCAAGCACGAAATGGAAGATGCCCAGTGACCGGAAGTACTTGACGCTGACTTCCAATTTGTGCACGATGCTGCAGCCCATGAGTTGTGGGTCCAAGGCAATGACCTTCCCAATGTCATCCTGCGTTACTCCGGCTTTTGTCCTCAGGAATATAACCTGGGGTTAGAAGATACATGAGCCAAATAGAGCAGAACAAAGCACATGATGTGCTACGTAACTGTTAATGTGTAAACAAACACAAGTAAATTACATTAAGATGAACTGTGTTCCCTGCCCAGCTGCTTATCCAAAAATCACCATTGGCGTTTTCAGAAAAGGCACTAGGCCTGCTATTATTTATCAACTTTTATCACACTTAACCTGCCATACCTAGCTCCAGTAATGAATCCTAGTTGCAGGTTCACCCTTTATTTTTCTATTTTATGTGCCCATTTTTCCCCACCAGCTGCTAATTCATATGTTTGTACACTTTTAGCGGTTTAGGTCATGGTCACCATTGTGGGCATTATAATTATGGCACATTGGTGTGTGTTCAGTAAAAAAATGACAGGCTGTGTATTTATGCATCATGGTGAACTGATATTGAAACTTGAAAGCAACAAACTGCCCAGTGTATGTTGGTCTAAAGCTGGACAAATATGAAAGGTTAAACAATGGTTTGGTTGTGCCAAGGATGAAGTTTGAGCACCTCATATGGAGCCTATAATATTTGACTAACTGCATTTATCTGATGTACCTACATTTATCCTACTGAAAGCACTCTAAGACAGGGTGAATAAAATAACCATAAAAACTAGCCAACATTCATTACAACTCAAAGTTAATAGATGAAATGAGAACGAACCACTGGCCGTAACTTCTTGTACAGGCTGTAAGTAAGTACAGGGGGGAACTTCACAAGCACATTGCCGACTGTATCATTCCTCACACCAATATCCTGTAGAAATTGTACCTGAAACAATCAATCGGATAGAAGTGAGAAGAGCCAGCAGTCAACAAGCCATTTATCAGCACATTCAGAGCCCAAAATCCAATTTGTACACATTGTGTTTGCTCAAATACAAAAGTTAGTTACTCGGCTCCTATCTGAGTATGAAAGAACAAGTTTAACAAATCATAATTCATTGTGTGGACAGGTTAAAAAACCATACTATCCTGCAGAAAATAACGCACAAAAGAGTGTCCAATTAGCATGAAGAACTGAAAATATGCATATGTATTGCAAAGGGGTACCTTTGGTGCAATTACTGTCTCCAAATCAAGACAGAAAATCGTTGGTTGGACCACCAGCATACGTTTCATACCATCCTTTGAAATGTTCAGATGGTACAGGTACTTCACAAGTGGCTTCCACCTTTCTTCAATGCTGCAGGCCATGAGCTGTGGCTTAAAAGCCAATATTTTTCCAAGCTCTTCAGTACTCAAACCAAACTCTTTCAGATATTGGACCTGTGAGCAAGAATGTCACATCTTCAACAAAGGATTTTGTTTTGATATAGTACACAAAACCATCGTTATTCAATAAAATAAGCAGAAATATTGATGTCAAGAACTCAAAGACAACACTATGCCGAAGTCTTATCACATCTCCCAGAAGTACAAGATATGTTACTTTCACTAGTTTCATCATCAGGTCAAAATTAGACCGGCTGCCCCATCATCACATTGATCATATCCAAAGGGGGAACCTGTGACTTCAGTTTTATTCAACCAACAATCATCTTCTAGGTAGCGAACATAAGATAAATTGATATTAAATCATCCAAAAATTAAACTGACTCTTGCATGATACAAGAGAAAGGAATAAATTGCAGAGAAATGGTGTCTTCAAGTGGGCAAGGTTTCGAAGAAAAAAAGAAGCATGGATCAAAACTTAATGTGCAGCAAACACCTTACTGTTCATCTCTTCTAGGCTGAGAAACCCAAGAGCTTTTGGATAATCGTAGACCATAGTGCCGAAGTCATTCTCGTTCATTCCCATATCTGTATAAAACCGCACCCGCGTCTCTAGCTCATCGAAGGACAACGTCAGTAGCTGTGGACATCTACTGACGACGTGGCCGATCCAGTCCCTCCTAACACCACATGACTCCAGATAGCCAACAATCTCTTCCAACTCTTCAAAGCTGCGGCTCATGAGGGATTCACCCCGCGCAAGCACGCGCCCCAGAAATTCTCCTTTCACGTAGATTGACCTCAGCCACTTGAGCATCCTCCTCACTTTCTCCAGATCGCCGGCACAGGAGCAGACTACTTTCGCGATCTGGGGGTATGTCAGCGAGTTGTGCTTGAACCACCTGAAGTATGCAGCAGGTCGTTTCAATGCTAGTAGTGATGAAACTATTTGCGTATTATGCAATATATACACTAATTCGGAGTTTGCAAATTACTTGAGAGGAGCTTGCTAGGAAATACTGTGGGACGATACCATGATTAGGAGTTGGCACAATTTTTCATATGAGCTTGGTTTCTAGTGCTTCTGGTGGTTGCATTGTTACAGTTCATGTGCCCAGTTTTCAGAAAAAATAAACAGGAATTCAAAAAGAAAAAAAAAGTGAAGGGGCGAGGTTTACTTGACTAGGTCGACCACGCCCGACTCCTGGATGTAGGTCCGTGCCCTTGCGTTGAAGGACTGGTGGGCGAGGTCGGGGCGGTGGCGCCGCATGGCGGCGGCCCCGACGACGACGTGGTCGACGAAGGCGCCCATCCGCGAGGTGAGGTTCTTGACGTAGGTGAGGCCCCCGGCCTTGCCGCCGCTGAGCGCGGCCACGAGCGCCTCGGCGGCGACGGCGCGGCGCACCTCGAGCGCGCGGCGCAGGACGTCATCGTCGGCCGGGACGTCGAGGTCTCCGGAGCGGTCCGGGAGGCGCGGGGGCGCGACGGAGCCTGGGAAGCGGTGGGTGCGGCGCGGGGCGATGGAGGCCTCCTCTGCCACGAGGAGGGAATGGAAGGGGGCGGGCGGGAGGATGGGGTAGTGGGTGGTGGTGGTTGTGGTTGGGTTCTGGAGGCGCGATGAGGTGGGGATGAGGCGGCGCCGGCGAGGGCAGGCGGGGCTGGCGGTGTGGAGCGGGAGGTGAAGGCGGAGGTGGGAGCGTGGGAGAGTGGTGGTGGCCATTGGAGACGAGTGGAAGGTGCAGCGGGGTTTAGCTCTATCCTGTCCCACGGGTTAACTTCTGCTATCCACACAGCACAGACAATCAGACAAGACCAAGGTAAATAGGCATGACCAGCCGTTACACGGCCAGGTTTGAATTAAACAAAATCAAATTTCTTAACACAGAACATTCCTATTTCAAACTAGGTATTACAGATTATGTCAAGCTGAATGTGGTTTGGTCAAAAGAAACCCCATGTATTGTTGCTCTATGTGCACTCTGAAAACATACTGTAGCATGTGCCAATGAGAAAAAAAAAACACAATTAACCTCTCTTTTATGCACAGTTCTCACGTCGAGAAACCAAAGCCATGCACATCAGATGACAATTATACACAGGTAAGGGTAAATCAAGAATGCCCGAAATGAATACCCGATAAATATTTTTCTTTTTCTACACAACAACATCCTCGTCCAGCACTTGCGGGTCCGGGGCAATCTCCCGCAAGGATCTCTTGAAGGATGAGGAAGCTTCTCCCCCACTAATATGCGATCTAACTGAACCTCTGCGATCCAGCATTCGCCCTGACGCCGACATGATCTCGTAGCTCTGGTAACGGTTTCCCTGAACAAAAGCGGATTGCCACGAGCTCCGCGACGATGAGCTCCTGAGCCTTGCGGAATTGGAGCGGGAACCAGCTCGCACCACCCTTAGCGGGTTCTCCAAGGCTTTCAAGACGTAGCGAGCTGAGGGACGCCTTGACGGCTTTGAGTTCAGGCACGTCTTCGCGACAATCGCCACCGCCCATACTTCTTCAAGATGGTCCTCGTCGACGAGGAGCAAAGGGTCCATGATATTTGTAATGCTATCCTTATCGTTGACGCTGATGCGGTTTGTTGTGTTAGCCAGCCACTCCTCGGAGCCAGCATTGTTTGATCCACTTACACCAAAATTGCCTGTTACTAGCTCAAGGATCACCTTCCCGAAGCAGTAAACGTCATAGGAACTTGTTGCTGGCGGGACTGCAATATAAGAAAGACAGCGAAAACAAAGAGTAACTTAAACAATAAAACTTCCGATTCTCAATACAAGAAACTTTTACTTGTATATCGATATGAAAGTAGCATGCACCTGATGCGTTCTTGTCAAGAGACCTGCCAAAAGAAAGTGCCAGTTACAAACGTCAGTTCAGAAGACTAGAAAAGCTTTACAAAATAACATAGTTTGTTTCAAGCAGACAAGGTTGTAGTTTGCCCAACTATAGACAACAATAGGATCAGAGAGCATTAGGTGTGTGACCAAACAATGATCAGCCCGCAACCAATCAAAATATGCCAGAACACAAGAATTGTTACTGTATGATGGTTCTGATTTAAAAAGTTTGCAGTCCTAGAATCTGGTACTGAAGTCAACAGCTCCAAAATCCTACTATCTTTTTAGTTAGTACCAGTCAAATCAGCAAGCACTGGGATAATAATTTAATAACAATACAGTCAAACAAAATCAGAAATACAGATTATTTATATTAATGTCTCTAATTTCTTTCTTTCCATATTTATTTTGCCTTAACACCAACCAAACTCAAATCGTTTATTTAAATATTGAGCTCAGTAATTAATAAGCAAGATTATTAGTTTCTTCTAAGCCTAACGCCAAAATCTGTAGAAAAAAAAAGCAAACAGGTTGCAATCTTACTTTGATGATCTCAAAATCCGGGTGAAAACATTCTGGCTTCCTGCACTTTGCTGAGCGCATATGTTACTCATACTACCCAGTCGCACTTCAAATTTATCATCAAGAAGAACACTACTTGCTTGGATATCTCTACAATTACAATACAAGAATCAGATCTCAGAACATAATAGTTCAAATATCAAGGACATCGAAAAAGAAGATTAAAGAATTAAGCAATATCATGTCTGTGGAGATAAGGCTTGTAAACTTACAATACTTGATCTCACCTACTGACAAGTGACAACATTTGCTAGTCAAAGTAATACAAGATGGCAACAAAGGATAAAGCAGTCAAAACAAGCAGGTGGAACAAAAGATGACCACTACCATTTAGGTCAAAAGTAATAATATTGGAATAATAGATGACGGCTGCAGAACACAGTTGGTAAACTATGAAATAAGATGCTGCACCAGTCTAAGTCTATCAAAAGAATTATTAACATATATCAACTCTATCTTCATTGTATGAACTCTTCATTTCCTTTCACGCAAAATATATGCCTTTCTTGAGATGAGCATATATGCTTTGTAAAGGAACCCCCACATACATGGTAGAAAAACACACAAGCAAGTAACACTTTTTACCAAGCAAAATAACCAGAAAATGACAAGTCATATCAAAACATATACTTCTACATCAGGGCAACTCTTCTAAAAATAGACTCCAAATCATATTTTGTTCAGACTGGGGGATAATTGGTCAAACAAAGTTTCTGCCTCGATAACTATGACATGTTACCCATGTGTTCGTAAACCTCAAATCATAAGCACCACTTAAGAAGACCCCAGCAATCATCATAAGCAATGGTTGACAAATTTAACCCAATAAGATTAAAACTGCAGTAGCATACCCCAAGCAAACTGGTAAATAAATCAACAAGATGTCCATATCAAACAAAAAGTAGAGAATACCTGTGAACGAGCGGCGGGCTGCACTCGTCATGAAGGAAGCACATGGCCTCAGCTACACCAATGGCGATCTTGAGTCTAGTTATCCAATCCAATGAGGACAAGCCATCTTCGGAATCCACAGGTTTCTTGTGCAACGCGTTGGTCAAGTCGGCCTTGGGCATATACTTGTAGGCCAGAAACTCTTCATCACCATTGGCCAAATGGCCGAGCAACGGAACAATCCTTTGATGCGAGTACCTAGAATAGAAGTCCAATTCGCTCGAATTCTTGTTGGTACTCTTTGCACCGATTTTCTTGACGATGACGTCAGCGCCATTCTCCAAGACACCATGGTAAATATCCCCCGAATGGCCGTGCTTGAGGAGGTTATCGTCGGCAAAGCCCCCGGTGGCATGGACCAGCTTCTCAAAGGACAGGTCGCCGAGATCAGGTAGTGTGTCCTTAGGAGTGGTGCTGGCGGTCGGCGACATTGCTACCGGTGACGACGCTACCGGGTTTACGCTGCTGTCCCTCCTACGCACGCTGCGTGCACCTTCGTCGTTCGTTTCCACTCCTCCTCTTTGTCTGCTCCTGCTTCTTCTCCTCCTCCTCATGTAACAGAGCAGCAATGCGAGCAAAAACACGGCCATCAATGCCGCCGCGGCAGCAATGATCCCAATAAGCACTAGATTTCTGGAGATCCTCTGCTTCTTGTCAGACGATGGCTGAGGCTGAGGCGAAGGTGTGGGCGCTGGAACATCAACAAGCCTGGCCCCTTGCCTCTGATAGAAGTCCTCGCAATCAGCACGGCGGCGCTGAGCAGGCACGCCGGAGAAGCAATTGGCGGTGACATCCACCGTGGCATCGGATCCATCCCAAACCCCGTCGAGGTAGTTGGCCGACACGTCGACGAGGCGGAACCTGGTCTTGAGCGCCCCGACGGCGTAGGTGGCGACGCCGTAGAGAGAGTTCCCCGAGACGTTGAATAGAGACGCGGGTCCGTCGGCGGCGGCGAGCGAGACCGAGACGTTGGGCAGGGCCCCGGTGAGGTTGTTGGCGGCGAGGTCGAGCACGCGGAGGGTGCTGACGGAGAGGAGCGGGGCCGGGACTGGGCCGGAGAGGCGGTTCCCGGAGAGGAGCAGGCGGGTGAGGTTCCCCGAGGCGCCGAGGCCGGCGGGGAGCGTGCCGTTGACCGCGGCGGAGCGGAGGTCGAGGATGGCGAGGCGGGGAGGGAGCGCGGTGGCGAACCACGGTGGGAGGGGGCCCGGGAGCGGGAAGTGGGACGCGTTGAAGAGCTCGAGGGAGGTGAGGGTTTGTAGAGCGTCGAGGGAGAAGGATGGCGCAAGGCTGGCGAGGCGGGTGCGGCGGAGGCCGGAGACGGTGAGGGACACGACGCGGCCCCCGCGGCAGGTGACTCCTGCCCAGGTGTTGCACGGGTCGGCCTTCAGCGGCCAGTCCCGCGCGCGGAGGCCGAGCGAGGCGCGCAGGCTGTGGAGCCCCGCCCGGTCCGACCGCGACGCGAGCGGCTGCGGCTGCTGCTGCGCGACGGCCGCCGCCACGGCCCCCAGGATGGCCACGGCGGCCAGGAGGAGGTGTCGTGGGAGCATTGGTGGCGCCGGGAGGGGAGGCGGGCGGGGATGTTGAGGGGCTAGGGCGCGGGCGGCGGCGTGGCCATGGGCGCCGGCGAGGTGTTTGGGAGAATGCTTGTGGGCAGCAGAGCAGGGAGACGAGGCAGGGCACGGATGAACAGTACCGTGCCCTGCTGCCTTGGCCGTTGGATCAAAAATGAATAGACCAGATTTTGCACTGTAGCATGTACTGTGGATGTCACTGTAGTAGGTACTGTGGATGATGCACTGTAGCAAATATACTGTAGCATACGCACTGTAGATGTCCCCTGTAGCATGCGCCTGTTCACGTTCATCCAGCCATCGGTTCTCGATCCAACGGCCAGAAAAGGCAGCAGGGCACGGTACTGTTCATCCGTGCCCTGCCTCAGTCAGGGCACCGGATCTCAGTCCGGCAGCGAGCGGGGAGCGGGCGAGAGAAGCAAGAAACGAAACCGGCATGTGTACGGGGGATTATTAATTGTTAAATTAATACTGTAGTATAAAGAGGGAGGCTGGGTGGGGCCCGCGTCCAGCCGTCGCAGATCGCTTTCACGTGGGCCTGCACTGCACGTCTCACGGGCTCGGCGCTGCGCCGCTTCAATGCGGGCCGTGTCCCACTGGTGGGGAGGCGACCGCCGCGGCCCGGCGGGCGGGCGAGGCGGGCTCACCTGTCCGTGACCGGAGGCTACGTGGGGCGGGCGGGCGTGTGGGACCGGCCCGACGTGTCTGTGGCGTTGGCCGCTCGGCTTTGACGCGGGTTCGTGCCGACGGACGGACGAATGTTCCTTTTGTCCATCGATGTGCTTCTTGTCTGCATCACTTTGAATTGATAGTAAGAGCATCTCTAGTGGTTCCCCTAAATGAGGTCCTCTATATCTCCATATAGATGACTATCTATAAAGATTCTTTTTTAGATGATCTCAGTTTTTCAGTGGTTCCTCTATATCTAGGACATCTAAATTCTCTCTCATATAGTTTAATAATATTCCAAACAACAACAATTCAATCACATTTCAGTATAGGCAATGCAATTCATATTTCAGTAACAGCAATTCAATCATATTTCAAACAACAGCAATTCAATCATATTTCAGTATAGGCAATGCAATTCATATTTCAGTAACAGCAATTCAATCATATTTCAGTATACTACAGAAACAACAAGTAGGTTTACGTGCTATCGCCTATCGGCCAAAATCTGAAGCGGAATTCTGCACGTACATCTCCACATACTACGTGCACACAAAGATTCATAAAAAATGGCACCTTTTGCGGCTTGCGCATTACAATACAAAAAAAATTCTCAATGGTTTTTTCTTTATCTTAGCAACGGACTTTGTTTTTTTACACAAGCCACATAAAATGTTGTTTTTTCATAGACATAGATTTTCGGCTCCTGGACACCACTGCTCCTGCTATTTAAATAAAAATAAAAATCATATTTATGTGTTTCAAAATAATTTGGAAAAAATTCATGGTGTAGCCAATAAATTATATCTCATAAACATGCAAAATTTCAATTTCAAATACAAAATATTCTAGGCTACAGAAAAATGACAAACGTGTGCATCTAGGTATGCATATTTCAAATCTCCAAATTTCAACAGATTTTGTCTTTTATGTGTAGCCTACAAGATAAACAATTTCATACTAAAATTTTACACGCTTGTAGGGTACCTCATTTACTATGTATAGATTTTTTTAGATTTTTTTGAAACAAATATTTATAATTTTCAAAAAAAAAAAATTAAGCAGCGGGAGCACTGGTGCCCAGGAGCCAAAGACACTTTTCGCCGTTTTATTAGACAACTATGTGAGGACGTATGATATGAAGATGTACACACCATTCTTTTTTAAATATTTTTTTACATTTCAAAATATGCTTGAAATGAATCTTTAATGATGCACTGATAGCAAAAACGCGCTCTCTCATCCCCTCTCACATTTAGGCTGGTTGTGGACATGCATGAATAGCTTACGCCTGATATCGATTAAATTTAGCAATAGATTCAATAGTCCGTTAACGAGGTCTTCAACTTGAAGCCACTTGGCCCTAGACCCACTACTTGAGGACCTACACTTTATTGGAAGATAACACTCTCACAATGTGGTATGTAACTGAACCCTTTTTTTTTTTGAACAAGGCAAGGCGTCGAAGACGCCAAATTTTATTCATCAGCTCATAAACATTGTACATCATGGATTACAAAGCCCGGCCACTCATAATTCTGAAGAGCCAAGATAACAGGGCAAGAAGGAGGAGTGTGAGCTGAAGATGAGCAACCTAAGATAGGTGAACTTAGAGGAAACCTAAGCACCTGATGAGCACAACTATGAGCTACAACATTGATATCTCGTTTTATGTGGAATACTGTAGCCTCAAGCTTTGATGTAGAGTTCAGGATCCTGGCAAGAGTGTCTCTAGTATTCCAGTGCATGTATTCAGAGTCAATTTTGTTGCTTGCAACAGCTTTTGCTAGAAGTTTGTTATCTGTCAGCAGTATTGGCTTGTTGACTTGTAGTTTCCCTGCTATTTCAACAGCAAGTAACATTGCCTTCGCTTCTGCCTGCAAGACCGAAGAGGTTAAAGAAGTGGAGGCTTGTATTTTGATATTTATGTTGTTCCCTATGTTGTTCACATTGCCATCGAGTTGTATGAAAATTCCAATGCCCGTGGTTCCAGATCCTGTATCTTTTCCCCTCTTCCAAGATGCATCCGAGAAGATCTTCGTTCCTGAAATGCACATGTCCATTGTGGTCGTTTCTCCTTGCTTCGGCACATCTTGTCGTTGTGGAACCTGCGCTGATTCAGACTTAACCTGCAAATAGATATTAGAAGGATCAATTAGCTCCATGTTTTTTAGAAGTGCTTGTGCGTTGATATCAATCTGGTAAGGCTCTCCCTTTTTCCTGTTAAAAAGGCAGTCATTTCTCGACTTCCATAAGCACCACATAAAGGTTAGAATATTAGTAAGAGATACATGTGGATGAGGCAAGTTGCGTAAGTTCAGCAAGATTTGTGTCAAGGACTGATTATTTTGTGTTATGATTTCCGTCCTGATATACCATGGAGAGCTGAACCATGCAGCCCTTGCGAAGTGACATGTAAAAAAGAGGTGGATATCATCTTCCTGTAAGCCGCACCTGCAACAAAGTTTACTTATATGTTTGGAATACTTCCCTGCACGAGCACCAGTACGAATAGCTTTCCTAAGAAAACGCCATGCAAATGCTTTAATTCTTGGCAAGATTTCTTTCGATTTTCCAAATCTGATCCAAAAGGGTAGTAGTTGCAGCAGAAAGTTGTCTCGGTTGTGGCTCTCCTAGTTCCTGCAAGTTTTGCAAGCAAGCATAGTATGCACTTTTTGAATTACACTTACCATTTGGAGTGAGTTTCCAGCATAACAAGTCCTGTTCATGTGAAGAGATGATGGGAGTTTGCTTGATGCATTGCGCCATGGGTTGCTGAAAAAGGGAATCAATAAGATATTCATCCCAAGCTTGTTGATTTGGTAACCAAAGATCGCTGACTTTGGCTGGGTATGTGTATGTGGGCTGTTGGACTATAAGATTTTCATAAATTTTAGTCCACTCTTGGCACCAGGGAGTACTCCAAAGAGAAATGTTGCCTTGGGTGATTTGATAGTAGGAGTGAGTCTTTAGAATAGGTAAAAAAATTAGAATAGAGGCCCAAAATGCGGACTTTGGAGTGTTAGAATTTGGGCGCCAAATAGAAGAGTCATGAAAGTATTTGGCCTTGAGAACCCTGTGAAGGAAATCGTTTGGATTTTGGGCTATACGCCAAGCAGCCATGAGAATTAAGCCTTGATTAACAACTTGGAAATTTCTGATTCCTAGCCCTCCTTCTTTTTTGGGGGTACATATATCCTTCCAAGCCCTCAAGCAGAGAGCTTTGATTGTTTTATCCTCTCTGATTCCTGTCCACCAAAACACCCTAACTATCGATGTTAACTTAGAAAGGAACTTTTTGGAGAACAGGATATTGGACATGTAATAGACCGGGATTGAGGCAAAAACTGATTGGATGAGAGTTAGGCGGGCTGCATGTGAAACTTGATCTTCCTTGTAGGTGGTGAGTTTAGTTCTGAATTTTTCAATGACAAAATCATAGGCCGAAGCTCTATCTTTGCTAGGAAGGATTAGAGGGTGACCAAGGTATATGAAGGAGGAATCAATAAGAGTGACCGAAAAGATTTGTCTAATTGCAGCGGCAATACCTTGGTCAACATGCTTGCTGAAGATGATACCAGATTTAGGCCAGCTTGGAGTTTGGCCAGAGAGAGCACAAAAAGATTGGAGGATTGTGTTTATGGTGTAAGCTTCTTGAACATCTGCCCTACCACAAATAAGAAGATCATCAGCAAAAAGAAGCGAGTGAATGGGTGGACAGTTTGGTCCAAGAACAATACCACAAAGAGAAGAATTGGACATGGCTTCCTGCAACGCAATAGAAAGTTCATTGATCATTAAGACAAAGAGATAGGGAGATAGGGGACAACCTTGTATGATACCTCTTTCACTTCTGAATCTCGCAAACGGTTGGCCATTAATAACTACTGAAAAAGAAGGCGAAGAGATACACACATGAATCAAGTTTATGAAATGGCCATGTAAACCTTTACGTGCCAGGGCAGAAACAATAAAGTTCCATTCTACACGATCAAAAGCTTTTGCAAGATCAATTTTTAGCATAAAAGTTTTTTCTTTCCAGGAAGAAAGAGCAAAGGAGTGAGTAATTTCCTGTGCAATAATGATATTTTTACTAATACGGCGACCTTCTATGAAAGCTTGTTGTGGAGGGTGTATGTAGTCTGGCAAGTGGGATTTAAAAGCTTCAAACTTGGTACAAATCTTTACTGGCTACCTCTCTACAATATATAGCCCTTATAGGGAGCATACGCACCCGGGAGCCGAATTGAATTTCCGCCTTATACACAAGTTTTGAATTTTAATTAAGTTGACTAGTACATCAATTCAATACGGTATCCAAACTAAGAAGTCTCACAAGTTAAAGACCTAGCCAACACACTGCTAAACCTAAACTAGTTGTGACATCATCGATCTCAGGTCATACATCGTCATGTACGCCTGTAAATAATCATTATAGTTATTGGTCTAAAGTTGTAAATGATTTTCTATTTTTTCATTGGGTTAGATGTACATCTGGGCATGGGCAGCCCGGCCCGGACGACCCGGCCCGACCCGGCCCGAAAATCCCGGGCCGGGCCGGGTCGGGCTTGCACTTCGGGCCGGGTTCGGGCCTGAAAACTGAGCCCGAACGTCGGGCCGGGCCGGGCTCGGGCCTGTTTTCGTGCATTTCGGGTCGGGCCGGGCTTTTTGATCGTTCGGGCCGGGTTCGGGCTTAAAATACAGGCCCGACGGTCGGGCCGGGCCGGGCTCGGGCCTGACTTTTTACCCGCGGGCTTTTTTAAGCCCGGCCCGAAGCCCGGCCCGGCCCGAACTTTGCCCAGGTGTAGTTAGATGGCACATTGGCAGTAAGGCAGCTCCGTCCCGTAGAAAAAAATGACACACAAGAAAATATAGATGCATTCCACGCGATAATAATGAGAAAAGGAGGAGAAAATGGGTTGAAGAAGAGTATTCGGGTCCACAACTTCCACAATGAACTGGGCTCCATTTTCCACACAACATGTCAGCGTTAAGCATACGACAAAACGTCCATCGATATATGAATGTCCAGTTTTGAATTTTGATTGTCCTGCACTTAAAGGTGTAGCACCACAGACCACACAACGTGGTATTGCTAACTCCCACACCCTCACGCTTAAACTAACATTTTAGTTGACCATCCCTTGTTCTTTTTTAACACGGTTCTGCACACAACTCTGTGGTTATCAGGTGACGAACGATTCCATCAATCAAAGAGGGCGGGCGCTACCTGCGGCGATCATGCATCTAGCCGACATATTCTGCACATCAATTAGTATCAACAAGTTATTAATAGTTAAAGTACCATATTAGCAACCTGATCAAGTCATCCTGAGGTTTAAACATGTTATTCATAGGAGATCAGATTAAGAATTTGATCTAGTTTTATTAATAGTTAAAGTGCCATATTAGCAACCTGATCAAGTCATTGTGAGGTTTAAAGATGTTTTTTTGTAGGAATTAGATTAAGAATTTGATCTAGTCGCGAGAGACTGTTAGTTGGTAACACGAATGATTAACGTGATCTCCACGGGGACTGGAACGGACGGTCGGATGGAGCGATTAGAGAATATATAAACGTGGGTCCCATGTTTGAATCCTGTGAGTTGGAGTCTTCAAACAAAACAAAAACATGTTGAGAAAGAGTCGTCAAACAAGTTAGTCGCCGCTACTATTATTCTGCAGATTCAGAAGCGGCCAAAGCTGACACGTTCAACCATGCTCGTGCGGTAGACATGTCACCATCTTTAAACTGCCACCAGAGAAAGAGTATGGTCAATATGCAAATTCCTGATTAGAGGAAAAAGAATTTGCAATCATTATTAGTCGAAAGTTCAGTTGGTCAACCAAGGTTATGATTTTATGGAGATGACTAGATCAGAGGCCTGATTAATCAGGGCCAAACTCGTCTATGGCGATCGTGACTAATTGAGTAGTACAGTAAGTCAAAGAGTGGCGCTAATCACCTTTGGATTAATTGCTAAATCAACCAGGAACCACAGGATCACGGTCTCGTATGGAAATCGTACACCAAAGATCGTATGCAGAGCAGTTTCGTAAGTCAAATCCTGATATCCATGACACTTAGCCTACTTTTATAACGCGGCGTCAACTAGTGTGTTCCATAAACTCAGGAGTCTGTCCACTTTACGTCTGTTTTGGATTGGTTGTATATGTTTGGTTGTGGGTGCTTATTGATAAGCAAGCCGCTCAATTTTTTTTCTTGTTTGTATGCAGTGTATGCTTCATGTGTTGCGAAGGTTGCTCCTGCGTATAATTTGTTATTGTCGAATGCTCCTAATGTTGTTCTTTTGGATTAACATCCTCGGCCTCGCTTCAGTGATCGTATGACAAGCAAACAAGGAGTTTATTTCACAGAATCTGAAGGTCTAAATTTTTCAGAACAGAGGACCATTTGCTTCCTTTGATTATCCAGATGTAGAGGATGGCAATGCAGAGGCCCAGTGTATGCTCTCATGAACTATATCCCCATGATGTTATATTTAAGTAATAAAGTTTCTTTTACAAAAATGTAACAAAAAATGGCTTTCCTAAAATTTCTCATTAAACTCGATTTTTAAGAAACCCAGCTTTAAATCATTTTATCCAAACAACAACTACATAAGATCGTAAATGAAGGTGGAACGGGTACAAGCAAAAAAATGCGCTAGTTAAATGGGTGTGACTATATCTCAGTCGACCGAGAACCAACTTCGTTTTCAGTTAAATGATGTCATCAAATATCAGTTACAACTTATAACTAGCATGAATTACGAAGCAAATTTAACGGTCTGGATAATTTCTCAGTTGCAACTTCAGTTACAACTGAAAAAAAAAACCAATTACAACTCCACTTGCAACTGAAAAAAAAAATCTAATTGCAACTCAACTTGCAACTCACATGCGCGAATCACGATACAATCAAACGGTGTAGAACTTGACTAAGCACTAACTAAATTCTCAGCTAGGTGAGAACTAGCAAATCTCATATATTAAACCATGTTATTTCTAGGCTTGTTTTACGGTACCTTTTACCACTCTCACGGAGGGAGAGATATTATTTGAGGCAACGGTCATGATTAACCAACATAGATTAGGCTCAACATCCCAGCAAAACAAACATAATGAGGAAAACGTAGTATTGAGCCCGGCCCAAGCCCAACAATAGGATGCTAAGGGCGCGTTTGGTAGGCTGGGCCAGAATCCTGCACCACTTCGGCAATGAGATGGGCACACCCGCGCGTCACAGACGGATCATGGGCTAGATTCGGCCATCGTTTGGTCTCATGTGTTGCAGCAGTGCGTACATAAGTGCAGATTGTTTGGATGCCTGAAAAAAGTGTTCCATCTGTGTTCAGCCACATCACACGTGTTTGGTTGCCATTTTGGGCTTCTCCTCACCACATTCAAATATGGTGACATTATCATCACATAAGAGCACACAAGAGCACAAAGATGATCATAAGCACAACACACAGTTATATACACCTAGAACATAGTACTTAGTACCTAATCCTAGCGTCAGAGTGATAAGACATCTACTTAAACCTGAGGGCAGACAACCCAGGTCTAAAAGCAATGTTCAACAGCCTCTACAGGCCAACATTACAGGCACATATGCACGAAAGAAAGTGTTTAACATCCTCCTAAGGCCTGCACAACAACTAACAACTTCATAGTAGCAGAGACAAGGAACAACCACATAACCTTAATAGCGAGGATCAGCATAAGGGCCCTCGCGATGCTTCCCGCAGCTAAAGATGCTGGAGTAGGAACTCTCCTTCCTGAAGACGTCGACCTGGAAGCCGTCGTCCTTAGGGGTGAAAATGATCGTGCCGTCGACACGGAGGCCTGACCTGGCGGCGAACTCGCTCCATGACTTGATGAAGCCGACGCGCTCGGCCCTCCACTAGAGTTGCACCCTCCACTCGCAGCGATGTCCCATGTACAAGGCCACCTTCACCGGCGGGCCATTGTTTGTCAGCTTGTACTTGCTGATCAGGTGCTGCTGCATGTAGGGCGGCACGACGAGGGCAGTGAGGTCGTGGCTCTCCAGCTACACGAAGAACGCCGACAGCCATTGCCTGGGACCGTGCCCAAGTCAGCAGGGCGGTCACATGAACCCTTGCTGCAGTGATCTATCGGTAGGCTTCCATGAACCCTTCATTGGGGTCACGAAGCTGCACCCGGACAGCTATGTCCCGTGCCTCCGCTATGGGCCCTTCCGGGAAGGTTTCCAGGAAGTGCCAGTTCTGCAGATGCAATGAGAATGCCAAGAGTTAGCGATACTTGCATTGGTGAGCTCCAATGGCAATGACAAGATCAAGTCCATCATAGCAATGTCAAGCTCAAGATCATCATGGCCATGATAAGCTCAAGATCATCATGGCCATGACAATCACAAGATCATCATGGCCATGACAAGCTCAAGTCCATCATGGCCATGTGATGACCCACAAGTATAGGGGGTGTATCGTAGTACTTTCGATAAATAAGAGTGTCGAACCCAACGAGGAGCAGAAGGTGTTGATAAGCAGTTTTGATGAAGGATTCACTGTAAATGCTCACAGACAAGTATTCGGGGGTTTTGATATAGCAGATAAATAAAGTACAAGTAAATAAAATGCAAGAGAAATAATTGCAGCGAGTGGCCCAATCCTTTTTAGCACAAAGGACAAGCCGGTTTGTTTACTTATAATGACCAAACGTTCTTGAGGACACACGGGAATTTTAGTCTAGTGCTTTTGCTTCATACAGCTAATTAATCTTCATTGTTTTGATAAGTGTTGTGTGGGTGAACCTATGCTAATGCACCGCCCTTCCTAGGACTAATACATATTTGTGATTATACCCCTTGCAAGCATCCGCAACTACAAGAAAGTAATTAAGATAAATCTAACCACATCCTTAAACTCGAGATCCTGCGATCCCTCTTGCATCGATATACTAACGGGGCTTAGGTTTCTGTCACTCCGGCAACCCAAGCGAATACAAGATGCACTCCCCTAGGCCCATAAATGGTGAAGTATCGTGTAGTCGACGTTCACACGACACCACTAGAAGAATGACACCACAACTTAAATATCATAACATTGAATATTACTCAACCATAATTCACTACTAGAATTTAGACTTCACCCATGTCCTCAAGAACTAAACGAACTACTCACGAGACATCATATGGAATACAATCAGAGGTGATATGATGATGAATAACAATCTGAACATAAACCTTGGTTCAATGGTTTCACTCAATAGCATCAATAACAAGTAGAGAATAACACCGGGAGAGTTTCCCCTATCAAACAATCAAGATCCAACCCAAATCGTTACAGCGGTGACGAGGTGCAGCGGTGGTGATGGCGGTGTAGATGGTGGAGATGATGATGATGATGATGGAGATGATGTCCAGCTCGATGACGATGGCGATGGCGTCGATTTCCCCCTCGGGAGGGAATTTCCCCGGATTCCCCCGGAGAGCTCTTTTCTCTCGGTGTTCTCCGCCCGCGAGGCGGCTGTAACTCTTCGTGAGGTCCCCTCTGTGGCTTAGGTTTTCGGGACGAAGGAGAAGAAAAGGAGGCGAGAGGGCTGTGGGCCCCTCCTCATAGGGCGGCGCGGCCGGGCCTTGGCGCGCCGGCCTATGGGGTGGGCCCACCTCGGGTCCCCTCTTCTCCCTTCGGCTCCCTCCGTCATCTGCAAAAATAGGAATTTACGTGAAATTTCCTTCCACGGTTGATCTTCCGAAATATTGCGTTCGACGGTGCTTTTTCCAGAGAATCCTGACTCCGGTGCTTGATCCTCCAATAATGATGAAACATGCAAAATAGATGAAATAACATAAGTATTGTGTCCCAATATGAAATATATCAATGAATAACAGCAAATTATGATACAAAATAGTGATGCAAATTGGACGTATCACCATGACAATGTCAAGTCCATCATGGCCATAACAATGTCAAGTCCATCACCCTACTCATCGTTGACATAGTTATGACAAACATGCAATGCTTATGACTAACATGCAACGCACATTGACATCAATCCTATCTACTTTGACACCAATCGATTCTACTTTGACATCAATCAGATCTACATCATCATCAATCCGATCTACATTCACATCAATCAGATGAGGAAGGGATAGAGAATGCTTACAATGGGGTGGAGAGCGAGCGGGTCCGTGGAGGAGGAGGCCGCGCACCAGCGCCGCCATGTGGTGCAGGAGGTCGCACCCCAAATCCAAGTGGAGGCGAAGGCAGAACAGACAGTTGCCAACGAGCACGGGGTCGCCCGAATGACGGCGACGTGACCCGTGGCACGCCATTGGGAGCAGCCGGACGCGGCTGGCCCATGGCATCGGTGCGTGCATCAGGGTGGACGCGAACCTCGGAGGGGGCTCCATCTCCATACTGGAGCCTGGTGCACCTGCCGCCATTGCCGCCGCCCTCGCCGACGGAAACCCTAGGCATGGCTGAAAAACCCCCGTCGCGCGATGTGCCGAAGGAATCCCGGTGGCATGTAGAGCGGGCGACGGACGCGTTGCGTGTTCCCATGCCGACGGGCCTGGTCGCGACCGGCGACATGTGATTCAACACCGGTACTCGACCGACATCGATCTGCATCGCCGAATCGCGGCCGTCGGCCTCGTACTCCCGGATGATGCACAACAGGGCTTCGTTTGACCTCGTCACCTCCGGGTGGACGACGGGATCCATCGGCGCCAGGGCGGAAGGAGGCGGGGGAGGTGGAGGAGGCGAGGAGGCCATGGGCGGGGTTTGATGGGATAACGCCGTGTGTGAGTGAGAGAGATGAATGGAGAGAGAGACAAGAGAGAACCCGTGGGCAAGACAACGCGGTGTCTCCCGCGCTTCTGCATGCATGCAACCGTTGAGGGCGTGCAAAATTGGACAACAACGAAACAGGCCCGCTAGAAACTGCCGATTCGAACGTTCCTCCATGATTTGTCCGAAGAGTGATTTGAGATCTGGTTGGGCCACAACGCGGAGGCCTTCCAGAATCAAACAGGCCGAAATCTGCTCCGCCAATGCCAGCCAAGAGGCCCCAATCCTACCAAACGCCGGCCTAAGTGTTTTGCAACATAACCTCCACCAGCCAGAAACGCCGCCTTCACCACATCGAGCGACCCTCCTGCATCGCGGGAGGTGCTATACACCACCCTGGTCGGCGCGGACCAGGCACCGCACCCCCCAAGGTGCCTGTTGGGCCGGCCCAGTAACGGTTGTTTTCGTTTTTTTTCTGTTCTTCTTCTTTTCTGCTGTTTCATTTCTTTTCTTTTTTAAAAATTTAAAATGCCAATGTGAAATTTTTTCCGAAAAACAAAATTTTCTAAAATTTGTATATTTTCGAAAAATTGAGAACATTATTTTCTAGTTTTTTATAAGAACATTTTTTGGATTTGAACAATTTTCGATGTGAACAAATTTTAAATTTGAACAAATTTTACATTTGAACATTTTTTAAATTTGAACAAATTTTACATTTGAACATTTTTTAAATTTGAACATTTTAAAATTTTTTTTTTGAATTTAAACAAATTTCATATTTGAACGGTTTTTAAATTTGAATGGTTTTCAAATTTGAACGGTTTTTAGATTTGAAGGTTTCCAAATTTAAACATTTTTAATTTTTTTTAATTTGAACAATTTTTAAAAATTAAAATTTTCGAATCTAAAAAAATATAAACAAAACCGAAAACAGAAAAAAGAACAGAAAACAGAAAAAGAAACCAGAAAGGAAAAAAAGAAAAAGCAGCAGCCTAAGACCCAAATGGGCTGGCCCATACCGATCGGGGGTGTGCGGTGGCCGGTAGCCACCTACCTGGTCGGTGTATAGGTTTTGCCTGCATCGCGGGCAACCGCTGCCGGCACCAGGTCGGCCCCGTCCTGCATCACCGATGAGAGCAAGTTTAATAGTATAGCCAGCTGATGGCTATAAGCAATATGCCACATCATTTATAGCCAACATATAGCTAGCATGTATAATAGTTGCCTCTAAGAATGCACTACTTTATCAATATATGGCACTATTTAGTCTCACAAAGTGCCTAGGAGCACGTGCTAGAGCTGGCTATTGCATTAGAGCCCACCCACCTTCTCTCTCTTCTTCTCTCTCCTCCAACTAAACACATATATTATATTTAAATCCTTATAGCCTGCTGAGTAAGCCTTATTGCACTTGCTCTGAGTGACGTCGACACCAGGTCGGCCCCGTCCTGCAACGCGGGATACCGCTGGCCCCACCAGGTCGACCCCGTTCTGCATCGCCGGCGAGTGACGCCCCCACCAGGACGGCCTCGTCCTGCATATGCTGCCACCAGTCTCACCAGGTACGTCGACCCCGAAGCATCCTGGGAGAAGGTATAGTATCGCTGCTGCCGTCGTTGATGTGGGTTTAGTTCGAGGCCGGTGGGAAAAAAGTTCTGTTTCGTGAAATCATGACAGAAGTGAACATGAGACTTCACATTATTCAGATTATGTGTGCGTTGTTGCATAGCTCCATAGGTGCTTCTAGCTTTGCAGCTAATTCCCTTTCAAAAACGAGAATCCAAGGGAACTGTTAGCCAAATTCAATCAGCTAGATAACAATTTGACTGAGTAATAAGAATTAAGGATTTAATCGCAGTGGTTCTTGGCATCCTCGCTCTAAGAAACAGAGCATAAAGGAGTCAGACAACATTTCGTGTCAAATTGATTATTCTAAAATTTTAAAAATAAATCGTTGTTTCATGTATGGCCGCTCTTGTTTTTATCTCTCGGATGATTGTACCTTCAGATAATGGAGATTGTCATAGACCATAACACGATCAGTCTATTTTCTTTTAATTTTGTTGTAGTTGTATTTTGTTCTCTTTTTCATATAGCCATCTTAAATCTTACTCCTTATGTGGAGGTGGCGGACGTGTCCGAGGGCGAGGACGTGGGCGAGGAACTACCGAGGCCCACCGGCGTTGGAGGTCACGGCAACCTCCTCAAGGATCTTTCCGAGGCGACCCCCCTGGCGCAGGCCCGTCGCTCCAAGGCTGTCTACTCCAAGCGGGCGACCACGGCGTCGGCCTCGACTGTGAGGAAGAGCTCGAGGACCCAAGGTGCGGCGGCTGGTACCTCCGCGCTTCTCCGCGCCCAGAGGCTCACGGCTGAGAGGAACCTGGAGGGCAAGGCCGACAACATCACCACCAAGAACAAAGGTAACGATTTCGTCATCCTCGACCTCCTTTCTGATGAGCATTTATCTTCGGTTGTTCGAGATAGCTGTATGGTGTTCTCGCCTAGGGTGGGCAACTCGGGCGAAGCCCTGTCCATCATCAGGGCAAAAGAGAGGGTGCAAGCCGCTCTCGCTGAGACTGCGCGGCGACTGGAGCTTGAGGCTGAGGCGGCGGCGTCTGCCAAGGCCGCTGCGGAAGCTCCCAGGGCGGAGCAGGCCGGTGAGGAGGCGGAGGCGGATCTTCCCGCTTCGCCGCACCCAGCCGGGGCAGGGGCCCCGGAGCCGGCATGCACTTCGACGGCTAACACCGTAGGGGCCTGTGAAGGGTCCGGCCCCTCGCGTTCCCGTCCACGGCGGAAGTGTGCTAAGGCCCCAGTGCTCGCTGTCTCGAAGAGACAGTACAAGAAGCGCGCTTCCAAATGAGAGCTTTGATCTACAACCTGCGGGGCTTTGGGGGACTAGGGCGTCGTACCCAACTCCGCGACTACATGCAGCGTGACAGGGTGGACATTCTTGGCCTACAGGAGACAGTCCGTCAAGACTTTACGGACTCGGAGCTTCGTAGCCTCGAGTGCGGCGGCCAGTTCTGCTGGAACTGGTTGCCAGCCACAGGACATTCCGGGGGGATGCTCCTGGGGTTCCGTGACGCCTGCTTTGAGGTAGGGACCTGGCGGAAAGGGAGGTTCTTCATCAGCGCCGACATTTTCCATCGCAGCCATAGAGTCAAATGGACCTGCATTCTGGTCTATGGCCCGGCTGACCACTCCAGGACTAGGGAGTTCCTGGAGGAACTGTCTGCCGAGGTTGGTAACTGTAGGTTTCCCCTAATCGTGGGGGGCGACTTCAATCTCATTCGCGGACCCAGGGACAAGAGCAATACCAATATCAATTGGCCAAGGGTGCGCCAATTTAACGACGCTATTGCTTCCCTCTCCCTTAGAGAGCTCAATCGAACCGGGGCTAGGTTCACTTGGACCAATAAGCAGCTATCCCCTATCCGCTCGGTCCTTGATAGGGTCTTCGTCTCTCCTTCCTGGGAGATGCTTTTCCCTCTGTGCTCTCTTTCGGCGGTCACCCGTGTGGGCTCTGACCACTGTCCTCTACTCTTGGACGACGGCGAACAGGGGATTCGCCGGCCGGCGAGGTTCTTCTTCCAATCCTAGTGGCTAAGGGTAGCTGGCTTCGAGCAGATGGTCAAGGATAAGTTGACCTTCTGCATCCAGGAGAAGGGGCCTCACCGGTGCAGCATTGACCTCTGGCAATGCATCGCGAGGTGCCTTCGCCAACATCTCCGTGGGTGGGGGGCCAATCTTGGCAAACTTCGGAGGGAGGCTCGGGATAACCTCCTCTCCCAGATTAAGGAGCTTGACGAGCTTGCCGACTCGTCTGGTCTTGATGAGGAGGGTTGGGCCCTCCGATACTTCCTTGAGGACCAGATCGTGCAGCTAGATGGCGCGGAAGAGGATTACTGGCGACAACGCAGCAGGCTGCAATGGACCCTTAAAGGGGACTCCTGTACCGCCTTCTTCCATGCTTTTGCCAACGGGAGGCGCAGGAAGTGCCTTATTCCTCGCCTGCTGACGGACAATGGGGAAATCTCTGACCAGCAGGAGATGATGGGGCACGTTTACCATTTTTACCAAGGCTTGATGGGTGCCGAGGGGGAGGAGAGGGCCTTCTCCCTAGCTCAGGACCTGTGGCCGGCTGACAAGAGGATCTCCGAGGAGGAGAACAGGGGTTTGGAGCTCACCTTCACTCCCGACGAGCTAGATGCGGTTTTGGAGGGCATGAAGCCTGACTCCGCCCCGGGTCCGGATGGGTTACCGGTCCTCTTTTTCAAGAAATTCTGGGGCATCCTTAGAACTCCCATTCTCCAGATTCTTAATGACTTTGCCCTAGGGAGGGTTGACATTGCGCGCCTTAATTTTGGAGTCATTTCCCTTATTCCGAAGATCCAGGGCGCGGACACCATCAAGCAATTTAGACCTATCGCTCTCATTAACGTCATTTTTAAATTCGTCGCCAAGGCCTACGCTACCCGTCTTGCACCTCTTGCGCATAGGACTATCGACCGTAGTCAATCGGCCTTCATCAGGGGCAGGTGCCTGCACGAGGGTGTGCTCGCCTTGCATGAGATTGCCCATGAGTTGAGGATCAAGAAGCTTAAGGGTCTTCTCCTCAAACTGGACTTTGAGAAAGCCTTCGATCGGGTAAGTTGGGACTTCCTGAGAGAAGTTCTGCTTAGGAAGGGTTTCTCCCCCATGATTGTACACCGCTTGATGCAGCTGGTCTCGGGTGGCCAGACTGCTGTCAACGTTAATGGTGTCATCGGGGAAAACTTCAGGAACGCTCGGGGGGTGAGGCAGGGGGACCCGCTTTCCCCGATCCTGTTTGACTTCATGGTGGACTCCCTGGCGGCTATCATTGCCAGGGCCACCGCTGCTGGGCACCTCAAGGGCGTGGTGCCCCACCTTATCCCGGGTGGGATCACCCACCTCCAATACGCAGACGACACCTTGATTCTGCTGGAACCCTCCGAGGTGGGGCTTGCCAATCTCAAGCTTCTACTTCTCTGTTTTGAGAACATGTCGGGGCTTAAGATTAACTTCGCGAAGAGCGAAGTGGTTGTGACAGGGGTCACGGACTTGGAGCGCCAGAGGGTGGCTGACTCCCTGAACTGCAAGCTCGGGAGCTTGCCGTTGCACTATCTTGGCTTACCTGTTAGCGACCGCCCCCTCTCAGTTGCGGACTGGCACTTCCTCACTGAGAAGGTTGGCCACAGGGTCGAGCCTTGGCAGGGCCTTTTCTTGGCATCCGCCGGGAGACTGGAGCTTACCAACTCTTGCCTCTCTAGCCTCCCGCTGTTTGCCATGGGTCTCTATTTGCTTCATGACACGACTCATGCGGCAATGGAAAAGCACCGGTCACGCTTCTTTTGGGAGGGAGTGGGGACCAAACGCAAGTATCATATGGTGGACTGGGCAACGGTGTGCAAACCCCGGGTGTTTGGTGGGTTGGGTATCCTAAACACCAAGTCCATGAATATCGCCTTGATGGTAAAATGGATCTGGAAGATCTACCAGAACGAAGAAGGCCTGTGGGCAGACCTTCTTAGGGCCAAGTACCTTGGGGACCATGACTTATTTTCCCCGGCGGTCCCCACCAAAGGATCGCAATTCTGGAACGCCATTCAGAAGATCAAATGGTACTTTAAAATGGGAGCTAAACACCAGATACACAATGGGCGTCGGACCTATTTCTGGTTGGACTGGTGGACGGGTGCTGGGCCCCTCCGCTTCACCTTTCCTCGGCTGTTTGCTTGCTGCGACAACCACTTTGCTACTGTCCAGGGGGTCAGGACCAATGAGGGCTGGCGGATTAGGTTCCGCCGCACCTTTGGCTTAGCTGAACGGGTTGAATGGGACAACCTCTGCAGGATTTTCGACCTCTCGCCTGCCTCTGAGGGTGATGATGTCGTCCGTTGGGCCCTGGAGCCTTCCGGGGAGTACTCCACCTGCTCGATGTACTCCAAACTGTCCCGAGGGGGGACGATTACCCACTTTAAGGAGATTTGGCGCACTAGGGTTCCGCCGAAGATCCGGGTTTTCTTATGGCAACTGATCCGGGGTAGACTTCCCTCCGGGGACCAATTGCTCAAGCGGAAAGGGCCATCGAATGGGCGATGCGCCCTCTGTGGGGAGTGGGAAACATGTGATCACATCTTCTTCACCTGCCACATTGCGAGATTTATGTGGGCAGGGATTAGGGATCTCCTTGCCTGCTCTTGGAACCCAGCAGGGGCTGCGGACTTTGTAGCCATTGCCAACGGCTTGACGGGTAGACTTCGTAGGATAGCTTGGTACACCTTCGCGGCCCAGAGTTGGGCGCTTTGGAACATCCGCAACAAGCTTGCTATTGAAGGCTCCCTGATTTCCAGCCCGGCTGATGCTATCTTCAAAATGTCTATCTATATGCAGAGCTGGAGGGTACTGGTCAGACTGAGGGACCGACCACTGCTGGACGTGGCGCTGGACGAGGTTAGGAGGCTACACGCGAGGATCCGGGCCGGAGGACACTGACGCCATCGACATCGACATCCTGGTTGGAGCGACGAGATGTTCCCCAGCTTCCTGTGCGCGGCTCCACGCTAGCTCCTTGCTGTTTTCTATCTATATGTTTCAGACTCGGGTACTTGTATGGAGACATTAGACTTATGGAGGTTTCAGTTCTGAGGTGTGCGTTGTATCGACTCTACTGTTCGCCATGATGGCTTTATATATAAAGCCGGGCCAAGGGCCTTATGTTTAAAAAAATCTTACTCCTTTACCAAATTTGTATAAC
Source organism: Lolium multiflorum (assembly GCA_030979885.1). Classification (NCBI taxonomy): domain Eukaryota; kingdom Viridiplantae; phylum Streptophyta; class Magnoliopsida; order Poales; family Poaceae; genus Lolium; species Lolium multiflorum. The sequence goes on along the minus strand of CM061748.1, from coordinate 157,671,412 downwards.
CATGTCATGGACTGATTTCAGAGCTGAGTTGCACCACCATTAATGTCATTGTTTTATTTATTCATGAATTATGTCCATGTGTTGTTCCACTCTGTCAATCATTATTTCTTACTGAAGTATTTTGAAAGTAATCATTGATAAATGCATCAGCTCCTATGATCTAAGATGCAATTACTTTTGTTAATTCAGTTTCTTCTTTCATACTAATACTGATGCCTCTTGGGTGTGCTTACTGAATTAGTCTTAGCTGAAAGCACAAGTCAACAGTCAATGTCTCAAATTTACAACATTATATTTGATATTGCAATAACGTCTGACACATGCATAAACCTCTTATGTGGGCTGGTTAATTTGCATGCAGAATATGCACAATCTTCTTATATAATAGTCCACACTGCTTTATAAATTGGGCTGATAAAATTCTCAGTTGGATTATCATTTTTGGTACGTAATAGTCTGCTTCTCAGAGTACTACCAAATTCACATTCTAGTACAGAACATGCAGTCATTTCTTCTGGAATTGCAGACTTCCATCATAATATGTAGTGATGAGTTGTACTTTCGTGTTCTCTGATGATGAAGCAGTTGTAGACAAGGCTGATGGTAAAGCACGACGTGAATATTTAGTTCCCATGATATGAGAGAGAGAGATCTGTATTTCCTGACACACGAACTTCCTTGATGTCTGATGTTGGCAACATCTCCGATACAGTTGTGTGTGACCAAATAATGGCAGGGAGACTTGGAAATGTGCAGCGGGTGTTCAACTCCAATAGGAGAATGCATGTCCTCTAATCTCTTGTTTTCGAACTGAAGATGGGTAAATGTATGAAATGTTCAAATTGATGTGGAGCAGAGACATTGCTTGGAGAAGACCAGTGGCTGGGAGCTTGTGTTGATAAGAAAACTTGTATTAGGGTTCTTTTTGGTGATGATAAATGTTCTACTTTTGGGGCTGTGTATGATTATACCCTGAGCATATGTCTGAATGCTTTCATTTTCTCCTAGAAGCTGCTTGCTTGTGTTAGTTATAAGAAATCACTCAATTATTCTCACTTAATTTAATTTACATATGAACAATATTCAGTTGTATGTTCTGTTTACAATAATGTCTGTTCACTGAAGTAATTTGTTTTGTAAATTCTGTAGGCCCAGTTTAAAAGGGAGTTTTTCTTAGTTTTGCTTTTCAGTTCAATTTTTTTTCCTAGATTCCAGCACTTCACCAAGAACTTGTATCATGTATGGCAGTAAAATCACCACAGATACACGGAGAAAGAACACAACATGATCATGGAAAAGCCAGATTCATCTGCCAACGGAATATTTGGCAAGAGATCCAATTTCACCCATGTTGTTTCCCAACCCGCTAACGAAAATTCAAACAAAGTGGTTTACCAGAACTGCAGTGCTGCTGAAGTAGACTGAATCGATACCATGCTAACCAAACACTCGAGAACGACTTAACGCCAATCTGAGTGCACAATAATTGATGCCCTACCAATCAAACACCCAACAACGAATTAAACGTAATTTGAATGCGCAAATTTCAGATCTAAAGAATAATCAATAATCAGATCCTACAAAACCGCAGACCGCAAATAACTTTGGACATCCTGACTGCTACATGTAACTCTGGCGCACCAGCTTGCTCTCGCAAAACTCATCAGCGGAGAACTCAAACTGCGAGCAGTAGCTCCCAAACGTCTCGAGGTTCACTTTCAGCATGAAGTCCAGGTTAAACAACAAATCCAGCTCAGGCCAATTCATCTCGATTGTGCTGATTCCTCCTGCTCTAGTGTAGAATGTGTTGTTGAAAAACTTGCAAGACATGTATTAAGGAAGCTATCACTGAGCAAACAAAGCATGGTTAAATTACCAACCATCAGATCTGCATCTCACTAAAGTCATTCTACTATTTTCTTTATATTTATCTTGACCCCTAAAGAGATGTCAATGTTTTCAGCATTGCAATATGGCAATCTACAAATAACTATTGGTGTAGCATTTTTCTTCAGTAAATTGCAAGATATCTTCTCTTTCTTAATAGATGACCCCATTTTCCTGATCTCACAGCGAGCCACGTCACCTCATTAACAATTTCCACTTCCTCTCATTGTTTCCAAGCGTACCTAACGTTTTTGCTACCCAGACCGACACGGCAGGACTGAGGAGCCGAACCAGAGCGCTTCCGCGCCAGATCCACGAATCTGGATCGATTTTAATCTTTCTTCCATGGCGACCCATCGTTTCCTCTTCCACGCCCGCACATCTTCCATCCTCAACAAATTCGTCAGCCTTTTAATTGGTCATAAATCCTTCTGGTCTTTCACCTTTCCCAGCCACTCTATTCCCGTCCTCCCAATTCACGTTGATGCCTCCACTCATGCTCTGCCATTGCCAAGGCTAGGCCCCTAAGGGAGATCTTGAGGCATTGATGACCATGTCAAGGATTCAGATTGTGATGTTGCGAAGGAGCCCAATATCATACCGAACCTCATCCTCAAGTGATTCCCACGACCTTGATTTAATTATGTATGCCCAGCCTTACAATTTCTAATGTGGCACTTCCTTTTGGGTTTGGACGTTTCTGTGCAGGGATTTACAAGTCGTGCTCTGGATTAATGGGCTCTATCCGTTCCTGGTAATCTATGCCGCCAATTTTAATTAGGCTTGCACTCTTCTCCTGATTCTTTTGCTCAATCTGTACATATTCTGTGTATTGCCTTCAATGCTCGATATTCTTAGGTTTGCTCAGGAAGATTACAGTGAAGCATACCAAATCGGTTTTGTCAGTGAAGTATACCTAATCGGTTTCGTCATAATAAGATCTCTGTGTAGCTTTCACAAGAATTTTATTTGCTTTTAATTATGGATGAACTTTTCCACGGGTTTTGGGTATTGGAAGGTGATTCAATTCGGTCCTACTGGTAGGAAAAGATCAACTATCACTTCAGTTCAGAATGTATTTTCGTTTTCTAATATTTGAATGCCTCATTGCTAACTTTAAACTGTTGCGGCCTGTAGATGATGGATAATGAAGATCCTCAAAGTATGCCTATGAGTAGGATGTTGGAATATTAGGCAATTTCCGTATGAGATTAATTACCGAAAGCAACATTACAGATGCACAAGCATATTTAACCACGCACATCAGACTAAGCACATGCATCAGATCTGAACATGGAACAAGTAGCAGTGCAAGGTAGGAGAGGAAAAGCACGTACATCGCGACCGGGAAGGTCGCACCAGCACCACCACCATAGGTATTGTTGATGTCGCCCATGGTGTAGTCGGATCTGTCGATGAAGCAGCCGATCCGTCGAAGAAGAGCACGAACAGTAGCGAGCAGTCGCGCCGAGACGCTCCCAAAACCTTATCGCCCGTCTCCGGTGCAGGATCTCAACGGACGGAGTTTCGGAGGCCTGCTCTCCCGGACGGTTGCAAGTCGCCGGGATGGGGAAGACTAGAGAGCAGCAAAAGGAACTTCTTTGTGAGAGAGATGAACTGTAGCGTATGAGACTTCAGATCTGATCTGTCTCTTGGTATAGCCTGGGAGGAGAGCCGACCGCGTTGACACGCGTAGGAAGCCAGGGACACGCGGCGAGCATGCACATGCAGGCCGACACGTACCCAACACAGTTGGTGCACCAAGCAACAATTTAGGCTTCCTTGAGTGTGTCTCGAACTCGAACTCGAGTCACGAAACGCGACGTGCGTGCGTGACGAGACGAGGCGAGGCGGGGCGGGCGGAGGAGGAGGAGTGCGAGGGCTCCTTCTATTCTCACTTACTTGGAATGACTAGAACAGCAGCCCTTATATACCACTCCAACTCTCTTCCAACTAGCAATGTGGGACTAAACTTTGTCCCCAAGGCTGTCCCAAGCTGCCAACGTGATGGGCCTTGAGATTTCAGGAATTGTAGACTACATGGGCTGCCTTACTGGGCTGCAGCCCATCTACATTCAACAATCCCCCACCAGATCTCATATGCACATCAGATGACTCATTAGTTCCATTCACTGTTTAATATACCTGCACTTCGGTGGAGACTGTTAAGTTGAACTTCCACTTAGGCAAGGTGCTACGCTTGACTACAACCGAACAATGGACTATGCCTTGAATTGTCAGTCTTTGTGCAGCAAGTTTCGCTCAATGCCGGCACGGTACTAGGCTACCATAGCCTTCCCCTCGGGTGGAGCTTATAAGTCATACTCCTCGGCCTTTCATGAGCTTACTAGAGATTCACCCAAATCTCCCACACTATGACCAGTAGTGTCACTCATATAGGTGTGTTCTTCAAAAGATCGCCTTGTAGGCCAGCGTCTTCGCTCATTAAGAGCCGCTCAGAACACATTAAGACATTGTCAACCTGCCTTACAGTAACTATGAGAGAATTGCATCTGCAGCGGAGTGGGAGTATTAAATTTTCTCTCAACTCAGTTACTCCGGTTTGTTTTCCCAGGTCCTACTTCACGGAATTACCGATTACATAGGTTGGGTTACCCCCTCGGCAACTCAAGTGGGTCTCAAACCCATCTCCCTCGATGCAAGGTCTATCATATTTCTTGATAGTCCTTTTGTGAAAGGATCTGCCAGATTCTTAGCACTTTGGACATAATCCAATGCTATCACTCCGGAGTTCTTCAGTTTTCTGACAGACTTCAATCTCCTCTTGATATGTTTGGAACTTTTCATGTTATCCTTAGAACTTTTCACTTTGACAATCACAGTTTGATTATCACAGTTCATGAGGATGGCCGGTATTGGTTTTTCAACCATAGGCAAGTCCATCAAGAGCTCACGAAGCCATTCCGCTTCGACAGTAGCTGTATCTAATGCTGTGAGTTCTGCTTCCATAGTTGACCTCGTTAAGATGGTCTGCTTGCAAGACTTCCAGGAAACAGCGCCACCACCAAGAGTGAAAACATATCCACTTGTGGCTTTCATTTTAGCATCAGAAATCCAATTGGAATCACTATACCCTTCCAATCCTCTTGGATACCCGGTATAATGAATTCCATAATTCATGGTTCCCTTTAGATAGCGCATCACTCTCTCAAGAGCATGCCAATGATCATCTCCCGGGTTGGCCACAAACCGGCTAAGTTTGCATACAGCAAACGAGATATCAGGCCTCGTAGCGCAAGCTAAATACATGAGTGAACCAATGATTTGAGAGTATCTCAATTGATCTTTAGTTGCCTTTTCATTCTTTCGAAGCAAGACACTAGGATCATAAGGTGTGAGAGAAGATTTGCAATCAGCATAACCAAATCTGCTCAACACCTTCTCAACATAATGAGATTGCACAAGTGCAATCCCATTATTCTCATCTCTCAATAACTTGATGTTTAGTATAACATCAGCTTCTCCAAGATCTTTCATCTCGAAACACTAAGATAAGAAGGTTTTTACCTCCTCAATCACTTTGAGACTTGTCCCAAGAATTAGTATGTCATCCACATACAAGCATAGGACAACTCCCTCACCCCCACCATGACGATAGTACACACATTTGTCGGCTTCATTGACAACAAAGCCCACAGATGTCAAAGTTCTTTCAAACTTCTCATGCCATTGTTTGGGCGCTTGTTTGAGGCCATACAAGGATTTCTTTAATTTACACACCTTTCTTTCTTGACCTTCTAGTACGAAACCATCGGGCTGTTCCATGTAAATTTCCTCGTCCAACTCTCCATTTAGGAAAGCCGTCTTAACGTCCATTTGATGAACGAGAAGACCGTGTGAGGCAGCCAATGACAGTAGTACACGAATGGTGGTCAATCTCGCCACAGGTGAGTAGGTATCGAAGAAATCTTCGCCTTCCTTTTGGGTATAGCCTTTGGCTACAAGCCGAGCTTTGTACTTCTCAATAGTACCATCAGCTCGAAGCTTCTTCTTAAATACCCATTTACATCCTACAGGTTTGCACCCATAAGGACGCTCAGTTAACTCCCACGTTCCATTAGCTAAGATGGAATCCATCTCGCTTTGAACCGCTTCCTTCCAGTAGTCTGCATCTGGAGATGCGAGAGCTTCTGAAATGGTAGTGGGAGTATCATCCAAAAGATACACAATGAAGTCATTACCAAAAGACTTTGCAGTCCTTTGTCTCTTACTCCTTGTGGGAGCTTCATTGTCATCTTCATCAGAATCTGAACTCTCATCATCAGATTCCTCATCAAACTCCATAGGAGTTTCATGTATTGGATCAGATTCCCAACTAGACATGCCATGCATATCTCTCATAGGAAATATATCCTCAAAGAATGTAGCATCTCTTGATTCAAAGATGGTGCCAACATTCATGTCGTCCACTCCAGATTTCACCACAAGAAATCTATAAGCAATGCTATGAGAAGCATAGCCAAGAAAGACACAGTCCACGGTTCCAAGCTTTCGCTTTTTAGTGATTGGCAAATTCACTTTAGCCAAACAACCCCAAGTTCGTAGGTAGGAGAGTGTTGGTCTTTTCTTTTCCCACTCCTCATAAGGGGTGATCTCTTTATTCTTGGTTGGAACACGGTTTAGGACATGACATGAAGTCAATATAGCCTCCCCCACCATTCCTTGGATAAACCCGAAACATCTAACATGGCGTTAACCAAATCTGTTAGAGTACGGTTTTTCCTTTCCGCAATCCCATTGGATTGTGGGGAATTGGGAGGCGTCCTCTCATGGATTATACCATGTTCCGCACAGAATAAATTGAACTCATTGGAAAAGTACTCTCCACCACGGTCGGACCGAACCCTTTTAATCTTTCTTTCAAGTTGGTTCTCAACTTCAGCCTTATAGATTTTAAAGAAATCAAGAGCCTCATCTTTAGTTTTCAGGAGATACACATAACAGTACCTAGTGGAATCATCAATCAAAGTCATGAAATATTTCTTTCCACCTCTTGTCAACTCACCATTCATCTCACATAGATCTGAATGTATGAGCTCTAGTGGTGCCAAGTTTCTTTCCTTCGCAGGCTTGTGAGGCTTGCGAGGCTGCTTTGCTTGCACACAAGCATGGCACTTAGAGCCTTTGACAAAGGTGAATTTCGGAATTAAACTCATATCAGCAAGCCGCGTCATACAACCGAAATTAACATGACAAAGTCGTGAATGCCAAACATTAGTCTCATTAACGCTAGTGCTTACATGGTTCACAACATTATCACAGAAGTCTTCTAGAGAGAAGCGAAACATTCCCTCACATTCATATCCCTTTCCAACAAAAGTTCCATACTTAGACAGTACAACTTTATTGGACTCAAACACCAACTTAAACCCATCTTTCATAAGACGGGAGCCACTAACGAGATTCTTCTTGATAGAAGGGACATGCAGCACGTTCTTCAGTTGCACGATCTTTCCCGAAGTAAACTTCAGATCTACCGTGCCAACACCATGAACAGTAGCATGTAACCCATTCCCCATCATTACCGAGGAACCTCGGGCCGATAAGAGGTAAACATGGAGATGTCAGCACACACATGAACATTAGCACAGTATCAACCCACCATTCTGTGAGCTGAAACACCGAAAGAACAGTAGGTAATATATTACCATACCCTGTAGTTCCTTCCTCTGTGTTGCCAATGACCATGCTTACAGAATTTGAGTTCTGTCCAGCTTGACATTTCTTTCCTTTGCGTTGTGGACAACGATTAGCCCAATGGCCAGTCTCGCCACACACCCAGCAAGGATCTTTCTTCTCCGTTTTCCCCTTCTTCTTGAAGTTGGTAGTCTGGGAGACTCCCTTGTTCTTTCCCTTGGACTTGTGGGCATTTTTCTGCACCATATTGGCAGCAGAACGTCCCTCGGTTCCTCCAGTGTGTTTGTCTTTTGCCCTCGCCTTCTCCTCAACATCCAGAGAGCCCATGATATTCTCGACAGAAAACTCATGCCTCTGATGTTTTAGAGAAGTGGCAAAGTTCCTCCATGAAGGGGGAAGCTTAGCGACAATGCATCCCGCGACAAACTTGTCCGGTAGCACACACTTGAGGAGCTCAAGTTCCTTTGCCATGATCTGTATCTCATGAGCCTGTTCTACTACAGATCGGTTCTCAACCATTCTGTAGTCATTGAACTGCTCCATAGCATACAGTTCACCTCCGGCATCGGCAGCACCAAACTTAGCGTCTAGTGCATCCCACAGTTCCTTCCCATTTCGTATGTGCAAATAAGCATCAACCAACTTGTCTCCAAGCACACTTAGGACGGCACCCACAAAGATTACGGTGGCATCCCCGAACGCTTTATCCTCTTCAGGAGTAAGCGGACCTCTGGGAATACCTTCCGCAACTCGGTGCACGCCCATAGCAGTGAGCCACAAGAGGGTCTTATTCTGCCATCTCTTGAAATGAGATCCCGTAAACGGGCTCGGTTTAAGCGCAGCAGCAAAACCAGACGGTGAAAATTGCATCGCGAAGATAAGGTTTTTGGATTGTTGGAATATTAGGCAATTTCCGTATGAGATTAATTACCGAAAGCAACATTACAGATGCACAAGCATACTTAACCACGCACATCAGACTAAGCACATGCATCAGATCTGAACATGGAACAAGTAGCAGTGCAAGGTAGGAGAGGAAAAGCACGTACATCGCGACCGGGAAGGTCGCACCAGCAGCAGCAGCACCACCACCATGGGTATTGTTGATGTCGCCCATGGTGTAGTCGGATCTGTCGATGAAGCAGCCGATCCGTCGAAGAAGAGCACGAACAGTAGCGAGCAGTCGCGCCGAGACGCTCCCCAAAAACCTTATCGCCCGTCTCCCGGTGCAGGATCTCAACGGACGGTGCAGGATCTCAACGGACGGAGTTTCGGAGGCCTGCTCTCCCGGACGGCTGTGCACGCAGTCGCCGGGATGGGGAACCAAGCAAAAATTTAGGCTTCCTTGAGTGTGTCTCGAACTCGAACTCGAGTCACGAAACGCGACGTGCGTGACGAGGCGGGCGGGCGGAGGAGGAGGAGTGCGCGAGGGCTCCTTCTATTCTCACTCACTTGGAATGACTAGAACATCAGCCCTTATATACCACTCCAACTCTCTTCCAACTAGCAATGTGGGACTAAACTTTGTCCCCAAGGCTGTCCCAAGCTGCCAACGTGATGGGCCTTGAGATTTCAGGAATTGTAGACTACATGGGCTGCCTTACTAGGCTGCAGCCCATCTACATTCAACATAGGATTCTCTTAATTATCAAGTTTTATATGTCACGCTTGATAATGTTTGGTATGCCACATGTTCTTTCTCAGTTTTGTTTTCCTCTCATTTTCTTCCATTCGTTGTGACTGAGGTGCTGCAAAGGTGAGATGACTAAAATGACACCACATCCTTTTTCAGGTTGACATTTTTTGTGCAGCAAAGGGAGAAACCATTGTGGGTTCATATAAACAGTTATTTTGTATGAAATTTCAATTAGTTGCACTGCCATGACTAATCTCAAGTTGTTGTACTAAAGGGATACTCAAGATTCTTATGCTGCTATACTGCTATTTGGTTTACAATATGTTGTGTAGCAAGTACTACATTTTGTGTACTACACCAAGATCGAATTTGATCCACTGCATTTGCATCCAAGGAAGGCCCAAAAATAAACTAAGGCAAATCGAAATATTTTCTCTCATGTAATATATTCCGTAACTCCACTCACATGCAGGTTGATGATACAAGTATGAAAGCCGCCTGCTAGCAGGCCACCTATCACCGAAAAAAATATGCACAGATTGTTGAATGCTCAAAATGTCACATTCACTTGAGCGTTAGCTGAGCATTTGATTTATGCCTTTTTGAGCTGTGAGCACTTTCAAGAGGTATAGGTAAATCCTCATAAAATTAATGTTTCAATAATATTCTTTTGCATGTCCATTTTATTCTGCTTTTGTCCGTTTGTGTGCTCTCTACTTATACTAGATTTTAAATAAATGTGCCAAGATACAATTATATTGGACACACAACCCGACGCCTTTTCTCCAGTTTGTATATACTGTATTGAAAATGCTTTATATTTTGTCATTGAAATTTCGCAGCAACGCGCGGGGTATCATCTAGTTTCTATTATTTGTAGGCACTGACTGGAGAACCAATCCAACTAGTACAATGATTTCAGATAATTTAACATGTTTAAAGTAATCTTCCAACTATTACGACGAGTACGTACACATTATCCGTGAATTTGGCAGCAACCACCACACTTGTAATTACTAAGAGATGAACACTATCTAGGAAGGGAAAAAAAATCCATTTTTTAGCTGAACCACTCGGCGAACTACCAGTTCTAGTTCCCCATTATCACCTCTGAAAATTTGACAAACGAATGTCACTACTCATGCTCCCATAATCACACAACGAAAGGATCCTAGATAAAATAGATGGATGCTTATGCAGTTCGTAGGTGGCGGGCTCGGCGTAGCTGGGGGACCCGTCTTTCCCGAGGTGCAGCAGCGCGCCGAAGCACACGCACCATGTGAAACCACATGGCGACGAGGAGTACCAGGAAGGACCGAACGCTGGGCAATGCAGATGCAGTATCATTCTTGTTCAAAAGTAATAATAAAAGGAAACAGAGACAAACAAACATGGATTACTATAATTTTCTTCCTACTGGTTATCAAAGGCAAACATTCCTTTTTGTAGTTTACTCATATGATTAAGGATATGTGATTCATTGCTCAAACACAACTCGGCATGCTACTGTCTTGGTTTCTTCTATTATCCAGCAGTAATCTTACGCAATTATTAACACAAAGTAATCTCAGGTACCTTGTGCACTAATGAGATTCATGGGGCAGCACTTGTCGCTCTTATAGCAGCACAAACTGATGAAATTATTTTCATAAATTCCTAATAATTCCAAAAAGGATGCAATGTACTTATCGATCATGATTGGCAAGATTTTTCTCTCCATTTATTCCTATTGTTTTAGTACATTTCAAATGCAATGCAGCCCACCACAAAACAATGCATGATTGGCAAGAAATTACATGGAGCATGTCGGTGTCTTCTTCATGGACTTCCTCCCACCTCCAAGCACCACTTCATCGGCCTCCTCCCACCTTCTGCACCACCTTTGAGATGGCATGGGCAGTGCACCTCGATGACAACCAGACCTGCTCCCGGAACCGCGTGGTGTGGGACGAGGATGGCGCCATCGATCTTGCATCCACCCCGAGGCCAAGGGCCAAGGCCGCCACCACTGGGATAGTATTGGGGAAGGGGCGGCGTACAGGGGTAGGTCTACATACGTCATGCCGACCGGAGGGGGCGAGGCGACGGTGGCGTCGGAGTTGGGGAACAGAAGGGAAGGGAGGCGACACCTCTCGCAGTCACCGAAGAACGAGGATACGATTCTTCCCTTGCCCTCTGCGATAGGAAGATGATGGGCTTGGACCGGTCTATTGGGCTGGGTCGTCTATTAGGCTAGGCCCGTCTACGGTATTTTTTCTGAGGTGCGAAAATTGCCACCGGTCATACTACTCAACTTTTGGACAGTGGTATGAAAATTTTTGAGCCATTGGATGGACCAAAATAAAAGGCTGTCATTCACTTGAGGGTACCACAAAAGAATCCTATTTCTATGCATTAGTTAACAGTATAACTTGCGTATTTAGAAGCATCTACAACGATTTGGGAGCCGAGCCTAAACCGTCAAATTAGTCCATCTAATGGTCGTAGACTAGAGACTAATTCTCGAACTGACATTACCCGCATGTTTCCTCGATTGATTCCGTTAAAATGCCTATTTTCGTAATAAGGCTTCTACTCCCGAAATCGTTGTTTACAATTATTTTTCAATTAGTCCACCTTTTTGAGCTATTTTTTTTCCTTTTTCATGTTTACAATTCTGTTTTGAAAAACTAACGTTTTTCTGTTTCTAAAATTTGTTCAAAATTTTCTATCTATAGATTTTAGATTTTATAAATGTACGATTTTAAGTTTTTTTCAAAATTTGACAAACGTTCGAAATTCAAAATTTGTTTAAAATTCGAAAATCATTCGAAAAACAAAATCTATTCGAAAATTTGGAAATCATTTAAAATTCGAAAATAATTCAAATTTCAAAAATTCGTTCAAAACTTGAACATTCGTTTAAATTTTAAAATTGTTCAAATTTCAAAATTCGTTCAACTTTCGAATATGAATATTTTTCAAACTTGAACATTTTTCAAATTTGAAAATTTTCAAAAATTATTGTTGAAAAGAAAAATAAAACGATAAAACAAAACACATGAAAACAGAACATAAAATAAAAAGGAAAACCGAAAGAAAAACCTCAAAAGACCAACAGAAACAGAAGAAAACGAAAAAAAAACGCAGCAAACAAAAACCCAATAAGTGATATATGGACCAGGCCCATGTCCGGGGGAGATTGTGCGGCGATCCCTATACACCGACCTGGTCGGTGTGGGAGCGCTCCTATTTGACGCTTTTAGCGTCAAGTAGAGAGGAGATGCATGCTCTACTCTGGCTGCTGTGGGCTTGGCGCATTTAATGTTTTTTCCGATTTCTTCACGTGTTCGGACACATGACCCAATTTGTACTGTTTTGCTGATTTCTTCACGGTTGTTTTGCTCGCAAAACCCAGGTTAGCTATTTCGTTAGTACTCATAGAAAAAAGTTGGCACTGCACATGATAATATGGCCAGCAAGAAAATGTTAATGAACTTACAGTGCAAAAATTGTTTGCGTATCTCCACATCAAATATTGTTCACATCATTGAACTTTTCAAATATTTTTTTAAATTAATATTCAAGGTGACACCAAAAATATTTATAGAGTTAAAAAAGGTTCATGGTGTTTAAGAAATGTTCACGAGGTCGTAAAAAATATTCATACTGTTCAAAAAGAATGTTCACGCTGTCAAAAAAATGTTTGCACACAATTAAAAAATTGTTCGTCGGTCTAAAGAAATCTCAGATAATTCAGAAAGATTTTTCACGAGTTCAAAAAAATAACTTGTAAGTGAGGAAGAAAAATGTTCACTCGGGTTAGAAAAATCAAGAGTTTAAAAAATGTCTGGAAAATTCAAATAATTGTCCACTAGTTCGAAAATGTTCACCCGAATTAAAAAAAAGAGTTCAAAAAATGTTCAGGCAATTCAAATAATTATCCACCGATTTTCAAGAAATGTTCACGCGGTACAAAATATTTTTTCTAGGAGAACAATGTTTGTGTAATTGTACAAAAAAATATTTATAAGGTTTTTAAAGAAAAAAAGGAGCAAAACATAAAAAATAAAGGAGACAAAAGAAAATAAAATGAAAAATAAAATGCTCGCGCTTTTGGGAAAAAGAGAGAGGATGAAACAAACGCTGAGTACATGTTATGTAGAACAAAGAGCAAAGTCTGAAAAAAACCCTGAAGTGGTAGATGGTGTTGGAATCGAACCCTAGACTATCAATCCCTGAAATGAGCACCCTCAACTCACTGATCCCGGCTTAATCTTGAATGATGCTGGTTTCCAAACGCTGGGATTTTGACGTGGCAAAGTTGAGGCTGGGAAGGGAGTGCATGTTTATTGGGCCGAGCCTGTACCTGCAACCCATTTTTCTCGGAGATATATACACCCTGCTGCAATCGCTCTGTTTTAGCTGTGCCCCGTGATAACTCCTCTTCCCTACTTCCGCGGCAACAACCATGGCGCAGAGTGGATGATCGTGGCTGCGCGGCGACGACTGATACGTCTCAAACGTATCTATAATTTCTTATGTTCCATGCTACTTTATTGATGATACCTACATGTTTTATACACATTATATGTCATTATTATGCGTTTTCCGGAACTAACCTATTGACGAGATGCCGAAGGCCAGTTGTTGTTTTCTGCTGTTTTTGGTTTCAGAAATCCTAGAAAGGAAATATTCTCGAATCGGAAAATAAAGACCCAACATCCTATTTTCCCGGACGCTTCAGAGCACGAAGAAGGGCCGAGGGGAGCCAGAGGGGCCCACCCCACAGGCGGCGCGGCCGGGGTGGGCGCGCGCCTATGGTGTGGGCACCCCGTGGCCCCTCCGACTCCGTCTCTTCGCCTATTTAGTCGTCCTGACCTAAAAACACCGATACGGAGGACGAAACCCGAGAAAACCTTCCAGAGCCGCCGCCATCGCGAAATCAAGATTCGGGGGACAGAAGTCTGTTCGGCACGCCGCCGGGCGGGGAATTGCCCCCGGAGTCATCTCCACCGCCGTCTTCACCGCCATCTTCACCGCCATCGCTGTCCCCATGATGAGGAGGGAGTAATTCACCCCGGGGCTGAGGGCTCCGCTGTAGCTATGTGGTTCATCTCTCTCTTTATGTGATATAGTTGAATATCATCTATGTGCTACTCTAGTGATGTTATTAAAGTACTCTATTCCTCCTGCACTATGTAATGGTGACAGTGTGTGCCTCGTGCAGTACTTGGTGTAGGCTATGATTGTGATCTCTTGTAGATTATGAAGTTAACTATTGCTATGATAAGTATTGACGTGATCTATGCCTCCTTCATGGCGTGATGGTGATAGTGTGCATGCTATGTTAGTTCTTGGTGTAATTATGTTGATCTATCTTGCACTCTAAGGTTATTTAAATATGAACATTGAATTGTGGAGCTTGTTAACTCCGGCATTGAGGGTTCGTGTAATCCTACGCAATGTGTTCATCATCCAACAAAAGGGTGTAGAGTAGTCCTATTATGTGATCATTGTTGAGAGTGTCCACTAGTGAAAGCAGGATCCCTAGGCCTTGCTTCCAAGCATCGAATCTCCGTTTGTTTACTGTTTTGTTGCATGTTTACTCGCTGCCATATTTTATTCAGATTGCTATTACCACTCATATACATCCATATTACTTGTATTTCACTATCTCTTCGCCGAACTAGTGCACCTATACACCTGACAAGTGTATTTGGTGTGTTGGGGACACAAGAGACTTCTTGCTTTGTGATTACAGGGTTGCTTGAGAGGGATATCTTTGACCTCTTCCTCCCTGAGTTTGATAAACCTTGGGTGATCCACTTAAGGGAAACTTGCTGCTGTTCTACAAACCTCTGCTCTTGGAGGCCCAACACTGTCTACAAGAATAGAAGCACCCGTAGACATCAATCACTTTTCTGGCGCCGTTGCCGGGGAGGAAAGGTAAAAGGTACTCACACTCCGGATCTCGGCTACCAAGCTATTTTCCGGCGCCGTTGTAAGTACTCGAAGCTATTTCCTTTAGATCCTGCAATTGCATCTTTTTGTTTCTTGTTTTTATTTTCACTAGTTAGGCATAATGGAAAACAACAAAAAAATTGGTGAGCTTTTTAATCTTTTTCCTAATTTAGAATTGTTTGATGCGAAAATTAAAAAACCTATGGAACCTTATTTACATGATAGTAGCAATGTTATTAGTATGAATGCAATTACTGCTAATGCTATGAAGAAGTCTAAGCTTGGGGAAGCTGGTTTTTGTGATCTTTTTAGCTTCCCATCTTTAGGGGAGAAAATTTGCTCGATAATATTTTATCTCCCATATGCGATAACTCTAATGATGCTTCTGATATTTTAAATCCACCTGCTGAAAGTATTCCTTACAAGATACCTATGAAAATTATTGAACGTGTTATGGATAACCGCTATGAAGGGGATGGAACTGTCCATCCTGGAATCATTTACTGTTTTTGCATGAATTATGCGGGTTATTCAAGTGTGCAGGTATTTCAATGGATGAAGTTAGAAAGAAATTATTTGTTATGTCGCTATCTGGTGAAGCGGCGCATTGGTATAAACTGCTGAAGGACGGGCGCTCTCTTGATTGGAAGGATATTATGCCTCTATTTTGTTCTAAGTTCTATCCTCCAAGTGAAATTCACAAAGATCGAAACCGTATATATAATTTTTGGCCTCATGATGGAGAGAATATTGCCCAAGCATGGGAGAGATTGAAGTCCTTAATGCTCAAATGCCCCAATCATGAGTTTCCAGGTAATATCATCATTGATAATTTCTATGCAAGACTTTCTTTTCAGATAAAACCTTGTTGGATACTTCTTACTGGATCATTCACACGCAATAAGGAAGAGTTTAAATGGGACCTTCTTAATCGGATTCAGGAGAACGCTGAAGATTGGGAGAACAACAAAGGTGAAGAGTCAGGTATAAATTATGATTATGAATGCATTGAAACTTTTATGGATACTGATAAATTTCGAGATATGAGTGCTACTTATGGTCTTGACTCTCAAGTTGCTGCAAATCTTTATAAAGCCTTTGCTTCTCATTTAGAATTGCCTAAAAAGAATTTTGATAAGTATCATGAACCTTTTAAAGAGGCTTGCATGAAGAATGACATTGTTGTTAATGATTGCAATAAGCATGCTCAAACTCCTAAGAATGCTATTTCCTATAAGCATGTTAATTTTTGTGGAATGCATAGACCTTGTGGAATTAATCAAATCGAAGATGAATATTGTATCCATCATAGGAATGAAAAAACTAGGAAGTGGTCTAGGGCTCTAGATGATCTAGGTAAAAAAGTTTGTGCCCTCTATCCTTTTATTTGTGAAGTTTGCCATGAAGTGGGTCATTTTAATTTTCAATGCCCCTCCAATGATAATTTGAACCCAATGAGTGCTGCAAATTTGTATTGTGATGATGAAATTACTCCTAATCAACATGATGAACTTACTTTATTTTTGTGGTGTGAAGAGCTCTCAAGAAAAATCTCTTTGTTACATATGAGTGATCTTGATATTGATGATGTCCTGCATGGGTGTTTTTCTTATTGCATTGATAATAGCCATACAAATACTTACATACAAAATATTTTAGAAGATGACACCTTGCCAAAATATGATAGGACCGCTGTGTGTTTTCAACTAATTAATGAAAAGGAGGGATCCTCCCAAGTTTCTTCTATTGTTTCTAAAAGAAAATCAGGTTATGCGGACAAGCCACCCTTCAAGCCTCTTCCTCCTAAAGAAGGGAACGAGGAGAAGGAAGAGAAGAAGAAGAAGAAGAAGAAGAAGGAGAATAAAAAGAAAGAGGTAACGGCGTATCCCCGCGTGAATGAGATAACGCTAGGTAACCGTAAGTATGTTGCTCCTAATGATTATTGTGATAATGAATCTGAATACGATGATCTTCCTATGCCCTTTACATACATTAGCGATCATGATTTGAATGAGCACACTACTTTTGATATTACAAATCTCTGGGAAACTAATTCTGAAAATGATAATAATTGCCATAGTGTCAGTGCTATCCATGCTTCCTCCCATAATGATATAGAAAGCTCTAAGCTTGGGGAAGAGGTGTTTGAAAATCCTTTTGCTACTGGTCATTATGTTCTTGATACATCTCCTTCTAATAACAATGATGGTATGGTCATAGATAAATCGACTGTGAAAGATAACTATTCTATTTCTTATGATGACACTGTGCCTCCGATCTTTGATGATTATTATAAAGAATGCTATGATATAGGCTATAACTATCCTTATGAAACTTGTCATAGTCATGATTGGATTACCAAAAACAATTCTTTTAATATGCAACTTGTTTACCACGTTCAAATTCTTGATAATAATCTTGCTCCAATTACTATTAATGAGAATAACTCTTCTTATGCCAAAATTAATGATATTTCTATGCATATGAACCATGATAAGAATGTTTTAAGTGATGGGTATATTGTGGATTTCATCAATGATGCTACTGAAAGTTATTATGAGAAAGGGAAATATGGTTATATGCATCTTAATAATATTAAGTTTCCCCTCTTCATGTTGAGAATCTTGAAGTTACTCGTGTTTTATCCTCTTATGCTTGTCACTTTGTTCTTCATGAATTCATTTGTGTACAAGATTCCTTTGCATAGGAAGTGTGTTAGACTCAAATGCTCTCTTTTGCCTCAACTTTTATTTCTTGCGAGTGCATCATTAAAACTGCTAAGCCCATCTTAATGGCTATAAAGAAAGAACTTCTTGGGAGATAACACATGTGTTATTTTGCTACAAGTACTTTGTTTTATATTTGTGTCTTGGATGTTGTTTACTACTGTAGCAACCTCTCATTATCTATTTTTATTGCATTTTTGTGCCAAGTAAAGTCTTTGATAGAAAGGTTGATACTAGATTTGGATTACTGCGCAGAAACAGATTTCTTGCTGTCACGAATCTGGGCCTAATTCTCTGTAGGTAACTCAGAAAATTATGCCAATTTACGTGAGTGATCCTCAGATATGTAAGCAACCTTCATTCAATTTGAGCATTTTCATCTGAGCAAGTCTGGTGCCATTTTAAAATTCGTCTTTACGGACTGTTCTGTTTTGACAGATTCCTTTTATTTCACATTGCCTCTTTTTCTGTGTTGGATGGATTTCTTTGTTCCATTAACTTTCAGAAGCTTTGTGCAATGTCCAGAAGTGTTAAGAATGATTGTGTCACCTCTGAACATGTGAGTTTTTGATTATGCACTAACCCTCTAATGAGTTGTTTTGAGTTTGGTGTGGAGGAAGTTTTCAAGGGTCAAGAGAGGAGGATGATATACTACGATCAAGAAGAATGAAAAGTCTAAGCTTGGGGATGCCCCGGTGGTTCATCCCTGCATATTTCAAGAAGACTCAAGCATCTAAGCTTGGGGATAACCAAGGCATCCCCTTCTTCATCGACAAAGTATCAGGTTCCTTCTCTTGAAACTATATTTTTATTCGGTCACATCTTATGTACTTTACTTGGAGCGTATGTATGTTTTTGTTTTTGTTTTTGTTTGAATAAATGATTGTTTGGGAGAGAGACACGCTCCGCTGGTTCGTATGAACACATGTGTTCTTAGCTTTTAATTTTCATGGCGAAGGTTGAAACTGCTTCGTTAATTGTTATATGGTTGGAAATGGGAAATGCTACATGTAGTAATTGGTATAATGTCTTGAATAATGTGATACTTGGAAATTGTTGTGCTCATATAGATCTTGTTTAAGCTCTTGCATCATGTACCTTGTACCCATTAATGAATAATTACATAGAGCTTGTTAAAATTTGGTTTGCATGATTGGTCTCTCTAAGTCTAGATATTTTCTGGTTGAGGTGTTTGAACAACAAGGAGACGATGTAAAGTCTTATAATGCTTACAATATGTTTATATGTGAGTCTTGCTGCACCATTTTATACTTGAGTTTGCTTCAAATAACCTTGCTAGCCTAAACCTTGTATAGAGAGGGAATACTTCTCATGCATCCAAATACTTGAGCCAATATTCATGCCATTTGTGTCCACCATACCTACCTACTACATGGTATTTCTCCGCCATTCCAAAGTAAATTGCTTGAGTGCTACCTTCAAACCATTCGAAACTTATCACCTCTGATTTGTGTCAATGTTTAATAGCTCATGAGGAAGTATGTGGTGTTTATCTTTCAATCTTGTTGGGCAACTTTCACCAATGGACTAGTGGCTTCATCCGCTTATCCAATAATTTTGCAAAAAGAGCTGGCAATGGGATTCCCAGTCCCAAATTAATTAACAAAAATAGACACTCCTCCATGGTATGTGATTGTTGGACGGCACCCGAAGGATTCGGTTAGCCATGGCTTGAGAAAGCAAAGGTGGGGAGGAGTGTCATCTAAATAAAACTAAAATAAAAAGGCACTCCTTCATGGTATGAGATTGTTGGCAGGCACCCGAGGATTCGGTTAGCCATGGTTTGTGAAAGAAAGGTTGGAAGGAGTGCCACCCAAAAATAAAATAAAATGGGAGCCACTCTTTGAAGGTTTGTCTGGCAAGGGGGTTAGAGTGCCCACTACCATTCGTTGACAACAACAAACGCCTCTCAAAACTTTACTTTTATGCTCTCTATATGTTTTCAAAATCAAAGCTCTAGCACAAATATAGCAATCGATGCTTTCCTCTTTGAAGGGCCATTCTCTTTTACTTTATTGTTGAGTCAGTTTACCTATTCTTTCTATCTTAGAAGCAAACACTTGTGTAAATTGTGTGCATTGATTCTTACATGTTTACCTATTGCACTTGTTATATTACTTTGTGTTGACAATTATCCATGAGATATACATGTTAAAGTTGAAAGCAACCGCTGAAATTTATATCTTCCTTTGTGTTGTTTCAAAGCTTTCTACTAAGAATTTATTGCTTATGAGTTAACTCTTATGCAAGACTTATTGATGCTTGTCTTGAAAGTATTATTCATGAAAAGTCTTTGCTATATGATTCATTTGTTTACTCATTATCTTCATCATTGCTTCGAATCTCTGCATTCATCTCATGTGCTTTACAATAGTATGATCAAGGTTATGATGGCATGTCACTTAAGAAATTATCATTGTTATCGTTTACCTACTCGAGGCGAGTAGGAACTAAGCTTGGGGATGCTTGATACGTCTCAAACGTATCTATAATTTCTTATGTTCCATGCTACTTTATTGATGATACCTACATGTTTTATACACATTATATGTCATTATTATGCGTTTTCCGGAACTAACCTATTGACGAGATGCCGAAGGGCCAGTTGCCGTTTTCTGCTGTTTTTTGTTTCAGAAATCCTAGAAAGGAAATATTCTCGGAATCGGACGAAATAAAGACCCAACATCCTATTTTTCCCGGAGCTTCGAAGAAGGGCCGGAGGGCCGGGAGGGCCCCACCCCACGGGCGGCGCGGCCAAGGGGGTGGGCGCGCCCCCTATGGTGTGGGCACCCCGTGGCCCCTCCGACTCCGTCTCTTCGCCTATTTAGTCGTCCCTGACCTAAAAACACCGATACGGAGGACGAAACCCGAGAAAACCTTCCCGAGCCGCCGCCATCGCGAAATCAAGATTCGGGGACAGAAGTCTCTGTTACGGCACGCAGGGCGGAATTGCCCTGATCTTCACCGCCGTCTTCACCGCCATCGCTGTCCCCATGATGAGGAGGGAGTAATTCACCCCCGGGGCTGAGGGCTCCGTTGTAGCTATGTGGTTCATCTCTCTCTTTATGTGATCTAGTTGAATATCATCTATGTGCTACTCTAGTGATGTTATTAAAGTACTCTATTCCTCCTGCACTGTGTAATGGTGACAGTGTGTGCCTCGTGCAGTACTTGGTGTAGGCTATGATTGTGATCTCTTGTAGATTATGAAGTTAACTATTGCTATGATAAGTATTGACGTGATCTATGCCTCCTTCATGGCGTGATGGTGATAGTGTGCATGCTATGTTAGTTCTTGGTGTAATTATGTTGATCTATCTTGCACTCTAAGGTTATTTAAATATGAACATTGAATTGTGGAGCTTGTTAACTCCGGCATTGAGGGTTCGTGTAATCCTACGCAATGTGTTCATCATCCAACAAAAGGGTGTAGAGTAGTCCTATTATGTGATCATTGTTGAGAGTGTCCACTAGTGAAAGCAGGATCCCTAGGCCTTGCTTCCAAGCATCGAATCTCCGTTTGTTTACTGTTTTGTTGCATGTTTACTCGCTGCCATATGTTATTCAGATTGCTATTACCACTCATATACATCCATATTACTTGTATTTCACTATCTCTTCGCCGAACTAGTGCACCTATACACCTGACAAGTGTATTTGGTGTGTTGGGGACACAAGAGACTTCTTGCTTTGTGATTACAGGGTTGCTTGAGAGGGATATCTTTGACCTCTTCCTCCCTGAGTTCGATAAACCTTGGGTGATCCACTTAAGGGAAACTTGCTGCTGTTCTACAAACCTCTGCTCTTGGAGGCCCAACACTGTCTACAAGAATAGAAGCACCCGTAGACATCAACGACGCAGCAGACGACCAAGCAAAGTTAACTCATCTACCAAATCCCCTGCCTATTGGTTCCAATCAGTAAAAGATGGTTCGGTTTATATGGGTTAAAATCCATTGCATATATTCTGCGAACTCTGGGTTTTTGGGTTTAGCTGCGGGAGGAAATCTGCAAAATTTCGGGCATGAATAATTCAGTTTGGTTGAATTGGAACTGAACATCTGCATCTGTCGAGGGTACTCCTCGGCAATGCCCTCCATATGGGGCTTAGGGTAGCGATTTACCCAGGTTCGGGGCCCTCGATAAGGTAAAACCCTTACGTTTCTGCCTGTCTGATCTTGATTATGAAAATATCGAGTTACAATGGGGTGCCAAAGGTTTCGGCTCTGATCTCGTCGAGAGTCTAAGTTCTGCAGGGACCTAGCTCTAGACTTATGGTGGCTATGGTTGCTAAGATTGCGCGTGTCCTCGGCAGCCCTCTCCTGTCCCTTATATTGGGAGCCATGTCTCAAGAGATCTGTCCGGTACGACTAGGTTACAAAGAGTCCTAGTTCTAAACTTTCCTTTTATTTTTCGTCTCCTTGCCCTGCTCTTCAAGAATCCACCTTGAGAACCGACGCTATGGCCCACCTGGCCTTCGGGTGTCTTCATGGGCCTCCGGTTGGGCTGCAAGGGGTAGCTCGATAATATTTACCCGAAGGGTAATGCCCACGTCAGTAGCCCACGAGTGTCTAGCCGAAAATATTTCGGGTAGAGACTAAAGCATGCCTCTGCCGAATGTTCACTTCATCCGACAAATGTTGTTCTCCTTGTAACAGTACCATCTTCTTCTATCGGGTGGGCGTCCAGCGCTCCCGATGGGAGTAGCCCCCGAGTCTAAGTACGGATGCTTGCAACCGTGCATAGACTCAAGTTGTACTACTCGAATGCTTTCTTCTGCCGAAGCTTTCTGCAGGTCTTCATAGATCATCCGATACATTTATATCGGGGCTTCAATTTTTCAAGCAAGATTCAGTACGTAAAGGATATCGAGTAACGTGTCCAGCTTTGCTGGTTAACTGCCAATGGCAAAACAACGTTACCCTACATAGAATTAAGTCCCCGGGCATGATCCTGGAGTGCAAAAAACTTTCGTCGGGTGTGCATCAGCACTCCCGATGGGAGTAGCCCCCGAGTCTGGCGCGGGTGCTTGCAACCAAGTGCAGACTTAGGCCAAACGGTCTAAATATTTCAATCTTTCTGTAGATACTCTTGAAATGCTCCTCCTTGCAGTTGAGTCTTCGATTCTGGAATATATCGGGTGCGCGTCCAGCGCTCCCGATGGGAGTAGCCCCCGAGTCTAGGTACGGATGCTTGCAACCGTGCGTAGACTCAAGTTGTACTATCCGACGGTTTTAATTTTTCTTCGGATGCTCCTTATGGACTCGACATTTTTCATGACATCATTAATGACGTTGCCACTGCCGTGGTTTGATTGACGGGACGTGACCTGACGGGCCCACCCTACTTCTGCGCGGTCAGTTTTAGGAAATGACTAGTGCTTGTGCATTGACCAAAGCGCCTCCTCGATTTCCGCGCGTAGTGGGAGTAATGGGCCGCCGGTTCCGTTCTCCTGACACGTGTATAACTTGATCTTCGTCCATCTCCCACGATAGTTTTAGAGTTATGGCCACGATTTCCCAACAGCTTGTGCTATAAATAAGAGGCCTTTCCATCATTTTTACTTTTCACGCTTCCATACTGCTCATCTTCCTCCTCAACCTTTTCTCTCGCCTCTGTTCCTGGTCCCAAGAGCTCGAGACGCCATCGGCAAGAAGAAGGGAACCGGCGAGGCAGGTTCCGCATCTGGTGTGAGCAAGGCCAGCCGCGATTGGTACGCCTCCACCATCTCCAATCGTGATGTGAACAAGCTGCACACTCTGTAACTTGTGTATCACGAAACCCTCGGCCCCGCCTCCTATATAAGGGGGAGTCGAGGGACAAAGAAAGGATCGATTCATTGTTTTCCAGACAACCCTAGTTTTCATAGCAGTCGTGTACTTTCCGGCTGAAACCTTCGAGATCTACTTGCCCTCTACCTAAGCACACCCAGTACAACCAAGGGAAGGTGTGATGCGTATAGAAGCAAGTTTCCCTCAGTATGAAACCAAGGTTTATCGAACCAGTAGGAGTCAAGGGCCACATGAAGGTTGTTGGTGGAGGAGTGTAGTGCGGCGCAACACCAGTGATTCCGGCGCCAACGTGGAACCTGCACAACACAATCAAGATACTTTGCCCCAACGTAACAGTGAAGTTGTCAATCTCACTGGCTTGCTGAAAACAAAGGATTAAACGTAAGGTGTGGAAAATGATGTTTGTTTGCGAACAACAACAGAGAACAGAGATTGCAGTAGATTGTATTTCAGATGTAAAAGAATGGACCGTGGTCCACAGTTCACTAGTGGTGTCTCTCCAATAAGATAAATAACATGCTGGATGAACAAATTACAGGTGGGCAATTGACAAATAAAGATTCATATACATATCATGATGATCACTATGAGATTTAATCAGGGCATTACGACAAAGAACATAGACCGCCATCCAGCATGCATCTATGCCTAAAAAGTCCACCTTCGGGTTAGCATCCGCACCCTCCAGTATTAAGTTGCAAACAAGACAATTGCATTAAGTATGGTGCGTAATGTAATCAACACAAATATCCTTAGACAAAGCATTGATGTTTTATCCCTAGTGGCAACAGCACATCCACAACCTTAGAACTTTCTGTCACTGTCCCAGATTCAATGGAGGCATGAACCCACTATCGAGCATAAATACTCCCTCTTGGAGTTACAAGTATCAACTTGGCTAGAGCGTCTACTAGCAACGGAGAGCATGCAAGAACATAAACAACACATATATGATAGATCAATAATCAACTTGACATAGTATTCCATATTCATCGGATCCCACCAAACACAACATGTATCATTACAAATAGATGATCTTGATCATGTTAGGCAGCTCACAAGATCTAAACATGATAGCACAAGAGGAGAAGATAACCATCTAGCTACTGCTATGGACCCATAGTCCAAGGATGAACTAGTCACGCATCAATCCGGAGGCGGGCATGGTGATGTAGAGCCCTCCGGTGATGATTCCTCTCTCCGGCAGGGTGCCGGAGGCGATCTCTGAATCCCCGAGATGGGATTGGCGGTGGCGGCGTCTCTGGAAGTATTTCCGTACTGTGGCTCTGTGTAATAGGGTTTTCGCGACGGAGAGTTTAAGTAGGCGGAAGGGCAACGCAGGGGGGCTCACGAGGGCCCACACCATAGGGCGGCGCGGGCCCCTCCTTGGCCCGCCCTTGTGGTGTCGCCACCTCGTGGCCCCACTTCGTATCCCCTTCGGTCTTCTGGAAGCTCCGTGGAAAAATAAGACCCTGGGCGTTGATTTCGTCCAATTCCGAGAATATTTCCTTTGTAGGATTTCTGAAACCAAAAACAACAGAAAACAGCAACTAGCGCTTCGACATCTTGTTAATAGGTTAGTGCCGGAAAATGCATCAAAACATCATAAAGTGTGAACAAAACATGTAGGTATTGTCATAAAACTAGCATGGAACATAAGAAATTATAGATACGTTGGAGACGTATCAAGCATCCCCAAGCTTAGTTCCTACTCGCCCTCGAGTAGGTAAACGATAACAACAATAATTTCTGAAGTGACATGCTACCAACATAATCTTGATCAACATTAATGTAAATCATATGAGATGAATGGAGTGATTCAAAGCAATAGATTTCTAACAAAAGATAATGACTAAACAACTGAATCATATAGCAAAACTTTTCATGAATAGTACTTTCAAGACAAGTACCAAAAAGACTTGCATAAGAGCTAACTCATAAAGAAATAGATTCAAAGTAGAAGGCATTGAAGCAACACAAAGGATGATTAAGTTTCAGCAGTTGCTTTCAACTTGTAACATGTATATCTCATGGATAATTGTCAACATAAAGTAATATAACAAGTGCAATAAGTTAAAATGTAAGAATCAATGCACACAGTTGACACAAGTGTTTGCTTCTAGGATAGAAACAAGTAGGTAAACTAACTCAACATAAAGTAAAAGAATGGCCCTTCGCAGAGGGAAGCATGGATTACTATTTTTGTGCTAGAGCTTTTTATTTTGAAAACATAGAAACAATTTTGTCAACGGTAGTAATAATTCATATGTGTTATGCATAATACTTCCTACAAGTTGCAAGCCTCATGCATAGAATACCAATAGTGCCCGCACCTTGTCCTAATTAGCTTGGATTTACATGGATTATCATTGCATAACATATGTTTCAACCAAGTGTCACAAAGGGGTACCTCTATGCCGCCTGTACAAAGGTCCAAGGAGATAAATCGCATTTGATTTCTCGTTTTTAATAGATCTCAACTTAGGACATCCATACGGGACAACATAGAAAACAGATAATGGACTCCTCTTTAATGCATAAGCATTCAACAACAGATAATGTTCTCATAAGAGATTGAGGATGAATGTCCAAACTGAAAACTTCCACCATGATACATGGCTTTGGTTAGCGGCCCAATGTTCTTCTCTAACATATGCATACTCAAACCATTTGATCATGATAAATCACCCTTACTTCAGACAAGACGAACATGCATAGCAACTCACATGATATTCAACAAAGGTGTAAAAAGTTGATGGCGTCCCCAGAAACATGGTTACCGCTCAACAAGCAACTTATAAGAACTAAAACACATAGCTACATATTCATCACCACAATAGTTTTTAAGCTATTTTCCCATGAGCTATATATTGCAAAGACAAAGGAATTAAATTTTAAAGGTAGCACTCAAGTAATTTACTTTGGAATGGCAGAAAAATACCACATAGTAGGTAGATATGGTGGACACAAATGGCATAGGTTTTGGCTCAAGGTGTTTGGATGCACGAGAAGCATTTCCTCTCAGTACAAGGTTTTGGCTAGCAAGGTTGTTTAAAGCAAACACAAGTATGAACAGGTATAGCAAAACTTACACAAGAACATATTGCAAGCATTATAAGACTCTACAATGTCTTCCTTGTTGTTCAAACACTTTTACCAGAAAATATCTAGACCTTAGAGAGACCAATCATGCAAACCAAATTTCAACAGGCTCTATGGTAGTTCTCCACTAATAGATTTAACTACATGATGCAAGAGCTTAAACATGATCTATGAGAGCTCAAAACAATTGCCAAGTATCAAATTATTCAAGACCATATGAAGCATTTTCTGGTTCCAACCAAATACCAATCAACGAAGCAATTTTCAGCCTTCGCCATGAACATTAAAGCATAACTAAGAACACAAGTGTTCCATATGAAAAAGCGGAGCGTAATATCTCCAATACAAGGATTGTGGGATCCAACTTTATTCAAACCAAAACAAAAATAAAAGCAAACAGACGCTCCAAGTAAAGAACATAAGATGTGATGGAATAAAAATATAGTTTCACTAGAAGTGACCTGATAAGTTGTCGATGAAGAAGGGGATGCCTTGGGCATCCCCAAGCTTAGATGCTTGAGTGTTCTTAAAATATGCAGGGATGAACCACGGGGCATCCCCAAGCTTAGACTTTTCACTCTTCTTGATCATATTGTATCATCCTCTTCTCTTGACCCTTGAAAACTTCATCCACACCAAACTTAAAGCAAACTCATTAGAGGGTTAGTGCATAATCAAAAATTCACATATTCAGAGGTGACATAATCATTCTTAACACTTCTGGACATTACACAAACCCACATAAGCTTTCTCCTTAAACTTAAGAGAAGAAAAAGTTGAACCCAAGGTTCCCATAGCTTTTTCAAGTTCACTAATCCTATTGGTTTGATTATCTTGAACAACACAAGTTTCTAGGACAACAATTCTTTCATCAATTCCTCCTAGGGATTTATCAAGTTTATCAGTATTATCAAATAGCACTCCCAATTTAGTTTCAACACTTGGAATTTTTTTCTCTATGGCTTCCAACTTTTTCATGACATCCTCAAGAGAGATTTCAATTTTAACTTCATTAACAGGTGGCGTTCCTACTAGACTCTCAATGATGCAGCTAGCTTCTAAAGCAGGAGTACCTAGGAAATTACCTCCCGAAAGAGTATCAAGAACATACCTATTCCAGCTAGATAGGCCAACATAAAAGTTCCTAAGAAGGATAATAGTGGAGTGTTTCTTAATGCACCTATGATGAGCATTACTAATTCTGTACCAAGCATCTTTAAAACTTTCTCCACCTTGTTGCTTAAAAGAACGAACTTCAACTTCAGGATTACTCATTTTACTAGCAATAAAAGTAAACTAAGCAAGTAGAATAAAGTAAAGATAAGTAACTAATTTTTTTGTGTTTTTGATATAGAGCAAGTAAACAAGACAGTAAGTAAAGCAACTATTTTTTTGTGTTTTTGGATATAAAGAAAACAAGACAGTAAATAAAGTAAAGTAAAGCAAGACAAAAACAAAGTAAAGAGATTGGTGGAGACTCCCCTTGCAGCGTGTCTTGATCTCCCCGGCAACGGCGCCAGAAAACAATCTTGATACGCGTGATGCACACGTCCGTTGGGAACCCCAAGAGGAAGGTGTGATGCGCACAAAGAAGTTTTCCCTCAGAAAGAAACTGAGGTTATCGAACCAGTAGGAGTCAAGAAGCACGTGAAGGTTGTTAGTGGAGGAGTGTAGTGCGGCGCAACACCAGTGAAACCGGCGCCAATGTGGAACCTACACAACACAATCAAGATACTTTGCCCCAACGTAACAGTGAGAGTGTCAATCTCACCGGCTTGCTGAAAACAAAGGATTAAACGTATCGAGTGGAAGATGATGTTTGCTTGCAAAGTACAGTAAAGAACAATGATTGCAGTAGATTGTATTCAGATGTAAAAGAATGGACCGGGGTCCACAGTTCACTAGTGGTGTGATGCGCGTAGATGTACACGTCCGTTGGGAACCCCAAGAGGAAGGTGTGATGCGCACAGTAGCAAGTTTTCCCTCAGAAAGAAACCAAGGTTATCAAACCAGTAGGAGCCAAGAAGCACGTGAAGGTTGTTGGTGGAGGAGTGTAGTGCGGCGCAACACCAGTGAAACCAGCGCCAACGTGGAACCTGCACAACACAATCAAGATACTTTGCCCCAACGTAACAGTGATGTTGTCAATCTCACCGGCTTGCTAAAAACAAAGGATTAAGCGTATCGAGTGGAAGATGGTGTTTGTTTGCAAAGAACAGTAAAGAACAATGATTGCCGTAGAATGTATTCAGATGTAAAAGAATGGACCGGGGTCCACAGTTCACTAGTGGTGTCTCTCCAATAAGATAACTAACATGCTGGGTGAACAAATTACAGATGGGCAATTAACAAATCAAGATTCAATACATATCAATGATGATTACTATGAGATTTAATCAAGGCATTACGACAAAGTACATAGACCGCTATCCAGCATGCATCTATGCCTAAATAATCCACCTTCGGGTTAGCATCCGCACCCCCTCCAGTATTAAGTTGTAAACAACAGATAATTGCATTAAGTATGGTGCGTAATGTAATCAACACAAATATCCTTAGACAAATCATTGATGTTTTATCCCTAGTAGCAACAGCACATCCACAACCTTAGAACTTTCTGTCACTGTCCCAGATTAAATGGAGGCATGGACCCACTATCGAGCATAAATACTCCCTCTTGGAGTTACAAGTATCAACTTGGCCAGAGCCTCTACTAGCAACGGAGAGCATGCAAGAACATAAACAACACATATATGATAGATTGATAATCAACTTGACATAGTATTCTAGATTCATCGGATCCCATCAAACACAACATGTAGCATTACAAATAGATGATCTTGATCATGTTAGGCAGCTCACAAGAGCTAAACAATGATAGCACAAGCGGAGAAGACAACCATCTAGCTACTGCTATGGACCCATAGTCCAAGGATGAACTACTCACGCATCAATCCGGAGGCGGGCATGATGATGTAGAGCCCCTCCGGTGATGATTCCCCTCTCCGCAGGGTGCCGGAGGCGATCTCCTGAATCCCCCGAGATGGGATTGGCGGCGGCGTCTCTGGAAGGTTTTCCGTATCGTGGCTCTCGGTACAGGGGTATTCACGACGAAGGCTTTAAGTAGGCGGAAGGGTAGGTCAGGAGGCGGCACGAGGGGCCCACACCATAGGGCGGCGCGGGCCCCACCCTGGCCGCGCGGCCCTATGGTGGCGGCGCCTCGTCGCCCCACTTCGTTATCCCTTCGGTCTTCCGGAAACTTCGTGGAAAAATAGGACCCTGGGCGTGGATTTCGTCCAATTCCGAGAATATTTCCTTACTAGGATTTCTGAAACCAAAAACAGCAGAAAACAACTGGCGCTTCGGCATCTTGTTAATAGGTTAGTGCCGGAAAATGTATAATAATGATGTAAAGTATGTATAAAACATTCAAGTATTGTCATAAAAGTAGCATGGAACATAAGAAATTATAGATACGTTTGAGACGTATCGCATCCCCAAGCTTAGTTCCTACTCGCCTCGAGTAGGTAAACGATAACACAAATAATTTCTGAAGTGACATGCTACCAACATAACCTTGATCAACATTATTGTAAAGCATATGAGATGGATGGAGTGATCTGAAACAAAAGATTGCTAACAAAGATAATGACTAAACAAATGAATCATATATCAAAACTTTTCATGAATAGTAATTTCAAGACAAGTATCAATAAGACTTGCATAAGAGCTAACTCATAAGCAATAAATTCTTAGTAGAATGCATTGAAGCAACACAAAGGATGATTAAGTTTCAGCAATTGCTTTCAACTTGTAACATCTATATCTCATGAATATTTGTCAACATAGAGTAATATAACAGGTGCAATAAGTAAACATGTAAGAATCAATGCACACAGTTAACACAAGTGTTTGCTTCTAAGATAGAAAGAAGTGGGTAGATGACTCAACATAAAGTAAAAGAATGACCCTTCGCAGAGGGAAGCATGGATTATTATTTTTGTGCTAGAGCTTTTACTTTGAAAACATAGAAACAATTTTGTCAACGGTAGTAATAATTCATATGTGCTATGCATAGTACTTTCTACAAGTTGCAAGTCCCATGCATAGAGTACTAATAGTGCTCGCACCTTGTCCTAATCAGCTCGGATAACACGGATTATCATTGCATGACATATGTTTCAACCAAGTGTCACAAAGGGGTACCTCTATGCCGCCTGTACAAAGGTCTAAGGAGAAAGCACGCATTGGATTTCTCGATTTTTATTATTCTCAACTTAGAGATCCATACCAGGACAACATAGACAACAGATAATGGACTCCTCTTTTAATGCTTAAGCATTCAACAACAGATAATATTCTCATAAGAGATTGAGGTTGTATGTCCAAACTGAAACTTCCACCATGATACATGGCTTTAGTTAGCGGCCCAATGTTCTTCTCTAACATATGCATACTCAAACCATTTGATCATGAAATCGCACTTACTTCAGACAAGACGAACATGCATAGCATCTCACATGATATCCAACAAAGGTAAAAAGTTGATGGCGTCCCCAGAAACATGGTTACCGCTCAACAAGCAACTTATAAGAACTAAGACACATAACTACATATTCATCACCACAATAGTTTTTAAGCTATTTGTCCCATGAGCTATACATTGCAAAGATAAAGGAATGAAATTTTATAGGTAGCACTCAAGTAATTTACTTTGGAATGGCAGAAAAATACCACATAGTAGGTAGATATGGTGGACACAAATGGCATGAGTTTTGGCTCAAGGTGTTTGGATGCACGAGAAGCATTTCCTCTCAGTACAAGGTTTGGGCTAGCAAGGTTGTTGAAGCAAACACAAGTATGAACAGGTACAACAAAACTTACACAAGAACATATTGCAAGCATCATAAGACTCTACACTGTCTTCCTTGTTGTTCAAACACTTTACCAGAAAATATCTAGACTTAGAGAGACCAATCATGCAAACCAAATTAAACAAGCTCTTCGGTAGTTCTCCATTAATAAATTAAACTACATGATGCAAGAGCTTAAACATGATCTATGAGAGCTCAAACAATTGCCAAGTTATTCCAAACCATATGCAACATTTTCTGATTCCAACCAAATAGCAATTTAACGAAGCAATTTCAGCCTTCGCCATGAACATTAAACCACAATTAAGAACACAAGTGTTCCATATGAAAAAGCGGAGCATAATATCTCCAATATAAGGATGGTGGGATCCAAATTTATTCAAACCAAAACAAAAATAAAAGCAAACCGACGCTCCAAGTAAAGAACATAAGATGTGATGGAATAAAAATATAGTTTCACTAGAAGTGACCTGATAAGTTGTCGATGAAGAAGGGGATGCCTTGGGCATCCCCAAGCTTAGATGCTTGAGTCTTCTTAAAATATGCAGGGATGAACCACCGGGGCATCCCCAAGCTTAGACCTTTCACTCTTCTTGATCATAGTATATCATCCTCTTCTCTTGACCCTTGAAAACTTCCTCCACACCAAACTTTAAGAAAACTCATTAGAGGGTTAGTGCATAATCAAAAATTCACATATTCAGAGGTGACACAATCATTCTTAACACTTCTGGACATTACACAAAACTTCTGAAAGTTAATGGAACAAAGAAACTCATTCAACATAGCAAAATCGGCAATGCGAAATAAAAAACAGAATTTGTCAAAACAGAACAGTCCGTAAAGACGAATTTTGCAGGGGCACTTAACTTTCTCAAACGGAAAAACTCAAAACTAAAGAAAGTTGCGTACATATCTGAGGATCACGCACTTAAATTTTCAGATTTTTTTGATATTTCTACAGAGATTTCTGCGCGAATTCGTGACAGACAGCAATGTTGTTTCTACGCAGCAATCCAAATCTAGCATCAACTTTACCATAGAGACTTTACTTGGCACAAAAACATGATAAGGAGAGGTTGCTAAAGTAGTAAACAACTTTCAAGACTCAACAATACAGTAAATAAAATGAAACATGGGTTATCTCCCAAGAAGTGCTTTTCTTTAACGCCTTTCAGCTAGGCGCAAAAAGTGCAAATCAAGTAACATCAAGAGAAGAAGCATCAACATCATAATTTGTTCTAATAATAGAATCAAAAGGCAACTTCATTCTCTTTCTAGGGAAGTGTTTCATACCTTTCTTGAGAGGAAATTGATACTTAATATTACCTTCCTTCATATCAATAACAGCACCAACGGTTCAAAGAAAAGGTCTTCCCAACACAATAGGACAAGATGCATTGCATTCAATATCCAAGACAACAAAATCAACGGGGACAAGGTTATTGTTAACCGTAATGCGAACATTATCAATCCTCCCCAAAGGTTTCTTTTTAACATTATCAGCAAGATTAACATCTAAATAACAATTCTTCAATGGTGGCAAGTCAAGCATATCATAAATTTTCTTAGGCATAACAGAGATACTTGCACCAAGATCATATAAAGCATTACATTCAAAATCATTGAATTTCATCTTAATGATGGGCTCCCAACCATCTTCTAACTTCCTAGGAATAGAAGCCTCAAGTTTTAATTTCTCTTCCCTAGCTTTAATGAGAGCATTTGTAATATGTTTTGTAAAGGCTAAATTTATAGCACTAGCATTGGGACTTCTAGCAAGTTTTTGTAAGAACTTTATAACTTCAGTAATATGACAATCATCAAAATCTAAACCATTATGTTCTACATCAATGGAATCATTGTCACCAATATTTTGAAAAATTTCAGCAGTTTTATCACAAGCAGTTTCAGGCAATTTTGCACGCTTTGCACTAGGAGTAGAAACATTGCCAACACCAATTATTTTACCATTGATAGTAGGAGGTGTAGCAACATGTGTAGAATCAACATTACTAGTGGTGGTAATAGTCCAAACTTTTGCTACATTATTGTCTTTAGCAAGTTTTTCTTTTTCTTCTCTATCCCACCTAGCATGCAATTCAGCCAACATTCTAATATTATCATTAATTCGAACTTGGATGGCATTTGCTGTAGCAGAAAATTTTGTATCATTATCCTCAGGTTTAGCAGCCATTTTATTAATTAAAGAAGATTGTGATTCAGACATATATGAGATTCGATTCTCAGCATTTGTAAGTTTAGTTTGCAAACCAGAAATTTTCACATTCAAATTTTCAAGTTGATTTCCTATATTCTTCAACAAGGCAGATTGCTCATTCATAGTTTTAGTAAACAATTGATTTTTCTCATATTGCGATTGCATAAAGCTCTTAGTAGTTCTTTCAATTTCCAATATCTTTTCCTCATTAGGCAAAACAGATCTACCATAAGAATTACCATAACCACTACTATTATTAAAAGGATATGGCCTATAGTTGTTGTTGAAATTATTATTCTTAATGAAATTCACATCAACATTTTCTTCTTGAGCAACCAATGAAGCTAAAGGAACATTATTAGGATCAATATGAGGTCTACCATTTGCAAGCATAGACATAATAGCATCAATCTTATCACCCAAAGAAGAGGTTTCTTCAACAGAATTTACCTTCTTACCTTGAGGAGTTCTTTCAGTGTGCCATTCAGAGTAATTGATCATCATATCATCAAGAAGTTTAGTCGGCGCCCAAAGTGATGGACATAAAAGTACCTCCAGCAACTGAATCCAATAGGTTCCTTGAGGAAAAATTCAATCCTGCATAAAAGGTTTGGATGATCATCCAAGTAGTCAGTCCATGGGTTGGGCAATTCTTTACCAAAGATTTCATTCTCTCCCATGCTTGAGCAACATGTTCATTATCAAATTGTTTAAAGTTCATAATGCTACTTCTCAAAGATATAATCTTAGCAGGAGGATAATATTTACCAATAAAAACATCTTTACATTTAGTCCATGAATCAATACTATTCTTAGGCAAAGAAAGCAACCAATCTTTAGCTCTTCCTCTTAATGAGAAAGGAAACAATTTCAGTTTTATAATATCACCATCTATATCCTTATACTTTTGCATTTCACAAAGTTCAACAAAATTATTAAGATGGGCAGCAGCATCATCAGTACTAACACCAGAAAATTGCTCTCTCATAACAAGATTCAGTAAAGCAGGTTTAATTTCATAGAATTCTGCTGTTAGCAGGTGGAGCAATAGGAGTACTTATAAAATCATTATTATTTGTGCTAGTGAAATCACACAACTTAGTATTTTCAGGAGTACCCATTATAACAGTAATAAAAGTAAACTAGGCAAATAGATTAAAGACAAGTAACTAATTTTTTTGTGTTTTGATATAGAGCAAGTAAATAAAACAGAAAGTAAAGTAACTAATTTTTTTGTGTTTTTAATATAAAGCAAACAAGACAGTAAAATAAAATAAAGTAAAGCAAGACAAAAACAAAGTAAAGAGATTGGATGTGGAAAATCCCAGCGTGTCTTGATCTCCCTAAAATCGCAAAAAAAGAGCTTGATGCGCGTGAGATGTACATGTCCGTTGAGAACCCCAAGAGGAAGGTGTGATGCGCACGGAGCAAGTTTTCCTCAGAAAGAAACCAATGTTATCGAACCAGTAGGAGCCAAGAAGCACATGAAGGTTGTTGGTGGAGGAGTGTAGTGCGGCGCAACACCAGTGAAACCGGCGCCAACGTGGAACCCACACAACACAATCAAGATGCCCCAACGTAACAGTGAGGTTGCAATCTCACCGGCTTGCTGAAAACAAAGGATTAAGCGTATCGAGTGGAAGATGGTGTTTGTTTGCAAAGAACAGTAAATGTCGTGGATATGACCACGGCAGATGCTACCGGGGGTAGCACTTCGTTGATGCGGGGGCAAGGAAACATGGCCATACGCGGATCGAGGTGCACAGGACGCAAGGGTTTACCCAGGTTCAGCCCCTCCGGAGAGTAAAGGGCCTACGTCTGCTAGATCTTTATTGCTCAGTGGAGAATTACAATGGGGGGGCTCAGTCGGCGGCTACGCCAAGAGCTTACAGGGGGAGATTGGATCTCAAATGATGTGTCCTTTTAGGTTTTAGCTCGGGGGTTTATATGGACACCCCGATCTAGGGTTACATGGAGATAACTTCAAATCATACAGTTGCTACTAATCCGGGATTCACTACCCCTCCTGCACACAATCTCCTCATCCAGTCGCACGGGCCTCCTCCTTGGATCAGGGGCCCAGTCGCTCCGTGCCGCCGCTTAGGGCGACTGCGGCCAATGGGTCTTCCCTCTTTATAGCGAGTAGGGCTGGCGACCCACCCCCTACGGGTGTATCCCCATCAGTAGTCCCCGAGCGCGGTGGCGATGAAGCGTGAGTTTAAGGCGATCTTCAAAGAAGGACGGTGATGAACCAGGATGAGTCACCATCGGGCTCTAAAAGACGAGGTCGTAGCGTAGCCCCGGCCTCCAGTCGCCGGTACCTAACGAGTTATGAGACACACGTCAATCGGCGTTGGCCAGTCAGCGTAGGCCACTCGGCGCTGGCCAGTCGGTGTGCGATAGTCGGCGCTAGCCAGTCGCCGTTTACCAGTCGGCGTACATTCACCGTAGGGACACGTGGAGGAGCCAACGGCTGGATTTCACGTTGACCGAGGCGCGAGCCGTTTGCGCGAAGTTGACCGTTGGGCCTGACGTGACCGCTAACGGCTAGTTTTAACGGCTATTCAGTCGGAGCCCGTGGTAATCCTGGCCGTTGATTACGGGGCGGCGATTTCGGAACGAATCAACGCGCAGATCTTCTCCTTAATACGGGCGAGTGCGGCGGTATAAAGGGTCGCTCCCAAGGTTAGGGCTTATCACTCCGCCGCATTCTTCCCTCATCTTCTCCTCATTCCAACCTTCCCATACTCCAATGGCGGCGAAAGGATGGGGCAACTCCAAGGTCACCAAAGAAGCCTTGATCCCGTACGTGGCCGTGGGGATCATTCCCGAGTTCAAGCGGGAATGGTGGAGAGTGCCGGCGGCGAATGACGTAGAGCCGCTCCCGCGCCCCGGCGAGTTCGTGCTTTTTTTTTGAAGGTGAAACAGTGGGGAAAATCCCCACTGCAATTTTATTTATATATATATAAAGAATGTTACAAGTGTACAAGGTGTACAAAGAAGCAAAAGAAAAAAGAAAGAAAGAAAAAAGAAATCTAATCTAAGGTATCTAAGCCATACTTATCATCTGAAAAGTTGAACCCATATTTTGAATTGGTCAGCCCATTTCTTTTTCATTCTGAAGGAGAGCAAATGTAGCTCTTGTTTGAATACTGTTTTCCATGCAACAATCGAAGGAACTTGTCCTTCAAATATCTTTCTATTTCTGACTATCCATATGGACCAGGATGCCAAAATGATAACCTCAACAGCAAAAGGTACTTGCAGCTTTTCCTTCATATCATAAAATGCTTCAAACACTGATTGTTGGATAGAAATTTGTGGACATAATATAAGCCAACATTCTTGAGCAAAAGGGCAGCTCCAAAAGAGATGTGCCAGTGTTTCCTCTTGCTGACACTGAAGTGTGGCACATGTATAAGACTGTAGAACACAATTTTTCCTCCTCAAAAGATTCCTTGTATTCAGACGATCATGCGAAGCAGCCAAAAAAAGAATTGCTGCTTAGGTTGGCAGGAAGATTCCCATATCCAAGTGAAGAATTTGGGCGCACTCTGAACTCCTATCAAGAATTTGTATGCATTTATTGTTGAGAATTTATCAGAGCCCCAAATGTAAGTCCACGAATCAGAGACATGTTCATTATCCTCATACTGGACAGAATCACATAAGATCTCAAGTTGTTCAAACTCAGCAAAAGCTTGTTGGGAAAGAGGAAGATGAAACATGTCTTGAAGATATTCCATGTGCATCACTTTGCTGACAGATAAATCTGTTTTCTTAGCAAAAGATAAGAGATGAGGGAACTTGTGATGAAGACAACTATCTCCCCACAGATCAGTCCAAAACAAGGCAGTCTTTCCATTTCCCAGTTTGCATCTAGCCATAGCTTTATAAGAATCAATGAGTTTCAGGTGAGATTTCCACCAGAAGGAACCTTCTAGTTTAATACCTGGTGGCCTGTCTTCATTATAGTAAGTATCCCTTATGAGATTCACCTAGGGAATGTCTACATTATTGTAGAATTTATCCAGATTCTTCAGAAGTAAAGATTTATTTTGTACTTCCAAGTTGAGAACTCCCAGGCCTCCTTGATCTTTGGGTCTGCAAATCTTTTTCCATGAGACTAAAGCATTCCCTTTTGCTTGCACATCTGTAGTTTTTTTCCTCCAAAGGCAGTGCCTCATATACTTGATGACCTGATCCTTGATTGTAACAGGTACATCCAAGCAACACATAAAGAATATGGGGAGTGAAGCTAACACTGATTTGACAAGTTGCAATTTGCCACCATAATTCAGGAAGTCTGCAATACCACCTAGCCTTGTTTGAACTCTTTGTATCATTGGTAAGAAGCATTCCAGAGATGGTTTTGTGATGCTAAGTGGTAGGCCCAAATAAGTGAAAGGAAGGGTTCCAACTTTACAATTCAAAGTAGCAGCAAAGTGTGCCAATCTCTGTGCTGATAAATTTATGGGCATCATGCTTGACTTCTGGTAATTTACTTTAAGCCCAGTGGATATAGCAAAAGAATGTAGGATAGCTTTTAGGCAGAGAAGATGTTGAGCATTTGCTTTCATAACAAGAAGAGTGTCATCAGCATATTGGATCACAGGGAAGTCTGGGCAAGGTGTGCAGGGTATTGGCTTTGTGATAAGGTTTTGCACCATGGCTTGATTCAAAATAGATTGAAGAAAATCAGCAGCCAAGACAAAAAGTAGAGGGGACAAAGGATCTCCCTGTCTAACTCCCCTTTTGCAATAGAACTTCTTACCAGGCACTCCAATTAACATGACATCAGAAGTACCAGTAGATAGGATCATTGAAATCCAATTTATCCACTTATCACCAAAACCTTTAGCCTTAAGAATTTGGAGAATTGTTGAATGTTAAATCTTATCAAATGCTTTCTCAAAGTCCAGCTTCAAAATAAGAATCTCTTCCTTTGACTGATGACATTGATAAAGATATTCAAAAGCCCAACCAAGACAGTCTTGAATGGATCTTTTCTTAGGAAGCCATATTGATTTTTGTGTACTAGTGAGAGAATGATGTCTTGAAGTCTATTTGAAAGCAGTTTTGTAATGATCTTTAACACTGAGTTTAGCAAAGATATGGGTCTGAAATCTCCTGGAGTACTTGGATTGTCTGTCTTTGGTATCAGGGTGATGAAAGAGGAATTTATACTCTCAAGGGAGATATTCCCAGCATGAAAATCACAAAGCAATTTCTTCACATCTGGAGCAATTATGGACCAGCAATTCTTAATAAATTCATTGTTAAAACCATCAGGCCCAGGAGACTTATCATTTGGTAAATGTTTGATAACATCTTCTATTTCCTTGTCAGAAAAGGGTGCTTGCAGCATATTGTTCATATCTTCAGAGACAGTTGACTCAATAAAATCTTGGAGATTGAATTGCATGGCAGGATTATCTGACTGCCCCATTCTATCTTTAAAAGCCTGCCACAGAATGGCTGCTTTTCCTTCATGATCAGCAATTTCAACTTGGTCTAAATTCTGTAATACTGAAATGTAATTATGTCTGTAATTAATAGTGGCTTTTGAATGGAAGAATTTTGTGTTTGCATCTCCAAGCTTGACCCATTTAATCTTGCCCCTCTGCTGCCAATAGGATTTTTGATTCTGCAATAAAGTGATGAGATGTGTCTTTAGTGTATCTCTCAAATTCCATTCAGTAACAGAGAGGGTTCTGATCTCTTCTATAATATAAATGAGATTAATCACTTCATTCACCATGCTGATAAAAAAATTTAAGCATGGGAGATTCTTTGCCCATAGCTTGAGACTTCTTCTAAGGTTTTTAAATTTTGCATTGATATTTTTAGCACTGTCATCATGACCCACTGGAATACTCCAAGCAGCCTGATCTCGTGCTTTTTCTGAGTTTCCTCGACCGAGGTCTTGCTCTCCCTTCCTCCGATTTCTTCCGACAACTCCTCTCCTTCTACAACATCAAGGTCTCTGACCTCGGCCCGCACAACGTTCAGCAAATCGCGCTGTTCGTGGCACTGTGCGAGTGCTACCTGGGCTGCCCGCCATACTTCCCTTTATGGGTGTCCATCTTCCATGGGCGGGCGACCCGGGTTAGCAAGAGCGACCAGTCGCTGATCCCCAACGGCGGGATCACATTCCAGGTGAAGTCCGGGGAAAACTTCATCGACATGGCACTGCCCAAGAAGGCGCAGACGCAATGGCGTAAGTTCTGGTTCTACACCCTGGAGTACACTCCTCCAGGCGGAGTCCCCATCCCCCAATACGCCGGAGCCGAGTGTGCCGCGGCGCCTCAACGTGAGGTCGCTGCCGAAGGACCAGGAGGAGGTGGTGAAGGGGATGCGCCAAGCGATCCAGGCGCTAAAAGATGACGGCCTGACGGCGGCCAACATGTACAACTGTTGGCTCGGCCGGCGGCTGATCCCCCTGCGGTGCCGAGCTCACCCCATGTGGGAGTACCGGGGGCAGAACGACTGCACCCGGTCGTCAGCGACCGAGTGGGACGAGGCCGAGTACCGGAAGGCGCTCGCCAAGGTCACCACCGCCGTCTTCACCTCCTTCGACGACGGGCTGCAGCCCTTCTCCGAGGACAAGCCAGCGCCAAGGTAACATTTTACCCCTTTTACTCGTTCTTCGGAAAGTCACGTGATTGTTAACTCGGTCACTCGCTTGGGATGCAGTGGTGGCAGACGGTCGCCAACCATCTTCCCCCACTCGCGAGGAAGGAGCCTCCGGAGATGACCGAAGGCGAGGACGACGAGGTTGAAGACGAGGGGGACCGCACCGAGTCGGACTCCGAGGCGCGGGACTTCGTCAGCTTCCTCGAGGCGCAAAGCGGGGGGCGGCCTCCTCCTCGCAGAGCGCGCCGGGCGAGAGTGCCCAGGAGGACGACGAAGGAGAGGAGTCGACCTCCCCAAGAAGGAGCCCGCGAAGAAGGAGGGCGAACCGCGTCCAAGCGACTGCGCCAAACCGTCCTCGAGGGCGCTACCGAACTCCGTCGCCCCCCGAAGGACGCTTTGGAAGCCGGGGCCCGAGTCGGCCCGGGCGTCAAGGCCATCCCCACCGTAAAGTAGGTGGCTTTTCCCTGCTTATGTCTTGATCTATTATTATGGTGTCGAAGTCTCACATTCTCCTTTGCAGATCCAAGAGGAAGGTCCTAACAAGGCCCGCCCCGGCGGCAGGGACGGCGGCCACGAAGGCGGCAGAAGCGAGGAAGGCCGCCGAGATGAAGAAAGCCGCCGAGGCCAAGAAGGTGTCCGTCGATCCCACGGACTTGACCTCCGTGCGGGAGGAGACCGTCGCCGAGAGCCAGACGGTGGATGCGACCCGAGCCCGCCGAGCCGTCGACGGGAGCTATCCTCGGCGAGTGTGCCGCGCGGAGAGGGCGGCGGCGGCGCCACTCGACGCGACGAGGATCCGACCATCGTCCCTCTACGACGAGGAGGAGCCGAGCGCAGCCGCGGAGCGATCCTCGGCGCCGATGAAGGAGCGGCGGACCAAGGCCGCCAGGGATCCGGCTCGTCCCAGCGATCCCGCTGCTCCGACTGGAGGAGCGCCGTCGACTGAGGCGGTGATGCAAGAAGGCGGGGCGCACGAGTCTCGCCGTCCTCCGCTGTCGACAATGTCCTTTACTGAGTTGCACACGGCGCTTAGTGAATTTCATGTGGTAAGTTTTGTATTTTTGGTGTGGTTCCCTCCCAGTCCCCGAGGGTCGACTCGAGCTGAAGGGGCGAGTCGAGTCTCTTCATATTGGAACCAAGCGATCGTTGTACTGAGGTTTCCTTTTCTGTTGCGCAGGCGGAGGTAAAGCGACTGACGGCCCTCGTGGAAGAGGCGGCGAAGAAAAACCGTCGCCTAATCGCCATTGGCAGTAAGTATCGGCTCGCACAGGCCTTGATCGCAGTCGATGTAGTTTTTGCTCCTGCCCTCATGATCTCCCATTTCTTGTAGCAGAGGCGCAGGAAAGGGCGCTTGCCGAGGCCCGGGAGGGGTACGTGAAGGAGTCCTTCTTCAGGGATGCCGACTTCCGAGCCCAGCAAGCCGAGGAGGCGAAGAAGAAGGCGAAGGCGGAGGTCGCCGACCTGACGAAGGTCCTGGAGGACAAGGGCAAGGAGCTCGAAGATGTTATCGCCGACTACAAGGTCAGGCTTGATGCCGCGGCGGAGGCGAGGGACGCCGCCAGGGGTGCAGCCGCTTCGCTGCGTGAGGAGCTGGCGGCTCTGAAGCTGCAACATGCCAAGGAGCTTGCGGCCGAGAAGGAGGCGTCGGAAGGCACACTTTTGGCTGTTCAAGCCGAGAAGACGGGCTTCGAGGCCTTCGTCCGCGAGATGTCGCGGCAACTGCTCGGTGAGTGTTTACTTTCTTTTGGTTTTTCGGGGATATTGAGGGTTAATCGCAATGTCGTCAGTCGGCCGGTGCTACGAGCCCGTTATGGGGGTTTGGCCCTTAAGCGTGGCACGTCTGCTTCGAAATCCAGTCCCCGAGCGTGGCGAGTCCGCTTCAGGGGTCCAGTCCCCGAGCGTGGCGAGTCCTCTTCGGGGGTCCAGTCCTCGAGCGTGGCGAGTCCATAATAGAGCGTGTTCTGACTTAGGGAAATTTTTTCTGCTTGTGTTTCCAGGGCAATGCGACTTCATGGAGTCGGCAACCCCTTGGGAGTGTCTCCAGGAGGCGACGACGCGCATTATTGCCTGCGCGGGAGATCTGGCGGCGATTAAGTACCTGAGCCCGCGGGAGATAATTCCTCGGGATGCGCCGTCGGTCTTCAAGGCCGTCTCCGACATTCCGGCGGTGGTCGATTGGCTCCGCCGCTCCTCCTGTCGCGTGGGCGTCACCATGGCGATGAGCATGGTGCTCGCCCATTATTCTGAGGGCTTCGATGTGGAGGAAGTTACGGCCGGCTTCCCGTCCGAGACTGGAGAGTTCGACGTCGCCGAGGTGCTGCGCCTGATGGAGGCGGTTCACCCTTACGCCGACCGGGTGTTGGCAACTGCGGACTTAGAGACGCATATCGCCAGCCCCCGAAGACGCGGAGAAGGTGCCAGGCCCGCAGGATTTCCCCGCCGAGCGGCTTTTCCATGCCGCGGCTACCAAGGCCCTGTCAACTTACCCCGTCGTCCGGTACACCCCGAAGTTCCGTCACGGGGACGGTGGAGCCGAGCCGGTGGTAGAGGCCGAGCTCGCCCAAGTAGGTTGGCGTGCTTTGTAGTGAGCGGGTGTGTTGTCCTCCGAGCGATTGACTCGAGGGTGTGTTATTTGTACATGAGATGCTTTTGGTGACTGAATGCTGGTGACTTTTGCTGCTCTTCTCTCTTTGTTTGCTTGAGCGATTGGAGTGATCCTACTCTTCCATGGCCCGAGGGGCCAGTCGCTGTGCGACCCCGATGAAGGCTATCGGCATGACTGTTTTCCTGTTCGAGCTGGGCGTCCCCAGTCGCAGTACGTAGTCGTTTTGCGCGGATAGCAGCCTCATGGGTGGGTGAGTGGATTTATTGCGCTGTCTGTGTAGCGCGCCTCTCGTCGTGGCTCGGTGAGCCAGTCGCTAGGCGACTCCAAAGGGGTTCTTGGTCGGGCGTTTTTCCTTGGCGAACCGCGGGTCCGTTTTGCGGGGTCCCTAGTCGAAGTACTTAGCCTTTCAAGTCACCTGCCTAAGGTAGAGGAGGGCGTGGTGTTGTGCTTTATAGCATAGCATTGTGCGATTGCTGGGGCCCGGAGGGCTGGTCGAGCGAGCGACCCTGCTGCCGGATCCAGTCGCC
Source organism: Lolium multiflorum (assembly GCA_030979885.1). Lineage (NCBI taxonomy): Eukaryota > Viridiplantae > Streptophyta > Magnoliopsida > Poales > Poaceae > Lolium > Lolium multiflorum. The sequence continues at coordinate 157,627,784 of CM061748.1, read as the reverse complement.
GTGTTCGCTTGACGGCATAAGAGACACGGGGCGGACCGGTCCTGGTATTGCGACCGGTGGGCCCGTTGTGTTCTTGTTAGCCGAGCTACTTGGTCGATCGTGGATTGCTCGGTCAGCAGCAGCAATCGAAGGTCTCGCAGTCCCCGAGTCGCGCACTTTGGGCGATTCGACTCGCGGGGATGGGAGATGAGTTAGGGTCGGCGAGTACTGCAGAATGGTTGGCGAATGCGACTTGGAGAGACAAGTGTTTTTCATTGATATTCTTGGAGTTGCTTACACGTTTGTGCTAGGTGTAGAACTGCGGAGAAGGTTGACGTTCCAGGGGCGCTCGACTTCTCTGGTGAGCGGCTCACCCTTGTCGTTTTTGCGGACGTCGGTGAGGTAGTAGGCGTCATTGCCGAGCACGCGGCTGATGGCGAACGGTCCCTCCCACGGGGGAGAAAGCTTGTGCATGCCCTTTTTGTCCTGTATGAGCCGAAGGACGAGGTCGCCTTCTTGGAAGGAGCGACTGCGCACTCGGCGATTATGGTACCGGCGCAGGCCTTGCTGGTAAATGGCCGTCCTGGAGAGTGCGAGGTCTCGTGCCTCGTCGAGGAGGTCGACGTTGTCTTGCCGAGCACGCTCGTTTTCTTCTTCGGCGTAGTTGGCGACTCGTGGTGAGTCATGGGCGATGTCTGTTGGCATGACGGCTTCGGCGCCATACACCAGGAAGAAGGGCGTGTAGCCAGTCGACCTATTTGGTGTTGTGCGAATGCCCCAGAGTACCGAAGATAGTTCTTCGGCCCAGCAGCCGGCCGCGCGCTCCAGGGGTACCATCAGCCGTGGTTTGATCCCATGGAGGATGCTCTGGTTTGCTCTTTCTGCTTGTCCGTTCGACTCGGGGTGTGCGACTGCCGCGAGGTCGAGTCGGATGCCCTTTTCTTCGCAGAAGTCAGCCATTTCCCCTTTGGCGAAGTTTGTACCATTATCCGTGATGATGCTGTGGGGGTAGCCGTAGCGGTAGATCAACTCCCGGAGAAACTTGGTCGCCGTTTTGCCGTCGCATTTTTTGATGGGTTTTGCTTCTATCCATTTGGTGAACTTGTCCACGGCGACGAGGAGGTGGGTATATCCGCCGGGGGCCGTTTTGAACTTCCCCACCATATCCATGCCCCAGACGGCGAATGGCCAGGTGAGGGGTATGGTCTTCAGTGCTGAGCCCGGCATGTGCGACTGGCTAGCATATTTCTGGCAACCGGCGCATGCGCGAACAATAGCCATGGCGTCGTCATGAGCTGTTGGACAATAGAAGCCATGCCGGAAGGCTTTGGCTACGATCGAGCGGGCGCCTGCATGATGGCCGCTGATACGTCTTCGACGTATCGATAATTTCTTATGTTCCATGCTACATTATTGATGATATCTACATGTTTTATACACATTATATGTCGTATTTACGCATTTTCTGGAACTAACCTATTAACAAGATGACGAAGAGCTAGTTGTTGTTTTCTGCTGTTTTTGGTTTCAGAAATCCTAGTAAGGAAATATTCTCGAATTGGACGAAATCAACGCCTGGGTCCTATTTTTGCACGAAGCTTCCAGAGCGTGAAGAGGGAAGGAAGTGGGGCCACGAGGCGCCGCCACAACAGGGCGGCGCGGCCTAGGGCTTGGCTGCGCGGCCCTGGCGTGTGGGGCCTCGTGTGGCCCCCGCGTTGCCCTTCCGCCTACTTAAAGTCTCCGTCGCGAAACCCCCGCACCGAGAGCCACGATACGGAAAACCTTCCAGACGCCGCCGAATCCCATCTCGGGATTCGGAGATCGCCTCCGGCACCCTGCCGGAGAGGGGAATCATCTCCCGGAGGACTCTTCATCGCCATGATCGCCTCCGGAGTGATGAGTGAGTAGTTCACCCTGGACTATGGGTCCATAGCAGTAGCTAGATGGTCGTCTTCTCCTAATTGTGCTTCATTGTTGGATCTTGTGAGCTGCCTAACATGATCAAGATCATCTATCTGTAATACTATATGTTGTGTTTGTCGGGATCCGATGGATAGAGAATACTATGTTATGGTGATTATCAATCTATTAGTTATGTGTTGTTTATGATCTTGCATGCTCTCCGTTATTAGTAGAGGCTCTGGCCAAGTTTTTACTCTTAACTCCAAGAGGGAGTATTTATGCTCGATAGTGGGTTCATGCCTTCATTGATACATGGGACAGTGACAGAAAGTTCTAAGGTTGTGTTGTGCTGTTGCCACTAGGGATAAGACATTGATTCTATGTCTAAGGATGTAGTTGTTGATTACATTACGCACCATACTTAATGCAATTGTCTGTTGCTTTGCAACTTAATACTGGATGGGGTTCGGATGATAACCTGAAGGTGGACTTTTTAGGCATAGATGCAGTTGGATGGCGGTCTATGTACTTTGTCGTAATGCCCAATTAAATCTCACTATATTTATCATATCATGTATATGCATTGTTATGCCCTTTTCTATTTGTCAATTGCCCGACTGTAATTTGTTCACCCAACATGCTTTTATCTTATGGGAGAGACACCTCTAGTGAACTGTGGACCCCGGTCCTATTCTTTACATCGCATACAATCTACTGCAATGCTTTACTGTTTTCTTCGCAAACAATCATCTTCCACACAATACGGTTAATCCTTTGTTACAACAAGCCGGTGAGATTGACAACCTCACTGTTTCGTTGGGGCAAAGTACTTTGGTTGTGTTGTGCAGGTTCCACGTTGGCGCCGGAATCCCTGGTGTTGCGCCGCATCACATTTCGCCGCCATCAACCTTCAACGTGCTTCTTGGCTCCTCCTGGTTCGATAAACCTTGGTTTCTTTCTGAGGGAAAACTTGCCACTGTGCGCATCATACCTTCCTCTTGGGGTTCCCAACGGACGTGTACATCTACGCGCATCAAGCACTTTTTCTGGCGCCGTTGCGGGGAGATCAAGACACGCTGCAAGGGGAGTCTCCACTTCCCAATCTCTTTACTTTGTTTTTGTCTTGCTTTATTTTATTTACTACTTTGTTTGCTGCACCTAAACAAAACACACACAAAATTAGTTGCTAGTTTTACTTTATTTACTGTCTTGTTCTCTATATAAAAAACACAAAAAATTAGTTACTTGCATTGAGTTTACTTTTGTTATCATGTCTAGTCCTGTACTTGTTTTTATTTTCACTAGTTAGGCATAATGGAAAACAACAAAAAAATTAGAGATCTTTATGAAATTTATCTTGAATTAGGACATGATGTGTTTGAAGAGAAAATTAAAAAACCCATGGAACTTTGTTTGCAAAATAGTTGTAGCAAGGTTATTAGCATGAACTCTTTGAACACCATTATTGCTAAAGCTATGGAAGAATTTAAGCTTGGGAAGCTGGTTGTGATATTTTTAGTCCCCCAAGCATGGAGGAGAAAATTTACTTTGATGATACTTTACCTCCTATATATGATGATTGCAATGATGAATATGATATTTTCAGCCTACCTACTATTGAGGAGAAAATTAATTATGATTACAATATGCCTCCTATGTATGATGATTATGGTGATGAGAATAATAATGATAGCTATTTTATTGAATTTGCTCCCACTACAACTAATAAAATTGATTATGCTTATGTGGAGAGTAATAATTTTATGCATGTAGCTCATGACAAGAATGTTGTATGTGATAGTTATATTGTTGAGTTTGTTCATGATGCTACTGAAAGTTATTATGAGAGAGGGAAACATGGTTATATGCATCTTAATAATATTAAGTTTCCCCTTTTATGTTGAGAATCTTGAAATTGCACTTGTGTTGTTTTTCTATGCTTGCCACTTTGTTCTTCATGAATCTATTTGTGTACAAGATTCCTTTTCATAGGAAGTGGGTTAGGCTTAAATGTGTTTTGAATTTGCTTCTTGATGTTCTCTTTTGCATCACTAAAATTACTGAGCCCATCTTAATGGCTATAAAGAAAGAACTTCTTGGGAGATAACCCATGTGTTTATTTTACTACAGCAATTTTTGTTTTGTTGAGTCTTGGAAGTTGTTTACTACTGTAGCAACCTCTCCTTATCATGTTTTTGTGCCAAGTAAAGTTTCTATGCTAAAGTTGATGTTATATTTGGGATCGCTGCGCAGAAACAGCATTGCTGTCTGTCACGAATTCTGGCATAAGTCTCTATAGAAAATTCGAAAAAATCTGCCAATTTACGAGCGTGATCCTCAGATATGTACGCAACTTTCATTAGTTTTGAGTTTTTCCATTTGAGCAAGTATGGTGCCATTTTAAAATTCGTATTTACGAACTGTTCTGTTTTTGACAGATTCTGCCTTTTATTTCGCATTGCCGTATTTGCTATGTTGGATGAATTTCTTTGATCCACTAATGTCCAGTAGCTTTGTGCAATGTCCAGAAGTGTTAAGAATGATTGTGTCACCTCTGAATATGTGAATTATTAATTGTGCACTAACCCTCTAATGAGTTTGCTTGAAGTTTGGTGTGAAGGAAGTTTTCAAGGGTCAAGAGAGGAGTATGATATACTATGATCAAGAGGAGTGAAAGCTCTAAGCTTGGGGATGCCCCGTGGTTCACCCCTGCATATTTTAAGAAGACTCAAGCGTCTAAGCTTGGGGATGCCCAAGGCATCCCCTTCTTCATCAACAACATCATCAGGTTCCTCCCCTGAAACTACATTTTTATTCGGTCACATCTTATGCACTTTGCTTGGAGCGTCGGTTTGTTTTTGTTTTTGTTTTTGTTTGAATAAAATGGATCCTAGCATTCACTTTGTGGGAGAGAGACACGCTCCGCTGTTGCATATGGACAAATATGTCCTTAGGCTTTACTCATAATGTTCAAGGCGAAGTTTCTTCTTCGTTAAATTGTTATATGGTTGGAATTGGGAAATGCTACATGTAGTAATTCTAAAATGTCTTGGATAATGTGATACTTGGCAATTGTTGTGCTCATGTTTAAGCTCTTGCATCATATACTTTGCACCCATTAATGAAGAAATACATAGAGCTTGCTAAAATTTGGTTTGCATATTTGGTCTCTCTAAGGTCTAGATAATTCTAGTATTGAGTTTTGAACAACAAGGAAGACGGTGTAGAGTCTTATAATGTTTACAATATGTCTTTTATGTGAGTTTTGCTGCACCGGTTCATCCTTGAGTTTGCTTCAAATAACCTTGCTAGCCTAAACCTTGTATCGAGGGAATACTTCTCATGCATCCAAAATCCTTGAGCCAACCACTATGCCATTTGTGTCCACCATACCTACCTACTACATGGTATTTCTCCGCCATTCCAAAGTAAATTGCTTGAGTGCTACCTTTAAAATTCCATCATTCACCTTTGCAATATATAGCTCATGGGACAAAATAGCCTTAAAAACTATCGTAGTATTGAATATGTACTTATGCACTTTATCTCTTATTAAGTTGCTTGTTGTGCGATAACCATGCTTCTGGGGACGCCATCAACTACTCTTTGTTGAATATCATGTGAGTTGCTATGCGTCTTGTCTGAAGTAAGAGAGATCTACCACCTTAATGGTTGGAGCATGCATATTGTTAGAGAAGAACATTGGGCCGCTAACTAAAGCCATGAATCATGGTGGAAGTTTCAGTTTGGACATATATCCTCAATCTCATATGAGAATAATAATTGTTGTCACATGCTTATGCATTAAAGAGGAGTCCATTATCTGTTGTCCATGTTGTCCCGGTATGGATGTCTAAGTTGAGAATAATCAAAAGCGAGAAATCCAAAATGCGAGCTTTCTCCTTAGACCTTTGTACAGGCGGCATGGAGGTACCCTTTGTGACACTTGGTTGAAACATGTGTATTGCGAAGATCCGGTAGTCCAAGCTAAGTAGGACAAGTTGCGGACACTATTAGTATACTATGCATGAGGCTTGCAACTTGTAAGATATAATTTACATAACTCATATGCTTTATTACTACCGTTGACAAAATTGTTTCATGTTTTCAAATAAAAGCTCTAGCACAAATACAGCAATCAATGCTTTCCTCTGCGAAGGACCTTTCTTTTACTTTTATTGTTGAGTCAGTTTACCTATCTCTCTCCATCTTAAGAAGCAAACACTTGTGTGAACTGTGCATTGATTCCTACATACTTGCATATTGCACTTGTTATATTACTTTATATTGACACTATCCATGAGATATACATGTTATAAGTTGAAAGCAACCGCTGAAACTTAATCTTCCTTTGTGTTGCTTCAATACCTTTACTTTGATTTATTGCTTTATGAGTTAACTCTTATGCAAGACTTATTGATGCTTGTCTTGAAGTACTATTCATGAAAAGTCTTTGCCTTATGATTCATTTGTTTTCTCATGTCATTAACATTGTTTTGATCGCTGCATTCATTACATATGTTTACAATAGTATGATCAAGATTATGATGGCATGTCACTCCAGAAATTATCCTTGTTATCGTTTGCCTGCTCGGGACGAGCAGAACTAAGCTTGGGGATGCTGATACGTCTCCGACGTATCGATAATTTCTTATGTTCCATGCTACATTATTGATGATATCTACATGTTTTATACACATTATATGTCGTATTTACGCATTTTCTGGAACTAACCTATTAACAAGATGCCGAAGAGCCAGTTGCTGTTTTCTGCTTTTGGTTTCAGAAATCCTAGTAAGGAAATATTCTCGGAATTGGACGAAATCAACGCCCGGGTCCTATTTTTGCACGAAGCTTCCAGAAGCGTGAAGAGGAAGGAAGTGGGGCCACGAGGCGCCGCCACAACAGGCGGCGCGGCCTAGGGCCGCGCGGCCCTGGTGTGTGGGGCCCTGGTGTGGCCCCCGCGTTGCCCTTCCGCCTACTTAAAGTCTCCGTCGCGAAACCCCCAGTACCGAGAGCCACGATACGGAAAACCTTCCGAGACGCCGCGCCGCGAATCCCATCTCGGGGGATTCAGGAGATCGCCTCCGGCACCCGAGAGGGGAATCATCTCCGGAGGACTCTTCATCGCCATGATCGCCTCCGGAGTGATGAGTGAGTAGTTCACCCCTGGACTATGGGTCCATAGCAGTAGCTAGATGGTCGTCTTCTCCTAATTGTGCTTCATTGTTGGATCTTGTGAGCTGCCTAACATGATCAAGATCATCTATCTGTAATACTATATGTTGTGTTTGTCGGGATCCGATGGATAGAGAATACTATGTTATGGTGATTATCAATCTATTACTTATGTGTTGTTTATGATCTTGCATGCTCTCCGTTATTAGTAGAGGCTCTGCCAAGTTTTTACTCTTAACTCCAAGAGGGAGTATTTATGCTCGATAGTGGGTTCATGCCTTCATTGATACCTGGGACAGTGACAGAAAGTTCTAAGGTTGTGTTCTGCCGTTGCCACTAGGGATAAAACATTGATTCTATGTCTAAGGATGTAGTTGTTGATTAAATTACGCACCATACTTAATGCAATTGTATGTTGCTTTGCAACTTAATACTGGATGGGGTTCGGATGATAACCTGAAGGTGGACTTTTAGGCATAGATGCGTTGGATGTCTATGTACTTTGTCGTAATACCCAATTAAATCTCACTATATTTATCATATCATGTATATGCATTGTTATGCCCTTTTCTATTTGTCAATTGCCCGACTGTAATTTGTTCACCCAACATGCTTTTATCTTATGGGAGAGACACCTCTAGTGAACTGTGGACCCCGGTCCTATTCTTTACATCGCATACAATCTACTGCAATACTTGTTTTACTGTTTTCTTCGCAAACAATCATCTTCCACACAATACGGTTAATCCTTTGTTACAGCAAAGTGAGATTGACAACCTCACTGTTTTGTTGGGGCAAAGTACTTTGGTTGTGTTGTGCAGGTTCCACGTTGGCACCGGAATCCCTGGTGTTGCGCCGCATCACATTCCGCCGCCATCAACCTTCAACGTGCTTCTTGGCTACTCCTGGTTCGATAAACCTTGGTTTCTTTCTGAGGGAAAACTTGCCACTGTGCGCATCATACCTTCCTCTTGGGGTTCCCAACGGACGTGTACATCTACGCGCATCAGCCGCAGTCGCCCGCGTGGATGTCTCGGAGGATCTTGCGGCCTTCGTCGGCGGTGACGCAGCGCTGGAATATCCCAGAGATGTTGCGCTTGTAGAGTTCATTGTTGATGATGGTAAAGGACTTGCAGCGCGCACGAGGGTGCGTGCTTCTGTTTCGTCCATCGGCACCTGGCGCTCGAGGTAGCCGAGTACGGCTCCAGTCCCAGCGTCCGAGGCGAGTGCGACCAGGGTGGAATCGGGTGCAGGTGGTTCGGCGATGTCGATCTCCCGTGGTATGTGTACCGATGAGCGGGCGAGGATGTCGAGGAAGACTCCCGGGGGTGATAGCCGCTTGGACCCAAGCCTGGCCAAGGCGTCTGCTTCTTCGTTCTTGCGCCTATCGATCCACTCGACGACGTGGCCGGCGAAGCTGGCACCGGCTTGATCGACCGCTCGCTTGTAGGCGATCATGTTGGCGTCGGAGGCGTCGCAGGTGCCGGACGTCTGGCTGGCGACGAGGTCGGAGTCGCCGAGGCAGCGCAGGCGAGTTGCGCCCATCTCCTTTGCGACTCGCATGCCGTGTAGGAGCGCCTCGTACTCGGCCATGTTGTTGGTGCATGGCTCGAATCTGAGTTGCAGGACGTACTTCACTGTGTCGCCCTTTGGCGATGTGAGGACGACTCCCGCGCCTGCTCCTTCGAGGTTTTTGGAGCCGTCGAAGTGTAGCGTCCAATGCTTGAGGTCCGCCTGGGAGCTCGGCTGCTGTGCTTCTTCCCAGTCGGCGAAGAAGTCGGCTAGTGCCTGAGATTTGATGGCATGGAGCGACTCGTATGTGATGTTGTGGACGCCGAGTTCGACTGCCCACTTGGCTATCCGGCCGGTTGCGTCACGGTTCCGGATGATGTCGGCGAGTGGAGTGGAAGCAACCACCTTAATGGGATGCTCGTGGAAGTAAGGGGCCAGTCGCCGCTGGGCCCTCAGTACTGCGTACACCAGTTTTTGGTAGTGCGGGTAGCGCTGTTTCGATTCGATGAGGGCTTCGCTGATGTAGTAGACTGGTCGTTGGATCAGCTGCTCTTTCCCTTCTTCTTTGCGTTCGACGACCATGACTGCACTTATCGCGCGATTTGACGCGGCGACGTATAGCAGCATCGTTTCTTGAGGGAGTGGGGCTGCGAGGATAGGTGCATTCCTGAGAGCGTGCTGGAGTTCTTCTAGGGCCTTTTGCGCCTCGTCCATCCACTCGAACGATTCTGACTTCTTCAGGAGGCGATAGAGTGGTGTGGCCTTGTCGCCGAGTCGAGGGATGAAGCGACTGAGTGCCGCGACCCACCCAGCGAGCTTCTGTGCATCGACTAGGCAGGTTGGTTGCTTGGTGCGCATGACTGCTGACGTTTTCTCCGGGTTGGGCTCGATGCCACGTTTGGAGACGAGGTAGCCGAGTAGCTATCCGGATGGGACCCCGAAGGTGCACTTCAGGGGGTTGAGCTTGATGTGGTACCGCCGCAGGTTGGCGAATGTTGTAGGCGAGGTCGGCAAGACAGAGGTTGTAGAACAGACAAGTCCCTTAAGTGGACCCAAGGTTTATCGAACTAGGAAGAGGTCAAAGATATCCCTCTCAAGCAATCCTGCAACCACAAAGCAAGAAGTCTCTTGTGTCCCCAACACACCAAATACACTTGTCAGATGTATAGGTGCACTAGTTCGGCGAAGAGATAGTGAAATACAAGTGGTATGAATGAATATGAGCAGTAGTACGGCGCCAGAAAATAGCTTACTGGCGTGCAGTTGATGGTAGTAATATTGTAGGAAGTAAACAAGCAGTAGTAACGCAGCAGTAGTAACACAAGAACAAGTAAACAAGCAGCGATAGCAGTATTTAGGAACAAGGCCTAGGGATTAGACTTTCACTAGTGGACACTCTCAACTTTGATCACATAACAGAATAGATAAATGCATACTCTACACTCTCTTGTTGGATGATGAACACATTGCGTAGGATTACACGAACCCTCAATGCCGGAGTTAACAAGCTCCACAATTCAATGTTCATATTTAAATAACCTTAGAGTGCATGAAAGATCGACACGACTAAACCAAGTACTAACATAGCATGCACACTGTCACCTTCACACCATGTAGGAGGAATAGATCACATCAATACTATCATAGAAATAGTTAACTTCATAATCTACAAGAGATCATAATCATAGCCTACGCCAAGTACTAACACGGATGCACACACTGTCACCATTACACCGTGCAGGAGGAATAAAACTACTTTAATAACATCACTAGAGTAGCACATAGATAAATTGTGATACAAAACATATTGCAATCATAAAGAGATATAAATAAGCACTTCACTACGCCATTCATAACAGTGAATAAGTATTCTGTGAAATATAGCCTAAGAGACCCACACGGTGCACACACTGTCACCTTTACACACGTGGGACAAGGAGTCTCCGGAGATCACATAAGTAAAACTCACTTGACTAGCATAATGACATCTAGATTACAAGCATCATCATATGAATATCAATCATGTAAGACAGCTCATGAGATTATTGTATTGAAGTACATAGGAGAGAGATGAACCACATAGCTACCGGTACAGCCCCGAGCCTCGATGAAGAACTACTCCCTCCTCATGGGAGCAGCAGCGTTGATGAAGATGGCGGTGGAGATGGCAGCGGTGTCGATGGAGAAGCCTTCCGGGGGCACTTCCCCGTCCCGGCGTGCCGGAACAGACTCCTGTCCCCCAGATCTTGGATTCGCGATGGCGGCGGCTCTGGAAGGTTTCGCGTACCGTGGCTTATTCGTATCGAGGTTTTAGGTCAGGGACCTTTAAATAGGCGAAGAGGCGGAGTCGGAGGGCTGACGGGGCGACGACACAATAGGGGCGCGGCCCCTTGGCCGCCAGGGCCATGTGTGGTGGGCCTGTGGCCCCCCCTCTGGTCCTTCTCGGGTGCTCTGGAAGCTTCCGGTGAAAATAGGAACCTGGGTGTTGATTTCGTCCAATTCCGAGAATATTTCGTTAGTAGGATTTCTGAAACCAAAAACAGCAGAAAACAGGAACTGGCACTTCGGCATCTCGTCAATAGGTTAGTTCCGGAAAACGCATAAATATGACATATAATGTGTATAAAACATGTAGGTATCATCAATAAAGTAGCATGGAACATAAGAAATTATCGATACGTTGGAGACGTATCAGCATCCCCAAGCTTAGTTCTGCTCGTCCCGAGCAGGTAAAACGATAACAAAGATAATTTCTGAAGTGACATGCCATCATAACCTTGATCATACTATTTGTAAACATATGTAATGAATGCAGCGATCAAAACAATGGTAATGACATGAGTAAACAAGTGAATCATAAAGCAAAGACTTTTCATGAATAGTACTTCAAGACAAGCATCAATAAGTCTTGCATAAGAGTTAACTCATAAAGCAATAAATCAAAGTAAAGGTATTGAAGCAACACAAAGGAAGATTAAGTTTCAGCGGTTGCTTTCAACATATAACATGTATATCTCATGGATATTGTCAATGTAAAGTAATATAACAAGTGCAATATGCAAGTATGTAGGAATCAATGCACAGTTCACACAAGTGTTTGCTTCTTAAGGTGGAGAGAAATAGGTGAACTGACTCAACATAAAAGTAAAAGAAAGGTCCTTCAAAGAGGAAAGCATCGATTGCTATATTTGTGCTAGAGCTTTGATTTTGAAAACATCAAGAGAGTATAAAAGTAAAGTTTTGAGAGGTGTTTGTTGTTGTCAACGAATGGTAGCGGGTACTCTAACCCCCTTGCCAGACAAACCTTCAAAGAGCGGCTCCCATTTTATTTTATTTTTGGGTGGCACTCCTTCCAACCTTTCTTTCACAAACCATGGCTAACCGAATCCTCGGGTGCCTGCCAACAATCTCATACCATGAAGGAGTGCCTTTTTATTTTAGTTTTATTATGATGACACTCCTCCCCACCTTTGCTTTCTCAAGCCATGGCTAACCGAATCCTTCGGGTGCCGTCCAACAATCACATACCATGGAGGAGTGTCTATTTTTGTTAATTAATTTGGGACTGGGAATCCCATTGCCAGCTCTTTTTGCAAAGTTATTGGATAAGCGGATGAAGCCACTAGTCCATTGGTGAAAGTTTCCCAACAAGATTGAAAGATAAACACCACATACTTCTTCATGAGCTATAAAACATTGACACAAATCAGAGGTGATAACTTTTGAAATGTTTAAAGGTAGCACTCAAGAAATTTACTTTGGAATGGCGGAGAAATACCATGTAGTAGGTAGGTATGGTGGACACAAATGGCATAGTGGTTGGCTCAAGGATTTGGATACATGAGAAGTATTCCCTCTCGATACAAGGTTTAGGCTAGCAAGGTTATTTGAAACAAACACAAGGGTGAACCGGTGCAGCAAAACTCACATAAAAGACATATTGTAAACATTATAAGACTTTACACCGTCTTCCTTGTTGTTCAACCCAATACTAGAAATTATCTAGACTTTAGAGAGACCAATTATGCAAACCAAATTTTAGCAAGCTCTATGCATTTCTTCATTAATGGGTGCAAAGTATATGATGCAAGAGCTTAAACATGAGCACAACAATTGCCAAGTATGACATTATCCAAGACATTTTACCAATTACTACATGTAGCATTTTCTGTTTCCAACCATATAACAATTAACGAAGCAGTTTCAACCTTCGCCATGAAAATTAAAAGCTAAGAACACATGTGTTCATACGAACCAGCGGAGCGTGTCTCTCTCCCACACAAGCATGTATTCAAACAAAAACAAAAACAAAAACATACGGACGCTCCAAGTGAAGTACATAAGATGTGACCGAATAAAAATATAGTTTCAAGAGAAGGAACCTGATAATTTGTCGATGAAGAAGGGGATGCCTTGGGCATCCCCAAGCTTAGATGCTTGAGTCTTCTTGAAATATGCAGGGATGAACCACCGGGGCATCCCCAAGCTTAGACTTTTCACTCTTCTTGATCGTAGTATATCATCCTCCTCTCTTGACCCTTGAAAACTTCCTCCACACCAAACTTCAAGCAAACTCATTAGAGGGTTAGTGCACAATAAAAATTTACATGTTCAGAGGTGACACAATCATTCTTTACACTTCTGGACATTGCATAAAGCTACTGGACATTAATGGATCAAAGAAATTCATCCAACGTAGCAAAAGAGGCAATGCGAAATAAAAGGCAGAATCTGTCAAAACAGAACAGTTCGTAAAGACGAATTTTAAAATGGCACCAGACTTGCTCAAATGGAAAAACTCAAAACTAATGGAAGTTGCGTACATATCTGAGGATCACTCACGTAAATTGGCATAATTTTCTGAGTTACCTACAGAGAATTAGGCCCAGATTCGTGACAGCAAAGAAATCTGTCTCTGCGCAGTAATCCAAATCTAGTATGAACCTTACTATAGAGACTTTACTTGGCACAACAATGCAACAAAACTAAGATAAGGAGAGGTTGCTACAGTAGTAACAACTTCCAAGACACAAATATAAAACAAAGTACTGTAGTAAAAAAACACATGGGTTATCTCCCAAGAAGTTCTTTCTTTATAGCCATTAAGATGGGCTCAGCAGTTTTAATGATGCACTCGCAAGAAATAGAAGTTGAAGCAAAAGAGAGCATCAAGAGGCAAATTCAAAACACATTTAAATCTAACATGCTTCCTATGCATAGGAATCTTGTAAATAAACAAGTTCATGAAGAGCAAAGTAACAATCATAGGAAGATAAAACAAGTGTAGCTTCAAAAATTTCAGCACATAGAGAGGTGTTTTAGTAACATGAAAATTTTTACAACCATATTTTCCTCTCTCATAATAACTTTCAGTAGCAACATGAGCAAACTCAACAATATAACTATCACATAAAGCATTCTTATCATGAGTCTCATGCATAAAATTATTACTCCCCACATAGGCATAATCAATTTTATTAGTTGTAGTGGGAGCAAATTCAACAAAGTAGCTATCATTATTATTCTCATCATCAAATATAGGAGGCATAGTATCATCAAAGTAAATTTTCTCCTCAATGCTTGGGGGACTAAAAATATCATGCTCATCAAAGCCAGCTTCCCCAAGCTTAGAATTTTCCATAGCATTAGCAACAATAGTGTTCAAAGCATTCATATTAATATGTTCCATGGGTTTTTTAATTTTCGCATCAAACCATCCATGTCTTAAATCAGGAAATAGAATAAGAAGGTCATTGTTGTCCATTATGCCTAACTAGTGTAAACAAGAAACCAAATGTCGCAATTGCAGAGTCTAAAGGAAATAGCTTCGAGTACTTACAACGGCACCGGAAAATAGCTTAGTAGCCGAGATCCGGAGTGTGAGTACCTTTTACCTTTCCTCCCGGCAACGGCGCCAGAAAATAGCTTGATGTCTACGGGTGCTTCTATTCTTGTAGACAGTGTTGGGCCTCCAAGAGCAGAGGTTTGTAGAACAGCAGCAAGTTTCCCTTAAGTGGATCACCGTTTATCGAACTCAAGGAGGAAGAGGTCAAAGATATCCCTCTCAAGCAACCCTGCAACCACAAGAAGTCTCTTGTGTCCCCAACACACCAAATACACTTGTCAGATGTATAGGTGCACTAGTTCGGCGAAGAGATAGTGAAATACAAGTGGTATGAATGAATATGAGCAGTAGTACGGCGCCAGAAAATAGCTTGCTCGTGCAGTTGATGGTAGTAATATTGTAGGAAGTAAACAAGCAGTAGTAACAGCAGTAGTAACGCAGTAAAACAGTAAACAAGCAGCGATAGTATTTAGGAACAAGGCCTAGGGATTAGACTTTCACTAGTGGACACTCTCAACTTTGATCACATAACAGAATAGATAAATGCATACTCTACACTCTCTTGTTGGATGATGAACACATTGCGTAGGATTACACGAACCCTCAATGCCGGAGTTAACAAGCTCCACAATTCAATGTTCATATTTAAATAACCTTAGAGTGCATGAAAGATCGACACGACTAAACCAAGTACTAACATAGCATGCACACTGTCACCTTCACACCATGTAGGAGGAATAGATCACATCAATACTATCATAGCAATAGTTAACTTCATAATCTACAAGAGATCATAATCATAGCCTACGCCAAGTACTAACACGGATGCACACACTGTCACCATTACACCGTGCAGGAGGAATAAAACTACTTTAATAACATCACTAGAGTAGCACATAGATAAATTGTGATACAAAACATATTGCAATCATAAAGAGATATAAATAAGCACTTCACTACGCCATTCATAACAGTGAATAAGTATTCTGTGAAATATAGCCTAAGAGACCCACACGGTGCACACATTGACATAGGCATCCCAAATGGGCCTGCCGAAGATAGTACCCGGAGTTTACTGAAGGCTCACTATCCGAAGAATAAGAAGATTCGGGAGTCCAAGATATATTAAGGAAAGCTAGAGTTGTAATAAGAAGTGTTATTTGTAATCTGGCGGGATGAGTTAGAACCGTCCCGGACTCTGTAACTTGTACAAAACGAAACCCTCGGCTCCACCTCCTATATAAGGGGGAGTCGAGGGACAAAGAAAGGATCGAATCTACTGTCAACATAACCCTAGCTTTCATAATCGTCGAGTACTTTTCGCCTAAACCTTCGAGATCTACTTGCCCTCTACTTCTAGCAAAACCCTAGTCTACAATCTGTAGGCATTGACAAGTTAATCCTTTGTCAATTGGCGCCGTCTGTGGGAATTAGAGGTTGCAAGGAGCTGATCTCGATGGCACGTTCAGATCTTCGACATCGTCAACAGCAAGCAACGCGATGGATCGAGGTAACAAGGGAAAAACTGATCTATTCAATTTTATTCCTCACCCACCCTCCCGTATGGATGCATGTGCCTATCTGGAGGAGCCCATCATCATGACGTTCGGAAAATTCTGATTTGGCGTCAACAAGGAAGGATCCTACCGTCTCGAAGTTCCGATCTCGTCGGAATTTTCAGCGGTCGATTCTAACTTTTCGTCGAGTGACGAGGAGTTTTCGTCGCCATACTTCGTCGACAACAAGGCAAGCGGAAAGCTCGCCAAGATCTTCAGCAACACATCCTTCGAGTCGTCTGCGGACTCCTTTATAAGCAGCGACTCCGACAGCGTCGACAGCTTCAACTTCATCGACAAGTCTGCTGCCATCGGAAAGGTCTTCACCACTCTATATGATGGTGTCACCAATCCTGATAAAAATCAATGCACAAAATATCATCAGATCTATGTGGTAGAAGGGGCAGGCACATCAGACCCGCAAACATCAGAGGCTTTCGACGAGTTGGGAAATCCATACGTCGATCCCGCTGATCTCAGACATGGCTTAGGCACTAAATATCCTGGATCCTCAACTCGCGCAAGAGTACAGCTCCCGCAAGAAGCGTGGGATAGGGCCGCGAAAGCCATGGATGGTTCAGAACCTATGACCACCACTGCTACTGTACAAGAACTTCAAGCATATCAATATAGACTTGCTCGAGTAAGCAGAGAGTTGGAAAAACAGACAGCATCCCTGAATAGGAGAAAAGAAGCAGCTTCTGCATCAAGCAGACGCCGAGCAGATTTAAGTCGACAATCTAGAACTTCGGGAGACAGTCACAGAGAAGCTCGGAGGAGAGCAATGTCTCGGCTGCAAAACATACCCGAAGCAGAGAGAGGAAACATAATCCAAAATCTCGACATGTCCTTTATGTCGATCGATGAAAGGGGAAATATCATCCCAAAAACGCCAGAGGCAGGTTACATGGCAACACAAGCTTACATCCTCGCATCCAGACCACCTCCTGGAGACCCGAGAGAACCATTGTTCAATATGGCAATGGCTGGAGTAGGAGTTATGGGAACAGCATTTGCAACAACGCCTCCCGAAGAAAATCCTAGACAAAATAGTCCACGACACACCGCAGCAGTTCAAGACCCACCAAGAACAAGTGGGGCAAGAGACACAGCAGTCCAAGTAAGGGTGGACAGAGCGCGACAAGAAAGAAGGGAGCGTCAGCACTCGCCAGAGCTTGCCGATGAAGATATGTGTGGACTCCCATGCTTTACGAGAAGAGTTCGAAAAACTCGAGTACCGAAAGGGTTCAAGTTACCCGAGAATTTCAAGAAGTTCGACGGCCTGCAAGATCCCGAAGATTGGCTCGTGGATTATCTCGAGATGGTAAAACTGGTAGGAGGAACCAGAGCAACAGCTATGCAAAGTATCCAAGTTCACCTGAGTGGTGCCGCAAGATCTTGGATAAAGAAACTCCCCTTAAATTCCATCGACAGCTGGGAGAACTTTGAGAACATCTTCGTGAAAAACTTCCGATCCACCTGCAAGAAACCTGCATCGTTGGAAGAGCTGAGGGCATGCCGACAAAAACACGACGAGTCGATGAGGAAGTACATACAGCGGTGGAACATTATTAAAAACTCGGCAGAGGACATATCTGACGAGAGAGCCATAGATGCGTTCGTAGCAGGAATCCGACGAGCAGATTTCGTCGAGGACTTGGGGAGAACTAACCCTAAGACCATATCAGCACTCATGGAGATAGCCAATAAATGGGCAGATGGAGAAGACGCAATATACAACAAGCGACACAGGTCGCCAGAAGAGGATCGTGGTCGAAATTATCAAAATAGAAGGCGATTTTCTCGCCAGTTCTACAACAACGATGCTCCCGGCCATATATCGGCTGGTTTTCGGGGAAATCCTGGAGGAAATAGTCGAGATGATTATCAAAGGAGCAACGAGCAACAAGGCGACAATAGAGGTGATTTTCGTGGCAACAGACAAAATAGTGGACCAAGGATTCAAAGACCTTATGTGTCTCCCGAGGAGATGATGAACGGTCCGTGTCAAATGCACTTTTACCTCGACAACAATGGAAAGAGGCAGTCAGGACATCTCCAAAAAGACTGCCGAAATTTTCAGGCAATGTTGCGAGCCGCAGGAATTGCAAATGCCCAAGCAAATAACAGAAACCCTCGGGAGCCAAGGAGCGAGATCCACCTTCCACCTCCTCCCGCAATAACCGACGAAAATCGACACCAGCTTAGAATTGCGGCAGCACCACATCCACCTCCATATGTTGACCCCAACTCTAACGGTGCGGTCTCGATGATTCAGAAAGCAGGCCATCAAACAGGGCGCAGAAGGTAATCTCGCGACAAGTGTTCATGGCAGAGAAGATGCCTCCACCAACAGTCGAGTACTTAAATTGGTCGGGGCAAGACATCGGCTTCACAATTGCAGATCATCCGCAGCAAGTTCCTCGACCAGGACAATCAGCACTCATCTTACCCGCAGTAATCGCTGGTTTTGATGTGTCGAGAGTTTTCATAGATGGCGGCAGCAGCTTAAACCTCATGTATGCAGATACATTGAGGAAGATGAACATATCCCTAGCAAATCTGAAACCAACTGACACACGTTTCCACGGGATTACACCAGAGAAGCCAAGTTACCCATTGGGCAAGATCAACCTCGACGTTCAGTTCGGAACCCGAGAAAACTACAGGATAGAGAATCTGGAGTTTGAAGTGGTGGATTTCCCGTCGCAATATCACGCCTTGTTGGGACGACCAGCGTATGCCAGGTTCATGGCAGTGCCGCATTATACATATCTGTTGTGGAGGTTGCCTGGGCCCAAGGGACCTATCACAATCAAAGGAAGTTTCGCGTTATCTGATAAATGCGACAAGGACTTTCATCGACTGTCAGAAACTTTCGGGATGCAAGCAGAATATGCGGCGCCACGGTTCACTGATTATGACGTGTTACCAGAGGTAGGAAGATCTTCTAAGGAGCCAACTTTCAATATAACCAAGGATTCAAAAGAGGTACAGATCCACCCAACAGATCCTAAGAAAACAACGTCCATAGCCGCAAACATGGATGTCGCATAGGAAAGCGCGCTCGTTGAGTTCCTCCGTGAGCACTGGAAAATCTTCGCATGGTGTCCAGCTGACATGCCAGGAGTACCCAGGGAACTCGCCGAGCACCACCTCAATTTGGATCCTCTCGCAAGACCAGTCAAGCAGCCTTTACGACGCTTTTCGGAACCTAGCCGCAAAGCAATGTTATCAGAGATAGATCGACTCAAAGACGCCGGTTTCATCAGAGAAATATCTACAGAAGCCACATGGGTAGCTAACCCAGTGATGGTGCCGAAGAAACACACAATAGTCCTTCGCATGTGCGTCGACTTCACGTGTCTCAATAAACATTGTCCCAAGGATCACTTTCCCCTCCCAAGGATCGATCAAATCATCGACTCCACGACAGGATGCGAACGTCTTTCCTTTTGGACGCATATTCTGGTTATAACCAGATAAGATTAAAAGAAGAAGATGAAGCCAAGACAGCGTTCATCACACCTTATGGCGTGTTTTGCTACAAAACAATGCCCTTTGGTCTGAAAACGCGGGAGCAACATATCAGCGGATGATGCAGAAGTGCCTAGCAACACAGATCGGAAAAAATGTACAAGTCTACATCGACGATGTCGTAATAACATCAAAGAAAGGGTCGACTTTGATCGAAGACTTGAAGGAAACCTTCGACAACCTCGACAAGTTCTGCCTCAAGCTGAACCCGACAAGTTCTGCCTCAAGCTGAACCCGACAAAGTGGTCTTTCGGAGTTCCCGCTGGAGAACTTCTCGGGTTCTTAGTATCAGCAAGGGGGATTGAAGCTAATCCCGAAAAAATACAGGCCATCGTTACTATGAGAAAGCCAACAAAGTTGAAAGAAATACAACAGCTAACGGGGCGAGTCGCAGCTTTAAGCAGTTCGTCGCAGGCTAGGAGAAAGGCGCTGCCGTTCTACGCATTGATCAAACAAGGGGAAAAATTTCAATGGAACGAGGAAGCAGATAGAGCCTTCGAGAACCTCAAACGAGCAATTTCGACACCACCGATATTGGTGGCGCCAAAAGAGAAAGAACCTCTCCTCTTGTATATTGCAGCTACACCTCAGGTGGTCAGCACGGCCCTAGTGGTCGAGAGAGAAGAAGAAGGCAAGCTTCATGGAGTTCAAAGGCCAGTATATTTCATCAGCGAAGTACTGTCGCCATCAAAACAGCGGTACCCGCAATATCAAAAGCTAGCATATGGAGTATTCACGACAGCAAGAAAATTGCGACACTATTTTTCGGCGCACCCGATAATAGTGGTCAACGAGGCTCCCTTATCAAATATACTGAACAACCCAGAAGCTACGGGTCGTGTCTCCCTTTGGGGAATAGAACTTTCCCCTCGGGACATCACGTACGAAAAAAGAAAAGCAATAAAATCGCAGGTCTTACCAGATTTCATTGCAGAGTGGATGGAGCTACAAAACACGGGACCCCCAGATTTATCGAGAACTTGGACCATGAACTTCGACGGGTCCAAAAGATTGGAAGGTGCTGGAGCAGGCGTGATATTAGTATCACCTGAAGGCGACAAGTTGAAGTATGTTCTGCGGATGACGTTCCCAAATGCGTCTAACAATGAAGCAGAATATGAAGCTCTCATACACGGGATGAAGATGGCGAAAGCTTGTGGTGCAACCCGACTGAAAATTTTCGGCGACTCACAATTGGTGGCACAGCAAGTCATGAACCAATGTGATGCAGTCAACGAAAGCATGATAGCATATAAAGAGGTGTACAACGAGCTCGAGAAGTTATTCGATGGTTGCGAAGTAAATCACATCAGCAGGATGAGCAACGATGAAGCCGACGTTTCGCAAACATCGGGTCACAGTGTCTCGCGATTCCTCCAGGCGTGTTTTGGGAAGAAATTAGCGAGAGATCAACAAAGCCAGCAAAAACAAAGAAGGAAAAGAAAGAGAAAACCTCGAGTATCACCAAAGACACAGCAGAAGAAGAAGAAGAGCAAGAGCTAGTCATGATGGTGCAAATTCCATGGATGCAGGCTTACATATCATATATCCTAAGGAAAACTATACCCGACGATCCAGTCGAAGCAAGGCGAATAATTAGGCGATCAAAAGCTTTCACTGTGGTAAAAGGGGAGCTGTACAAACGCAGTATCTCGGGTGTGCTACAACGGTGTGTTACACCCGAAGAAGGAAGGATCATCCTAAAGGACGTGCATGAAGGAATATGCGGGCATCACGCGAGTAGCCGAGCCATTGCGGCCAAAGTCTTCAGAGCAGGATTTTATTGGCTAACAGCAATCGAGGATGCGAAGGAAATAGTGCGAACCTGTGATGCGTGCCAAAGGTTTGCGGCAAGACCTCACTCGCCAGCAGCAGAACTTATGCCAATCCCACTGTCTTGGCCTTTTGCTCAATGGGGTCTCGACATGGTAGGTAAATTGCACAAAGCTTCGCCAGGAGGATATGAGTATTTGCTGGTGGCTGTCGACAAATTTACCAAGTGGATAGAGGCGAAGCCAATAAATTCATCAGATGCAGCATCCGCAATAAAATTTGTGAAGAGCATTGTCTTTCGCTTTGGAGTCCCTCACAGCATCGTCACAGACAACGGCAGTAATTTTACGTCAAAAGAGTTCAAAGCATACTGCGCAGAAGTAGGCATCAAATTGAGCTTTGCATCTGTTGCACATCCACAGACCAACGGTCAAGTCGAGAAGGCCAATGGCATTATCTGCAATGGCATCAAGAAGCGCCTGCTAGGACCTTTGGAAAAAGCTAGGCATACTTGGCCAGAGGAGCTACCAAGTGTTTTGTGGAGTATTCGAACAACACCAAATACAGCGACGCAGGAAACGCCGTTCTTTTTGGTCCACGGAGCTGAAGCAGTCTTGCCGATAGAAATAGAGCACGATTCTCCACGAGTCGCAGAATATGACGAAGAAACTTCGAGAAAAGCTTTGGAGGATGATGTCGACGCACTCGATGAAGCTCGAGACGAAGTCCTGTCACGAGTCGCCAAATATCAGCAGGACCTGAAAAACTATCACAGTCGACGATTGCGGCCAAGATCTTTCCAAGTTGGTGACCTGGTTTTACGACTCAATCAAAAAAGCCATGAAAAACTCGAGTCACCGTGGCTAGGACCATACATCGTCACAGAAGTAATAGAAGGAGGAGCATACAGAATCAAAGACAAGAAGACAGGGATCGACGAGCCAAATCCCTGGAACGTGGCACAGCTCAGGCGTTTCTACGCCTAGATGTCGAAAATATAGTCCTCCTTTGTAAAGCTACAATGTACTGAAACGCCCGCGAGTTTTCAGACGCACTCTTTTCCTTTTTCGGGGCACCGAGTGGGGCCGGGAAAGGTTTTTAATGAGGCGGGCTCGCGGTGCTGCAATATAATAAAGATAGTGGAATTATATATCTTCTTCCCGACAAGATCAGGGGTTTTCCCCTACATGATACTATATATATATATATATATATATATATATATATATATATATAAACACAGTGTCGACAAACGCAAAAGAAGCATCTTGCCTTGGTAAAAATACCTCGCCAAAATAAAAAGAGATATAGACAAAATAGTGATCAACAAAAGGCTCGGGGGCTTGCACCCACAAAAATAGTACACAGTGTATATTATCTTGCCTTGGTTTAAAAACCTCGCATTATACAAATACAGCGAATAGCCACCGAAAATACTCGGGGGCTAGACAAATATAGAAATATGCTGTTTGCTTCACAATAGAATCATAATCATGATTTACAAAGGAGAATTATCTACCAAAGGAAAATAATTAGTCTTGATTCAATATATCATCAAGGGTCACTCTGTTCTCTTCAGGAGCAGCGCCAAGAAAATCAGCATAATGACCATCTGCAAAAAAGTCGGCATCCATCCGAAGAAGGTCTTCAATCATTTCTTCGGCTATAGGTGAAACCTTCGTGTTAATACGATCGACACCAACTCTTCGGCGCCGTACCTTCTCGTGAACTTTCTCAACAACTTGGGTCAGATCAAGCTTTGAGTGGCAGATCTGAAGCATTATAAGGGCAAATCTGGCGCCGCCACCAGTTGAGCTCTGACAAAGTTATGGATCCTGTGGGCATCTTTAAACTTCTCCATTAACTCGGGAAGAGTTTTTGGTTGAATGTTCCGAGGAAACATAGAGTTATAAACCATAGAGAGGGTCTTGGTACAGAAGTCAAGATACCCGCGAACCTGAAGCGCGCGATCTTGAAATCTCACGATTTGGCGAGTCCGTTCAGGCGTGCCCCAAAAAGTCGACCCATGTTCACGTGCAAGCCGAAGAAGAACATTGGAACGAGCCTCGACACGTTCATCTTCAGTAGCAGTATCCAAAAAAGCACCTATTGTTTCTTACAACAGGTCAGTAGATAATAAGGAGGCAAGCAGCAAAGAAAAAAGAAGCGCGACAAAGATAATCAAACATACCCGCCATATCCAAGCTAGCATCTATTAGCAGCTGGAGCATGGAATTTTCCCGAGACACAGCAGCAGCAGCTTCAGCAACAGCAGAGTCCTTTTCAGCAATGGCAGTTTGAGCTTGATGGAGTGCAGTTTTTTCTCTTTCAGAAGACTCTCGAGATTGTTCCATGAGTTTAAGCGATTGTTTCTTCGTGAACTGAAGTTGCTGTCGAAGTTCTTGCAAATCTTCCGACAAAGGTGTGCTTGAGGGACCTTCACGGAAATTGTCATCGGTTTCTACTTTCTTCGACAAGGAAGATGCAGGAGCAGCATTGGGAGAGCAAGGATTGGTCGAATAATTGTCAAATATTAACTGGAAAATAAAATCTTCGGATCAATGACAGCACCAAGAGGAATTTCATTACTTCTAAAAAGTTTACACCGTCATTACAAAAGAAGTTCTCCTAAGGGACTAGCAGGGTAATTGTCGCCAAGGCTAAAGTGACGACAATAGCAAAAGAAGTAAAGAAAGCAAAAAATAGAAAAGACAGAGGCATGCAACTAGACCTCCGGCCTCGATGAACTAGGAGTCGAAGCTGGCTTGACCCCAAGATACGCCAGGATTTTCTTCGTGTTGGGTTTCGCCGCCTTGACCAAAGATCGCCACTTGAGTTGCTCAATTTGATCCGTGTCGCCAACTTTGGTCCAATCAATAGTTTGTTGACTGTCAGCGACCAGGGCAACAGTGCTCTCAACGGCAACCTTCTGGTTTTCATGGCGCATCTTCAGCCCAAGATCTTCGGGAGGATTAAAGCACTTGGCTAGATTAAGGAAAGTTGCGGGTGCCTCTTTCTTTGGGAAGAAATAGGGGAAGAGCCGCAACAGTCCTGCTTTAGCTTCGTCGATACCTTCACGTGCTTCCGTCCCGTGAAACTCGAGGAATGAAACGGCGTCAAGCAGAGGATCATTATCGGGATCTTCAAGCTCATATTCTTGAGCCGTTCTAGCTGAAACAATGAACATCCATTTAGCAACAAACGAGTAAAGGAAAGAAGATCCAAAAGATTTGAATTGGGGTAGATACTTACCGACAAAGCGACGATTTTGGGTCCTTATGCGCTTAAGGATGGCTTCTTCGCGAGCAGATTGAGCAGTTATATGTTCACTCAGCGAAGTTTCGGCATCGTGAAGTTTCTTCCGGAGATCTTCGACACCAGCAGCATCAGCCTTGGCCTTATCAGCCTCTGCTCGAGCACCAACAGCATCTGACTCAGCCTTTTTGCGAGCCTTTTCACTTTGCTCTAATTGTTGAGCAAGTGTGTTGGCACGTTCATTGGCTTCCGCCAGTTTTTCTACCAAGGAAGATAAATATAGTTAAAAATCTCGACAACAAAGGAGCAAAAGAAAAGAAGCAAAAGGAGTAAAGCATTACCTTCAGCTTTACTAGCATATTCACGGTACCCGACAAATTGGGTACCGATGCGAAGAAGATCCTTTATCATAGGCTGTTAAAAAAAGGGGATAGAAGGAAATGGCGGTATGAGAAAAATATAATGGTACATAGAAATCAACAAAGAAAACATAAACAATGACAAGGAAGTTAAGAACTTACATCCTCCAAGAGAGGGTTAGAGGAGCTACTCAATTGGAGAGTAGGCTCCGGGATGATCTCCGTCCTCGCCCTTTTCGACAAAGGGGCTCGGGGGCTTGAAGGAGGAGTAGCAGTGTCGACGTTCTGTCGAGGAGGCGAAGTTTCTTCTCCTTCAACTGGCGTCTCCGAGGCGACTAATGTATGTGACGTACTCGTTCGAGCAGCCACATCAGCGGTTGGTACCTCTTCTTCCTCATCACTACAAGTAAAATGTCGACAATATAAACAGCAAGATAGACACGAATGTTCAAATACAAAAAAAGATAGAAAAAGGACTTACGAACTGATGAGGGTCCCGAGATACGGATCATAAGCTGCCTTCTGCGACGAAGGATCAGCTTCTTCGGGTTTAGAAGTCCCGGAATCTTCGACATCATCCCTCTTCCTTTTGTTCTTTGGAGAAACAGCAAGAGGAGGAGATTGGGCCGATGCAGTGCCTTCAGAGGCAGCGTCCTTTTCAGCAGATCCCGCAGATTTTCGAGAATCTGCGGGTTCATTAACAAAAGAGGGGGCCTCTTGGTTATCATCAGAGATAACGGCCCTTTCTTCGACTTCCCCACCTTCAGGAAGAGGAGGAAGTGAAACAAGATTTGGGTGGTCCTGTATAAAAAGAGGGAAGGATATCAGGAAGGAGCACACAATGCAAAAAGCAAGGCAATAAGAAATTACGCGACAATGTTTACCTTAGGAAGTGCATGGGCGGCGCTGTATGGTTTCACGCGACAAGAAGAAGGGATAGAATCTTTTTTGCTGAGGGAGGTGATTTTTCGGACAAGTTTTTCCAAGTCCTTCACCTCCAAATCTGTCGACAGCCGATCCACGTCTTCGTCGCCAGTATATTTCCAAAGAGGAAATTTGCGAGCTTGAAGAGGCTGAACTCTACTCTTAAGGAAATACACTATAATCTGGATACCTGACAATTCTTTGCCGCGAGTATTTTGCAACTCGCGGATGCGAGTCATCAAGGCCTCAGTCGAAGCTCTTTCTTCTTCGGTAGCCTCTGCATCCCAAGAACGGCGACGAAGAATTCTTTCGTCACCATCGAACGGAGGGATGTTGTCCTCTGCGCATCCATGGTTTTCCTCACGAATGTACAACCACCTCTTACGCCACCCTTGAACGGAGTCAGGGAGTTTGACGTCGAAGTAATTGGCAGTGGAGCGGATAGAGATAACAACGCCGCCTATATTATAGGCGACATTGTGAGAGCCATTGCGGCGACAGAAGAAAATGCGCTTCCATAGCGCCCAATTGGGCGAGACGCCAAGGAAGGCTTCGCAGAGAGTAATGAAAATGGAAATATGGAGGATTGAGTTTGGCGTGAGGTGGTGAAGTTGAAGACCGTAGACAAAAAGCAATCCACGGAGAAAAGGATGAATGGGGGCGGATAAACCGCGGATGAGATGGTCGACAAAACTTACCCGGTACCCCATTGGAGGGGCTGGGTAGCTTTCTTCACTAGGGAAGCAAACCGCTTTGGGTTTCTTGGTGATCCCCAGCTTCTTCAGGAGATTCAGGTCCTGGTTCGTGACCTTGGACCTCTCCCACTCCACGGCTCCTAGATCCGCGGCGGCCATTGATGAATCAGGCGTGCTGTGGCGAGTGAGACGCGTGCGTGGTGGCATCAACGGCAGTGGACAAAGCAATGCTTGGGCGTGCGGAAGATCAAACAGAGTTGGGCGCAGGGGAAGTTTTTGCAGAGGGGAACAGATGTGCGGCGCAAGCGAAGGACTGGACCGAGGTTGAAGAAAGGTTTATATAGGATTCGGACGAAGCAGTGCACCGTTGGATGAAGAAATCGTGTGGTGAAAAAGGATCTCGTAGATACAAGGGTAAAAAGGTATTTTTACTGGGAAGGAATGGAACAGGCATTACCGTACGTGCGCCAGGAAAAGCGGAGGACGTGTGTCCCCCACTTGCACGACGTGTCAACGTGGTGGGAACAATGGACCCACAAGGCAGAAAAAATCCCAATTATTGATAGAGATGAAGAGAATTTGACAAAGGAAAATATGTCGACAAGAAAAATAAAAAGAGAATGGCGACAGGGTAAATCATTTGAATACTTTTTGAGCCTTTGATCAAATACAAGTTTTTGCCCAAACGCTCGGGGGCTACTCTGGAAAAATAGAAAATTTCGAATATGACAATATAGAAATGGCGAGAGCCTATGACCAAATCCAAGAATTTGTTCATAGCCTCGGGGGCTACTCCCATCGGGAGCGCTGGTCGCGCACCCGATAAATATAAAAATATCGAGAAGGATTATAAATATAGCGGCAAAGGATACTAATCTGTGGAGCCTACACCCAAGCACAAGTTCTTGGATGTAGCCTCGGGGGCTACTCCCATCGGGAACGCTGTTCGCGTGCCCGATGAAATTTTAAACAAGTGAGTATATTTCGAGTTACACAGATAACTCTACATATACTCCCATCGGGAAGACAAAATAAGTCATCAAATATGACTCGATAAAATGTGCTATTCCAAAGGCGAAAAGCACTCGACAATATATTCTCAGAACGCCAAAGTTGCGATCAATTTCTGAATGCCGCAAATTTGCGAAGGTAAGACCCCAGATCCGTTCTGCTGGGCGTGGCATCGCCAAAGACTGCGCTCTGCTACTTTTATCCGTATCAACAGATACGAAGAAAAATCCTAACGGACGCGTTAGGTACCCGATAAATTTGACTGGGACTCGACAGAATGGTAAGACCTTAAGCGGCACCTGTCGAAGTTTACACCAGTATCCCGAGATCATGTCCAGGGACGTGATTTTGAAGTAGGTTTTTGCGGATTGCCACTAGAGCAGTTAACTAGTACCTGATCCGTCAGATGAACTAGCCCCAACTACCATTATCCCTGTACAATATAGAATTTTATGTGAAGAAGCATAAATAAAAGCTCTCGAATAAATATAAACAGTCGAGATTTCCCTTGACTCTACGATTCAAGCAAAATCTCGGGGGCTACTGACATAGGCATCCCAAATGGGCCTGCCGAAGATAGTACCCGGAGTTTACTGAAGGCCCACTATCCGAAGAATAAGAAGATTCGGGAGTCCAAGATATATTAAGGAAAGCTAGAGTTGTAATAGGAAGTGTTATTTGTAATCTGGCGGGATGAGTTAGGAACCGTCCCGGACTCTGTAACTTGTACAAAACGAAACCCTCGTCTCCACCTCCTATATAAGGGGGAGTCGAGGAACAAAGAAAGGATCGAATCTACTGTCAACATAACCCTAGCTTTCATAATCGTCGAGTACTTTTCGCCTAAACCTTCGAGATCTACTTGCCCTCTACTTCTAGCAAAACCCTAGTCTACAATCTGTAGGCATTGACAAGTTAATCCTTTGTCACACATTGTCACCTTTACACACGTGGGACAAGGAGTCTCCGGAGATCACATAAGTAAAACTCACTTGACTAGCATAATGACATCTAGATTACAAGCATCATCATATGAATCTCAATCATGTAAGGCAGCTCATGAGATTATTGTATTGAAGTACATAGGAGAGAGATGAACCACATAGCTACCGGTACAGCCCCGAGCCTCGATGAAGAACTACTCCCTCCTCATGGGAGCAGTGATGGCGTGTAACTCACACGTTCGTTGGGAACCCCAAGAGGAAGGTATGATGCGCACAGTAGCAAGTTTTCCCTCAGAAAGAAACCAAGGTTTAATCGAACCAGGAGGAGCCAAGAAGCACGTTGAAGGTTGATGGTCGCGAAATGTGATGCGGCGCAACACCAGGGATTCCGGTGCCAACTAGGAACCTGCACAACACACCCAAGTACTTTGTCCCAACGAAACAGTGAGGTTGTCAATCTCACCGGCTTGCTGTAACAAAGGATTAAACGTATCGAGTGGAAGATGTTTGCAAAGAAAACAGTAAACACAATTGCAGTAGATTGTATGCTATGTAAAGAATAGGACCGGGGTCCACAGTTCACTAGAGGTGTCTCTCCCATAAGATAAAGCATGTTGGGTGAACAAATTACAGTCGGGCAATTGACAAATAGAGAAAGGCATAACAATGCATATACATGATATGATAAATATAGTGAGATTTAATTGGGCATTACGACAAAGTACATAGACCGCCATCCAACTGCATCTATGCCTAAAAAGTCCACCTTCAGGTTATCGTCCGAACCCCCTCCAGTATTAAGTTGCAAAGCAACAGACAATTGCATTAAGTATGGTGCGTAATGTAATCAACAACTACATCCTTAGACATAGCATCAATGTTTTATCCCTAGTGGCAACAGCACATCACAACCTTAGAACCTTCTGTCACGATCCCAGATTCAATGAAGGCATGAACCCACTATCGAGCATAAATACCCCCTCTTGGAGTTAAGAGCAAAAACTTGGCCAGAGCCTCTACTAATAACGGAGAGCATGCAAGATCATAAACAATAGATTGATAATCACCATAATCATAGTACTCTCTATCCATCGGATCTCGACAAACACAACATATAGTATTACAGATAGATGATCTTGATCATGTTAGGCAGCTCACAAGATCCAACAATGAAGCACAACAAGGAGAAGACGACCATCTAGCTACTGCTATGGACCCATGGTCCAGGGGTGGACTACTCACTCATCACTCCGGAGGCGACCATGGCGGTGTAGAGTCCTCCGGGAGATGAATCCCCTCTGCGGCAGGGTGCCGAGGCGATCTCCGAATCCCCCGAGATGGGATCGGCGGCGGCGTCTCCGTAAGGTTTTCCGTATCGTGGCTCTCGCACTGGGGGTTTCGCGACGGAAGCTTTAAGTAGGCGGAGGGTCAACGCGGGGGCCACACGAGGGGCCCAGGGGATAGGTCGGCGCGGCCGGGCCGGCCGCGCCGGCCACCCCCCGGCTGCCTCGTGGCCCCACTTCGTTAGGTCTTCGGTCTCCTGGAAGCTTCGTGCAAAAATAGGACCCGGGCGAAAGTTTCGTCCAATTCCGAGAATATTTCTTTACTAGGATTTCTGAAACCAAAAACAGCAGAAAACAAGAAACTGCTCTTCGCATCTTGTTAATAGGTTAGTTCCGAAAATGCATAAATACGACATATAATGTGCATAAAACATGTAGGTATCATCAATAAAGTAGCATGGAACATAAGAAATTATCGATACGTTGGAGACGTATCAGCATCCCCAAGCTTAGTTCTGCTCGTCCCGAGCAGGTAAAACGATAACAAAGATAATTTCGAAGTGACATGCCATCATAATCTTGATCATACTATTTGTAAACATATGTAATGAATGCAGCGATCAAAGCAAAGGTAATGACATGAGTAAACAACTGAATCATAAAGCAAAGACTTTTCATGAATAGTACTTCAAGACAAGCATCAATAAGTCTTGCATAAGAGTTAACTCATAAAGCAATAAATCAAAGTAAAGGTGTTGAAGCAACACATAGGAAGATTAAGTTTCAGCGGTTGCTTTCAACTTGTAACATGTATATCTCATGGATATTGTCAACATAAAGTAATATAACAAGTGCAATATGCAAGTATGTAGGAATCAATGCACAGTTCACACAAGTGTTTGCTTCTTAAGGTGGAAGGAGATAGGTAAACTGACTCAACAATAAAAGTAAAAGAAAGGTCCTTCAAGAGGAAAGCATCGATTGCTGTATTTGTGCTAGAGCTTTTATTTTGAAAACATGAAACAATTTTGTCAACGGTAGTAATAAAGCATATGAGTTATGAAAATTATATCTTACAAGTTGCAAGCCTCATGCATAGTATACTAATAGTGCCCGCACCTCGTCCTACTTAACTTGGACTACCGGGTCTTCGCATGCCATGTTTCAACCAAGTGTCACAAAGGGGTACCTCCATGCCGCCTGTACAAAGGTCCAAGGAGAATGCTCGCATTTGGATTTCTCGCTTTTGATTATTCTCAACTTAGACATCCATACCGGGACAACATGGACAACAGATAATGGACTCCTCTTAAATGCATAAGCATGTAGCAAAGTTATTATTCTCATATGAGATTGAGGATATATGTCCAAAACTGAAACTTCCACCATGATTCATGGCTTTAGTTAGCGGCCCAATGTTCTTCTCTAACAATTTTTGCATGCTCCAACCACTAAAATGATAGATCCTTCAGACAAGACGGACATGCATAGCAACTCACATGATATTCAACAATAGTTGATGGCGTTCCCAGAAGCATGGTTATCGCACAACAAGCAACTTAATAAAAGATAAAGTGCATAAGTACATATTCAATACTACGATAGTTTTTAAGGCTATTTTGTCCCATGAGCTATATATTGCAAAGGTGAATGATGGAATTTTAAAGGTAGCACTCAAGCAATTTACTTTGGAATGGCGGAGAAATACCATGTAGTAGGTAGGTATGGTGGACACAAATGGCATAGTAGTTGGCTCAAGGATTTTGGATGCATGAGAAGTATTCCCTCTCGATACAAGGTTTAGGCTAGCAAGGTTATTTGAAGCAAACTCAAGGATGAACAAGTGCAGCAAAACTCACATAAAAGACATATTGTAAACATTATAAGATTCTACACTGTCTTCCTTGTTGTTCAAAACTCAATACTAGATATTATCTAGACCTTAGAGAAACCAAATATGCAAATCAAATTTTAGCAAGCTCTATGTATTTCTTCATTAATGGGTGCAAAGCATATGATGCAAGAGCTTAAACATGAGCACAACAATTGCCAAGTATCACATTATCCAAGACATTTTAGAATTACTACATGTAGCATTTTCCAATTCCAACCATATAACAATTTAACGAAGAAGAAACTTCGCCTTGAACATTATGAGTAAAGCCTAAGGACACATGTGTCCATATGCAACAGCGGAGCGTGTCTCTCTCCCACAAAGTGAATGCTAGGATCCATCTTATTCAAACAAAAACAAAAACAAAAACAAACCGACGCTCCAAGTAAAGAACACAAGATGTGATTGAATAAAAATATAGTTTCAGGGGAGGAACCTGATGATGTTGTCGATGAAGAAGGGGATGCCTTGGGCATCCCCAAGCTTAGACGCTTGAGTCTTCTTAAAATATGCAGGGGTGAACCACGGGGCATCCCCAAGCTTAGAGCTTTCACTCCTCTTGATCATAGTATATCATTCTCCTCTCTTGACCCTTGAAAACTTCCTTCACACCAAACTTCAAGCAAACTCATTAGAGGGTTAGTGCATCATTAATAATTCACTCATTCAGAGGTGACACAATCATTATTTTCACTTCTGGACATTGCATAATGCTACTGGACATTAATGGATCAAAGAAATAAATCCAACATAGCAAAAGAGGCAATGCGAAATAAAAAGCAGAATCTGTCAAAAACAGAACAGTCCGTAAAGACGAATTTAGAAATGGCACCAGACTTGCTCAAATGGAAAAACTCAAAACTACTGAAAGTTGAGTACATATCTGAGGATCATGCTCGTAAATTGGCAGATTTTTTCGAATTTTCTACAGAGAATTGTGCCCAGATTCGTGACAGACAGCAATGCTGTTTCTGCGCAGCGATCCCAAATATAACATCAACTTTGACATAGAAACTTTACTTGGCACAAAAACATGATAAGGAGAGGTTGCTACAGTAGTAAACAACTTCCAAGACTCAACAAAACAAAAAATTGCTGTAGGTAAAAACATGGGTTGTCTCCCATAAGCGCTTTTCTTTAACGCCTTTCAGCTAGGCGCAGAAAGTACAAATCAAGTAACATCGAGAGTAGAAGCATCAACATCATAACTTGTTCTAATAATAGAATCAAAAGGCAACTTCATTCTCTTTCTAGGGAAGTGTTCCATACCTTTCTTGAGAGGAAATTGATATTTAATATTACCTTCCCTCATATCAATAACAGCACCAACGGTTCGAAGAAAAGGTCTTCCCAACACAATAGGACAAGATGCATTGCATTCGATATCCAAGACAACAAAATCAACGGGGACAAGGTTATTGTTAACCGTAATATGCACATTATCAATCCTCCCCAAAGGTTTCTTTTTAACATTATCGGCAAGATTAACATCCAAATAACAATTCTTCAATGGTGGCAAGTCAAGCATATCATAAATCTTTTTAGGCATAACAGAAATACTTGCACCAAGATCACATAAAGCATTACATTCAAAGTCATTGAATTTCATTTTAATGATGGGCTCCCAACCATCTTCTAACTTTCTAGGAATAGAAGTTTCAAGTTTTAGTTTCTCTTCTCTAGCTTTTATGAGAGCATTTGTAATATGTTTTGTAAAGGCTAAATTTATAGCACTAGCATTAGGACTTTTAGCAAGTTTTTGTAAGAACTTTATAACTTCAGAGATGTGGCAATCATCAAAATCTAAATCATTATGAGCTACAGCAATGGGATCATTGTTCCCAAGGTTGGAAAAAATTTCAGCAGTTTTATCACAAGCAGTTTCAGCAGTTTTAGCAATTTCAGGCAGTTTTGTACGCTTTGCACTAGGAGTAGAAACATTGCCAACACCAATTATTTTACCATTGATAGTAGGAGGTGCAGCAACATGTGATGAATTAGCATTACTAGTGGTGGTAATAGTCCAAACTTTAGCTACATTATTCTCTTTAGCTAGTTTTTCATTTTCTTCTCTATCCCACCTAGCACGCAACTCAGCCATTAATCTTATATTCTCATTAATTCTAACTTGGATGGCATTTGCTGTAGTAGTAATCTTATTATCAATATCATTATTAGGCATAACTTTCAATTTTAAAAGATTAACATCAGAGGCAAGCCTATCAACTCTAGAAGCGATAATATCAATTTTATCAAGCTTTTCCTCAACAGATTTGTTAAAAGCAGTTTGTGTATTAATAAATTCTTTAAGCATGGCTTCAAGACCAGAGGGTACACTCTTATTATTATTGTAAGAATTCCCATAAGAATTACCATAACCATTACCATTAGCAGAAGGATATGGCCTATAATTATTACCAGAGTTGTTCCTATAAGCATTGTTGTTGAAATTATTATTTTTAATGAAATTCACATCAACATTTTCTTCTTGAGCAACCAATGAAGCTAAAGGAACATTATTTGGATCAACATTAGATCTACCATTCACAAGCATAGACATAATCACATCAATCTTATCACTCAAGGAAGAGGTTTCTTCAACAGAATTTACCTTCTTACCTTGTGGAGCTCTTTCCGTGTGCCATTCAGAGTAATTAATCATCATATCATCAAGAAGTTTTGTAGCCGCCCCCAATGTGATGGACATAAAGGTACCTCCAGCAGCTGAATCCAATAAATTCCGTGAAGAAAAATTTAGTCCTGCATAGAAGGTTTGGATGATCATCCAAGTAGTCAGTCCATGGGTTGGGCAATTCTTTACCAAAGTTTTCATTCTCTCCCATGCTTGAGCAACATGTTCAGTATCTAATTGTTTAAAATTCATTATGCTACTTCTCAAAGATATAATTTTAGCGGGAGGATAATATCTACCAATAAAAGCATCCTTACATTTAGTCCATGAATCAATACTATTCTTAGGCAAAGATAGCAACCAATCTTTAGCTCTTCCTCTTAATGAGAAAGGAAACACTTTCAATTTAATAATATCACCATCTACATCTTTATACTTTTGCATTTCACAAAGTTCAACAAAATTATTGAGATGGGCAGCAGCATCATCAGAACTAACACCAGAAAATTGTTCTCTCATAACCAAATTCAGTAAAGCATGTTTAATTTCAAAGAATTCTGCTGTAGTAGCAGGTGGAGCAATAGGTGTGCATAGGAAATCATTATTATTTGCATTTGTGAAGTCACACAATTTAGTATTTTCAGGAGTATTCATTTTAGCAACGGTAAATAAAACAAACTAGATAAAATAAATGCAAGTAATTAATTTTTTTGTGTTTTTGATATAGAGAGCAAGACAGTAAATAAAGTAAACTAGCAACTAATTTTTTGTATTTTGATTTAGTGCAGCAAACAAAGTAGTAAATAAAATAAAGCAAGACAAAAACAAAGTAAAGAGATTGAGAAGTGGAGACTCCCCTTGCAGCGTGTCTTGATCTCCCCGGCAACGGCGCCAGAAAAAGAGCTTGATGGCGTGTAACTCACACGTTCGTTGGGAACCCCAAGAGGAAGGTATGATGCACACAGTAGCAAGTTTTCCCTCAGAAAGAAACCAAGGTTTAATCGAACCAGGAGGAGCCAAGAAGCACGTTGAAGGTTGATGGTCGCGAAATGTGATGCGGCGCAACACCAGGGATTCCGGTGCCAACTAGGAACCTGCACAACACAACCAAGTACTTTGTCCCAACGAAAGTGAGGTTGTCAATCTCACCGCTTGCTGTAACAAAGGATTAAACGTATCGAGTGGAAGATGTTTGCAAAGAAAACAGTAAACACAAGTAGATTGTATGCTATGTAAAGAATAGGACCGGGGTCCACAGTTCACTAGAGGTGTCTCTCCCATAAGATAAAGCATGTTGGGTGAACAAATTACAGTCGGGCAATTGACAAATAGAGAAAGGCATAACAATGCATATACATGATATGATAAATATAGTGAGATTTAATTGGGCATTACGACAAAGTACATAGACCGCCATCCAACTGCATCTATGCCTAAAAAGTCCACCTTCAGGTTATCGTCCGAACCCCCTCCAGTATTAAGTTGCAAAGCAACAGACAATTGCATTAAGTATGGTGCGTAATGTAATCAACAACTACATCCTTAGACATAGCATCAATGTTTTATCCCTAGTGGCAAGCACATCACAACCTTAGAACCTTCTGTCACGATCCCAGATTCAATGAAGGCATGAACCCACTATCGAGCATAAATACCCCCTCTTGGAGTTAAGAGCAAAAACTTGGCCAGAGCCTCTACTAATAACGGAGAGCATGCAAGATCATAAACAACACATAAACAATAGATTGATAATCACCATAATCATAGTACTCTCTATCCATCGGATCCCGACAAACACAACATATAGTATTACAGATAGATGATCTTGATCATGTTAGGCAGCTCACAAGATCCAACAATGAAGCACAACAAGGAGAAGACGACCATCTAGCTACTGCTATGGACCCATGGTCCAGGGGTGGACTACTCACTCATCACTCCGGAGGCGACCATGGCGGTGTAGAGTCCTCCGGGAGATGAATCCCCTCTCCGGCAGGGTGCCGGAGGCGATCTCCTGAATCCCCCGAGATGGGATTCGCGGCGGCGCGTCTCTGTAAGGTTTTCCGTATCGTGGCTCTCGTACTGGGGGTTTCGCGACGGGCTTTAAGTAGGCGGAGGGTCAACGCGGGGGCCACACGGGGCCCAGGGGAGGTCGGCGCCGGGCTGGGCCGCGCCGGCCACCCCCCGGCTGCCCGTGGCCCCACTTCGTTAGGTCTTCGGTCTTCCGGAAGCTTCGTGCAAAAATAGGACCCCGGGCGAAAGTTTCGTCCAATTCCGAGAATATTTCTTTACTAGGATTTCTGAAACCAAAAACAGAAACAAAGCAACTGGCTCTTCGGCATCTTGTTAATAGGTTAGTTCCAGAAAATGCATAAATACGACATATAATGTGCATAAAACATGTAGGTATCATCAATAAAGTAGCATGGAACATAAGAAATTATCGATACGTTGGAGACGTATCAGCAGCAAGCGTTGATGAAGATGGCGGTGGAGATGGCAGCGGTGTCGATGGAGAAGCCTTCCGGGGGCACTTCCCCGTCCCGGCGGCGTGCCGAACGAGACTCCTGTCCCCCGATCTTGGCTTCGCGATGGCGGCGGCTCTGGAAGGTTTCGTACCGTGGCTTATTCGTATCGAGGTTTTAGGTCAAGGACCTTTAAATAGGCGAAGAGGCGGAGTCGGAGGGCTGACGGGGCGACGACACAATAGGGGGGTGCGGGCCCCCCTTGGCCGCGCTGGGCCATGTGTGGTGGCCTGTGGCCCCCTCTGGTCCTTCTCGGGTGCTCTGGAAGCTTCCGGTGAAAATAGGAACCCTGGGCGTTGATTTCGTCCAATTCCGAGAATATTTCGTTACTAGGATTTCTGAAACCAAAAACAGCAGAAAACAACTGGCACTTCGGCATCTCGTCAATAGGTTAGTTCCGAAAACGCATAAATATGACATATAATGTGTATAAAACATGTAGGTATCATCAATAAAGTAGCATGGAACATAAGAAATTATCGATACGTTGGAGACGTATCAGGTACCTCCGCAGGTTTGCGAATGTTTCGGCAAGGTCGGCGACCAGGTCGTCTTGGCGAGTCGACTTCACGACCACGTCGTCTATATAGACGTGGACGTTGCGGCCGATCTGGCTTTCTAGGCAGCTGTTCATGCACCGTTGGTAGGTGGCGCCAGCGTTCCGGAGGCCGAAGGTCATGGCCGTGTAGCAGTAGGCGCCGAGCGGCGTTATGAACGCCGTCTTCTCCTGGTCCTCCTTGGCCATCTTTATTTGGTTGTAGCCGGAGTACGCATCGAGGAAGCATAGCGACTCGGAACCAGCGACCGCGTCGATAATCTGGTCGATTCGCGGTAGGACGAATGGGTCCTTGGGGCAAGCGCGGTTCAGGCTTGTGTAATCGATACACATGCGCCACGTCTTGTTTTTCTTCAGCACCAAAACTGGGTTTGCCAGCCACTTGGGGTGCTTGATTTCTATGATGAAACCGGCGGCGAGTAGCCGGTTCACCTCTTCGGCGATTGCACGCCGGCGCTCTTCTCCCACGGGCCGCATCGCCTGCCTAACGGGGCGTGCGGTGGGGTCGACATGTAATTTGTGCTCAGCAAGTTCTCTCGGGACACCTGGCATGTCAGATGGTTTCCATGCAAAGATATCTCGATTCTCACGGAGGAACTTGATGAGCGCGCTTTCCTATTGGGCGGACAGGCCCGTCCCAATGGTAACCTGCCTACTCGAATCATTTTCTACAAGGTCTACTTGGCGAGTGTCGGTAGTAGGCTTGAAGGTCGCTGCAGGCGAGTCGAGCTCGGTCGGCTTCTCGAGGATGGTGGGGTCGTTGCTGTCGACCGGGTACTTGGCGAGCTCGGCGTTGTTGTCGAGTTCTTCGGCGATGACGGCGTCGGCGAGCTTGGCGCTGTCGTCCTCGCACTCCAGTGCCATTGCCGGGTCGCCGTGGACGGTTATGATACCGCGGGGCCCGGGCATCTTCATCATGTTGTAGGCGTAATGGGGCGCGGCCATGAACCTGGCGAACGCCTGGCGACCGAGGACGCAGTGGTATGGGCTGCGGAAGTTGACCACCTCGAATGTTATCCGCTCGGTGCGGTAATTCACAGGCGTGCCGAAGGTGACTGGCAGCGTGACCTTGCCGATTGGAAAGGCTTTCCGCCCTGGGACGATGCCGTGGAACGTGACTTTGGTGTTCTCAAGGCGCGAGTCCGGCAGACCGAGTCGCTGGAAGGTTTCGTAGTACATTATGTTAATGGAGCTTCCTCCATCCATCAGAGTCTTCGGGAGCCAGTAGTTGGCCACTTTTGGCCTCGACCTGGGTATTCGATGCGTGGGGCGTGATCCTCACGACTCCACGTGATGCTTTGCTCGGACCAGTTGAGCCAGCGGGGCACGTCAACTGAGACTGCATGCACGGCGACTGCCCTGTTGAGGACTTTCCGATCGCGGCGGTCGCCGACCCCGGTGAAGGTGTGTAGCGAGCCGGCGCTACGTCCGAATCCGTCTTCTTTGTCTGGTCCTGGTCCTTGGCGCGGTCCTTGGGCTGGTTACCGCCGTTGGCTTCTTTGGCGCGGCGGGCTCTCTCGATCTGCTTCAGGGAGTAGCAGTTTCCAGTCGTGTGGTTGGACGGCTTGCCCTCCCTGCTGTGGTAGATGCACGGGGCATCTAGCAAGCTGCGCGCGTCGAACCGCTTGGGTTGGGGCCCGTCTTCTCTTGGTGCGCGGTTGTCTCGGCGGAACGACTTCGGGTCGCGTTGTTCGTAGTCGGCGTTGGCGACGAGTTCCGCGTGGCCACCATCGGCGCGGCGTTTGCCACCGCTGGACCGGCCATTGAACCGGTAGTCGCTGCGGCGGTTGTCGGAGTGAGTGGGGCGGCGATTGCGCCGCTGGCCGTACTCGTCGTCCGAGTCGACTGTGGGGTCTTCGTCGGCGTAGCGCAGGGCGATGTCGAAGAGCTCGGGGATGGAGAGGTTATCCCTGCTGACTCGACGGAGCTTGGCGCTGAGTGGTTCATATCGGCAGCACCTTCGGAAGCAGTAGATTGCCGTGTCGGTGCTGATGCCGCTGGAGGTCGTCCACATGTCTTGCCAGCGTTGTACCCATCGGCGAGTCGATTCGCGTGGGCCTTGAACGCAGCGGTCCAAGTCTTCTATGGTGGTTGCGCGCGTGTACGCGCTGGCGAAGTGTTGGATGAAGGCGGCCCTGGCTTCGTCCCATGAATCGATGCTGTTTGGTGTGAGGGTGTTGAACCAATGACGGTTCACTCCGTCCATCATGAGGGGCAGGTAGCGGGCGGCGAGTAGCTCGGAATAACCCAAGATGCCCATCGCCATGGTGTACGAGTCGATCCAGACCGTGGGGTCGATGTGTGTGTCGTACTTCTCAATGTCGCGGGGACCCTTGAACCCAACCGGGTAGGGCTCGCCTCTTATCATGGGCCGAAACATGCCGGTCCGACCCGGTTGAACGCGCTCTGGCGCGGGGCCTCGTCGGCGAAGCGGTCATTTGCCCGGTTGCGCGCTCGCCACTCTTGGTCGTTGAGGATGTGAGTGCGTGCGTCAATCGCTTGCCCGTTCGCGGCGACCATCGCTCGCGCAGGTCGCGGCTCGACTCGGTGGTTAGTCGAGTGGGCGGCTCGCGGTGCTGGAGGTGGGCAATTGTTGACGTTGACGATTGCGCGGTTTGCCGCGGCTGATGACGCGGCTCGGCTCGCCGACGAGCGCGAGTAGAGCCGTCCTTGAGAATCGGCGGCAGCGTGTTGCTGTTCCAGGGCCTTGGCGACTAAAGCCTTGGCGTGCTGAACGAAGATAGCACCCTCCCCTGTTTCAGGGAGGTTGGCGAGGGCGGCTTGGGCCGCCGCGACGTTGTCTGCTGGGGACGAATGGAGGCGCAGGCCGTTGGCGTCGACCTCTGCTTGGGGAGGCGGTCGTCCCCGGGAGGTGGAGGGGGTGGCGGTGCTCCGTGAGCTACTCCTCCGGCGGCGACCCGACTCGACTCTGAGATGTCGGGATTCGTGGGTCGGGCGAACCGGACTTCTCCATCCGGGTCGTCGAAGTTGAGACGCGCACTGGGGAAGCCTTGTGCCTGGATGCGCTCCATGCGTGCGCGATTTCGCTCGTTGCGGTAATGGGACACGGCTCTCACCGAGTCCTGTTCGAGGCGGAACTTCTGCCGCTCCACAAGCTCCCTCTTCCGTTGCTCCTCTAAGGCCGCTCGATGTGCCTCGATCTCGGCCGCGGTCGCGGTGGGAGGAAGTGGCGTGGAGAAGGGATCCTGTGGAGGTTGATCTCCTTCGCCAGCCGCCATGAAGACGGCAGTGGGGTATTGGTGACAAAGGATTAACTTGTCAATGCCTACAGATTGTAGACTAGGGTTTTGCTAGAAGTAGAGGGAAAGTAGATCTCGAAGGTTCAGGCGAAAAGTACTCGACGATTACGAAAACTAGGGTTATGTTGAAAGTAGATTCGATCCTTTTTTGTCCCTCGACTCCCCTTATATAGGAGGCGGAGCCGAGGGTTTCGTGATACACAAGTTACAGAGTTCGGGAGGGTTTTGTATCCAACCCGTAAGATTACAAATCTCTATCTTTCCTAATACAAACTATCTTTCCTTAATACTAAATGGGCTTCCGAATCTTCTTATTCTTCGAGTACTGGGCCTTCAATAAACCCCGGGTACCATCTTCGGCAGGCCCATTGGGGATGCCTATGTCAGTAGCCCCCGAGATTTTTCTTGAATCGAAGAATCAAGGAAAATCTCCAACTTTATCATCACATAATCTTTCGATATGCAATCACTATTTTGTACAGGGATAACGGTAATTGGGGCTAGTTCATCTGACGGATCAGGTACTAGTTAACTGCTCTAGTGGCAATCCGCAAAGACCTACTTCAAGATCACGTCCTGGACATGATCTCGGGATACTGGTGTAAACTTCGACAGGTGCCGCTTAAGGTCTTACCATTCTGTCGAGTCCCAGTCATATTTTATCGGGTACCTAACGCGTCCGTTAGGATTTTTCTTCGTATCTGTTGATACGGAAAAAGTAGCAATCCGCCGTCAGAGACGGTGCCACGCCGCTCGAACGGATCTGGGGTCTTACCTTCGCAAAGTTTTGCGGCATTCAGAGATTTATTCGCGACTTTTAGCGCTCTGAGAATATATTGTCGAGTACTTTTCGGCTGTTGGAATAGCACATTTTATCGAGTCATATTTGATGACTTTTTTTGTCTTCCCGATGGGAGTATATGTAGAGTTATCTGTGTAACTCAAAATATACTCACTTTTAAAATTCATCGGGCACGCGAACAGCGTTCCCGATGGGAGTAGCCCCCGAGGCTACAGCCAAGAACTTGTGCTTGGGTGTAGGCTCCACAGATTAGTATCTTTGCCGCTATATTTATAATCCTTCTCGATATTTTTATATCTATCGGGTGCGCGACCAGCGCTCCCGATGGGAGTAGCCCCCGAGGCTATGAACAAATACTTGTATTTGATCATAGGCTCTTGCCATTTCTATCTTATCAGACTCGAATTTTCTTTTTTCCAAAGTAGCCCCCGAGCGTTTGGGCAAAAACTTGTATTTGATCAAAAGCTCCCGAGATAATCTTATGTTGTCGATAAACTTTTGAAACCTCATAGTCGAACTTTTCTTTTATCTTGACGACGTCATTGCTGATGATAGCCACGATTTCTATTTTGGAAACTGACCATTACCGCTTGTTTCGCTGCCTTGTGGGTCCCAATTCCTGATCTGACGGACACGTCGTGCAAGTGGGGGACACATGTTCTCCCCTTTTTCTGGCACACGTTCTGTAACCTCGTCAATGTTAAAATACCATTTTACCCTTGTTTCCACGTGGTGATCATCTCCTGCATTCTTTTTTCATCCAACGGTTCCGTCGCTTCACCGCACCTCTATATAAGATCCCCTTCTTCTTCCTCGAACACTTCCGCTCGCGCCGTTCCCCTGCTTTCCTCTGCAAAATTTCCTCCTGCGCTCCTCATCTCCCAAAGCTCTTCTCTTCGTAGCTACACCTCTCCGCCATTGTTGATGCCACCGCGTCGATTGACCAGGCACAGCACACCTGATTCATCGATGGCTGCCGCGGATCTAGGAGCCGCGGAGTGGGAGAGGTCCAAGATCACGAACCAGGACCTGAATCTCTTGAAGAAGCTGGGGATTACCAAGAAACCCAAAGCGGTTTGCTTCCCCAGTGAAGAAAGCTACCCAACCCCTCCAATGGGGTATCGGGTAAGTTTTGTTGATCACCTCATCCGCGGTCTTTCCGCCCCCATTCACCCTTTTCTTCGGGGGTTACTTTATGTTTATGGTCTCCAACTTCACCACCTCACACCCAACTCTATCCTTCACATTTCTATCTTCATCACCCTCTGCGAAGCCTTCCTTGGTGTCCAGCCTAACTGGGCATTATGGAAGCGCATTTTCTTCTGTCGCCGTAATGGCTCTGCCAATGTCGCCTATAATATAGGCGGCGTTGTTATTTCTGTTCGCTCTTCTGTCAACTACTTCGACGTCAAACTCCCTGACTCCGTTCAAGGGTGGCGCAAGAAGTGGTTGTACATTCGTGAAGAAAACCATGGATGCGCCGAAGACAACATTCCTCCTTTTGACGGTGCCGAGAAAATCCTTCGCCGCCGTTCTTGGGACGCAGAAGCTACCGAGGAAGAAAGAACTTCGACGGAGGCCCTGATGACTCGCATCCATGAGTTGCAAAATACTCGTGGAAAAGAATTATCAGGCATCCAAATTACGGCGTACTTCCTTAGGACTAGGGTGCAGCCTCTTCAGGCTCGCAAAAACCCTTTCTGGAATTATGCTGGCGATGAAGACACAGATCGCTTGTCGACGAATCTGGAAGTCAAGGATTTGGATAGGCTTATTCGAAAGATTTCATCTCTCAAGAAGAAAGACTCCATCCCTTCCACTTATCGCGTAAAACCATACAGCGCCGCCCATGCACTTCCTAAGGTAAACATTGTCGCGTAATTTGTTATTGCCTTGCTTTTTGTGTTGTTACATTTCTGACATCCTTCCCTCTTTTTATACAGGACCATCCAAATCTTGTTTCACTTCCTCCTCTTCCTGAAGGTGGGGAAGTCGAAGAAAGGGCCGTTATCTCCGATGATAACCAAGATGCCCCCTCTTTTGCAAATGAACCCGCAGAATCTCGAAAAATCTGAAGAGGATGTCTCTGAGGCCACTGCGTCGGCACAATCTCCTCCTCCTGCTGTTTCTCCAAGGAACAAAAGGAAAATGGATGATGTCGAAGATTCCGGCACCTCCAAAGTCGAAGAAGCTGTCCCTTCTCACCAGAAGGCAGGCTATGATCCATACCTCGAGGCTCTCATCAGTTCGTGAGTACCCTTTCTCTGTTTATTTGTACTTGAAGATTCTTGTCTATCTTGCTTTTTATATTGTCGACATTTACTCGTAGTGATGATGAAGAAGAAGTACCAACTGCTGATGTGGCTGCTCGAACGAGTACGTCACATACATTAGTCGCCTCGGAGACGCCAGTTGAAGGAGAAGAAACGTCGCCTCCTCGACAGAACGTCGGCGCTGCTACTCCTCCTTCAAGCCCCCTTGTCCCTTCACCAAAAAGGGCAAGGGTTGAAACAATCCCGGAGCTTACTCTTCAATCGAGTAGCTCTTCTAACCCTCTCTTGGATGATGTAAGTTCTTAACGCTCTTGTCGCTGTTTATATTTTCTCCGTTTGCTCCTATGTGTCGTCATTTTTCCCATACCGACATTTTCTTTCTTTGTCTTTCCTTGATAGCCTATGATCAAAGAGCTTCTTCGCATCGGTGCCCAATTCGTTGGGTACCGTGATTACGCCAGCAAAACTGAAGGTAATGCCTGGCTACTTTTTGCTTCCTTTCTGCATGACTGTCGACGTTTATAACTAATCTTGTCTTCCTTTTTCAGAGAAACTGGCAGAAGCCAATGAACGTGCTGACACGCTTGCTCAAAAATTAGAGCAATGTGAGGAGGCTCGTAAGAAGGCCGAGTCGGATGCTGTTGAAGCTAGGCAAGAAGCTGACAAAGCTAAGGCCGATGCTGCTGGTGTCGAAGATCTTCGGAAACGTCTGCATGATGCCGAAACTTCGCTAAGCGAGCACATAACTGCGCAATCTGCTCGCGAAGCGGCGATCACCAAACGTATAAGGACACAAAATCGTCGCTTTGTCAGTAAGTATTTGCGCCATTTCATATCCTTTGGATTTTTCTTTTTTGCACTTGTTTGTTGACCAAATTTTCTATTTTTATTTTGACAGATAGGACTTCCCAAGAATTTGAACTTGAAAATCCCGACAATGATTCTCTTCTTGACGCCGTTTCATTCCTTGAGTTTCACGGGACGGAAGCACGTGAAGGCATGGATGAAGCCAGGGCGGGGTTGTCGAAGCTTTTCCCCTACTTCTTCCCGAAGAAAGAGGAGCCCGCGACTTTCCTTGGTCTTGCCAAGTGCTTTAATCCTCCCGAAGATCTTGGGCTGAAGATGCGCCATGAGAACATGAAGGTTGCCGTGGAAAGCACCGTTGCCCTAGTTGCTGACAGTCAACAGACTATTGACTGGGCCAAAGTTGGCGACACGGAGCAGATAGAGCAAACAAAGTGGCGATCATTGATCAAGGCGGCAAAGCTGAACACGAAGAAAATCCTGGCCTATCTCGGG
The DNA here is from genome assembly GCA_030979885.1 of Lolium multiflorum. Classification (NCBI taxonomy): domain Eukaryota; kingdom Viridiplantae; phylum Streptophyta; class Magnoliopsida; order Poales; family Poaceae; genus Lolium; species Lolium multiflorum. The sequence continues at coordinate 157,582,790 of CM061748.1, read as the reverse complement.
ATCAAGCCATCTTCGACTCCTAGCTCGTCAAGGCCGGAGGTCTAATTGAATGCCTTTGTCTTGTCTATTTTTTGCTTTCTTTATTTCTTTTGCTGTTGTCGCCATTCTTAGCCTTGGCGACAATTACCCTGCCAGTCCCTTAGGAGAACTTCTTTTGTAATGACCATGTAAATTTTCTAGAAGCAATGAAATTCCTCTTGGTGCTATCATTGATCCGGGGATTTTCTTTTCCAGTTGATATTTGATAATTATTCAACCAATCCTTGCTCTCCCGATGCTGCTCCCGCGTCTTCCTTGTCGAAGAAAGTAAAAGCCGATGACAATTTCCTTGAAGGTTCTTCAAGCACACCTTTGTCGGAAGATTTACAGGAACTTCGACAACAACTTCAGTCCACGAAGAAACAAACTCTGGCAATGATGGAACAATCTCGGAAAGCGTCTGAACAAGAACGACTTGCTCGTCAACAAGCCGAAGAGGCTATGGCTGCCAAGGATGCTGCTGTATTGGAAGCAAAAGGAGCTAATACCCGAGAAAATAGCATGCTCGAGCTGATGTTGGAAGCTAGCACGGATATGTTAGGTATGTATCTCAAACTTTATGATGCCTTCTCTTTATTTTGCTGTGCCTTCTTCCAAGTTTCTTGCCTTGTTGTCTAATAGGCTCAGTTCTTGATGCTGCTGCCGAAGATCGAAGAGTGAATGAGAGAACGAATCTTCTTGTCAACCTTTCCCTTAACCATGGCTCTTTATTTTGGGCCACTCCTGAACGAACCCAGCAGATTGTCAGGTTCCAAGATCGTGCTTGCCAAGTACGCGAATTTCTAAATTTTTGCACGACAACGTTGACCCTTGTTTTCAAGACTTTGTTTCCCCGGAATGAGGTTCCTGCGACTCTTCCTGAATTGCTGGAGACCTTCAGAGATGCTCCTCGTATTCATAATTTCGTACGAGCCCAACTGACTGCTGGAGCAAGATTTGCCATGATTATGATACATATTTGCCATCCAAAGTTAGACCTGTCGACGATTGTTGTTGATTGCATGGCGAAGAAAACGCGGCGGAAGAATAATATTGATGCAATCAATGAGATGGTGACTCCTGTGGCCGAGTCGATGATAGACGAGCTTCTTCGGATGGATTCAGAATTCTTCGTCAAGGGATCTTATGCCGAGCATAAAACAACCAGAGGCTTGTCAATAGATACTATTTTGGGTTCTGACTGATTTGTAAAACTTTGTCGAAAACATTTGTTGTATATCACAGAATGCTCTATATTGTTGGAGCCCCCGAGCCTTTTGGCTAGAGTTTGTACTATTTTTCTCTTCCCAAGATTTCTTCTTGTGCTGTAATAAAACACCTTGATGGACTGCAGGATCTTGGTGTCGAAGTTCTATATTTTTGTTTGTCGGGTTTTTGGACCAAAGTGATGAGATTTTCTGACGTGTGCACTATATTTAATCATGACCAACTTCCAATTTATGTATTTGGCGAGGTACTATTGTACCAAGGCGAAATATTTTTCAATAAATCGAGTTTGTCTGTTTTGATATTTGAGGGTGCAGAGCCCCCGAGTGTGTCGACGAATAAGAAGTATATCTTTACTATTTTTATTATATTGCAGCACCGCGAGCCCGCCTCATTAAAAACCTTTCCGGCCCCACTCGGTGCCCCGAAAAAGGAAAAGAGTGCGTCTGAAAACTCGCGAGCGTTTTAGTACATTGCATGTTTACAGAGGAGACTATATTTCTCTATCTAGGCGTAAAAACGCCTGAGCTGCGCCACGTTCCAAGGATTTGGCTCAACGTTCCCCGTCTTCTTGTCCTTGATCTGTGACAATGTAGGGTCCAAGCCATGGTGACTCGAGTTTTTCATGACTTTTTTGATTGAGTCGCAAAACTAAATCACCGACTTGAAAAGATCTTGGCCGCAATCTTCGACTGTGGTAATTCTTCAGGTCCTGTTGATATTTAGCGACTCGCGACAGAACTTCATCTCGAGCTTCGTCAAGTGCATCGACGTCGTCCTCCAAGGCTTTTCTCGAGATTTCTTCATTATATTCTGTAACTCTTGGGGAATCATGCTCGATTTCTATCGGCAGGACTGCTTCGGCTCCATGGACCAGAAAAAACGGCGTTTCCTGTGTCGCCGTATTTGGTGTTGTTCGGATACTCCACAATACACTTGGCAACTCCTCCGGCCAAGTATGCCGAGCTTTTTCCAGTGGTCCTAGTAGGCGTTTCTTGATGCCATTGCAGATGATGCCATTGGCTTTCTCGACTTGTCCATTGGTCTGTGGATGTGCGACAGACGCAAAACTCAACTTAATGCCCACTTCTGCGCAATATGCTTTGAACTCCTTGGACGTAAAGTTGCTGCCGTTGTCTGTGACGATGCTATGAGGGACTCCAAATCTGAAGACGATGCTTTTCACGAACTTAATCGCCGACGCACCGTCCGGTGAATTTATCGGCTTTGCTTCGATCCACTTTGTAAATTTGTCGACAGCAACAAGCATATACTCATAACCTCCTGGCGAAGCTTTGTGTAGTTTTCCCACCATATCGAGACCCCATTGAGCGAAGGGCCAAGATAGTGGGATTGGCATGAGTTCTGCTGCCGGAGAGTGAGGTTTGGCGGCAAATCTTTGGCACGCGTCGCAAGTTCTCACTATTTCCTTTGCGTCCTCGATTGCCGTTAACCAATAGAATCCTGCTCTGAAAGCCTTAGCCGCGATAGCCCGGCTGCTCGCGTGGTGCCCGCATATTCCTTCGTGCACATCTTTCAGGATAATTCTTCCTTCTTCGGGTGTAACGCATCTCTGTAGCACGCCCGAAATACTTCGTTTGTACAACTCCCCTTTTACCACAGTAAAAGCTTTTGATCTCCTGATTATTCGCCTTGCTTCGACTGGGTCGTCGGGTATTGTTTTCCTTAGGATATATGATATGTAAGCCTGCATCCATGGAACTTGCACCATCATGACTAGCTCTTGTTCTTCTTCTTCTTCTGCTGTGTCTTTGGTGATACTCGAGGGTTTCTCTTTCTTCTCCTTCTTTGTTTTTGCTGGCTTTGTTGATCTCTCGCTTATCTCTTCCCAAAACACACCTGGAGGTATCGCGAGACACTGTGACCCGATGTTTGCAAGAACGTCGGCTTCATCATTGCTCATCCTGCTGATGTGGTTTACCTCACAACCATCAAATAATTTTTCCAGCTCGTTGTACACCTCTTTGTATGCTATCATACTTTCGTTAACTGCATCGCATTGGTTCATGACTTGCTGTGCCACCAATTGTGAGTCGCCGAAAATTTTCAGTCGGGTTGCACCGCAAGCTTTCGCCATCTTCATCCCGTGTATGAGAGCTTCATATTCTGCTTCATTGTTAGACGCGTTTGGGAACGTCATCCGCAAAACGTACTTCAACTTGTCGCCTTCAGGTGATACCAATATCACGCCTGCTCCAGCACCTTCCAGTCTTTTGGACCCGTCGAAGTTCATGGTCCAAGTTCTCGATAAATCTGGGGGTCCCGTGTTTTGTAGCTCCATCCACTCTGCAATGAAATCTGGTAAGACCTGTGATTTTATTGCTTTTCTTTTTTCATACGTGATGTCCCGAGGAGAAAGTTCTATTCCCCAAAGGGAGACACGACCCGTAGCTTCTGGGTTGTTTAGTATATTTGATAAGGGAGCCTCGTTGACCACTATTATCGGGTGCGCCAAAAAATAGTGTCGCAATTTTCTTGCTGTCGTGAATACTCCATATGCTAGTTTCTGATATTGCGGGTACCGCTGTTTTGAGGGCGACAGTACTTCGCTGATGAAATATACCGGCCTCTGAACTCCATGAAGCTTGCCTTCTTCTTCTCTCTCGACTACTAGGGCCGTGCTGACCACCTGAGGTGTGGCTGCAATGTACAAGAGGAGAGGTTCTTTCTCTTTCGGTGCCACTAATATTGGTGGTGTCGAAATTGCTCGCTTGAGGTTCTCGAAGGCTCTATCTGCTTCCTCGTTCCATTGAAATTTTCCCCCTGTTTGATCAATGCATAGAACGGCAACGCCTTTTCTCCTAGCCTGGCGACGAATCTGCTTAAAGCTGCGACTCGCCCCGTTAACTGTTGTATCTCTTTCAGCTTTGTTGGCTTTCTCATAGTAACGATGGCCTGTATTTTTTCGGGATTAGCTTCAATCCCCCTTGCTGATACTAAGAACCCGAGAAGTTCTCCTGCAGGAACTCCAAAAGAGCACTTTGTCGGGTTCAGCTTGAGGCAGAACTTGTCGAGGTTGTCGAAGGTTTCCTTCAAGTCTTCGATCAGAGTCGACCCTTTCTTTGATGTTATTACGACATCGTCAATGTAGACTTGTACATTTTTTCCAATCTGTGTTGCTAGGCACTTCTGCATCATCCGCTGATATGTTGCTCCCGCGTTTTTCAGACCAAAGGGCATTGTTTTGTAGCAAAACACGCCATAAGGTGTGATGAACGCTGTCTTGGCTTCATCTTCTTCTTTTAATCTTATCTGGTTATAACCAGAATATGCGTCCAGGAAGGAAAGACGTTCGCATCCTGCCGTGGAGTCGATGATTTGATCGATCCTTGGGAGGGGAAAGTGATCCTTGGGACAATGTTTATTGAGACACGTGAAGTCGACGCACATGCGAAGGACTATTGTGTGTTTTTTCGGCACCATCACTGGGTTAGCTACCCATGTGGCTTCGGTAGATATTTCCCTGATGAACCCAGCATCTTTGAGTCGATCTATTTCAGATAACATGGCTTTGCGGCTAGGCTCCGAAAAACGCCGCAAAGGTTGTTTTACTGGTCTTGCGAGAGGATCCAAATTGAGGTGGTGCTCGGCAAGTTCCCTGGGTACTCCTGGCATGTCAGCTGGACACCATGCGAAGATTTTCCAGTGCTCACGGAGGAACTCGACGAGCGCTTTCCTATGCGACATCCATGTTTGCGGCAATGGACGTCGTTTTCTTTGGATCTGTCGGGTGGATCTGTACCTCTTTTGAATCCTTGGTTGTGTTGAAAGTTGGCTCCTTAGAAGATCTCCCTACCTCTGGCAGCACATCATAATCAGTGAACCTTGGCGCCGCATATTCTGCTTGCATCCCGAAAGTTTCTGACAGTCGATGAAAATCCTTGTCGCATTTATCGGATAACGCGAAACTTCCTTTGATTGTGATAGGTCCCTTGGGCCCAGGCAACCTCCACAACAGATATGTATAATGCGGCACTGCCATGAACCTAGCATACGCTGGTCGTCCCAACAAAGCGTGATATTGCGACGGGAAATCCACAACTTCGAATTCCAAATTCTCTATCCTGTAGTTTTCTCGGGTTCCAAACTGAACGTCGAGGTTAATTTTGCCCAATGGGTAACTTGGCTTCTCTGGTGTAATCCCATGAAAACGTGTGTCAGTTGGTTTCAAGTTTGCTAGGGATATGTTCATCTTCCTCAATGTATCTGCATACATGAGGTTTAAGCTGCTGCCGCCATCTATGAAAACTCTCGACACGTCAAAACCAGCGATTACTGCGGGTAAGATGAGTGCTGATTGTCCTGGTCGAGGAACTTGCTGCGGATGGTCTGCGATTGTGAAGCCGATGTCTTGCCCCGACCAATTTAAGTACTCGATTGTTGGTGGAGGCATCTTCTCTGCCATGAACACTTGTCGCGAGATTACCTTCTGTGCCCTGTTTGATGGCCTAGCTTTCTGAATCATCGAGACCGCACCATTAGAGTTGGGGTCTACGTATGGAGGTGGATGTGGTGCTGCCGCTATTCTGAGCTGGTGCCGATTTTCGTCCGTAATTGCGGGAGGAGGTGGAAGATGGATTTCGCTCCTTGGCCCCTGGGGGTTTCTGTTCGTGGCTTGGGCATTTGCGATTCCTGCGGCTCGCAACATTGCCTGAAAGTTTCGGCAATCTTTCTGGAGATGCCCTGACTGCCTCTTTCCATTGTTGTCAAGATAAAAATGCATCTGGCACGGACCGTTCATCATCTCTTCGGGGGACACATAAGGTCTTTGAAACCTTGGTCCATTGTTTTGTCTGTTGCCGCGAGAATCACCTCTATTGTCGCCTTGATGCTCGTTACTCCTTTGGTAGTCGTCTCGACTGTTTCCTCCAGGATTTCCTCGAAAACCAGCTGATATATGGCCGGGAGCATCGTTGTTGTAGAACTGGCGAGAAAATCGCCTTCTATTTTGATAATTTCGACCACGATCCTCCTCTGGCGACCTGTGTCGCTTGTTGTATATTGCGTCTTCTCCATCTGCCCATTTATTGGCTATCTCCATGAGTGCTGATATGGTCTTAGGGTTAGTTCTCCCTAAGTCCTCGACAAAATCTCCTCGCCGAATTCCTGCTACGAACGCATCTATTGCCCTCTCGTCAGATATATCTTCTGCCGAGTTCTTTATGATGTTCCACCGCTGTATATATCATTTTCTGATCCATCCATGGCTCTCGCAGCCCTATCCCACGCTGCTTGCGGGAGTTGGACTTTTGCGCGAGTTGAAGATCCGGCATATTTAGTGCCTAGGCCTGTTCTGAGATCAGCGGGATCGACGTATGGATTTCCCAAATCGTCGAAAGCCTCTGACGTTTGTGGTTCTGATGGACCCGCTTCTTCTACTGCACAGATTTGGTGGTATTTTGTGTATTGATTTTTGTCAAGATTGGTGACACCATCATATAGAGTGGTGAAGACCTTTCCGATGGCGACAGATTTGTCGATGAAGTTGAAGCTGTCGACGCTTTCGGAGTCGCTGCTTATAAAGGAGTCCGCAGACGACTCGAAGGATGTGTTGCTGAAGATCTTGGCGAGCTTTCCGCTTGCCTTGCTATCGACGAAGCGTGGCGACGAAAACTCCTCGTCACTCGACGAAAAGTTAGAATCGACCGCTGAAAATTCCGACGAGATCGGAACTTCGAGACGGTAGGATCCTTCCTTGTTGACGCCAAATCGGAATTTTCCGAACGTCATGATGATGGGCTCCTCCAGATAGGCACATGCATCCATACGGGAGGGCGGGTGAGGAATAAAATTGACTAGATCAGTTTTTCCCTTGTTACCTCGATCCATCGCGTTGCTTGCCACCGACGAAGTCGACGATCTTGAACGTGCCATCGAGATCAGCTCCTTGCAACCTCTAGATCCCACAGACGGCGCCAATTGACAAAGGATTAACTTGTCAATGCCTACAGATTGTAGACTAGGGTTTTGCTAGAAGTAGAGGGCAAGTAGATCTCGAAGGTTCAGGCGAAAAGTACTCGACGATTACGAAAACTAGGGTTATGTTGACAGTAGATTCGGAGGCGGAGCCGAGGGTTTCGTGATACACAAGTTACAGAGTTCGGGAGGGTTTTGTATCCAACCCGTAAGATTACAAATCTCTATCTTTCCTAATACAAACTATCTTTCCTTAATACTAAATGGGCTTCCGAATCTTCTTATTCTTCGAGTAATGGGCCTTCAATAAACCTCGGGTACCATCTTCGGCAGGCCCATTGGGGATGCCTATGTCAATTGGTACCGTGCTGCGCCGACTGAGTCTGAGTCGGAGTCGCTGCTGAAGAGGGGGAGGACGGAGTCGTCCTCGAAGTCGCTCGGGTTGGAGACTGGAGCGATGGAGTCCCCGAGCGAGGCTGCGACTATGGACCCGGCGACCGACGCCGTGGCGATGGACTCGGCGGTTGATGCTGCGGCAGCCGAGTCGGCGTCATCTTCCAAGGCCACCTCGGCCTCCGTGTGGACCTCGCCCGTGAGGGGGAGAGTTGCGGTGAGGAGTTGCCCTGGCGCGAAGGGATCGTGCGCCTAGGGGCGAGGCTCGCGGGGTCGCTGACTCCGGTGAGCCCGACGAAGAGGTTGATGGTGCCGACCGGCACCATCCAGGCGTGCGCGAGGGGAGTCGAAGCCGGCCGGTAGGAGCTTGGCTGGATGTGGAAGAAGCCGCCGGTGGCGATCATCCTGCCTGTGGCGACTTGCCGGCGTATCGGCGAGTAGGGCCTCGCCGCGGCTCGGAGGCTTGATGTTCCATGCCCCACGGTGGGCGCCACTGTCGTGGATATGACCACGGCAGATGCTACCGGGGGTAGCACTTCGTTGATGCGGGGGCAAGGAAACATGGCCATACGCGGATCGAGGTGCACAGGACGCAAGGGTTTACCCAGGTTCAGCCCCTCCGGAGAGTAAAGGGCCTACGTCCTGCTAGATCTTTATTGCTCAGTGGAGAATTACAATGGGGGGGCTCAGTCGGCGGCTACGCCAAGAGCTTACAGGGGGAGATTGGATCTCAGATGATGTGTCCTCTAGGGTTTTAGCTCGGGGGTTTATATGGACACCCCCGATCTAGGGTTACATGGAGATAACTCCGAATCATACAGTTGCTACTAATCCGGGATTCGCTACCCCTCCTGCACGCAATCTTCTCATCCATCGCACGGACCTCCTCCTTGGATCAGGGCCCAGTCGCTCCGTGGCCCAGTCGCTTAGGGCGACTGGCGGCCCAGCTGGGTCTTCCCTCTTTATAGAGAGTAGGGCTGGTGACCCACCCCCTACGGGTGTATCCCCATCAGTAAAGAACAATGATTACAGTAGAATGTATTCAGATGTAAAAGAATGGACCGGGGTCCACAGTTCACTAGTGGTGTCTCTCCAATAAGATAATTAACATGCTGGGTGAACAAATTACAGATGGGCAATTGACAAATCAAGATTCAATACATATCAATGATGATTACTATGAGATTTAATCAGGGCATTACGACAAAGTACATAGACCGCTATCCAGCATGCATCTATGCCTAAATAATCCACCTTCGGGTTAGCATCCGCACCCCCTCCGGTATTAAGTTGTAAACAATAGATAATTGCATTAAGTATGGTGCGTAATGTAATCAACACAAATATCCTTAGACAAAGCATGATGTTTTATCCCTAGTAGCAACAGCACATCCACAACCTTAGAACTTTCTGTCACTGTCCCAGATTAAATGGAGGCATGAACCCACTATCGAGCATAAATACTCCCTCTTGAGTTACAAGTATCAACTTGGCCAGAGCCTCTACTAGCAACGGAGAGCATGCAAGAACATAAACAACACATATATGATAGATTGATAATCAACTTGACATAGTATTCTAGATTCATCGGATCCCATCAAACACAACATGTAGCATTACAAATAGATGATCTTGATCATGTTAGGTAGCTCACAAGATCTAAACAATGATAGCACAAGCGGAGAAGACAACCATCTAGCTACTGCTATGGACCCATAGTCCAAAGATGAACTACTCACGCATCAATCCGGAGGCGGGCATGATGATGTAGAGCCCCTCCGGTGATGATTCCCCTCTCCGGCAGGGTGCCGGAGGCGATCTCCTGAATCCCCCGAGATGGGATTGGTGGCGGCGGCGTCTCTGGAAGGTTTTCCGTATCGTGGCTCTCGGTACAGGGGTATTCACGACGAAGGCTTTAAGTAGGCGGAAGGGTAGGTCAGGAGGCGGCGCGAGGGGCCCACACCATAGGGCGGCGCGGGCCCCACCCTGGCCGCGCAGCCCTATGGTGGCGGCACCTCGTCGCCCACTTTGTTATCCCTTCGGTCTTCCGGAAGCTTCGTGGAGAAATAGGACCCTGGGCGTTGATTTCGTCCAATTCCGAGAATATTTCCTTACTAGGATTTCTGAAACCAAAACAGCAGAAAACATCAACTGGCGCTTCGGCATCTTATTAATAGGTTAGTGCTGGAAAATTTATAATAATGATGTAAAGTATGTATAAAACATTCAAGTATTGTCATAAAAGTAGCATGGAACATAAGAAATTATAGATACGTTTGAGACGTATCAGCTCTCTCCAAGATAACTAACATGGGTGAACAAATTACAGGTGGGCAATTGACAAATAAAGATTCAATACATATCAATGATGATTACTATGAGATTTAATCAGGGCATTACGACAAAGTACATAGACCGCTATCCAGCATGCATCTATGCTTAAATAATCCACCTTCGGGTTAGCATCCGCACCCCTCCAGTATTAAGTTGTAAACAACAGACAATTGCATTAAGTATGGTGCGTAATGTAATCAACACAAATATCCTTAGACAAAGCATCGATGTTTTATCCCTAGTAGCAACAGCACATCCACAACCTTAGAACTTTCTGTCACTGTCCCAGATTCAATGGAGGCATGAACCCACTATCGAGCATAAATACCCCTCTTGGAGTTACAAGTATCAACTTGGCCAGAGCCTCTACTAGCAACGGAGAGCATGGAAGAACATAAACAACACATATATGATAGATTGATAATCAACTTGACATAATATTCTAGATTCATCGGATCCCACCAAACACAACATGTAGCATTACAAATAGATGATCTTGATCATGTTAGGCAGCTCACAAGATCTAAACAATGATAGCACAAGCGGAGAAGACAACCATCTAGCTACTGCTATGGACCCATAGTCCAAGGATGAACTACTCATGCATCAATCCGGAGGCGGGCATGATGATGTAGAGCCCTTCGGTGATGATTCCCCTCTCCGGTGCCGGAGGCGATCTCCTGAATCCCCCGAGATGGGATTGGCGGCGGCGGCGTCTCTGGAAGGTTTTCCGTATCGTGGCTCTCGGCACGGGGGTTTCGCGACGAAGGCTTTAAGTAGGCGGAAGGGTAGGTCGAGGCGGCGCGAGGGCCCACACCATAGGCGGCGCGGGCCCCCTCTGCCGCCGGCCTATGGTGCCGGGCCCTCGTGGCCCTCTTCGTAACCCCTCCGGTCTTCTGGAAGCTCCGCGGAAAAATAAAACCCTAGGCGTTGATTTCGTCCAATTCCGAGAATATTTCCTTTGTAGGATTTCTGAAACCAAAAACAAGAAAAAAATGGCACTTCGGCATCTTGTTAATAGGTTAGTGCCGGAAAATGTATAATAATGATGTAAAATATGTATAAAACATGCAAGTATTGTTATAAAAGTAGCATGGAACATAAGAAATTATAGATACGTTTGGGACGTATCAAGCATCCCCAAGCTTAGTTCCTACTCCCTCGAGTAGGTAAACGATAACAACAAATAATTTCTGAAGTGACATGCTACCAACATAACCTTGATCAACATTATTGTAAAGCATATGAGATAGATGGAGTGATCTGAAGCAAAAGATTGCTAACAAAAGATGTTGACTAAACAAATGAATCATATAGCAAAACTTTTCATGAATAGTACTTTCAAGACAAGCATCAACAAGACTTGCATAAGAGCTAATTCATAAGCAATAAATTCAAAGTAGAATGCATTGAAGCAACACAAAGGATGATTAAGTTTTAGCAATTGCTTTCAACTTGTAACATGTATATCTCATGGATATTTGTCAACATAGAGTAGTATAACAAGTGCAATAGGTAAACATGTAAGAATCAATGCACACAGTTAACACAAGTGTTTGCTTCTAAGATAGAAAGAAGTAGGTAAACTGACTCAACATAAAGTAAAAGAATGGCCCTTCGCAGAGGGAAGCATGGATTACTATTTTTGTGCTAGAGCTTTTGTTTTGAAAACATAGAAACAATTTTGTCAACGGTAGTAATAATTCATATGTGCTATGCATAATACTTCCTACAAGTTGCAAGCCTCCTGCATAGAATACCAATAGTGCTCGCACCTTGTCCTAATTAGCTTGGATTAACACGGATTATCATTGCATAACATATGTTTCAACCAAGTGTCACAAAGGGGTACCTCTATGCCGCCTGTACAAAGGTCCTAGGAGATCAATTGCATTTGATTTCTCGTTTTTAATAGATCTCAACTTAGGACATCCATACCGGGACAACATAGACAACAGATAATGGACTCCTCTTTTAATGCATAAGCATTCAACAACAGATAATATTCTCATAAGAGAGTGAGGTTGTATGTCCAAACTGAAAACTTCCACCATGATACATGGCTTTGGTTAGCGGCCCAATGTTCTTCTCTAACAATATGCATACTCAAACCATTTGATCATGAAAATCGCCCTTACTTCAGACAAGACGAACATGCATAACATCTCACATGATATCCAACAAAGGTAAAAAGTTGATGGCGTCCCCAGAAACATGGTTACCGCTCAACAAGCAACTTATAAGAACTAAGACACATAACTACATATTCATCACCACAATAGTTTTTAAGCTATTTGTCCCATGAGCTATATATTGCAAAGATAAAGGAATGAAATTTTAAAGGTAGCACTCAAGTAATTTACTTTGGAATGGCAGAAAAATACCACATAGTAGGTAGATATGGTGGACACAAATGGCATGGGTTTTGGCTCAAGGTGTTTGGATGCACGAGAAGCATTTCCTCTCAGTACAAGGTTTGGGCTAGCAAGGTTGTTTGAAGCAAACACAAGTATGAACAGGTACAGCAAAACTTACACAAGAACATATTGCAAGCATTATAAGACTCTACACTGTCTTCCTTGTTGTTCAAACACTTTACCAGAAAATATCTAGACTTAGAGAGACCAATCATGCAAACCAAATTTTAACAAGCTCTACGGTAGTTCTCCACTAATAGATTAAACTACATGATGCAAGAGCTTAAACATGATCTATGAGAGCTCAAAACAATTGCCAAGTTTCAAGTTATTCCAAACCATATGAAGCATTTTCTGATTCCAACCAAATAGCAATCAACGAAGCAATTTTCAGCCTTCGCCATGAACATTAAAGCATAACTAAGAACACGAGTGTTCCATATGAAAAAGCGGAGCGTAATATCTCCAATATAAGGATGGTGAGATCCAACTTTATTCAAACCAAAACAAAAATAAAAGTAAACAGACGCTCCAAGTAAAGAACATAAGATGTGATGGAATAAAAATATAGTTTCACTAGAAGTGACCTGATAAGTTGTCGATGAAGAAGGGGATGCCTTGGGCATCCCCAAGCTTAGATGCTTGAGTCTTCTTAAAATATGCAGGGATGAACCACCGGGGCATCCCCAAGCTTAGACCTTTCACTCTTCTTGATCATATTGTATCATCCTCTTCTCTTGACCCTTGAAAACTTCCTACACACCAAACTTCAAGCAAACTCATTAGAGGGTTAGTGCATAATATAAATTCACATATTCAGAGGTGACATAATCATTCTTAACACTTCTGGACATTGCACAAAGCTACTGAAAGTTAATGGAACATAGAAACCCATTCAACATAGCAAAAGCGGCAATGCGAAATAAAAGGCAGAATCTGTCAAAACAGAACAGTCCGTAAATACGAATTTTACAGAGGCACTTAACTTGCTCAAACGGAAAAACTCAAAACTAATGAAAGTTGCGTACATAGTATCACGCACGTAAATTGGCAGATTGTTTTGATTTTTTACAGAGAGTTCTACGCAAATTCGTGACAAACAATTCTGTTTCTGCGCAGCAATCCAAATCTAGCATCAACTTTACCATAGAGACTTTACTTGGCACAGAAACATGATAAGGAGAGGTTGCAAAAGTAGTAACAACCTCCAAGACTCAACAATACAGTAGTAAAAAAAACATAGGTTATCTCCCAAGAAGTGTTTTTCTTTAACGCCTTTCAGCTAGGCGCAGAAAGTGCAAATCAAGTAACATCAAGAGAAGAAGCATCAACATCATAATTTTTCTTACAAACACAACTTGTTGCAGAGGGTACCTTAGATGCTTCATTATCTAAATTTCCTATGGTGGTGCTAGGGGTTTTATCAATTTTAGGCCTATAATAATTCTTTGGTTTAGGCACCTTAGAGACATACATGAATTTTTGCTCTTTACCCACATAAGCTTTCTCCTTAAACTTAAGAGAAGAAAAAGTTGAACCCAAGGTTCCCATAGCTTTTTCAAGTTCACTAATCCTATTGGTTTGATTATCATGAACAACACAAGTTTCTAGGACACCAATTCTTTCATCAATTCCTCCTAGGGATTTATCAAGTTTATCAGTATTATCAAGTAGCATTCCCAATTTAGTTTCAACACTTGGAATTTTTTTTCTATGGCTTCCAACTTTTTCATGACATCCTCAAGAGAGATTTCAATTTTAACTTCATTAACAGGTGGTGTTCCTACTAGACTCTCAATGATGCAGCTAGCTTCTAAAGCAGGAGTACCTAGGAAATTACCTCCCGAAAGAGTATCAAGAACATACCTATTCCAGCTAGATAGGCCAACATAAAAGTTCCTAAGAAGGATAATAGTGGAGTGTTTCTTAATGCACCTATGATGAGCATTACTAATTCTGTACCAAGCATCTTTAAAACTTTCTCCACCTTGTTTCTTAAAAGAACGAACTTCAACTTCAGGATTACTCATTTTAGTAGCTGATACGTCTCAAACGTATCTATAATTTCTTATGTTCCATGCTACTTTTATGACAATACTTGAATGTTTTATGCATACTTTACATCATTATTATACATTTTCCAGCACTAACCTATTAACAAGATGCCGAAGCGCCGCCTGTTTTCTGCTGTTTTTGGTTTCAGAAATCCTAGTAAGGAAGTATTCTCGGAATTGGACGAAATCAACGCCCAGGGTCCTATTTTTCCACAAAGCTTCCAGAAGACCGAAGAGATAACGAAGTGGGGCCACGAGGTGGCCAGACCACAGGGCGGCGCGACCTGGGCCCTGGCCACATGGCCCTGTGGTGTGGGCCCCTCGTGGTGCCCCCTGACCTATCCTTCCGCCTACATATAGCCTTCGTCGCGAATACCCCTGTACCGAGAGCCACGATACGGAAAACCTTCCAGAGACGCCGCCGCCGCCAATCCCATCTTGGGGGATTCAGGAGATCGCCTCCCGCGGAGAGGGGAATCATCACCGGAGGGGCTCTACATCATCATGCCCACGTCCGGATTGATGCGTGAGTAGTTCATCCTTGGACTATGGGTCCATAGCAGTAGCTAGATGGTTTTCTTCTCCGCATGTGCTATCATTGTTTAGATCTTGTGAGCTGCCTAACATGATCAAGATCATCTATTTGTAATGCTACATGTTGTGTTTGGTGGGATCCGATGAATCTAGAATACTATGTTAAGTTGATTATCAATCTATCATATATGTGTTGTTTATGTTCTTGCATGCTCTCCGTTGCTAGTAGAGGCTCTGGCCAAGTTGATACTTGTAACTCCAAGAGGGAGTATTTATGCTCGATAGTGGGTTCATGCCTCCATTTAATCTGGGACAGTGACAGAAAGTTCTAAGGTTGTGGATGTGCTGTTGCTACTAGGGATAAAACATCGATGCTTTGTCTAAGGATATTTGTGTTGATTATATTACGCACCATACTTAATGCAATTATCTGTTGTTTACAACTTAATACTGGAGGGGTGCGGATGCTAACCCGAAGGTGGATTATTTAGGCATAGATGCATGCTGGATAGCGGTCTATGTACTTTGTCGTAATGCCCTGATTAAATCACATAGTAATCATCGTTGATATGTATTGAATCTTGATTTGTCAATTGCCCACATGTAATTTGTTCACCCAGCATGCTAGTTATCTTATTGGAGAGACACCACTAGTGAACTGTGGACCCCGGTCCATTCTTTTACATCTGAATACATTCTACTGCAATTATTGTTCTTTACTCTTTGCAAACAAACACCATCTTCCACTCGATACGTTTAATCCTTTGTTTTCAGCAAGCCGGTGAGATTGACAACCTCACTGTTACGTTGGGGCAAAGTATCTTGATTGTGTTGTGCAGGTTCCACGTTGGCGCCGGTTTCATTGGTGTTGCGCCGCACTACACTCCTCCACCAACAATCTTCACGTGCTTCTTGGCTCCTACTGGTTCGATAACCTTGGTTTCATACTGAGGGAAACTTGCTTCTATAAGCATCATACCTTCCACTTGGGGTTCCCAACGGACGTGTGCATCTACGCGTATCAAGCTAAATTTCTGGCGCCGTTGCCGGGGAGATCAAGACACGCTGCAAGGGGAGTCTCCACATCCAATCTCTTTACTTTGTTTTTGTCTTGCTTTACTTTACTTTATTTACTGTCTTGTTTGCTTCATATTAAAAACACAAAAAATTAGTTACTTTACTTTCTGTCTTATTTACTAGCTCTATATCGAAAACACAAAAAAATTAGTTACTTTGTCTTTATTCTACTTGCTTAGTTTACTTTATTACTGCTACAATGGGTACTCCTGAAAATACTAAGTTGTGTGATTTTACTAGCACAAATAATAATGATTTTATATGTACTCCTATTGCTCCACCTGCTACTACAGCAGAATTCTATGAAATTAAACCTGCTTTACTAAATCTTGTTATGAGAGAGCAATTTTCTGGTGTTAGTACTGATGATGCTGCTGCCCATCTTAATAATTTTGTTGAACTTTGTGAAATGCAAAAGTATAAGGATATAGATGGTGATATTATAAAACTGAAATTGTTTCCTTTCTCCTTAAGAGGAAGAGCTAAAGATTGGTTGCTTTCTTTGCCTAAAAATAGTATTGATTCATGGACTAAATGTAAAGATGCTTTTATTAGTAAATATTATCCTCCTGCTAAGATTATATCTTTGAGAAGTAGCATTATGAACTTTAAACAATTTGATAATGAACATGTTGCTCAAGCATGGGAGAGAATGAAATCTTTGGTAAAGAATTGCCCAACCCATGGAGTGACTACTTGGATGATCATCCAAACCTTTTTTGCAGGATTGAATTTTTCCTCGAGGAACCTATTGGATTCAGCTGCTGGAGGTACTTTTATGTCCATCACTTGGGCGCCGCGACTAAGCTTCTTGATGATATGATGATCAATTACTCTGAATGGCACACTGAAAGAACTCCTCAAGGTAAGAAGGTAAATTCTGTTGAAGAAACCTCTTCTTTGGGTGATAAGATTGATGCTATTATGTCTATGCTTGCAAATGGTAGATCTCATATTGATCCTAATAATGTTCCTTTAGCTTCATTGGTTGCTCAAGAAGAAAATGTTGATGTGAATTTCATAAAGAGTAACAATTTCAACAACAATGCTTATAGGAATAATTATGGTAACAACAACTATAGGCCATATCCTTCTAATAATGGTAATGGTTATGGTAATTCTTATGGTAATTCTTACAACAATAATAAGAGTGTACCCTCTGGTCTTGAAGTGATGCTTAAAGAATTTATTAGTACACAAACTGCTTTCAATAAAACTGTTGAAGAAAAGCTTGGTAAAATTGATGTTCTTGCTTCTAAGGTTGATAGTCTTGCTCTTGATGTTGATCTTTTAAAATTGAAAGTTATGCCTGAGGAAGTTAAAGATGCTAGGTTTGCTAAAACAAATGCCATCCAAGTTCAAATTAATGATAATATTAGAATGTTGGCTGAATTGCATGCTAGGTGGGATAGAGAAGAAAAAGAAAAACTTGCTAAAGAGAATAATGTAGATAAAGTATGGACTATTACCACCACTAGTAATGTTGATTCTACACATGTTGCTACACCTCCTACTATCAATGGTAAAATAATTGGTGTTAGCAATGTTTCTACTCCTAGTACAAAGCATGCAAAATTGCCTGAAACTGCTGAAACTGCTTGTGATAAAACTGCTGAAATTTTTCAAAATATTGGTGACAATGATTTCATTGCTGTAGAACATAATGGTTTAGATTTTGATGATTGTCATATTACTGAAGTTATAAAGTTCTTACAAAAACTTGCTAGAAGTCCTAATGCTAGTGCTATAAATTTAGCCTTTACAAAACATATTACAAATGCTCTCATTAAAGCTAGGGAAGAGAAATTAAAACTTGAAGCTTCTATTCCTAGGAAGTTAGAAGATGGTTGGGAGCCCATCATTAAGATGAAATTCAATGATTTTGAGTGTAATGCTTTATGTGATCTTGGTGCAAGTATTTCTGTTATGCCTAAGAAGATTTATGATATGCTTGACTTGCCACCATTGAAGAATTGTTATTTGGATGTTAATCTTGCTGATAATGTTAAAAAGAAACCTTTGGGGAGGATTGATAATGTTCGTATTACGGTTAACAATAACCTTGTCCCGTTGATTTTGTTGTCTTGGATATTGAATGCAATGCATCTTGTCCTATTGTGTTGGGAAGACCTTTTCTTCGAACTGTTGGTGCTGTTATTGATATGAAGGAAGGTAATATTAAATATCAATTTCCTCTCAAGAAAGGTATGGAACACTTCCCTAGAAAGAGAATGAAGTTGCCTTTTGATTCTATTATTAGAACAAGCTATGATGTTGATGCTTCTTCTCTTGATGTTACTTGATTTGCACTTTCTGCGCCTAGCTGAAAGGCGTTAAAGAAAAGCACTTCTTGGGAGATAACCCAAGTTTCATTTTATTTTGAGCCTTGGAAGTTGTTTACTACTGTAGCAACCTATGCTTATCATGTTTTTGTGCCAAGTAAAGTTTCTATGTTAAAGTTGATGCTAGATTTGGATTGCTGCGCAGAAACAACATTGCTGTCTGTCACGAATTCGCATAGATCTCTCCGTAGAAGAGTCAAAAAATCTGAAAATTTACGTGAGTGATCCTCATATATGTACGCAACTTTCATTAGTTTTGAGTTTTTCCGTTTGAGCAAGTTAAGTGCCCCTGCAAAATTCATCTTTACGGACTGTTCTATTTTTGACAGATTCTGCCTTTTATTTCGCATTGCCACTTTTGCTATGTTGAATGAGTTTCTTTGTTCCATTAACTTTCAGAAGCTTTGTGCAATGTCCAAAAGTGTTAAGAATGATTGTGTCACCTCTGAATATGTGAATTTTTGATTATGCACTAACCCTCTAATGAGTTTGCTTGAAGTTTGGTGTGGAGGAAGTTTTCAAGGGTCAAGAGAAGAGGATGATATACTATGATCAAGAAGAGTGAAAGGTCTAAGCTTGGGGATGCCCCGGTGGTTCATCCCTGCATATTTTAAGAAGACTCAAGCATCTAAGCTTGGGGATGCCCAAGGCATCCCCTTCTTCATCGACAACTTATCAGGTCACTTCTAGTGAAACTATATTTTTATTCCATCACATCTTATGTTCTTTACTTGGAGCGTCGGTTTGCTTTTATTTTAGTTTTGGTTTGAATAAAGTTGGATCCCATCATCCTTATATTGGATATATTACGCTCCGCTTTTTCATATGGAACACTTGTGTTCTTAGTTGTGCTTTAATGTTCATGGCGAAGGCTGAAATTGCTTCGTTAAATTGCTATTTGGTTGGAATCAGAAAATGCTGCATATGGTTTGGAATAACTTGGCAATTGTTTGAGCTCTCATAGATCATGTTTAAGCTCTTGCATCATGTAGTTTAATTTATTAATGAAGAACTACCATAGAGCTTGTTTAATTTGGTTTGCATGATTGGTCTCTCTAAGTCTAGATATTTTCGGGTAAAGTGTTTGAACAACAAGGAAGACAGTGTAGAGCCTTATAATGCTTGCAATATGTTCTTGTGTAAGTTTTGCTGTACCTGTTCATACTTGTGTTTGCTTCAAACAACCTTGCTAGCCCAAACCTTGTACTGAGAGGAAATGCTTCTCGTGCATCCAAACACCTTGAGCCAAAACCCATGCCATTTGTGTCCACCATATCTACCTACTATGTGGTATTTTTCTGCCATTCCAAAGTAAATTACTTGAGTGCTACCTTTAAAATTTCATTCCTTTATCTTTGCAATATATAGCTCATGGGACAAATAGCTTAAAAAACTATTGTGGTGATGAATATGTAGTTATGTGTCTTAATTCTTATAAGTTACTTGTTGAGCGGTAACCATGTTTCTGGGGACGCCATCAACTTTTTACCTTTGTTGGATATCATGTGAGATGCTATGCATGTTCGTCTTGTCTGAAGTAAGTGCGATTTCATGATCAAATGGTTTGAGTATGCATATGTTAGAGAAGAACATTGGGCAGCCAACTAAAGCCATGTATCATGGTGGAAGTTTCAGTGTGGACATACAACCTCAATCTCTTATGAGAATATTATTTGTTGTTGAATGCTTAAGCATTAAAAGAGGAGTCCATTATCTGTTGTCTATGTTGTCCCGGTATGGATGTCTAAGTTGAGAATAATCAAAAGCGAGAAATCCAATGCGTGCTTTCTCCTTAGACCTTTGTACATGCGGCATAGAGGTACCCCTTTGTGACACTTGGTTGAAACATATGTCATGCAATGATAATCCGTGTTATCCGAGCTGATTAGGACAAGGTGCGAGCACTATTAGTACTCTATGCATGAGGCATGCAACTTGTAGGAAGTATTATGCATAGCACATATGAATTATTACTACCGTTGACAAAATTGTTTCTATGTTTTTCAAAACAAAAGCTCTAGCACAAAAATAGTAATCCATGCTTCCTCTGCGAAGGGCCATTCTTTTACTTTATTGTTGAGTCAGTTTACCCACTTCTTTCTATCTTAGAAGCAAACACTTGTGTTAAGTGTGTGCATTGATTCTTACATGTTTACTTATTGCACTTGTTATACTACTCTATGTTGACAAATATCCATGAGATATACATGTTACAAGTTGAAAGCAATTGCTGAAACTTAATCATCCTTTGTGTTGCTTCAATGCATTCTACTTTGAATTTATTGCTTATGAGTTAGCTCTTATGCAAGTCTTATTGATGCTTGTCTTGAAAGTACTATTCATGAAAAGTTTTGCTATATGATTCATTTGTTTAGTCATTATCTTTGTTAGCAATCTTTTGTTCAGATCACTCCATTCATCTCATATGCTTTACAATAATGTTGATCAAGATTATGTTGGTAGCATGTCACTTCAGAAATTATTTGTGTTATCGTTTACCTACTCGAGGACGAGTAGGAACTAAGCTTGGGGATGCTTGATACGTCTCAAACGTATCTATAATTTCTTATGTTCCATGTTATTTTTATGACAATACTTGAATGTTTTATGCATACTTTACAGCATTATTATACATTTTTCGGCACTAACCTATTAACAAGATGCCGAAGTGCCAGTTGCTGTTTTCTGCTGTTTTTGGTTTCAGAAATCCTAGTAAGGAAATATTCTCGGAATTGGACGAAATCAACGCCCAGGGTCCTATTTTTCCACGAAGCTTCCAAGACCAAAGAGATAACGAAGTGGGGCCACGAGGCTGCACCACGCGGCGCGGCGGGCCCCGGCCGCGGCCATGTGGTGTGGGCCCTCGTGGCGCCCCCGACCTACCCTTCGCTACATATAGCCTTCGTCGCGAATACACTCGTACCGAGAGCCACGATACGGAAACCTTCCAGAGACGCCGCCGCCAATCCCTCGGGATTCAGAGATCGCCTCGAGCCGGAGAGGGAATCATCACGGAGGGGCTCTACATCATCATGCCCGCCTCCGGATTGATGCGTGAGTAGTTCATCCTTGGACTATGGGTCCATAGCAGTAGCTAGATGGTTGTCTTCTCCGCATGTGCTATCATTGTTTAGATCTTGTGAGCTGCCTAACATGATCAAGATCATCTATTTGTAATGCTACATGTTGTGTTTGGTGGGATCCGATGAATCTAGAATACTATGTTAAGTTGATTATCAATCTATCATATATGTGTTGTTTATGTTCTTGCATGCTCTCCGTTGCTAGTAGACTGGCCAAGTTGATACTTGTAACTCCAAGAGGGAGTATTTATGCTCGATAGTGGGTTCATGCCTCCATTTAATCTGGGACAGTGACAGAAAGTTCTAAGGTTGTGGATGTGCTGTTGCTACTAGGGATAAAACATCGATGCTTTGTCTAAGGATATTTGTGTTGATTACATTACGCACGATACTTAATGCAATTATCTGTTGTTTACAACTTAATACTGGAGGGGGTGCGGATGCTAACCCGAAGGTGGATTATTTAGGCATATATGCATGCTGGATAGCGGTCTATGTACTTTGTCGTAATGCCCTGATTAAATCACATAGTAATCATCGTTGATATGTATTGAATCTTGATTTGTCAATTGCCCACCTGTAATTTGTTCACCCAGCATGCTAGTTATCTTATTGGAGAGACACCACTAGTGAACTGTGGACCCCGGTCCATTCTTTTACATCTAAATACATTCTACTTATTGTTCTTTACTGTTCTTTGCAAACAAACACCATCTTCCACTCGATACGTTTAATCCTTTGTTTTCAGCAAGCCGGTGAGATTGACAACCTCACTGTTACGTTGGGGCAAAGTATCTTGATTGTGTTGTGCAGGTTCCACGTTGGCGCCGGTTTCACTGGTGTTGCGCCGCACTACACTCCTCCACCAACAACCTTCACGTGCTTCTTGGCTCCTACTAGTTCGATAACCTTGGTTTCATACCGAGGGAAACTTGCTTCTATACGCATCATACCTTCCACTTGGGGTTCCCAACGGACGTGTGCATCTACGCGTATCAGTAGCAATAAAAGTAAACTAAGCAAGTAGAATAAAGTAAAGACAAGTAACTAATTTTTTTGTGTTTTTGATATAGAGCAAGTAAACAAGACAGTAAGTAAAGCAACTATTTTTTTGTGTTTTTGGATATAAAGCAAACAAGACAGTAAATAAAGTAAAGTAAAGCAAGACAAAAACAAAGTAAAGAGATTGGATGTGGAGACTCCCCTTGCAGCGTGATCTCTCCCGGCAACGGCGCCGAAAACAGTCTTGATACGCGTGATGCACACGTCCGTTGGGAACCCCAAGAGGAAGGTGTGATGCGCACAGCAGAAAGTTTTCCCTCAGAAAGAAACTGAGGTTATCGAACCAGTAGGAGCCAAGAAGCACGTGAAGGTTTTTGGTGGAGGAGTGTAGTGCGGCGCCAACGTGGAACCTGCACAACACAATCAAGATACTTTGCCCCAATATAACAGTGAGGTTGTCAATCTCACCGCTTGCTGAAAACAAAGGATTAAACGTATCGAGTGGAAGATGATGTTTGTTTGCAAAGAACAGTAAAGAACAATGATTGCAGTAGATTGTATTCAGATGTAAAAGAATGGACCGGGGTCCACAGTTCACTAGTGGTGTCTCTCCAATAAGATAACTAACATGCTGGGTGAACAAATTACAGGTGGGCAATTGACAAATAAAGATTCAATACATATCAATGATGATTACTATGAGATTTAATCAGGGCATTACGACAAAGTACATAGACCGCTATCCAGCATGCATCTATGCCTAAATAATCCATCTTCAGGTTAGCATCCGCACCCCTCCAGTATTAAGTTGTAAACAACAGACAATTGCATTAAGTATGGTGCGTAATGTAATCAACACAAATATCCTTAGACAAAGCATCGATGTTTTATCCCTAGTAGCAACAGCACATCCACAACCTTAGAACTTTCTGTCACTGTCCCAGATTCAATGGAGGCATGAACCCACTATCGAGCATAAATACCCCTCTTGGAGTTACAAGTATCAACTTGGCCAGAGCCTCTACTAGCAACGGAGAGCATGCAAGAACATAAACAACACATATATGATAGATTGATAATCAACTTGACATAATATTCTAGATTCATCGGATCCCGCCAAACACAATATGTAGCATTACAAATAGATGATCTTGATCATGTTAGGCAGCTCACAAGATCTAAACAATGATAGCACAAGCGGAGAAGACAACCATCTAGCTACTGCTATGGACCCATAGTCCAAGGATGAACTACTCACGCATCAATCCGGAGGCGGGCATGATGATGTAGAGCCCTCCGGTGATGATTCCCCTCTCCGGCAGGGTGCTGGAGGCGATCTCCTGAATCCCCCGAGATGGGATTGGCGGCGGCGTCTCTGGAAGGTTTTCCGTATCGTGGCTCTCGGTACTGGGTTTTCGCGACGAAGGCTTTAAGTAGGCGGAAGGGTAGGGGGCGGCGCGAGGGCCCACACCATAGGGCGCGCGGGCCCCCTCCGCCGCGCCGGCCTATGGTGCCGGGCCCTCGTGGCCCTCTTCGTAATCCCTCCGGTCTCTCTGGAAGCTCCGCGGAAAAATAAGACCCTAGGCGTTGATTTCATCCAATTCCGAGAATATTTCCTTTGTAGGATTTCTGAAACCAAAAACAGCAGAAAACAACAACTGGCACTTCGGCATCTTGTTAATAGGTTAGTGCCGAAAATGTATAATAATGATGTAAAGTATGTATAAAACATGCAAGTATTGTTATAAAAGTAGCATGGACCATAAGAAATTATAGATACGTTTGGGACGTATCAGGTTGATACAGTAGTAACAACTTCCAAGACTCAACAATACAGTAGTAAAAATAAAACAAGGGTTATCTTCCAAGAAGTGCTTTTCTTTAACGCCTTTCAGCTAGGCGCAGAAAGTGCAAGTAACATCAAGATAAGAAGCATCAACATTATTACCGGGAGTTGGGAGTTTTCTCAACAATGCATTGTATCTGGTCTATGTAAGTAACTCCTCTTTCATTGCTCTTAGGCTTACTATCCTCATCAAACAAATTTTCAGGAACAAGCCAAGCATAGTTATTTTCTAAAGCTTCATGCATCCCTAGGAGCTTACTAGGTATTGGTACTTTAATCTCCCCCTCACCATTGACATTATTAGTGTACTTTAATCTATCCATGTCCTTCTTTTCAAGTGTTTTTGCAAAATCAGTATAAAAGCCAAGCCTCTTATGCTTAATAAAAACTTTTCTAGCTTCTTTAGCTATATCACCAAATTCTCTAAGAAGGACCTCTAAAACAAAATCCCTCTTTTCTCCCATTTCCATATCAGAGAGTGTAAGAAACATATGTTGCATTATTGGATTAAGATTAACAAATCTAGCCTCCAACATGTGTACTAAAGAGGCAGTAGCAATTTCATAATTAGGAGCAAGTTCTACCAAGGATCTATCTTCAAAATCTTCAACTATACTAACATGAGTGAAAAATTCTTCTATATTATCTCTTCCAATGATAGACCCTTGCCCTACCGGTATATCTTTCAGAGTGAACTTAGGAGGAAGCATGATGAAATAAACAAAAGGTAAATAAAGTAAATGCAAGTAACTAATTTTTTGTGTTTTTGATATAGAGCAAGTAAACAAGACGGTAAGTAAAGCAACTAATTTTTTTGTGTTTTTGATATAAAGCAAACAAGACAGTAAATAAAATAAAGTAAAGCAAGACAACAACAAAGTAAAGAGATTGGATGTGGGACACTCCCCTTGCAGCGTGTATTGATCTCCCCGGCAACGGCGCCAGAAATTTAGCTTGATAACGCGTGAAGCACACGTACGTTGGGAACCTCAAGTGGAAGGTGTGATGCGTATAGAAGCAAGTTTCCCTCAGTATGAAACCAAGGTTTATCGAACCAGTAGGAGTCAAGGGCCACGTGAAGGTTGTTGGTGGAGGAGTGTAGTGCGGCGCAACACCAGTGATTCCGGCGCCAACGTGGAACCTACACAACACAATCAAGATACTTTGCCCCAACGTAACAGTGAGGTTGTCAATCTCACCGGCTTGCTGAAAACAAAGGATTAAGCATATGGTGTGGAAATGATGTTTGTTTGCGAAGAACAACAGAGAACAGAGATTGCAGTAGATTGTATTTCAGATGTAAAAGAATGTATCGGGGTCCACAGTTTACTAGTGGTGTCTCTCAAATAAGATAAATAACATGCTGGGTGAACAAATTACAGATGGGCAATTGACAAATAAAGATTCATATACATATCATGATGATCACTATGAGATTTAATCAGGACATTACGACAAAGAACATAGACCGCCATCCAGGGAAAAAAATCTATGGGGCAGGGCCCCATAGTCTCTCCCGTGAGGCCCCTTCTCAGATTTTGCCACCTAACCCTGTAGCATGATACGTCCCCGACGTATCCATAATTTCTGTCGTTCCATGCTTGTTTTATGACAATACTTACATGTTTTGCTTACACTTTATGATGTTTTTATGCGTTTTCCGGACTAACCTATTAACAAGATGCCACAGTGCCGTTCCTGTTTTCTGTTTTTGGTTCCAGAAAGGCTGTTCGGGCAATATTCTCGGAATTGGACGAAATCAACGCCAAAGATCTTATTTTTCCCGGAAGCATCCAGAACACCGAAGAAGAGTCGGAGGAGAGCCAGGGGGCCACCAGGAGGGTGGGCCGCGCGGGCTAGCCCCAGGCCGCGCCCCCCTATGAGGAGGCCACCCTGTCAGCCCTCCGACGCCGCCTCTTCGCCTATTTAACCCCTTTCGACCTAAAAACACCGTACCACTTGACGAAACTCCAGAAAGACTCCAGGGGCGCCGCCGCCATCGCGAAACTCCAATTGGGGGAAGTCTGTCCCGACCCGCCGGACGGGGAAGTGCCCCGGAAGCCATCTCCATCAACGCCATCGCCTCCATCATGCTCCGTGAGTAGTTCCCCCATGGACTACGGGTTCTAGCTGTAGCTAGTTGGTATTCTCTCCCCATGTACTTCAATACAATGATCTCATGAGCTGCCTTACATGATTGAGATCCATCTGATGTAATCGGTGTTGTGTTTGTTGGGATCCGATGGATGATACATTATGATTAGTCTATCTATAAAGTTTGTGAAGTTATTGTTGCTGCAATCTTGTTATGCTTAATGCTTGTCACTAGGGCCCGAGTGGCATGATCTTAGATTTGAGCTTTATAATTATTGCTTAGATTGTATCTACAAGTTGTATGCACATGTCACTGTCCGGAACCAAAGGCCCCGAAGTGACAGAAATCGGGACAACCGGAGGGGATGGCGGTGATGTGAGGGACACATGTTTTCACGGAGTGTTAATGCTTTGCTCCGGTACTCTATTAAAAGGAGTACCTTAATATCCAGTAGTTTCCCTAGAGGCCCGGCTGCCACCGGCTGGTAGGACAATAGATGTTGTGCAAGTTTCTCATTGCGAGCACGTACGACTAAATATGGAAAACATGCCTACATGATTAATGAATTGATGTTCTTTCTTAATGCCTTATCAATCCTATCAATTTCCCAACTGTAATTTGTTCACCCAACACTTGTTATTGGAGAGTTACCACTAGTGTAGATAGCTGGGAACCCCGGCCCATCTCGCATCATCATATACTCGTTCTACATGTCAACTATTTTCTGGTGCCATTGCTCTCATATTACTATTACTGCTGCTGTGTTACTGTTACTACTGCTCTCATATTACTGCTACTTTCACATCCCCCCTGTTACGGTGCAGCTGAATTGACAACTCAGTTGTTAAGGCTTATAAGTATTCTTTACCTCCCCTTGTGTCGAATCAATAAATTTGGGTTTTACTTCCCTCGAAGACTGTTGCGATCCCCTATACTTGTGGGTCATCAAGACTATTTTCTGGCGCCGTTGCCGGGGAGGCATAGCTCTACTCATAAGTTCACCTGGGGAGTACACTCTACCTCTCTCTCTGTTTTATTTTATTTTGTTTTGCTTAGTTTACTTTTGTCTAGTTTATTTGTGCTTAGTTTATTTCTGTCTAGTATTAGTTTGCGTAGTTTACTTTTGCTTAGTTTATTTTTGTCTTGTTTTATTTGTCTCATATACCCAAAAATCCATAAAAATTTGAAAAACCAAAAAATTAAAAACTGCTGTTATGGGAGAACCTACAACCTACTTGGAGCTTATAGAATGTTATAATAATTATAGAGAATCAAGAACTGGTAAAATAATGAGTGCTATGATAGAAAAATTGAATACAATTGCTAGAATCTTGCTTAGACGCCATGATATAAATTGTTGCTCTCAACAGGATACTAAACATCTTAAATTTCAATGTGGCTCTAGTGAGGAATTTTTAATTAAGAACTATAATCGGAATTGCTATATTCATTATGGGTTCGAAGAGGTAGAACAATTTGTCTTATTTATGGGAGCCTCCGAGATAGAATCCTTCATGGTTGAGAATTATGAAACTTGTGCTATTTGTAAAGACCTTAAAGATTATGTCTCTACTATCCTTAATTCATGCATAGAATGCTACAGTAGGAATCCTTATATCCTTGATTATAAAGAGAGACACATTAATGCACAAGAATGCACTCACAATTTGCAGGAACCGGTGGAAGAAGAAATTGATGAACCTGAAAGCTCATTGGATGAAAAGGAGGAGGAAATTGATGAACCTGAAAGCTCATTGGATGAAAAAGAAGAGGAGAGTGATGAACAAAAGGAGGAAGAATGGATTAGCTACCCATGCCAACCTTCTAATGAGAGTAACTCTTTATCTCTTACACTATTTGATTGTCCTCCATGCTTACCGAAAGAGGTTGAATGTTATGTTCCTGTGGATTCTCTTGAAATATTTCCTATAAGTAAAACTTGTGAGAATAATTATGCTACTGTTATATATGATAATCCATGCTACTTTGATAAATCTTATGATAATGCTTTGTTTGTGCCTGATGTCGAAATGCATGGTACTAAAGAATTTTGCTTGGCAAATGTTTATGATAAAGCTCTAGATGATGGTCCTATGTTACTTGATAATATTAATTGTACTACTAATGAAAATGGGATTGGAGAGTTCTTGACTTATTCTATGAGTCCCATATCTATTGAGATTGATCACCTACCTTGTTATATTATTAATAAAAGTAAGTTTGAAAGTTTTAATTCCACTATTCTTGAACTTGATAAAAATTATGTGTTTGGAAATCATGAAAAGTATGCTGCATGTGATAGTTATATTGTTGAGTTTATTCATGAAGCTACTGAAAATTATTATGAGAGAGGAAAATATGGTTGTAGAAATTTTCATGGTGCTAAAACACCTCTCTATATGCTTAAAATTTTGAAGTTACTCTTGTTCTATCTACTTATGCTTGTCACTTTGTTCTTCATGAATTTATTTGTGTACAAGATTCCTATGCATAGGAAGTGGGTTAGACTTAAATGTGTTTTGAATTTGCTTTTTGATGCTCTCTTTTGCTTCAAATACTATTTCTTGCGAGTGCATCATTAAAACTGCTGAGCCCATCTTAATGGCTATAAAGAAAAGAACTTCTTGGGAGATAACCCATGTGTTATTTTGCTACAGTACTTTGTTTTATATTTGTGTCTTGGAAGTTGTTTACTACTGTAGCAACCTCTCCTTATCTTAGTTTTGTGTTTTGTTGTGCCAAGTGAAGCCTCTAATCGAAGGTTGATACTAGATTTGGATTCCTGCGCAGAAACAGATTTCTATCTGTCACGAATCTGGGCAAATTTCTCTGTAGGAAACTCAGAAAAATCTGTCAATTTACGTGCGTGATCCTCAGATATGTACGCAACTTTCATTAGTTTTGAGTTTTCTGATTTGAGCAACGGAAGTACCCCGTAAAAATTCGTGTTTACTGGCTGTTCTGTTTTGGCAGATTCTGTCTCTGTTTTTTGCATTGTCTCTTGTGGACTTTATGTGAGGCTTTCTAGACGTGGAGAGCTGTAGCTAATGTTTTATTGAGTTCTTGCAATGTGCCACTACAGGACCAAGGTGGATTCAAATTTTTTGAGTACTAACCCCTCTAATGAAGTTTATGAGAAGTTTGGTGTGAAGGAAGTTTTCAAGGGTCAAGAGAGGAGGATGATATATGATCAAGAAGAGTGAAAAGTCAAAGCTTGGGGATGCCCCGTGGTTCATCCCTGCATATTTCAAGAAGACTCAAGCGTCTAAGCTTGGGGATGCCCAAGGCATCCCCTTCTTCATCAACTTATCAGGTTTCTTCTATTGAAACTATATTTTTATTCAGTCACATCATATGTGCTTTACTTGGAGCGTCTGTGTGTTTATTTTTCGTTTTGTTTATGTTTGAATAAATTCGGATCCTAGCAATCCATGTTTGGGAGAGAGACACGCTCCGCTTTTTCATATGAACACTTGTTCTTCGTTTTACTTTTAATGTTCAATGATAAAAGTTGGAAGCTACAATATTTATCTTTATTTGGTTGGGAAAAGAAAATGCCTCATATGTCTTGGATAATTTGATACTTGGCAATTGTTTTGAGCTCTCAAGTAGATCATAAGTTTTTGCATGTAGTTTAAACCTATTAGTGGAGAACTACCGTAAAGCTTGTTAAAATTGGTTTGCATAATTGATCTCTCTTAAGGTCTAGATATTTTCTGGTAAAAGTGTTTGAGCAACAAGGAAGACAATGTAGAGTATTATAATGCTTGCGATATGTTCTTATGTAAGTTTTGCTGTACCGGTTCATACTTGTGTTTGCTTCAAATAACCTTGCTAGCCTAAGCCTTGTATCGAGAGGGAATACTTCTCATGCATCCAAAATCCTTGAGCCAAAACCTATGCCATTTGTGTCCACCATACCTACCTACTATGTGGTATTTCCTGCCATTCCAAAGTAAATTGCTTGAGTGCTACCTTTAAATAATTCAAAATGCTTCTCAATTTGTGTTAATGTTTCATAGCTCATGAGGAAGTATGTGGTGTTTAGCTTTCAACCTTGTCATTTACTTTTGACGGACTCTCATATGGACTAGTGGCACATCCGCTTATCCAATAATTTTGCAAAAAGAGCTGGCAATGGGATTCCCAGTCCCGAATTAATTAACTTAAATAGACACTCCTCCATGGTTTGTGATTGTTGGACGGCACCCGAAGGATTCGGTTAGCCATGGCTTGTGTAAGCAAAGGTTGGGGGAGTGTCATCATAATAAAACTAAAATAAAAAGGCACTCCTTCATGGTATGAGATTGTTGGCAGGCACCCGAGGATTCGGTTAGCCATGGTTTGTGAAAGAAAGGTTGGAAGGAGTGCCACCCAAAAATAAATAAAATGGGAGCCGCTCTTGGGAGTCCGGTTGATGAGGTAGTTAGTGTGCCCACTACCATTCGTTGACAACAACAAACACATCTCAAAACTTTACTTTTATGCTCTCTTTATGTTTTCAAAATCAAAGCTCTAGCACAAATATAGCAATCGATGCTTCCCTCGTAGAAGGGCCATTCTTTTACTTTTATGTTGAGTCAGTTACCTAATTCCTTCCACCTTAGAAGCAAACACTTGTGTCTGTGCATTGATTCTTACATACTTGCATATTTGCATTCATCATATTACTCTATGTTGACAATATCCATGAGATATACATGTTGAAAGTTGAAAGCAACCGCTGAAACTTATATCCTCCTTTGTGTTGCTTCGATGCCTTTACTATGAACTTATTGCTTTATGAGTTAACTCTTGTGCAAGACTTTTGATGCTTGTCTTGAAAGTACTTTCCATGAAAAGTTTTGCTATATGTTATCTATTTGTTAGCAACTATAGATCATTGCCTTGAGTCACTTCATTCATTTCATATGCTTTGTAATAGTATGATCAAGGTTATGTAAGTAGCATGTCACTACAGAAATTATTCTTTTTATCGTTTTACCTGCTCGGGACGAGCAGAACTAAGCTTGGGGATGCTGATACGTCCCCGACGTATCCATAATTTCTGATGTTCCATGCTTGTTTTATGACAATACTTACATGTTTTGCTTACACTTTATGATGTTTTTATGCGTTTTCCGGAACTAACCTATTAACAAGATGCCACAGTGCCAGCTCCTGTTTTCTGCTGTTTGGTTAAAGGCTGTTCGGGCAATATTCTCGGAATTGGACGAAATCAACGCCAAAGATCTTATTTTTCCGGAAGCATCCAGAACACCGAAGAAGAGTCGGAGGAGAGCAGGGGGCCACCGGAGGGTGGGCCGCGGCTAGCCCAGGCCGCGCCCCCTATGAGGAGGCCACCCTGTCAGCCCTCCGACGCCGCCTCTTCGCCTATTTAACCCCTTTCGACCTAAAAACACCGTACCACTTGACGAAACCAGAAAGACTCCAGGCGCCGCCGCCATCGCGAAACTCCATTCGGGGACAGAAGTCTCTGTCCGCCTGCCGGACGGGGAAGTGCCCCCAAGCCATCTCCATCAACGCCATCGCCTCCATCATGCTCCGTGAGTAGTTCCCCCATGGACTACGGGTTCTAGCTGTAGCTAGTTGGTATTCTCTCCCCCATGTACTTCAATACAATGATCTCATGAGCTGCCTTACATGATTGAGATCCATCTGATGTAATCGGTGTTGTGTTTGTTGGGATCCGATGGATGATACATTATGATTAGTCTATCTATAAAGTTTGTGAAGTTATTGTTGCTGCAATCTTGTTATGCTTAATGCTTGTCACTAGGGCCCGAGTGGCATGATCTTAGATTTGAGCTTTATAATTATTGCTTAGATTGTATCTACAAGTTGTATGCACATGTCACTGTCCGGAACCAAAGGCCCCGAAGTGACAGAAATCGGGACAACCGGAGGGGATGGCGGTGATGTGAGGGACACATGTTTTCACGGAGTGTTAATGCTTTGCTCCGGTACTCTATTAAAAGGAGTACCTTAATATCCAGTAGTTTCCCTAGAGGCCCGGCTGCCACCGGCTGGTAGGACAATAGATGTTGTGCAAGTTTCTCATTGCGAGCACGTACGACTAAATATGGAAAACATGCCTACATGATTAATGAATTGATGTTCTTTCTTAATGCCTTATCAATCCTATCAATTGCCCAACTGTAATTTGTTCACCCAACACTTGTTATTGGAGAGTTACCACTAGTGTAGATAGCTGGGAACCCCGGTCCATCTCGCATCATCATATACTCGTTCTACATGTCAACTATTTTCTGGTGCCATTGCTCTCATATTACTATTACTGCTGCTGTGTTATGTTACTATGCTCTCATATTATCGCTACTTTCACATCACCCTGTTACTAGTGCTTTTCCGTGCAGCTGAATTGACAACTCAGTTGTTAAGGCTTATAAGTATTCTTTACCTCCCCTTGTGTCGAATCAATAAATTTGGGTTTTACTTTCCTCGAAGACTGTTGCGATCCCCTATACTTGTGGGTCATCATAGCACACATCTTAAAGTAATCCAGGACAAGGATACAACCCCGTAGGCCCTAGAAATTTGCACTAGTATATACAATCTCTTCGTATTATATCACTCATCCGTGATTTCCATTGAATTGAGTTGTAAACTATCATCCCAAATATCATGGACATGGCCTCGCCGTTGTTCTCGTCAGCGCCCGTCATGAGCTCCTGACGAGCATCAATTGAGTCTACTTCTGCAGGCCCGATGATGATCCAGCGATCCACATCTACAGCCATTCCACAACACTATCCATAAATCATTCATCATAGTAGCAGTACGACCGGACATCTAGACACCATTTATTTACAGACTCGAACTGTTTGGATATTGAACACAGATGTGACGACGAATTAGGCTTGGAATTGTACTTATGGATTTGCCTCTCTGCCGAGGTAGGCACTTCCATGATTCCATCGCTTCACCCTATATGCTCGATTGAACGGAGGAGGAGGTGAACAGGTGACTCGTCGGTGTGGCTCGTTGCCGCCGCTTGCTGGAGAGATGTCAAAAAATTCAAAGGGGATTCCGAGTAGCGGGGAAAGAGAAGAGAATGGCACGAGGAGATCTTCATTCTTGAATCGCTGTCACCGGAGATCGGGCCAGTGAAAGGTCGCTACGGCGGCGGAGATCGAAGGCGAAGCCAGGCCGTCGTCTCGCCAGTGCGTGGTCGTTGCTGCAACAACAACAGATCGATACACTAGGAAGCAATACTATACGTACATATCAAGTGGGTTATGAATAGGGAACAACGTACTTTAAGATGTGTGCTACGGGGTTAGGTGGCAAAATCTGAGGAGGGGCCTCGTGGGAGAGACAATGGGGCCCTGCCGCATAGAATTTTTTGCCGCCATCCAGCATGCATCTATGCCTAAAAAGTTCACCTTCAGGTTAGCATCCGCACCCCCTTCAGTATTAAGTTGCAAACAACAGATAATCGCATTAAGTATGGTGCGTAATGTAATCAACACAAATATCCTTAGACAAAGCATTGATGTTTTATCCCTAGTGGCAACAGCACATCCACAACCTTAGAACTTTCTGTCACTGTCCCAGATTCAATGGAGGCATGAACCCACTATCGAGCATAAATACTCCCTCTTGGAGTTACAAGTATCAACTTGGCCAGAGCGTCTACTAGCAACGGAGAGCATGCAAGAACATAAACAACACATATATGATAGATCAATAATCAACTTGACATAGTATTCCATATTTCATCGGATCCCACCAAACACAACATGTAGCATTACAAATAGATGATCTTCATCATGTTAGGCAGCTCACAAGATCTAAACATGATAGCACAAGAGGAGAAGACAACCATCTAGCTACTGCTATGGACCCATAGTCCAAGGATGAACTACTCACGCATCAATCCGGAGGCGGGCATGGTGATGTAGAGCCCTCCGTGGTGATTCCCCTCTCCGGCAGGTGCCGAAGGCGATCTCCGAATCCCCGAGATGGGATTGGCGGCGGCGTCTCTGGAACTATTTCCGTATCGTGGCTCTCTGTAATAGGGTTTTCAAGGCGGAGAATTAAGTAGGCGGAAGGGCAACGCAGGGGGGCTCACGAGGGGCCCACACCATCGGGCGGCGCGGGCCCCTCCTTGGCCGTGCCGCCTTGTGGTGTCGCCACCTCATGGCCCCACTTCGTATCCCCTTCGGTCTTCTGGAAGCTTCGTGGAAAAATAAGACCCTGGGCGTTGATTTCGTCCAATTCCGAGAATATTTCCTTTGTAGGATTTCTGAAACCAAAAACAGCAGAAAACAACAACTGGCGCTTCGGCATCTTGTTAATAGGTTAGTGCCGGAAAATGCATCAAAACATTATAAAGTGTGAACAAAACATGTAGGTATTGTCATAAAACTAGCATGGAACATAAGAAATTATAGATACGTTGGAGACGTATCACCCTCTACTTCCAACTAAACCCTAGTCTACAACTTGTAGGCATTGATAAGTTAATCCCTTATCACATGGGCCCAACTAGGGGTTTAGCCCATTATCAGTTTAGGGTTTTAGCTCTTTATATACTGGATGTAACGATGCAAACATGCAAGCAATAATAATATTCATTATTGCCGACTCCCTGAGGAGTCGGTCTCCTAACCCTAGCCGCCGCCCTCCTCTTCTCCGCCGCGCACGATGGCGTCCGTCGCCTCGTCCGCACGCCACTCCCTTGTAGGATAACGTTGCATAGAAAACAAAAATTTTCCTACCGCGAACACGAAATCCAAGCCAAGATGCAATCTAGAAGACGGTAGCAACGAGGGGATTATCGAGTCTCACCCTTGAAGAGATTCCAAAGCCTACAAGAGGAGGCTCTTGTTGCTGCGGTAGACGTTCACTTGCCGCTTGCAAAAGCGCGTAGAAGATCTTGATCACGATCGGTTCCGGCGCCACGAACGGGCAGCACCTCCGTACTCGGTCACACGTTCGGTTGTTGATGAAGACGACGTCCACCTCCCCGTTCCAGCGGGCAGCGGAAGTAGTAGCTCCTCTTGAATCCGACAGCACGACGGCGTGGTGTCGGTGGCGGTGTAGAAGTCCGGCGGAGCTTCGCTAAGCTATGCGGGATGTGGAGGAGCGGGCGGCTAGGGTTTGGGGAGAGGGGGGCGCCGGCCACTATGGGGTGCGGCCACCTTGGTGGTTCTTGGGTGGCCGGCCCCCTCCCCTTGGCCCCTCATTATATAGGTGGAACCCCAAGAGGTGGTGTCCAAGTCTTCGAATAAGACCCGAACCAAAAACCTTCCATAGGAGGGGGAAACCTAGCCCAACTAGGACTCCCACCCAAAGGTGGGATTTCCACCTCCCATGTGGGGGGTGGCCGGCCCCCTATGGTGGAGTCCACTTGGGACTCCACCCCATCTAGGGCTGGCCGGCCATGGAGGTGGAGTCCCTTGTGGACTCCACCTTCCTTGGTGGTTTCTTCCGGACTTTTCTAGAACCTTCCATAGAACCTTCCGCGACATTTTATTCACATAAAATGACATCCTATATATGAATCTTATTCTCCGGACCATTCCGGAACTCCTCGTGATGTCCGGGATCTTATCCGGGACTCCGAACAAATATTCGAACTCCATTCCATATTCAAGTTCTACCATTTCAACATCCAACTTTAAGTGTGTCACCCTACGGTTCGCGAACTATGCGGACATGGTTGAGTACTCACTCCGACCAATAACCAATAGCGGGATCTGGAGATCCATAATGGCTCCCACATATTCAACGATGACTTTAGTGATCGAATGAACCATTCACATATGCTACCAATTCCCTTTGTCACGCGATATTTTACTTGTCCGAGGTTTGATCATCGGTATCACACTATACCTTGTTCAACCTCGTCTCCTGACAAGTACTCTTTACTCGTACCGTGGTATGTGGTATCTTATGAACTTATTCATATGCTTGCAAGACATTAGACGACATTCCACCGAGAGGGCCCAGAGTATATCTATCCGTCATCGGGATGGACAAATCCCACTGTTGATCCATATGCCTCAACTCATACTTTCCGGATACTTAATCCCACCTTTATAACCACCCATTTACGCAGTGGCGTTTGATGTAATCAAAGTACCTTTCCGGTATAAGTGATTTACATGATCTCATGGTCATAAGGACTAGGTAACTATGTAACGAAAGCTTATAGCAAATAACTTAATGACGTGATCTTATGCTACGCTTAAATGGGTGTGTCCATTACATCATTCATATAATGATATAACCTTGTTATTAATGACATCCAATGTTCATGATTATGAAACTAATCATCTATTAATCAACAAGCTAGTTAAGAGGCTTACTAGGGACTCTTTGTTTGTTTACATAACACACATGTATCAATGTTTCGGTTAATACAATTATAGCATGGTATGTAAACATTATCATAAACACAAAGATATATAATAACCATTTATTATTGCCTCTTGGGCATATCTCCAACAGTCTCCCACTTGCACTAGAGTCAATAATCTAGTTTACATTTGTAAAGATATAACACCTTGGCCTTCTGGTGCTTTATCATGTTTTGCTCACGGGAGAGGTTTTAGTCAACGGTTCTGACATGCTCAGAAACGTATGTATTTTGCAATTCATATGCGTCTCAGCGCATCACTCATTTTCCAAATGAGTCGGCATATATGCTTAGTCCTCTGGTGGAACCTTAATTCCGCGGTCTGAAATATGTCACTAATATTGTCACACACAATATAGCTTCAAAGTTCTGACACTATCGGAACTACACCAAGTTCTCAAAGAACTTTTCGACTTAACATCCTTAGTTATTGTCAAAACAATGACATACTCTGCCTTCATTTGTAGAATCCGTCACAATATTTAGAACTCTTCTAAATCTAGCATTGTGCTACCTTTTTAATAACACTTAGCCTAATTGAGATTTGAAATTAATTCTTATATGTGACCAAACAAATATCGGTGCAACACCTTACAGCGATTTGTTTGTCATTACTCCATATAAAAACATATATATATATGTCCTTGGTTCTTCTGAAGCACACAGGGATATTCTTACTGTTTGTCCAATGATCATCACATGAATCATTCTGGTATATGCTCCTAACTTTTTAGAGCACAGGACATCTGATTTTGTACATATTATTTGTGATCCAAAATCACTCAAGTGTTTTTACTCATCGAGTGTCAAATACACTCAAGTCTTGTTAAACCTTTGTATGCAAAGAACACCTTCTTAATATTTCTATATTGAACTACTTCAATATCCATTTTATGTACTTTGACTTAAACTTATTATGTGTTTTAATCTATCTTCATAGATCTTGACACTAAATATGTTTCAGTCCATATCCTTTCATTGAAGCTAATTCTCAATGAAACCTTTTAATCAATTATATAATTACAATATTTATAATCAACGATATGTCAGCTACATAAAGTATTACAAATATGTCTCAGCGCTCCCACTTAATTTCTTGCAAATGCAAGCATCTTCATCGTTTCTGATGAAATCAAAAACTCTTTGACTATTTCATCCGGTGAAGATTCCAACTCCGCAATACTCACTTCTACCAATTGAAGTTCGTATTCCTTTCTAGTATTTTACGGACTGGCAAAACTCTTGGTTGTATCTTGTATACACCTTTAATACACACTTCTGTTAAGTAATATATTTTGCCATCCTACTAGCATATCTCATAAAAGAAATATGTAGTGATTACTAGAATAATCCACATGGACTATAAGCATTGCTACGGAAGATCAAATCTTATCGTAGTCAACTCTTTGAACTTTGTCGTAAACAATTTTTCGACAAGTCGAGCTTCTTCAAGGATATTACATCCAAGTCCATCAATTTTATAGATCCTTTTACTTTCAAAAAGTATTCATCTATCTTGGATTTCATGGCGTATAGCCATTTTAACGGAGTCAGGGCCCATCATAACTTCTTTGTTTGTAGTTGGTTTATCATTGTTCAAAATCAATCCTTTGTCCACAAATCATTTATTTGATCACAAAGTAAACCATACCTATAAGGTTCAATATGTACTTCGATCTCCATGGCTAAAATACTTTGTAGTCATGGGAGCCATGATCGTCGTGGCCGCTTCCGGAACCAATTCCAATGCTGTGCTACTCTGATCATTATGCTCAGGTTCATAAACCTTATCGAGTTCTATTGTCCTCCCACTCAAATACTTCACTAGAAACAATTTCTTGGAAATAAGTAAGAAATATCGACAAACACTTTTGTCTTTGTTTCCATGGTGGAAGAATTCCCAATTAATTCTTTGGGATAACCAACAAAGACATTCATCCGATTTTGGTTGTAAACTTATTTACCTTATGCTATGCATATCAAAATTTAAGTAATGACTATTAGGTTTTATACCCATGCCATAACTCGTATGGTGTCATTTCAACGGATCATGATGATGCTCTTTTCAGTGTAAAAGCGGTAGTCTCTAAAGCATAATCCACAAAAATATAATGGCATCAATATTTTATCTCATCATTGATCCAACAAGGTTTGGATTCATCTCTCGGATACTCCATCATCATTATGATACTCCAAGAAACGTGAGTTGTAGAACAATTTCATAACTCTCTTAGATGTTCGCTAAAACTCGTAATTCAAATATTTCTACCATGATCCAATCATAGATATTTGACTTTTCTATTACGATGATTTCTACTTCATGCTGAAATTTATTTGAATCCATTCAAATGTTTCAAACTTCTTCCTTATCGAATATATCCACATATATATACTCAATTCATTGTTGGAAGTTTTTATGAAGTAGAAGAATCTCCCGCACACAACTATGCCCAGTGAACCACATATATCATCATGTATGTTTCCACTAAGTTAGTTGCCCGTTCAACTCATGGCCTATGAACAGTATTTTAGTCATTCTTTTTAGAAAAGATTTGCAAGCGCCAAACGATTCAAAAATCAAATGACTCCAAAAATCCATTTGCATGGAGTTCCTTCATGCGTTCCTCTCTAACATGACCTAAATGGCGGTTCCACAAATAAGTGAAATTCAAATCATTTGCCTTATGGCATTTTAGCGTCAGTGTTATGTATGTGTGTTTTCACCATTAAGATTCATAATAACTTATCCATTGTACATGGAGTAATGTCATAATTTGAACAACTCATTGTTTTCATTTGACCAGAGCAAAATAACAATTATTAAGTTCTTTATTATAAATTCTAAGGGCTAGGTAGAATGCCAACGACAAACATAATAACACTTTATTATGTTCTAGACGTGCATTATTACCATATTCCTTATCAGTCACTTAGGCCATTGTATTCTTGTATTGCGTTGTTTTGTATGACACTTCATACCAACCAATATGGTACAAATACCCAAGAATTTCATTGTGTGACAAAATGAGGAATACATCCATAACATGTATATCATTTATATATACCTGAGCTAGACTTTCTAGTCTTTTCTTTCTTTCTGCCAAAATATCCTTTGTAGTTTCTCTTTTAGCTTTCCTCATTATTCATAAAAACACTTCAACATCAATAACTTCTAGGTTTGTTGGTCAAATACCAATAACCTTGAGGTTCTTACTTTGAAGTTGATCATCATATGACAAGTGTTCCAGATTTCACTATTAGTAACTTTGTAATATGATGAACAATTTCACTCATAATTTTATCCATCATATCATGACGACTTTCCGAGACCATGTCTGTACATGCTAGGCTCGTAAAGTTTAACCTTAGTATTCGCATGTGCAAATCTGGCTTGCACCCGTTGTATGCACACGTAGAATCGATAACACCCGATCATCACGTGATGCTTCGAAACGACGAGTCTTAGCAACGGTGCATACTAAGGACGATAACTTCATGGATATGCGAATATTATTAGTGCCCCAATAGTTGGAGGATTGGGACGCCTTGCATCTTCAACCTTCGTACATTCCCATAAAACTTATGAGTTTATGTAGTCTCACCAAATGATATTCTATCATCTTGCAATAAGGTCTTAGATATCACATATATCTCATACCTTGATTTTCTGAAAACTAAATTTTCAGCTCCTTACTTTTCAAACAGATTTGAACTTCAAGTTTCACGGAGACAAGATGACTTTAGGTACTAACTGAAACCATAGCTCTTTGAATCAACAATGTGAGGTTTACTAAAAGTTTGCAATAGGACTTAATCAATTCTTGATTCTTTAACAATACGGTACCAATCCGTAAAGTTTCTTGTCAGATTTTAACAGTATTTCTATCTCAATTACAAGACTAGCGCATGGTAGAAAACGGATGCCAATACTACAAAATTAATTCAAAATACTACTCAGACTATGTTTATGATAATTAGTTCATGTTTTAATCTAATTACTAATGAACTCCCACTTAATACAACATCCCTCATAGTTGTTAAGTGGTACACGATCCAAATCCACTACATCAAAACCGATCATCACGTGAGATGATGTAGCTTCAATGGTGAACATCAACATGTTGATCATATCATCCATATGACTCGTGTTCAACCTTTCGGTTTCCGTTGTCCCGAGGCCATGTCTGTACATGCTAGGCTCGTCAAGCAAACCCAAGTATTCCGCGTGTGCAACATGGCTTACACCCGTTGTATGTGAACGTTGAGTCTATCACATCCGATCATCACGAGATGCTTCGAAACGACGAACTATATCAACGGTGCATACGAGGGGAGAACACTTTATTATCTTGATATTAATGTGAGGGATCATCTTATAATGCTACCGTCGCGTTCTAAGCAAAATAAGATGCATAAAGGATTAACATCACATGCAATTCATATGTGATATGATATGGCCCTTTAGTCTTTGCGCCTTCGATCTTTATCTCCAAAGCACGGATATGATCTCCATCATCAACGGGCATGATCTCCATCATCGTCGGCGTAGCGTCAAGGTCCATGGCGCCGTCTTCATGATTGTTCACCTCATGTAGCAACTATTACAACTACTTTGAAATACTACTCAACATGAAATATAAAGACAACCATAAGGCTCCTGCCGGTTGCCACAATACAATAATGATCATCTCATACATATTCATCATCACATTATGGCCATATCACATCACCAAACCCTGCAAAAACAAGTTAGACGTTCTCTAATTTGGTTTGCATATTTTACGTGGTTTAGGGTTTTCGAGTAAGATCCAATCTACCTACGAACATGAACCACAACGGTGATACTAGTGTTGTCAATAGAAGAGTAAATTGAATCTTCACTATAGTAGGAGAGACAGACACCCGCAAAGCCACTTATGCAATACAAGTTGCATGTCGAGCGTGGAGCAAATCTCATGAACGCGGTCATGTAAAGTTAGCCCGAGCCGCTTCATCCCACTATGCCACAAAGATGCAAAGTACTCAACTAAAGATAACAAGAGCATCAACGCCCACAAACCATTGTGTTCTACTCGTGCAACCATCTATGCATAGACACGGCTCTGATACCACTGTAGGATAACGTTGCATAGAAAACAAAAATTTTCCTACCGCGAACACGAAATCCAAGCCAAGATGCAATCTAGAAGACGGTAGCAACGAGGGGATTATCGAGTCTCACCCTTGAAGAGATTCCAAAGCCTACAAGAGGAGGCTCTTGTTGCTGCGGTAGACGTTCACTTGCCGCTTGCAAAAGCGCGTAGAAGATCTTGATCACGATCGGTTCCGGCGCCACGAACGGGCAGCACCTCCGTACTCGGTCACACGTTCGGTTGTTGATGAAGACGACGTCCACCTCCCGTTCCAGCGGGCAGCGGAAGTAGTAGCTCTTGAATCCGACAGCACGACGGCGTGGTGTCGGTGGCGGTGTAGAAGTCCGGCGGAGCTTCGCTAAGCTATGCGGGATGTGGAGGAGCGGGGCGGCTAGGGTTTGGGGAGAGGGGGCGCCGGCCACTATGGGGTGCGGCCACCTTGGTGGTTCTTGGGTGGCCGGCCCCCTCCCCTTGGCCCCTCATTATATAGGTGGAACCCCAAGAGGTGGTGTCCAAGTCTTCGAATAAGACCCGAACCAAAAACCTTCCATAGGAGGGGGAAACCTAGCCCAACTAGGACTCCCACCCAAAGGTGGGATTTCCACCTCCCATGTGGGTGGCCGGCCCCCTATGGTGGAGTCCACTTGGGACTCCACCCCATCTAGGGCTGGCCGGCCATGGAGGTGGAGTCCCTTGTGGACTCCACCTTCCTTGGTGGTTTCTTCCGGACTTTTCTAGAACCTTCCATAGAACCTTCCGCGACATTTTATTCACATAAAATGACATCCTATATATGAATCTTATTCTCCGGACCATTCCGGAACTCCTCGTGATGTCCGGGATCTTATCCGGGACTCCGAACAAATATTCGAACTCCATTCCATATTCAAGTTCTACCATTTCAACATCCAACTTTAAGTGTGTCACCCTACGGTTCGCGAACTATGCGGACATGGTTGAGTACTCACTCCGACCAATAACCAATAGCGGGATCTGGAGATCCATAATGGCTCCCACATATTCAACGATGACTTTAGTGATCGAATGAACCATTCACATATGCTACCAATTCCCTTTGTCACGCGATATTTTACTTGTCCGAGGTTTGATCATCGGTATCACACTATACCTTGTTCAACCTCGTCTCCTGACAAGTACTCTTTACTCGTACCGTGGTATGTGGTCTCTTATGAACTTATTCATATGCTTGCAAGACATTAGACGACATTCCACCGAGAGGGCCCAGAGTATATCTATCCGTCATCGGGATGGACAAATCCCACTGTTGATCCATATGCCTCAACTCATACTTTCCGGATACTTAATCCCACCTTTATAACCACCCATTTACGCAGTGGCGTTTGATGTAATCAAAGTACCTTTCCGGTATAAGTGATTTACATGATCTCATGGTCATAAGGACTAGGTAACTATGTAACGAAAGCTTATAGCAAATAACTTAATGACGTGATCTTATGCTACGCTTAAATGGGTGTGTCCATTACATCATTCATATAATGATATAACCTTGTTATTAATGACATCCAATGTTCATGATTATGAAACTAATCATCTATTAATCAACAAGCTAGTTAAGAGGCTTACTAGGGACTCTTTGTTTGTTTACATAACACACATGTATCAATGTTTCGGTTAATACAATTATAGCATGGTATGTAAACATTATCATAAACACAAAGATATATAATAACCATTTATTATTGCCTCTTGGGCATATCTCCAACATCCCTCCTTTCCCTACAAACTACACCCTAGACCCGGTAGAGCTGTTGATTCTACCAGAGAACTTTCATATTTTGTTAGCTCCAGGAAAATGAACCTGTTACCATCATGTAATGCTTGAGGAAATGAGTAATCTCATGAAACAAAATCTCATATTTTGGTAAGTGCTAGTGTGCTACCTATGCGCACTGAACCAGATATTCAGTTAGTTGTCATCTTTCACAAAGTTTCTTGAGTCCCTGCATAGATTATGTTTCGCAGCATGTAGCTCTGAGTTCTTGTGATGCATCTTCTCAAAGTGCACATTGATTTCTGTTGGTCGAAGTTTTCACTTGAAATGAAAACTGAGTGGTAGTAGTTGTCGTTGCTTATCAGTAACAAGAATCAGCCCAACATACATCAGTTCTTCACGACGTCCGCGTAAGGATTTGGTTTTCGACTAGATCATTGCCACTGAATGCCAACATATACTAAATATTGTTCCTTCATTGTTTTGCAGCAAGAACCCCGGAACCAAGCCCCCCAAGAACCCCAAGAAGAAGGCCAAGCCTTCTCCGGCCACGATGCCTGTGACGCCGCAAGCGGAAGCTCCGCCCAAGCCTTCCTCTTCAACTGCTGCGAATCCAAAGGACGTCATCAACCTAGATGACCTTCCAGAGGATCCCGCTACTGAATCATGCCAGGACGGCTCCGGCAAGGGCGACTCCGGCAAAGATGCCTCCTCATCTCACCCTCCTCCCGAGCGACAAGACCCTACGTCGGCTGAAGCTACGGCTCATGATGCCGAAAACAAATTGCCACTGAGTGGTGCGACTGGTACGCCCCAGACGTACCCCCATCTGTTTCCGGTTCTCCAAAGGGCTCCTCTCTCTCAACGCCACGCGGAGATGTCGCACTTGATGAATGAAGTGTGGGGGCA
The DNA here is from genome assembly GCA_030979885.1 of Lolium multiflorum. Lineage (NCBI taxonomy): Eukaryota > Viridiplantae > Streptophyta > Magnoliopsida > Poales > Poaceae > Lolium > Lolium multiflorum. Next base: position 157,538,250 of record CM061748.1, on the reverse strand, counting down.
CCCGGATACGGAAGAGCAGATGCTGTCAAAGCTCGAGGGGGAGATTAAGGTCTTCTTCGCCCAACACAAGAACGTGCACAAGGTAACACTAGCCCCCAAGCATTGGGTTGGACATTTCTCCGAATGATATGTGTGAACCGATGCTTTTAAAATGTGCACCTTAGCGGAAATTAAAAAATTTCCAAGCATAAGGATTTGAAGACTGTAGAACGATAGAGAGGGAGAGAGATTGGCGGAATATGTTGGATGTATTATTGAGCCTCATGGGCGAGTATATATAGGCGTACAGGGATCATCTTGGAGTGCAAGGCAAGACACGAGAGTCCTATCTCTATCCTAGACTATCCGTTTATAGTACACGGAATATATCTCTAACACTCCCCCGCAGTCGTAGCGGGAGCGTCGTGAACAACATGAACGACGTGGACGGTCAGACTGGAGATAAACCGAAGTGGACCCCAGAAGGCTGACACTCCCCCGCAGTCGTAGCGGGAGCGTCGTGGACGGTGTCACGTCGCGGATGCTTGGACTGTAGAAGAAGCTGAGGTGCTCATGCGAGGTGATAGCCCTTTGTGCCGATGTCGAGGTAGCCGAGAGCGTGGGTGCTGCAACCTTGGTCGGGGTAGCCGCGCGAGGGGATGCCGTGGTCGATGTCGTGGTCGGGTGCCGGTGTCGAGGTAGCCGCACATGAAGCCGCAAGCGCATAGTGCGCGAGGAGAGTGACGGAGACGCGTCGAGGCAGTCGTGGAGGTTGTCGATGCCGAAGTCGATGCAGTCCGAGCCGTCGAGGACGAGGTGCTGCCCTAGTTTTGTCAGAACTAGGCGCACGTCGGGGACGAAGGCATACTCCGGTTTTGCCAGAACCGAGTACGCAAAGACGAAGTCGGCGACGCGGTCGAGGCAGTCGTAGAAGAGTCGATGCCGATAAAGACGTTGTCGAAGCCGATGAAGACGAGGCGCTGGCCCGAGCTTGCCAGGCTCGGGGACGCGTCGGGGACGAAGGCACGCGTCGGTGTTGCCAATACCGGGCGTGCGAGGGAAGGGACCATCATGGACCATGCGCCAGTGTCAGGAGGACCAGCAGAGGAGGCCTCCGGAGCGGTGGCGAGACGCAGAGCGGCGAAGCGGGAGAGGTGCCGATGCAGTCCGCGGTTGTCGATGACGCTAGCGACGAGGTCGTGGTGGACGGAGACGTAGAAGGCGGCGGTCGCAGCAGCGGCCTGGAGTGGTCATGCTTGACGCCTAGATGGGCGTGGAGGTGGTCGGCGGGACCCGCAACGGCCAGCAGTGGCCATGCAGGTTACCTGTGGAGGCGCGGCAGCGGTACTCGAAGTAGGCGAGGAAGAACCCGGCGGCGTGACGAAGACCATGCGCGGACGGAGGCGACCCGCGCCGAAGGGGCGGCGCTGTGGTGGCCTCGGACGTCGATGCGCGGGGGACGGCGAAGGTGACCGCGTGCGGCGACGCCACGGCCTGAGGGGCCGGCGTAGCTGCAGGGCGCGAGTCGGTGCAGCGGCGGGAGACCACCAGCGACGTACACGCCTCGGAAGGCGCGTCGGAAGCCGGTAGCGTGGACCAAAGGCGGCGGCGCTGCGGCCCGAAGGGGCGACGCAACGGCAACCCGATGCTCGATCGGTGGTAGGCGCGTGCTCGGGGACTTGCTTGGCGTAGATGTGCGCGGGGTCGGTTGATCAGACCGACGGCGGCGCTACATGTGCCATGGCGTGGACGACGCGCAGATCGGAGTCGATGGCGGCGTTGTCGATGTAGTCCCGGGCGATGACGGCGAAGACGGACCAGCGATGGAGACCGCGCGGGCGAGACAGCCTGCGGCGTCGCACGTAGGGGCGCCCCGTGTGCGGCGCGTGCGGCTGTGCCGTGCGGTTGATGGCCGGTGCAGGTCGATGCCGTTGTCGGAGTAGAGGCGCAAGAGGACGACGGCGATGGGCGACTCAATCCGATCAATGATCGGTAAACCAAAAAGAAAACGCCGGTCGAGCGACCGGCGGAGCAAAAAGAAAACCAATCTACGGATTGGAAAAAAAAGACTCGAGGGCAGCGGATCAACGGATCGGCGGACGAACCCTCATACGGGTTGCGCGGCCCCCGGAGTAGATCATGGAGATCGACCTCCCCGCGGCGCGGCGCGGAAGCTTGGGCGGCGGCTAGGTCAAGGAGCGTGCCGCTCTGATACCATGTTGAAGGATAGAGAGGGAGAGAGATTGGCGGAATATGTTGGATGTATTATTGAGCCTCATGGGCGAGTATATATAGGCGTACAGGGATCATCTTGGAGTGCAAGGCAAGACACGAGAGTCCTATCTCTATCCTAGACTATCCGTTTATAGTACACGGAATATATCTCTAACAAAGACTTCACGCTAGCCCCCAGAATTTTTTAATTTCCGGCTAACCCTGCTTGAAGAACAGAACACGAGGACTGCGCAGACTGTGTTGGAGCAAGTGGACGGAGACGGAGATACTGCGCCAGAGCTACGCGGATAGCCAAAAAAGCCATCACCCTCCTTGAGACCCGCATAAAAAATTATGAAGGTAAAAACTCCGGATTGATACTGAAGCTTATCAACGCGTGCTTGGTATGAAGGAACTATATCTTCCTCTCATGTAGTACTAAAACTGAATATTTGGTCAAGGGCGATTCACATTAAAACAAGGAAAATGAACCTGTCCATCTGCAACTTTCCCTGCTGCTACTGGCCCTGGAAGAGAACGAAAGAGAGAGGTTCTCCCTGGAATGATGGAATGATGGGTTACACTGCATCTGGGAACTACTAAAAAAGCTGCTGAAATTTCGAAGTTAACTTGATATTTTGTTATCTGCTATACATGTGCACTTAACCAGAATTCAGCTAGTTGTCATATTTAATGCAATTCTGGTACTTCTAGTTTAATCTTGTGATACTGTGTGAATTTCTGGGCACTGAACCTGCTATGTATAAGTTATGTGAATGCAAATTACTTTAGCCTGCTATTTTTTTTTTTTTGAAAAGATCCAATTTATTTCATTGCACAAATATGCATACAATGCTTGCATAACATAGCAAATAAGTTCTGGCATTACAATGGAAACAACTGCTGCCATTTCTCTTTCTACTAACCTGAAACTACAATTCCTGCAACTACAATCGCATACACAAAGCATTTATACATTGTATTTCTCTCCCTTTTCTCCAATCTTGCTTTAATTGCATCCATTTGGGCATCTTCCGATCAATGTCCTCTGTAAACGCAGCAACAATCCTACCAGCTCTGTCTATTCATGTGGAGCTACAACTTGGTCGTGCAGACTCCACACTGCATCGTGGATATCACCCAGCAAATCGAGAAGAAAAGGCGTTGTTGAGGGATCGCACCACTCAACGTAGCTACAGCCTCCCGCCTATAAAATTGTAAAGAGAAATTAGCAAAAAACAACGGCAAAAGGGACAAATTGATAGACAGAACAGAGGAGATGGAACACTCACCATTACGGAACCGGCGACCGCGTCGTCGGGCAGCCTCCGCGTCGGCCCGTCCGTTCCAAACTACGTCCGCCACCGCCCGCCGCCTCGTGCCGCCGCCCACGTCCCCTGCTCAGTCTCCTCGCGAGACAAACCCTACTATCTGTTCCCCTCTTGTTCGATTCGATTAGAACGACCGAAGTCGTTTACACACGACCCAGCCTACGTGGATGTAGTAGTACTTAACCAGCCAGTCAACAATCCCAGCGTTGACCCTTGCCACGTCAGCGAATCAGGCGCGGAAACAAGCATCACGCGAGAACAGACCGGGATAAGTGAGTTGAGGGTGCTCGTTTCTGGGATTAAAAGTTGCGGGTTCAATTTCAACTTCATCTACAACCATAAGGTTTTTTTCAGACTTTACTCTAGAACAAATGCAAACAATGCATGTCTATGTCCGTATCGTGGAGAAAAGGCAAGAGAAAGAAACTGGGCAAGGAAGGAAAAATGTATGCGTTTGCGCGCTACTTGACGCTATAAGCGTCAAATAGGAATAGCCGGTCAGTGTATAGGATTGCCGAAATCAACTTCGGCCGCACCAGATTGTCTGGGCCACTCAAATGGGCCTAGGAGTGATGTGGTGAAAGGCGCCTGGCAGTACCGTTTTGCGAGCAGCACGTGCGGCCTCGTTATATCTTCTTCTAAACTAAACTAAATGCCAATTGCTGAATTGAACTAAATGGTACATACAACGGCTTCCGCTGAACTAAATGGGAACAGTAACACACAAACACATTAATACAGAATTGCTATCTACATGCTGTGAATTCATCCGATCACTGAACCAAGAAAACAAAGAGCACACACCAACAGAACGTTGGAGTTTTCTCTTCAAATATTCAGAATGGCTAGTGGTCCGCTTCAAAAGGTTTCTGCATTGCAGTTTTTGAAATTACTTGCCATGAAACACAATTACAAACAATAATCTTCTGCAAGTCAACTACAGAAAAATTGTGCTGGCAAGGACTAAGGCAATCATTGGTCACATATTTTCATGACATCTAGCAAAAGATAGAACTGTTTCACCACAACCCAGTGATAAAGTCATCTGTGATTGGTCCCTGTAAAATAAATAAAGAAGTAAGATTTTTTACACAATTTATGATCTCTTGATTCATGAACTAACTATATGAACATGATTACCGTTAATAAATGAGTGAAGCTAAGATTGGCATTGTGAACTTCATGAACACTATCATTTGCAACTTTTCCTTGTCCATCTGCTTCTGATTGTGTTTGTGCACTACCACTTCCGGTCACTTCCCCAACCTCTTCTATCTGTAATGAAAGAAAATAGATAATTGACTAACACCGAAAAGGCAGTTTTATTTAGCAGCCTACATTTTCCCTCTTATTTTCTTATCTTGTGCTTCTTATCAAGCCAAGTTCTTTTTTCGTTCTGAAGTTTTTCTTTCAACCTCTTTTTTCTTTAGGCGTGCATTAGTCAACAAGTCATCTGGTGGGCTAGCATCAGTGGTAATTGTACATAGATATTGGGCTGTGCTTGTACATGCATTGATTTTGTCTTCAATTTGCTTTCCAAGGATGTCAACTGTGCGACTCGCCAACTCATGTGCGGCTTTTGGCCCAATATCCGCATCATCTGCCATTTCAATTTCAAACGCTTGTAACTTTGAAATTTTTATTTGTGACACCATTAAGTCTGGTAGGTGTAGAGTGTGATTATGTTCCAAAACCAGCTTTGTCACTTTGAGGTTTTCTTTCTTCCGGTCCATATTGACATTCATGTGGCCTTGGCAACCAGTTCTAGTTTCAGCTCAAGGGAACTTCGTTAAATGATCCCTTTTATCTTGTGATCGATGTCCCTCATTTGCACAAACAAATTACCATGATGTAACTTTGCCATCAGATTCCCTTTTGTTTGTATACCTTTTTCTGCCCTCAAAGCCTTGTTGCCCGCTGAAGCTCAGCCAAAATGCCCAAGCTTCATCTGAATTTCTAAAGAGTAAAATTCATGGTGGGTACTCAAACTTGTTAGCGGTGTTCAGATTGATCATCATACTTAGAGAATACCAAGTTACGGTCACTGAATACGATCACCGCACTCATAGACGGTCACTGGATCCGGGAGCATGATGTATCTGTAGACGTGGCATTCGCGGACCCACACATGTCAACACATCTGCAGGGTTCCATCACTGTTTGTGTTTTGTAGAAACCCCCTAAAGTTTGGAAATTGCACCAGTCACCCATCCCCTTCCTCTACTCTAGCACCGAATCCGGCGATTCATGCTCCCCTCCTCCCAACGCAGGTGCTACCCCACCTAGCCTCGCCGCTCAAGAACGGCGGTGCGCACCCAAATCAGATTTACTACTCGCAGAAGCCAGCATCGCCGCGGACATCAGGATCAGTCGGACGCGCCGCTGCACGGGAGCATCACGGCGATGACGTCCAACTCGGCGGCGGATCCATGCCAAAGAAGCGGTCGAGCAGGACGGCGAGCACACTGGCGTTGCCTTGCCTCCTCACCCGCGCGCCCCATCTAGCCTCGCCGCGAGCGCCTGGAGCACATCTGACATCCCCTGCCTCAACTCGTCTCCCTCAAATATGGGGACCTGCGGTCACCAGGTCCTCCGGCTAGACCTCGTTCTCGGCGAAGGTCGCGACGAGGACACCAGCTGCAGGTGCTGCAGAAGCCTCCACTCCGTCGTCTCGCGCGCCTGACCTCCGCTCGCCGAGTCAGCCGCCCGCGCGCCGCGCCGGTGCCGCTCGCGTGCCCCTCGCTGCAACCAGTTGCGACCACCGCCCCCACGCGCCCTATCGGGCAGGAACGCCTACGCCATAGAACGCCAGGAGGCGGGCGGGTCGTGCCGCGCGCGCCGGCGCCGATGCGCCCTGACGAAGCCAGCTGCCACATCTTGCCCGCCCGCAAGATTCTCTTGTCCACCACGTCAAGCTCGACCCCCACAGACTCCCGGACCAAAATCCGGAGCCGCCGCCGCCGTTGGAGCACCCGGCACCCAATTCCTGGCTGGCGCCTAGCGTTCTATGGTCTCTGCTCGGCCTCCGCTGCGCATGCTCATGGTTGACTGTGAAGAGATGGGGAGGAAAGGAGGCACTGACTACCGTGGAGATTATGGGGGCTTTTAGCAAAATCAAAAATTCAGTTGATTAGTCAACCAATTGCCACGTTGACTGACAGGATGGGTCTACAACTCACCACGTCATCAAATACAGTGCGCCATCAACACCAGTGACCGTCTATGAGCCACTATGGCGTATTCAGGGACCGTAACTTGGTATTCTCTAAGTACTGTGACCAATGTGAACCTCGCTCACAAGTTCGAGTACTTGCCATGTATTTTACTCATTTCTAAATTCCATACCAACATGAGGAACCAAACCAGGTAGTACAACTCTGCAATGCAAATGTGAAGAAAATATTGGAACCAATCCCGCCGAACAACCCCACCTGAGCTCTCGCGACCATGGGGGCGACGGGCGCGTGCGCGCCGCCGCCGCGCTGATCTCCCTCCCTGTGTCTCCCCTGCCTCGGCCCCTTCCAGATCGGGAGTCCCCTCTCCGTCCTCTCTCGGTCCCGCCCACTGGCCTGCGCTGCCGTCGCCGGTGATGCGGGAGCTGTGCCCCTGCTTCCCGGTGCCCAGGCCCGGGTCTTCCGCCTCTTCGGCCGGGTTCGGCGGGGCCTCCGCATCGCCCCCGTCGCTCGGTCTCCTCCGCGTCCTGTTGCCAGGAGCGGCCTCGCGACGGTCGCCGTTCTTGCAGCCTGGCACGATGGCTGCCCCGCCCCCTGCTCATCTTCTTCCGCCGCCACCGGGCTCCCTTCCGCCGTCTCGGTTCGAGCCTACGGTCTTCTCCTCCGCGCAGAGGCTGCTCCTCTGCAGCTCCCGTAGCACCCCTGCTCCTGCCGCGGACTCGCAGATGATGGAACTTTCCTGCGCTTCGCCCCGTGCGCCCCTGCGCTTGCCGCGAGCCCGCGCGAAGATGGGGGCTGGAAGCAAGTGGGTTCAGGTCGTCGCTCTGGCCGCACCTTTCCATCGTCGTCGCCTTCTACAAGGAAGGAAGCTCTGGAGCGGAGCCTCGCCTTCAAGAGATGGGCTCGTGGGCGGTGCTTCCGCTGCCTTGAGCGCGGCCACCATGTCGGCACCTGTCGGGAACCCTTCCGCTGCATTTGATGCCGCCGTCCGGTCACCGGGAGCGCAACTGCCGCCGTCGCTCTCCAAGTCGGTCGCTCTCCTACCCCGCGAAGCTGCTCTCCCTCTGTTGATTCTCCTTGCCCTGCCCAGGCTCGGAGCTGGGCCGAGGTTGTGTGCCATTCGCCGCCATGTGCATCGGTGCCACCACCTTCCCCTCCTGGAGTTGATGGGGATGGCTCTGCCAATGCCGTTCGGGACTCCGACTTGCAGGCCCAGTTTGCCTCTGTGCGCAGGGAGCTCCTCCAGCTTGTTGCGGACCACATGGTTCCCTCTGCCAGTTTTGCCTGGTACGTCAAAGGATCTCGTTCCGCGTCGCCACTCCATCCGGCCGCGTCATGGAGGCGGCCGCCGCCCTGACACCGACACATTCTTATCCCCTCACAACACCAACACCTCCCCGCCGGCATAGTGCCTCGCCGCTCGTCTGCGCTCGCTCACCACCGCCATCCCCTAGCCCCTGCAAAAATTCCCCTTTCCGACCGCCACTCCGGCACCGTGATCGCCGGCGTCCGTGAGGACCGTGATCGTGCCGTGTCCTGCAGCTCCGCACGGGATTCGTCTCCCAGGACGACGTACTCCACCCGTACCTCACCGTCCTCGAGACGTGGAGCTCTACAACGACCTCCACTCGCCCCCGGTGGACCGCCGGGTGAGGCAGAGGAGTTGGAGCCGGCTGTAGCTGTAAAACACGACGTAGAAGCTGCAGGTGTCTAGGCCCACCGCACGACTAGACGCCGGCGCTACACGTCGAAGGTAGAGCGCCTCTCAGACGGTGTCCCGGTGCGGTGCCGGGCCAACGCAGAGGAGATGGAGCCGGCGGTTGCTGTCAAGCGCGGCGTCGAAGCTGAGGGTGGCCGGCACGCAGCATGACCAGACGCCGGTGCGACATGTCGGAGGCACTGGTGGCGTTGAACATGATGGACATGCGCACTAAGAATGGTTGTTTGGCCAAGGTGAATGGATCCACGGCCATTCTTGATTTCTCATGTATCCAGAAGTATAAATTCAGTACGATTTTTTCTGCTTGGGGTTAGCCTGCAACATGAACTTACTTGGCAGCCTGTTGAATAGCTGTGGGCAGAGCTAAAGATTTTACTTGTCCAATTAAATATTTTCATAGTAACTGAGTGTTGAAAAGCCAATTTGATTGTCCAGCAGAAGTTGCTGATGCTAGCTCCTGCAGCCACATGCCCCTTCTCAGTTTGAAATATAGAGCTTTGTCACATAACAGGAGATAGTTAATCAATTTGTTTGCCTTAATCATATCTTTGTTGAATGCATCAGGTTAAAATATTGTTCACTTATTGCTGCATGACTAAAGCCGTAAGAGCATTCCAGCTGAAGCCTCTTATGATACAATACGGATGTTGTTTCCAGAACAAGTTTTTCATGTCCCCTGGTTCTAAATTCCTTGTTTTCATGTGTCCTGGATCATTGATTTTTAATATCAAAATTCAGATGATGCTATGATGCTATTGCCATGTTGTCATGTCAAAGAAACTATACTCAAGTTATTGAACTCTTGATGAATTATTTTGGTGATCACACCCTGTTTGATTTTTCGTCAAACTTGTTAAAGGTTTATTATGTTTCAGATTGCCTTCACTGGCAAGGGAGAAACAAAGTCCATGATACAGTTGTCTGGAGGACAGAAAGGACAGAAGACAGTGGTGGCACTAGCACTGTTTTTTTTTCCTCTCCAACGAATAGCTCCATTATACATGTTCCATAAGATAGATATTGCTATGGAGTCTGGATCCTCAGTAGCTACTTCTTTGTAAGCAATTCTTAGTAGCTAGTTCACTTGGTTCAGTGTTTGGCAGTCAACACCAGTGTAAGCAACCTAGGCCTGGTGGGGTGCAGCGTTTATCATCTCCTCAGCTGTTCTGTAGCTTTTAGCATATTGGAATTGCTGATAGAAAATGTGTGCAAATTTTACAAGATACTTGTAGCCTGTTTGTTCAAAGTGTTGAGAGACAGAAATGTTCAACTCTAAATTCTTGAACTTGTGTTGCCCGTCCTATTTGTTCCAATCCAAGTACTCACTTGTGCTTCAGAAGGTTATATTACATCTTTTTTCACGGGAAATGCACTTTGGCTCATAGAAGCATTTGCTCCCATTGTGTGAATCCACATTTTGAAGTGTCAAAAAATTCTAAACTAAATGTTTACATGTACATCTAGACATTTTATGTTGGTACACAAATTTTCAAAAAAAGAAAAAAAATTCTGTGGCTCCTGTAATAAAGACAAATTTTGATGTTATAACACGACTACGTACAACACATTTTTTTGTCTTTTTTGTACACACCACACAAAATGTTGTTATCCCACGAAAACTTGTGTACAAACATAAAATGTCACGACGTACACCAAAATTTTTATGTCAACTTTTTTTGACATTTTTAAAATTAATTTTTAATTATTTTATATAATGGGAGCATTTGCTCCTATGAGCCAAAACGTCACCTCCTCTTTTCACATACAAGTATGCTTCAGAATGGTTATGTGTTGGTTTTGAACTAACTTAATGTTGAAAAGGCTAATTAATTATGGGAGATCCGGTAATTATGGTGTAGCAGAAAGGGCCCATTTGATCATGACATACGAGTTTGATCTTGAGCTTCTGCGGATACTTGAAAGCTCTCAGCCGATAACTTAAAAAAGGGAAGCTTATCGTAATTCCATATCTAATTGTTGTTTTTATTGAGCAATTATAAGCTTGCATTGCTCCCTTTCCAGAAAATGTGTGGCGCTGAAGAAAGAAAGTCTGTTCCTTATGGACTCAAGGATTTTCCCCCCTCTCGGCAGGATCAAATGCTGGCTTGCTAGGTTTTGTTCTTCCTCTTGGTAGTATCTTGTATCCATTGAAAATGACAAGGATAATTAACCAATCATAACAATAAGCAGTATATCTATTTTGAAAATTTCAACGCCCATATTTTACACCTTCATATTTATAAAAATTACTACATTATATTCAAAATATGACGGGCGCAGCAACGCGTGCTGTCATGGTCTAGTATAAATTTAAAGGAAGATTATACCTAAGATGCGGGGATTGAGTAGAAGAGCTAGGGGGAGGTTAGAGTATGAAGTAATTTCATGTTCCTTTGAACTAGCTATAATTCTGCGAGAATCATCTCCAGACCACAGCTGAAAGCAAGTTTGGAAATACTTCCTAAAATCATGTTTTGAGGTTTTTTTTAAGAAAAAGGAGCACAAATATAGGTATAGGGTAGTAAACTTACTGTGGCAAAATTTCATACCAAGTTATAAGGTGTTTGCGAACTATGCAAAAATCGGATGATCACACATATTTGTGTTTAGTTACAAAATTTGGAACTTGCTATGTAACCCAAATATTTTGTGATTTTTGTACCGCTCACAGATAGTCATATTTAAGTTTCAGAATTTGTAGGTACATACATGTATCCATTCTATACATGCATCATTATTTGTATTAAAAAAATCTGAGGATACCATTTTTTTCTCAATGCATATTACCTCAAACATAGGCTTAGTTGTGTCCAAGTTCTGAGTATGCAGCATCTGCACATACCTGCACTTTTTTTTTTGTTGCTTTTGACACTTTTTTGCGGGCATATATATATTTTTCTTTAAACCATGGATGAACAAGGGCAGATTCAGAAGACCAGCCTGCATGCGTCAAATACTGCGCGCCTGAACAGGTGGATCGATGGATCGATGTACGTGCTTAACCATGCATAATAATGCACCACTAAGAGCAAGTACAATAAATTCTAGTCAGCTGGCTATAAGGATTAAAATAATATATTGTTGCTTAGTTGGAGGAGAGATAAGAGGAGAGAGAGAAGATAAGAGCAATTCCAATAGTGTAGCCAGCTGCTGACTATAAGCCAAGTGCCATGTCATCTATAGCCAACTTAGAGTCAACTTTTACAATAGTGAGCTATAAAAATGTAGTACTTTATCAATGTATGTCCCACCTTTCACTCTCACAAAGTGCCTACGTCTTTAGCTGGCTCTTGCATAAGAGCCCACTCTCCTTCTCTCTCCTCCAACTAAGCAACAATATACTATTATAATCCTTATAGCCAGCTGACTAGGACTTATTGTACTTGCTCTAAGTGGGCTCTTATGCAAGAGCTAGCTCTTGCACGTGCTCCTAGGCACTTTGTGAGAGTGAAATGTGGGCCATATATCAATAAAGTAGTACACTTTTGTATCTCACTATTGTATATGTTGGCTATATAGCTATCTATAGATGACATGGCCATGTCTTATAGCTAACACTTGACTCTACTATTAAACTTGCTCTAAGTGCCCAACTGGATGAGTTGTGTGAGCAAATGCATCATCGATCAACTGTCGAAGCTTTTCTCAGACCTACTCTTGATCGTAACGCTCTAACTGAAACGCTATTGCTACTGCTACTAAACCTTACTACTGGTACGAAGCTTAGACTAGTCATAGTGGGAAGTAACATAGAGTAGTAACATGTGCACCTTCATAGTGGTTAGTAACATCAAAATAGTATCATAGATGTCTTCATTAATTAGCTTATAGACTCATTATATCTTAGAAAGTGTGATGTTACAGTAAACTAGCTATGTTACTAGTGAAGTTACTCCATCCTCCTCTCTCCTTATTAACTCACTGCCACATAAGCAAATTTGTTGAGTTGAACACTTAGTTACTAGTGAAGTTACTCCCACTATGAGTAGTCTTAGGCAAAAGTTCATTCTTCCAATCGCGAGTACTGGTGCATGTTGTTGTCTAAACGGGGACAAATTATTGCTCCTCGCTCCTCGCTCGAGGCGTCGCATCTCGCAATTCTATCGATCCATCACCCAAAGTTTATGGTCAAATTAATGGCATGTTCGATGCGATTGCCTTGTTTATACGCAACCACTACACTGTCTACAATGCACTACGAATCCTAGCCACTTGTTTATGCAGACATCTCTATATTGTGAATTTGTGATTAAATCATCTACACTGATCGTTCGATTCAAAGGAAAAGATGACAGTGCCATTAATCGCATCACATTTGCTACTACACTAGTAGAATTGTCTTTATGGGCGCCATGTAAACGTATTTTTATCTACTTTATATATTAGTATCTTCTAAAAACTATCTCTCCCTTTTGCTCTTTGCATATATATGAGCCTACTGTACATGCTTCTGGCCACAGTTCACTTTGTACATAACAAGCGTCTTGAGGCGTGATTTGTAGCCCGCATCCCCTCCAAACAAGCTCCGTGGATGTAAAATCCGGATGTTTGGATGGCTGGGTACGAGAACATATCTAGTGCTACCACCCCTTTAGGTGCTACCGTGCTACCGTACAAAAAAACGTATTTTATACGTGTTAAAAAATTATACGAAAAATTGTGAGTACTCATGAAGCATGTCCCTACAACATCCCAAAATTTCATATCCAAAATCGACATGGACACTGAGAAACAAAAAAGAGAAAATCAGCATGAATAGTGCTACCTAGTGTCACAAAAAGACAAATCAGAAAATGGCACTATTCATGCTGATTTTCTCTTTTTTATTTCTCAGTGTCCATGTCGTTTTTGGATATGAAATTTTGGGATGTCGTAGGAACATGCTTCATGAGCACTCACAATTTTTCGTATAATTTTTTGACACGTATAAAATACGTTTTTTTATACGGTAGCACGGTAGCACCTAAAGGGGTGGTAGCACTAGATATGTTCTCGGCTGGGTACCTACTCGCACTTCCTAAAAAAGCATCTCCAGCCTCCAGCCGCGTTCTCCAAAGTGGCCCCCAAAGTATGTCGGATTTATCGTTTGGGGGACGTGTTTCTTTTTTGCCGTGCTTGGGAGACGTCGTTCCCCAGCGGCGTCCCCCATACGCGCCCCAAAACTTCAAAACACTGTATTTTTATTTTCATAAATAGAAGAAAACTCTGTACTAATATTGCTGTACTAATATTCAAAACGGTGCAATATAAATAAAAACTTCGAAAAAACATAAAAAATTACATATAAAAATTTAAGACTACTTCTTCTTTGATGGCCCCGCCTCGTCGTCCTCACGGTGGCGCTTTCTGCTCGTCACCTCTTCTGAAGAGGCGGTGTCGTTCGACGCGTCGGAGGAACTTGTATCCTCCTCGTCGTTGACGGTACTCGCCGGCTGCGCCTTTGCCTTCGTCTTGGCCTTCGCTTTCGCCTCAGCCTTCGCCCGGGCCGCTGCCGCCGTCGCCTCCTCAGCCTCTTCCTCCTCCGCCTCCTCCTCCACGGCCTCCCATTCCTTCGCGATGTGCAGCGGCGGCGGGGAATCATCGCCGATGCTAGGCGTCGCAACTCTGTCCCACCAATGGCGCCATCCCAGAGGCATACCCTCGATGTCGGTGTCTGATGGAAGCTGAGAGAGGTCACTCATCGTGAGAGGTTTGGATGAATGTCGGCCGTTTGTAAATCGGAAAGCGCATATGTAGGGGTCTTATTGAGCGCGGATGAACGCGGCGCAGATGTCGAAGAGAGCGGCGGTTGCTCTTCCGCGGAGTTCGCGCGTCCATCGACGCGGTTGCCAATGCGACGGCTCCCCTTCCCGGCAACTGCATCGTCGCTACGTAGGCGGCGGTTGAGCGTCCGACCCGCTGACGCGTCGGGCCCACACATCCTCGCCTCTCATTTCGTTGTCTCCGGCGTGCCCGGAGCGTCCCTTGTGTAGCGGGGACGGGCTCGGAGCGTCCCCTGTGTAGCGGGGACGGGCTCGGAGCGTCGGGCACCGTATTGGGCCGCGCCGGACAAAAAGGGCGTTTGGAGCGCACGGCTGGGAACGATTTTTTGTCTAACGCGCTCCAAGTCCGTTTGGGGACCGCTTTGGGGGACGCGGCTGGAGATGGTCTCACTTCGGATGTTTTCATGGAGCCAAGCTCCAATGGTGCAAAAAGAGGAAATATGTGCATAGGGGAGCCTGACACAAATAACAGGAGCACCAAAAACATCAATTGGGTTTCGCGGCAAAGCTTAGAACATCTCCAGCCGCGTCCCCCAAAGCGCCCCTTAAACAGCGCCGGATCGAGCTTTTGGGGGACATGTTTCCTTTGTGCTTCGTTTGGGGGACGTCGCTCCCCAGCCGCGTCCCCCAAACAAAATTTCATATATTTAAAACTTAAGCAAAATTCATTCAAACTTGGTATATATTACATAGATGACGAAATTGGATGAAATTTAAACTAAACCTAATCTAGTAGTACTTGCAGCGGCCGGAGCCGTCGTAGTACTGGTGGAAGTTATACATATCGTCGGTGACGACCTCCTGCTTGCCGCGCTCGTCAGGCTCGTCGACGGGCTCGTCCTTCACCGCGACGCTAGGTCCAGCTTCGCCGTTGTCAGTGAGGTCCACAAGCGGCTTCCCGGTGTCGCGGATGGACATGGCGATCGCCGCGTCGAGGTCGCCCCTCCAGGCGTCCTTGTCTTCAGCGACACCAAGCACGCCGCTCGCAGGCCTAGGCAGTCCTCGGGATCGTCGCTGCTCGCGATGAGACGCTGCTGCCGCTCGTACTCCGCCAGCAGCGCCGCCTTCTCGGCTGCCTCGTCGTCCTGCTCCTCCTTCACCTTCGGCATCGGGATGAGAAGGGTACCGCCGCCGCGCCTTTGCTGCTGCCGGCTGCCGCTGCCTCCGCGCCTCGAAATGACTGACGGTGTCGCGAACTCCGGCTCCTCCTCCTTTACCTCGCGTTTGGGGACGGTGTAGGACGCGGCGCGCTGCGACGTGAACAGCGTCGATTGCGCCTGCCGTGATAAGGAAAAGTTGGAGGAGGACGAGTACGTAGAGAGAAAATCAAAAAAATATACGTACAAAACAAAAACCGAAGAATTATCCCAGAAACAGCAAGTAGAGAGAAAATCCAAGAAGGAATCACGTGTTTTCTTGCTATGTGACACTATGTTGGTTCACCCACGAGCGAGCTCTGACAGTCACTCTCTTCCTCTTGACTATTGTCTCCACTCCCCGAGGCCGGGAAGCAAGAACGCACGCCCCCAATGCGCCTCCACCACCTCCCCCTCCTCGTCCTCCTCGCCGCGCTCGCCGCCAGGGATGTGGCCGGCGGCGACGCGGACGCGCTGCTTGCGGCGAAGGCCGCGCTCGAGGACCCCACCGGCTCGCTCGCGTCCTGGTCGACCAACGCCACTGCCGGCCCGTGCGCGTGGTCCGGCGTGTCCTGCGACGCGCGCTCCGGCGCGGTCGTCGGCGTCGACCTCTCCGGGCGCAACCTCTCCGGCACCGTCCCGAGCGCCCTCGCCCGGCTCCCCTTCCTCGCGCGCCTCGACCTCGCCGCCAACTCGCTCTCGGGTCCCATCCCGCCGTCGCTCTCCCGGCTCCGCCTCCTCGCCCACCTCAACCTCTCCAGCAACGGGCTCAACGGCTCCTTCCCGCCGCCGCTCGCGCGGCTCCCTGCGCTCCAGGTTCTTGATTTGTACAACAATAATTTCACCGGCCCGCTCCCGCTCGAGGTGGTCGGGATGGCGCAGCTCAGGCACCTCCACCTCGGCGGCAACTTCTTCTCCGGTGAGATTCCACCGGAGTACGGCCGGTGGGGGAGGCTGCAGTATCTCGCCGTCTCCGGCAACGAGCTGTCCGGCAAGATACCTCCGGAATTGGGCAACCTGACCAGCCTCAGGGAGCTCTACATTGGCTACTACAACAACTACTCCGGCGGGATACCGGCCGAGCTAGGGAACATGACGGAGCTTGTCCGGCTCGACGCGGCGAACTGCGGCCTCTCCGGCGAGATCCCGCCGGAGCTCGGGAATCTCGCCAAGCTGGACACGCTGTTCCTGCAGGTGAACGGGCTCACCGGCCGCATCCCGCCGGAGCTGGGCCGGCTCGGGAGCCTCAGCTCGCTCGACCTGTCCAACAACATGCTCTCCGGCGTGATTCCGGCCAGCTTTGCGGACCTTAAGAATCTCACCCTGTTCAACCTCTTCCGGAACAGGCTCAGAGGTGACATCCCCGAGTTCGTCGGCGACCTGCCCAGCCTCGAGGTGCTGCAGCTGTGGGAGAACAACTTCACCGGCGGTATCCCGCGCCGCCTTGGCCGTAACGGCCGCTTCCAGATGCTCGACCTCTCGTCCAACAGGCTCACGGGTACCCTCCCGCTGGAGCTGTGCGCCGGAGGCAAGCTGCAGACGCTCATCGCGCTCGGCAACTCCCTCTTCGGTGCAATTCCGGATTCTCTCGGAAAATGCCGGTCGCTCACGCGCGTCCGCCTCGGCGAGAACTTCTTGAATGGTTCAATCCCCCAAGGTCTCTTCGATCTGCCCAATCTGTCTCAGGTGGAGCTCCAGGACAACCTCCTGTCCGGCGGCTTCCCGGACGTTGTGGCCACCGGCGCACCGAATCTTGGGGGGATTAGCCTCTCCAACAACCAGCTCACTGGGGCATTGCCGGCGTCCATTGGGAGCTTCTCTGGGTTGCAGAGGCTGCTTCTTGATCAGAATGCGTTCACTGGGGCCATACCACCGGAGATTGGCCGGCTGCAGCAGCTGTCCAAGGCTGATCTTAGCGGCAATTCGTTCAATGGCAGTGTGCCGCCGGAGATTGGGAAATGCCGGTTGCTCACCTACCTTGATGTCAGCCGGAACAACCTGTCGGGAGATATACCGCCGGCTATCTCCGGCATGGGGATACTGAACTATCTGAACCTATCCCGAAACCAGCTTTATGGAGAGATACCAGCAACCATTGCTTCAATGCAGAGCCTCACGGCCGTGGACTTCTCATACAACAATCTGTCTGGGCTTGTGCCAGCCACCGGGCAGTTCAGCTACTTCAATGCCACGTCCTTCGCTGGCAATCCAGGCTTATGCGGGCCGTACCTTGCGCCATGCCGCCATGGTGGTGCTGAAACAGGCCATGGCACACACACTAATGGTGGGCTGTCCAGTAGCCTCAAGCTGATCATCGTCCTCGTCTTGCTTGCCTTCTCCATTGCATTTGCTGCCATGGCAATCTTGAAGGCCCGGTCACTGAAGAAAGCCAGCGATGCACGTGCTTGGAAGCTCACTGCTTTCCAGCGCCTTGAATTCACATGTGACGAGGTGATCGATAGTCTCAAGGAAGAGAACATCATCGGCAAAGGCGGAGCCGGCACTGTGTACAAGGGGACAATGCCAGATGGTGATCATGTTGCAGTGAAGAGACTTTCTGCGATGAGCCGTGGATCGTCACATGACCATGGTTTCTCTGCGGAGATACAGACACTTGGGAGGATCCGGCACCGCTACATTGTGCGGCTACTTGGCTTCTGCTCGAACAACGAGACGAATCTTCTGGTGTATGAGTATATGCCTAATGGCAGCCTGGGGGAGCTACTCCATGGAAAGAAGGGCGGCCACCTGCACTGGGATACTCGGTACAAGATAGCTGTTGAGGCTGCTAAGGGTCTATGCTATCTGCACCATGATTGCTCACCACCAATTCTGCATCGCGATGTCAAATCAAACAACATTCTCCTTGACTCCGATTTTGAAGCACATGTTGCTGATTTCGGGCTTGCCAAGTTTTTGCAGGACTCTGGCACATCAGAGTGTATGTCAGCCATTGCCGGTTCTTATGGCTATATTGCTCCAGGTGAAAGATCAATCCTCATTACAGTCTGTGCCTACAAGCTATGCATAGTACTGTCTGCAAATTATCCATGCTCATTTCATTATTGCTGTTAGTGGATGATTTTAGAATAGCCGTTATAATGCTTTAGCACTATTCTTACATATACTAGATTTTCTAGTCCTTGTTTAGCTCCCGGACATATTTATATATTGCATTCCACTGTATGTTGTTACTTATATTTTTGTACAAACATCACCCAGTATTGAAACTTTGTTGTCTTGTTTTACCTTACTTAATTAGTAGCTGATTTCCGTACAAGCAGATATATAGATCCTTCTTATAATACATTAGTCTTACATAAATCGTTGCTGGACTTGCAGAGTATGCGTATACTCTCAAGGTTGATGAAAAGAGCGATGTATACAGCTTTGGTGTAGTTCTTCTTGAGCTGATCACCGGAAAGAAGCCAGTAGGGGAGTTCGGCGATGGTGTCGACATTGTTCACTGGATCAAGATGATGACCGACTCAAACAAGGAGCAGGTTATCAAGATCATGGACCCCAGGCTCTCAACTGTGCCGGTGCATGAGGTAATGCATGTCTTCTATGTTGCGTTGCTCTGTGTCGAGGAGCAGAGCGTGCAGCGACCAACTATGCGGGAGGTGGTGCAAATCCTCAGTGAGCTTCCCAAGCTGACTTCAAAACAAGGAGAGGAGCTTCCTAGTAGTGCTGAAGGTGACGACTGTGGTCCTGTGCAAGGACTTTCTGAAAATGTGGAGGCAGCGGCCAATGAATCCAACGAGCAGCACCACCAGCAACAGCCTCACTCTCAGTCTTCGCCGCCTTCCAAACTCATCAGCATCTGAGGAACTGTCAAGCTGAATTCTTGCCATTCCTTTTTCTTTTGTTTCTTTTGTGAAATTTGGACATTTAAATCTTGTAACTTTAGGATTGGCATGCAGTTCTCTGCTTTTAGAACGTGGAGCTTAGACTTTCTGGTTGTGCTATGATATCTTAGGTATTTGTGCTGTAAATATCAAGCTTCTCAATCTCTAGTTTCCTGTTACAATCAAGAGACTGGTCAGGCAGTTAAGAGTCTAGTTGTCCTGGAGCTATCCAGCTTTCTTCTCCAATGTGGGCACCAAAGTTTCAACTGCCTTCTCCATCCTGTGTGGCATCATAATCTTGACTCTTGAAATCAGGATTATTTTTAAAGGTGTTCAGTGTTCTGTACCTTGTGTGTTATCTGTTGAAGTGACCAGGTGTCTAATTCAGATGTAGTACTACAAATGTAACTCCGGTCTTGAGGCACATAAAGGTACTTTTACATCTGGTAAGCAGTAGGTATCCATTTGGATGTGGTCAGTTCTGTTCAATTGCTATTATTCTTAGAAAAAATTCATGTGCGGTCAGTTAATGCAGATCCATTCCTTGCTCCGCAATGCATATGATGTTGCTACTCTATATGGTTCGTATGCTGTCCTCAGGTGTTTGCCTGCCCTGGATAAGTTCACTGAAGATTTTCCTAGAGGCCCTGCTTGGAACGTGAAACTTCATTGGAACCTGGAATTCTGAAGGTAAGCTTATAATTCCAGCATGAATTCTACAAAAATTCTTTAGCTCTGAAAGCAGATCAAAATTTAGCTACATGTAGGCATGTAACTGTATCTTATTTCAGGTGGGGATCTGATCAGAAGAAGTAGTTGACTAGTAGGGGAGCATAGCTCTGAGTGAAGTGAAAGCAAGAGAAGGATTGATCAAAAGGTAAGGTTGACTAAAGGCAATCTTTTTGCCTGTCCAACATTTCTGGTTAGAAGTAAAACATATGTGGCCCATGACCTTCACACAGGTTACAGATTGCATCAGATCTGCCTGGTCACAGTCGGTGGGAAGCAACACCATGTGTTAGCAGTACTGGTCTCATCCATCATTCTCAATCATTCAGAATTCAGAATTGTATACAGACCAACTGGAAGGACCTCTTCTTTAGATCTGTAGCTGTACAATGATCATAGTCTTTTTCGATCTGATGTCAGTCGTGCTAGAAATCAAGCATACCAATGTTGCTGCATATCTGACAAAAAAAACTCTAACATGAGTATTTTGTAATTACCATACAATCACCTACTACTCCAATGCTTGTAGGAGTACTTCTTTCTTTCAAAAATAAACTGGAGCATCGGTAATTCACTAACGGATATATTTCTGATCAACATTAGTCTAATGCATGTATATTTTTTCCCCTAAGTATTCTAATTCTTCTCTATTCTGTGAGTGCCAACATCCATATAACATGTATGTAAGTGCTTCTTTTGTCATTTGTAGCATGTTTTCGTCACATCTAATATTTCAGCAGCATTTCTTGATTAGCAGATGCTCATATGCATAGAAGTTTGATTGCCAGTATAATCATCAGAGGAGAGTAGGTGCTGACAAAGACCAACCAGTACTTCTGAGTAGTGATTATCACACACAATTCAGAAGCCTTTTGTGTCGTCAAAACTCTAGAGCTACCCTTGTTGGATCAAAGATACGAGAGATCGCCCCAAATGATCTGTTGCTAATTAAGTGTATCTTGGACTGATTGTGGCTAAGGTTTTACAATTGCAGCTTGTGTCTTTTGCTGTGGATTCCGAGCCACACTGTAGAGGTTAATTACTTCATTTTTTATAGGACATGCTGCACACCCCAGACGTCAAATGGGGACCATTCCAGTAGTGTTATTTTTTTCATTCACATAGGTTTGTTAGCCCTTAGTATTTTAGTAATAAGTTGAGGAGAGTGGACAAATGGAGCTTCGATTTTATGAAAGGAACATATGTAGTGACCTGATCTTCTTTGCAGATGCATGCTGAGGGAAGAAGTTCACAATAACGTGTTTCCAAAGAAATTAAGATTTTTTTTTTGTCTTCGAAAGCTGAAAGGATGGAAAAAGGACCCTGCTCGTTTCAAGACCAGTAGAGGGATCACTGCCAGTTTCTCCAGCATGACATCTGCTTATGTATCGATACAACTCCCATGACTCCAGTAAGTTCAGCGACACAAGAAAATACACTTTATTTTGATCCGTAGTTCCTTTAAATTCCAGCTGTGGTTTTTGTGAAAGCATGAACCCCAGCAAGTTTAATTCTTGACCCCTGGCAGGGACAGATCTAAGTGGACTAGTGGAGGCAATCCATTGATTGGCGACGCACCACCAACCATGATTATTGCCTAGTTCCATGTGTTATGTGGATAAAAAGGACCGGGAAAATACAGTTAACAGTATGAAGTACAGACAAGTAGAAATTGAAAAGGCAATGAACTCTGCACTTCTTCAGGCCAACCCATTTTTTTTATGTTGAAAATATCAAGGTCACCCTAACTGTTTTTTTTTTCCTGAAGCAGTAACAAACTCAGTTAGGTTTCTGCGAAGCTGTAATTCAGATTTCAGAGTATACGTGCCTGTGATCCGACTTGAACCTTGTGGTATGGCCATTGCAGGAACATGATCAAAAGGAAGTGAACACGGTAGAAACCTGGACCAGAACCCTCAGGATGTTAGGGTGATCTGAGACCTGAGGAATCCAATGCTGGATCGGAAGCCAAAGATGGACCGCCTAAATGTTGAATTTGTTGAAATGCCTAGTGGGGAGCAATGCCAAGTGGGAGCAATCGAAAGCATGATTCATCGAACAGGGGTCTGGGAGCATACGTACGGTTAATGCCTAGAGCGACCCAGGGAGCCTTCCGCTGCGCCGCCAAGGATTTCTTCCTCCGGCGCCCCTCCTCGTGGCTACCGGGTGGGCGGTGGCAGCACTGGGATCTCGCTGGTGCCCTGCCTAGAGGCCTGATCGAGCCGGTGGGAGATGTGGTCGGCGGATCTGTAGGTGGGTACTAGGGTTGCAAGCATTCGCGAAAACATTATCTAGTTTAAACTGGACTAAATTTGCTAGTAAGATAAGTTACAACAACTGGTTTTCTCCATGAAGCGAGGGCGGATTAGGCACCGTCTTGCATCCTAGCGGCTACAACGGTGGTGGCTGGATTCTGTTCGTCATCCGATGTCCAATGTTCCTCCCTCTTCGAATGGCGGCGATGGAAGACGGTGTGGCCGTGACAGGGGTTGATGAGGTACTCAATGGCGAGATCTGGCTAGCGAGATATCGTAAGTTGATATAGAGGTTGTTGGCATTCCCACATTCAGCAACAGAAACAAACACACTTCGGGTGAAAACCTTTGGCTTTTGGATTGATCAGGCAATGCTGGCGTAATGACAACGTGATCTTGTTGAATATGTTGGTACGGAACTCTCTTTAGAGAATAAATAAAAATCTTAAATTCAACATCTGGTTGGACACGTCATCATTGATGCGCATGCCAATCCTTTATGAAGAGCTTTGTCTAGAAGTAGGACTCATTTTTGTCGTTCGTTCAGTCACTTGACCGGTGGATAATGTATCTTTTTGAAGTTTATGGGCATGGCCCAGACCTAGGCATGGGCAGCCCGGCTTGAACGGGAGCTCCTATAGGTCGCCTTAAGCGACAATCGCGGCCGGCTCCGCTTAGGGAATCAGAAGTGGGCTTGGCCCATGTTACGTACGTGAGATACCTGCTGATGTTTACGTAAGATTTGGTAAATTTTCTTTTTGTATATTTTTCTTTCTTTCTCTTATATGTTTGAATAAATGTTTATATGTCAAAACTGTTCAAATTTAAATTCTTTAGATCTAAAAATTGTTCAAAGAGAAATTCGTTCAGACGTTGAAATCTTTGTATATAATTTTTTGTTCGGCTTTGAAAAATGTTCAAATTTATTTTTTTGCCCAGATCTCGAACTTGTTCATATTTAAAATTTGTTCAGATATACAAAATGTTCAATTTAATTTTTTTACATATTTTGAAATAGTTCAGATACAAAATATGTTCAGATTTCAAAAATGTTTAAATTTGAAATTTGTTCATATTTTGAAAGTGTTCATATTTAAAATTTGTTCGGCTTTAGCAAATATTCAAATTTGTACGATTTTCAATTTAACAAACATTTTTTTAAATCTAAGAATTTTTCATAAAATCAAAAAGTTTAAAAATAGAACAATTTTCAAACCCGAACATTTTTCAAAATTCAAAATCTGAAAATTGTTCAAACGCGAGAAATGTTCATATCTAAAAATGTTCAAAATAAAAATTGTTTAAACTTAAAAATTATTCAAATTTAAAAAAGTTCAAATCTAAAAATGTTCAAACTTAAAAAACGTTCAAATTCGAAAAATTTCAAATTTTAGAAAGTTCAGAAAAAAAACCATTCGGCAAAACCAAAAACTGGAGAGAAAAAACCAGCAGAACCAAATAAAAAAACTGTAGAAAATGACAAAACTGAAGAAAAAAACGAAAGAAAACCAATTCCCTCGCTAATGGGCCGGCCCAAACCTATCCCGCTCTGAGCGGAGCGAGCGCTCGCTCCCGCGTTGAGCGGAGAATAGGGATCGCCGGCTTGAACCACCCAACCTGTAAATTCCCGGCCAAGCTTGCATGTTTGGCTAGGCTCGGGCCTAAATCGTGAGCCCAAACATCTGGTTGGGCCAGGTGCATGGGCCTGCAAAATGTGTGATTTAGGAAAGAGTCAGGCCCGGTATGGCCCAACGGTGTATACCATAAAGGGGAGTCGCCTGTCATGCTGAAGATTTCGGTTGGACTCGCAAAGGCAAGGGAAGGTAGCTTAGCTAGTCAGTCTAATAGGAGAGTCCGAGTATCCAACCGACTCAGCCCTATCTTTGTAAACCCTAGCTGAGGGTGTCCATATAAACCCTTAGCTGGGACCCTAGAGGCTATGCTTTCACGTTTTCACGCATCCACACTTGACGCCTAGTGCTAGAGCACTAATCCCCTCGGAGTTGTTATTGTCGACTCCAGGAACCCTCTTGTAAAACTCCAATCAACACAACCTAGCAGGAAGTAGGTCTGTACCTCATCAGAGGGGCCAAACCTAGGTAAAACCCTGTACCTTGCTAATCTCAATCCAAAGATACCTACATCATCCCCACCTCACGACTCCCTTAAGCTACCTCGTAGCATCTGTCGTGTTAACCCCACGACACCGGGTCACCTCAGCCAAGATTTTTCATGTTCGGGCCAGGCTCTGGCCTTATTTATACGTCTGTTAGTGGGGGTCTTGGCCTTAAGTTTTATGCATTGGGCTTTTTCCAGCCCGGCCCAAAACTCGCCCGACCTCAGTTTTGTCTAGGTATAGCATGCCGACAAAACCTATACACCGACCAGGTCGGTGGCTACCGGCCACCGCACACCCCCTGGTCGGGTATGGGCCAGGCCCATTTGGATCTGTTTACTGTGTTTTTGCTTTTTCTTTTTTCTTTTCTGGTTTCTTTTTCTGTTTTCTGTCTTCTTTTCTTTTTTCTATTTTCGGTTTTGTTTATATTTTTTAGATTCGAAAATTTTAATTTTAAAAATTGTTCAAATTAAAAAAATTTAAAAATGTTCAAATTTGAAAACCGTTCAAATCTAAAAACCGAAACCGTTTAAATTTAAAAACCATTCAAATATGAAATTTGTTTAAATTAAAAAAAACTAAAATTTTAAAATGGTCAAATGTAAAATTTGTTCAAATTTGAAAAATGTTCAAATGTAAAATTTGTTCAAATTTAAAATTTGTTCACATCGAAAATTGTTCAAATCCAAAAATTGTTCATATAAAAAAATAAAAAACTAGAAAATAATGCTTTCAATTTTTCGAAAATATAGAAACTTTGGAAATTTTTGTTTTTCCGAAAAAATTTCACATTGGCATTCTAAATTTTTAAAAAAGAAAAGAAAAGAAACAGCAGAAAAGGAGAAAAACAGAAAAAAAACGAAAACAAACGTCACTGGACCGGCCCAACAGGCACCCTGGGAGGTGCGGCGCCTGGTCCGCACCGACGAGGGTGCTGTATAGCACCTCCCTAGCATGCCCGCACGGGAGAACATTCGTTCGGAACCTCGCCTCTTGCGAACCTGCATTCAGTGAGTGGTGATAAGCTCTTTCGAAACATCTTGGTGAGTTTGTCCAGATTTGATCGTCTATCTTCCGACGATTAGAACCGACTACTTGGATTAAGTCATCTTCGTCTCGATCGCCGGCGACAATGCAAACACTATGGTCATCCCGACCAACGTGTATGTCTTCTCACTTTGTTTTAGGTGCCTTGACTAATGATTACTTTATATGCAAATGAGGTAAAATGTGCTAGATGAGTACCTATCCAGATTAAACCAATTTTGAAATGCCTAGACCATTCAACAATAGATACGCACAACCAACTTGAAGTACATTCTTACAATGTTTTTGGTGGAAGCCAACGTCTTACAAGTAGGATAAGGGCATCTCCAACGGGGCGACGCATTTCGAACGCCCAAAAGTGGTCGCGAGCGTCCGTTTGCGTCGTCCCGCGGACATATTTTATCCTCACGTCCGTTTGCGTCTGGGTGTGCTCCCACCGGGACGACCCATTTTTAGATTTGCAACATATTTAAAAATATAAAAAGTAGTACATTTAAATGCATAAAAACTATACAAAGTAGATCTAGAAGCCTAGACTACTTGCTTCCGGACGGGCCGGCCCCGTCGTTGCGTCGCTCCCTCGCCTGCTTCTCCGCCGCCTCCCATGCGGCTGCTATGGCTCGGTGCGCCGCTGCGTCCTCTTGGAAGCACTGCTCCAGCCTCGCGTTCGCGGTGTCATCCTTGAGCGTCTCGAAAGACTCGACGATAGCCCTCTGCTCCGCCGCCCTCTCCTCCGGCGTAGGCGCATCAGGGTCATCGGAAGACCATGATATCTCGGAGTCGGAGTCCTCTGCGGCTGCGGCGGCCGCCTGCGCTGTTCCAGCTCGGCGTCGACCGCCGCATGGGCCGCCCGCTCCTCCTCTGCTTCCTCCTCCGTGAGAGCCAGGGCCACGGCGTCCCTGATCGGGTCGAGGAGGTCGTCGGTGCTATCGTCATCGTCAAACTCCTCCTCGGAGCTCGAGGCCGGGGGAGGTGGAGTGGGAGGTGAAGGTGGAGGTGGAGGCGCGACAGCCTAGCCGCGTCCGGCGCTGCTCATGGTGGATCCGGTGGAGGCTGAGTGGCAGCGGCGCTACGGCAGCGGCGGCTAGGGTTTAGTGGGGAGGAGATGAGATGCTCGCGCCTTTTTTTTATATAGGTTGGAGGCAGGGCGACGGCCGCGCCACACATGGCATCACCATTACTACGTGTGCAGAGGTAGGCGACGCCCGCGCGCCACGCGAGGCATCGCCATTTACGCTGCCGTAGACTGCCGAAGCGACGCCTCGGCGCCAGTACTGACGGAGAAGACGCATCGACCCGGGTCAGCAGCGGGCTAGACAAAACGTCCGCCGGACGCGGCGGATATTTTCCGCGTCGCGCGGCGTCGAGACGCATCCGAGCATATTTGGGCCAGGTTTGCGTCTCCGTGGACGGCCCGGTCTGCGTCGCCCGGCGAGCGGGCCCGACGCATTTCCGGTCACGGCGGACGAAAACGGTCGCTCAGCGTCCGTTTGCGTCGCGCCGCTGGAGATGCCCTAAGAGACAAATAACGAGTTATGTAGGGTACGCACATCTATAAAGGTGGCGGTCCTAGAGTCTCTCTTGTGCCAAAGATGGAGACCTTCCTAATGCTGGCCCTTTTTAATCTGGCCGGAGTGGTGAGTTTCGGAAGGCTCCACCGGTAAATGTAACATCACATATGTATGCTTAGAGTTTGTTGGATTGGATGTTATTCGGTCATGCGTATCCATGCTTTTTATTCCGGCCATTTGCTTCTAGAGGGTGTGGCGGGAAGTTCTGTTCTTTCTTGCCATATGGAGACATTTTGTTTCATGGCGAAGTTAGAGGCGAATAATACCATGAGGGCCGGATTGGAGTACTAGCAATGGAGGTTCAAGTCTCTGCGCTGTTGAGGGACTTGCTTGGTGTTCTGGGTTTCGCAGCAGTATGTAAGTGGGAGCGGCAACACAGGTGGAGTTCAGAGTCTTACCTTTCAGGGTGAAAATCTAAGACCTGGCCTTAATTCGTTTTGCCTGGCAATGGCTTTGTTGGTGGCATTGTTTTGAGAACGGGGACTATGAAAACCTAAGATCTTTGATCGAGCGACAACGGTGCTTGTGCACTGTTCCCTTTTTAGAGGCGTCGCTTTGGAGAGCTTGGAGTTCACATGTGTTGTCTTGGTGGTGGATGTATTGTTGCTGAGCTAAAATACCGTAGCGGGACTATTATTTTCTTAATTTTCTTTTCCTTTTTTTTTGGTTGTGACCATCCTACTGAGACTAGGTGTAATTGATATCTATTGATATTAATATGTTTCCTTTATCACAAAAATTAGTTGGCTGCATGGTTTTGGATAAGGCACGAAGAGATCAATGTTAATATATTTTCTTAGTTTTTTTTTGGCTGTGTGTATCCGTACTATCATTAAGATATTGTATTTTTTTTGTAGAGACAAAATGTAATTGGTATATATTGATATTAATATGTTACCTTTATCACAAATTAGTTGGATGCACGGTTTGGATAAGGCACGAAGAGATCAATGGTGATATTAATATTTTCCCTTCATTAAAAAAATCATTTGGCTGCACGGGTTTGGATAAGGCATGACGAGATCAATGGTAGGAGGAAACACCATTCCCCCCTCCCCTCTCTCGCGCAGCTATGAGCGTCTCCTCAAAGAGACCGGGCCGAACCAAAGCCAATCTCGCCGGCGCCGCCGGTCGAGATGGGTGGAGGGGAGGCGTCGGAGTACATAGACTAGTTAGGAGTAGTGGCTTTATGCTAGTAGGGGGCTTGATGCCCAGTAGTGAGAGCGGTGGAGGAGATCAGCCCGCCTGGATCTCGTCCGATCTAGGGTTCTTCCTTCTCTCTCTGTTTCTCCGGTGGCCGGAGGTGGGAGTGGAGAGGACGGCGGCCGCTCAGCTCAATAAAGAAGTGGCGGCGAACCACCTTCTGCAGATCGAATGCAGCGGGAGGCGTTTTTCCCTGGCCGGCGTCAACGGCGAGGGGGGAAAAGCGTCCCTGCCTGCGACCAACGGCTTGATCGAGCTCCTGGCCGGCTATGGAGGCGAGGAGGAGCACAGCCGCGCCAGATCTTCGTCGGTTGCTGAAGGGTGGCCTTATCCGCGCTGCTTCTGGTGCAGTGGCAGAGTGCTCCTGTTGCTCCTCTTGGTCGGCCGTGGAGGCGAGAGAGAGGACAGAGGAGTCACTGCTGCTACGCACTGGAGGCGGTGCCGTATCTACATCAACTATCTCTGGAGAGCTGCGGATCCTTCTCCAACTCCGTCGTTGAGGCGGCGTTCATCCTGGGAAGCTTCTCAGCGGGGGACCTATGCCGGCATCATCGCCCCGCCCCTGCATCTTCTGGCCGACTGGCGGCCCTTCTCCAGGCGTTTCTACTTCCCAGAGACCAAGAAGTCCGAGGGGAAGCTTAATCGCTCCTGCCACAACGCTGGACCAAGCGGTTTGTCCCCGGCACCGGTGTCATTTTTGTGGCGGAGCAGCTCGACGACGCGATCCAGATGCGGTGCAGAGCTTCGAGGACCTGATTGCCTTTTCCAATTCTTTTCTAGGGTCTTCTTTGCAAAAGCTTGGGCCTTATCCAGAATTCCCCTGACCTGTAGAGGCTTTTCTGCTATTTGTAACCACCGCTTTATTAATCATAGCAGCTACTAGGGTCTTCGGACCCTGCCTTGTTAAAAAAGAACACCATGGCATTTATTAAGACAGCGGTGAGGCTTGAACTTGGGCTGCCTAGCACACCACCTCATGTGCTACCCAGTAAGCCCCCAAGTCTCTGGCGCCGGTGTCATATTTGTGGCGGAGCAGCTCGACGACGCGATCCAGATGCGGTGCAGAGCTTCGAGGACCTGATTGCTTTTTCCAATTCTTTTCCAGGGTCTTCTTTGCAAAAGCTTGGGCCTTATCCAGAATTCCCCTGACCTGTAGGGGCTTTTTTGCTATTTGTAACCACCGCTTTATTAATCATAGCAGCTACTAGGGTCTTCGGACCCTGCCTTGTTAAAAAAAACACCATGACATTCATTAAGACAGCAGTGAGGCTTGAACTTGGGCTGCCTAGCACACCAGCTCATGTGCTACCCAGTAAGCCCCCAAGTCTCTCCGTTTTGGACGAGGCACAACAAAGGAGTCACCATGAAGTTTATGAGAATTGCCGCGTCTCTGCAAATATGAGAGAAAAATCTTTGTTTTAAGAGCTAATTCAAGCATTCACGGGTTTGTTTTACAGCAATAATTTCTTAGCAAATTAAGAAGGAAGAAAGTGCACTTGGTTTGCACTTCCCTTGTCTTTTAGGAAACCTGTTGGATTCGACAAGGGAAGTGCACAAACTTGTGTGTGCATCCTGATTGCGCTGTCAGATTTCAACACATTTCTAGGCTGACATGAATCCAACCCCACCAACACAATGTTACTGATGTTAGTCGTCGCGTCCTCAAAAGGCGTCAGCACTCATATCTCAGACTCAGAGGAAGAAAGTAGAGAAAAATAAACATGTGTACACATGGGCAAGTCCAATTTGAAGTGATATGATCCATGGCAGTGTCAGGTTGTCATTTCCGTTATCTTTGCTACCAAACCAACAAAACATGGTGTCGTGCGCAGAATTCTTCGCAGAGTCCGCGTCTGAATCTTGTACATGTCAAACCGAGGATCCAACGGTCAGCTTCTGCAATACTCTTTTGACCATTCTGTTGGCAGGCTTAAACCAAGGTTGCGCTGAAGTTCGCTGGAAATCGCAGGCAGGTGGACATGTCCGTCCGAACTGAAACTTTACATAGCACTGACACGAATTCGCTGAATACAGCATGCATCCAGATGGACAAATCCAATCGAGCTAGGTATAACCAGAATCTTCTTGACTCGTTGAAGAGCGAGAGCCATGGTTGGAATTTGCAAACCTTGTATTGATGTGTGCCATCCGTGCCGTGTGATTCAGAAAACGAAGAAATGAAACTGTGATCATACTGTCGGGAGCACACCCATAAGTTGGAGGTGCACATTTCCACACTTTTGGCAATGCAATCTTTTGTCATTATGTAGTCAAAATACTTCGTTTGACAGCGACCATTATCTAAAATTCCGAAGAAAGGAATGCGGGGTTCAGAATGATTAAAAAAAACAAGTATGGCAAAGCAAAAATTGCTTTCGTTGAGAGTTGAACTCAAGACCTCCCGCTTACTAAACGGGTGCTCTAACCAACTGAGCTACGAAAGCTTTTGGTTTCGAAATCTTTTAAAGTTTATAACTTTCTATAGGACACACGTGCTGGTCTCGTTTTTCTGCCGGAAGATCTGAAACTCTTTTTTGTTGTTGACATGGGAATTTGGAAGATCTGAAACTTGGCCGGGACTTATCAGAGTATTCTCATGGCAAGTCCGAGAGCAATCGGACTGGATTATCATGTGGCCTCGTCAGCTCAAGATGCAGACAGAAGAACGAAACGGCTACATTTGTCTCGTCTGGCATAGAAATGCTCGACCTCGAGCCACGCGCGCGCCGATATGGAAGACGCACGGCACATGGACCTACGTACTCACTATCTATCTACTCATCGATCGTGTCCACTAACATAAGCATAGGCAATCCGATCCCGGCTTCTGGTTGGCGCCAAAAGCCGGCGGATCGAAGACAGGGGACATGGGAATCGTGCCTCACGAAGCAGACGATGGAGGAGACTGTGACTTATCTTTCTTCCGATGATCCGCTCCACCACTGCTAGCTCCAGGGACTCGACGGATCTTCTCTTGCATGCTTCACACGATCTATCCTTGATCGGGGAATCCATTCTTCGACCTCTCAGGTGCCAAGAGTCAATACGACGCAGCAGCAGCTCTGCCATCCGATCATCGCCACCTTAAGCTTTCCAGCGAGATACGCCACTAACTCACTGTCAAAGATAAGGTGTTCACTGTTCCTACCTACCTATCCATTCCAACCTCACTGTCGATCTGCACTCTATCTGCTACCTGCAGCTTATACGGATCCACGGCACACAGATGCCTCTCCTGCACTGCAAGTCAGCGTTCCTGGCCACGATATGTGCAATTGATCCTGACGTCGCGGCTCAGACCCTCGCCGACGTCAGCTACGTACGGCCCCAACGTCACATTACATGCTTCAGGAGTGCAGGGCATGGCAATGAGCACATGCGACGATTACCCTCGAGCGACAAAAGGTAGTCAAGAGAGTTTTTTTTTCTTTTCTTTTTGAACAGGGAAGGAGAGACATATCTTTCAAACAGAATATTGGCGTTAATTGCATGCAAATCTTCCAAAAATTAGGATAACCTAATCATATCTTTCAAAAATAGGATCACATAATCATATCTTAATTTCATGCTCGCTATCTCTCATGAAATTTATCTTAGATTTATCTAATTTTGCATGTATCTATATATTAGATAGTGTCTACATACATCTAAATTTTAACAAAATCACGACAACTTTAGTGGGACAGAGGGAGTATATAGGATCACGCAAACATATCTTCCAAATATATATGATCACACAAAAGTATCTTTGCCATTAATTTGCTATATCATCAATGGCTATAAGAGATGGCACATGCCATTTGGATGTGCATTAGTTTTGTGCTCACTTACATTTCTTCGTATCTTTCATAATCGTTGAGACATGGGAGTCCTCAAGGTTCCAAGCCTGCTGCGCTTGCTATCTCTCATGCTACTCCTCCTCGTGGCTCATGGTAAGTTTTGTATTCAAATACCAATTAAACAACAAGGAACTTCCTCAATGCATCATCTATACATTTGCTACTCATATGCGAAATTCATACTCGGCGCCTCATGTATTATCCCGCTTCTTTCTAGAGCACTACATGTTTTTTTTTTCATACGGCATATTCCGTTCTTTCTTTTGTAGGCTCTGGTTGCAAGGACGTGGTCAGCAAGACCTATACCGCTCCTTATTGCCAAGATGATCCATGCGTTGAGGCATGCCACAAGGAGGGATTTATTGATGGGAAGTGTTACATAATCTTCACCGTTGCGACGAAATGTTTGTGCAAGCAAAAGTGCTGAATAAAAACATGTATTGAAACTACCGCATGCATGATGTGTGCTGCAAAGAGTAAAAAACTCGTTTATTAAAAATAATTGGAGATGAGCAATTGAAGAAAATGTTTGGTTTTCGAGTACATTTAAATGCACTTATGGGACATTGTTGTCTATCAACTTGGACAGAAACGGATGGTTAGAACATGAACTGCGTACGGTTTCATCAAAGAGTATGCGAACTAGGATGTCTCCCTCGGTCAGCTTGCCTTGCTTGCAGTGTGCTTGCCGAGGCATGTTGGCATGTTGGCCCAGGGACCGGTTTATTTGTAGGATTCCGCTTCTATGTGAACATTTTGTTTCGCCCGATGAGGTCATATTGTAAGACTGTGGCCATGTTCCATATTTGCATGACTTTGTGAAGGATGTAATGGATGCTGATCACGCCCGTAGGACGGGCTTGGACCACAGATTTAGGCCCGATGAGTTGGCTTGGCCTGTGCTTCATATATTAGCGCTTCATATTGTATCGCTAAGCAACGGCTGTCGACTTACTCATGCTGCTCTGAGGGAAACCCTAGGATATGGTCTTCCAGACCGGACGATGGCGACACTGTGGTGTCGTTTCTCTCTTGCAAGCATCGTTTGTGGGGCAGCGCCGGTGGACAGAGGATGGAGGGCGAGATGTCAAGTCATGCCTGGCTGACAGGTGCTATGCTTAGTCATGTCTGCTCGGTAGGTGCTACGCATGACATATCTTTCATTGTGGCATCGACAACAGGACTGGCAAGAGCTATGCATATCTTTGCTCTTAAGATGGACCAGAGGTTCGATGGTGGTGACAACTTCTGAAGCGAGGGCAAAGGTGCTCGCCAAGGGTCTACTAAACTGGTTGTGAGTTCCTGTTTTTAGCATAGGGTGACTTAGGGATGCCCCTGTTTTTTAGTTGGTGAGGAGTTTGTTTCTGTTTTTTAGGGCAAAGGCCCTGATGGCATGTTACTTCGCCTGTTGTCGAGTTTCTAGGTGTTGAGTGTGGTGGCTTTAGATTTTATGATGTATGATCTTAACAGATTTGTATCGATTAATAAATAAATAAAAACTGTATTAATTGCTTTGATGCAGAGGCTGAACTCCCCTATTTCAAAAAGAATAGGGGAACACGATCAGCTAGCAGACGATGGAGGATGAGACTGTTACTCATCTTTCTTTTCTTCCGGTCCACCAGTTTTCCCACTCACGTAATCTAGCTAGCTCCTGATTACACAGGGACTCGATCGATCTTCTGCATGCTTCACACGTTCTATCATTGGTCGGGAATCCATGCATCGATCGACCTCTCAAGAGTCTCAGGTGCCAAGAGTCAATAGGTGGCAGCAGAAACAACATTGCCTGTAAACCCTAGCTATTTCCCCCTGCTCTGCCACCTTAAGCAGAATAGCAGATACGCCACTAACTCACTATCAAAGATAAGGTGATCAATGTTCCTACCTACCTATCAATGCCATCCCAGTGTGTGTGGCTGTGTGCAGTGTGCATTTGGTCCAGGATACAGATGCCTCCTGGACATGCATTCTAGCGTTCCCAGCTAGCCGCGATTGAATTCTGAATAAGCTTGTGCTGTCAGAACACAGATTACCCTCGAGTTGTCAAGGGAACGCGGCCCATTGTTCATGCTATAGCGCAGACTTCCCTTCTTCTACCTCCCGATTGGAGTAAACGCCGGCCAGAGGGTAGTGGATGATTCAACGACATTATCCAGCCGGCGCTATTTTCCTCGATCGTTCGGAGCACATGTTAATTACACTTGAAGGAAGCTTCGTGCAATTGTAAGTAAGCACGTTCAAGCCATGCAGATTCAAATGAGAGAAACAAGCTCGAAATGTATTCAGGGTGTATACAAACCTTTTCGGGGTCACGCGCTCGGTCAAATTAGCAGACCCCGGCCCACCGGTCCACTAGCTGGCTGTCGGCTGGGTTTTCAAACCTTACTTGCCGCCGTTCCCGATGAATCTTCATGTTCAGCCACTCGATCTCGGGTGCATGATAACCTTCCAAAGATGTGAAGAACACCACTAATTTTTAGACAAGTCACCTGTCACCTAACCACGGAAGTATGTGTCATTCTTGCCCATTAACACCCGTGGCAGGTCACGTCTACATCTGATCTGATCTGAGCACACCCGTGTCAATTGTACAACTTCTCCAAATTTGTAAGTAGTTACAAAATCACAACCATAGCACACACACACGCACACTTATAACTATGGATCCAATAAATCGTCACATACGTAGTAGTAGAATATTGCTAGCTCAGTTCTTGATCCTACCTTCAGACAGTAAAACCAGATTCAATCACCTTCGCTCAAAAATGTACTAGTATGCTTTGGAAAGCTAATTTAGCTCTCCAAGAAATACTCCCTCCCGTCTAAAAATAAGTGTGTCAACTTTTTTTTAGATATGGATGTATCTCAAAAGCATTTAGATATATTCGTATCTAGATAAAAGTGAGATATCTATTTTTAGACAGAAGAAGTACTACATTCCGGAACGTAGGCAGTATTAGCTTTTCAAGACATACTATATTTTGGAAGGGGGTGTTATATTTCTAATGGAGAGAAGCTGGATGTGTGTATCTCCAATGCAGAGGTTGAAAGCTGAACTTTGTGACTCTAACAACTATATACATGGTGAATAATCAATAGAAGTGTCATAGAATAAATGGATGCACACAACCAATATATTACAAAGCTTGGCGGTTCCTTTATTACAAATCACGGTTCAGTTATATTGTTTTATTTAAGAGAACCAATACAAGCTTCCATTTCTAGAAAGAATATATAGAGAGAGATAGTAACTCCTTTATTACAAATCACGGTTCAGTTATATTTATTTCATTTGAAAGGTGTCAAATATACTCAAATATCATATGGGGAGCTGGCTTGATGTTTGCCCCCAAAAAGACGAGGGTGTTCTCGGCATTACTAACTCCAGGATCCTCAACATCTTCCTTATGACCAAGTGGATTAGGTGCTTGTTCTTAAGGAAAACAAGACGATGTGGTCTCTGTCTTATCTGCACAAATTATCCCGGTGTGGCGAACATCTTGATTGCTTATACCATTGTGGATTAATTGCAGTTTTGCCACAATT
Source organism: Lolium multiflorum (assembly GCA_030979885.1). Classification (NCBI taxonomy): domain Eukaryota; kingdom Viridiplantae; phylum Streptophyta; class Magnoliopsida; order Poales; family Poaceae; genus Lolium; species Lolium multiflorum. Next base: position 157,502,778 of record CM061748.1, on the reverse strand, counting down.
TGGAGAAAATTAAGTACTTCTTCAAGTAAGGTGCCAATTTCCCTTTAGGAAATGACACAAGACCATGTTCGGGTCTAATTGGTGGATTAGTGAGGGTCCCTTACAAGACAGATGTTCCCGTTTGTTCGTAACTTTCTCTAATCTTGCTATCTCGATTGCTCAAGCCCACCGAGGATACGACCATCGTCTGAGGTTTCAACGACCGTTTGTGAGGAGGAATCTATCCATGGCGGCCTTTGGGACGAAATCAAAGACATCATTCCCATTCATGGGCCCTCGAACCATCACTTTTCGTCTATGTATTGTTCCTCTATCGCAAAATATATCGGGGTGACAACCCTCCATATGGCAAGGATATTTGGCCTGTTAAGATTCCCCTCAAAATAAAGATTTTGAAACGGAAGCTTTGAAGTGTCCATCTGCCCTCTAGTGACCAAATATATAAGAGGCGTACAATCGGTACACTTGCAACCCTAGACCGCCGTGTATATAAGGATTCTAAAGGCTAAGGATCATGCACACTCATTAGATCCTGTTTCACCGTTCACCATCCACCATCGACGAGCGCGGGAACTTCTCTTCATTCATGATTCTAAGGCCACAGTAGTCTAAGTACCAACACTCTACTTAAACATCTAATTAGCAAACAAAATATGAGATTGTGTGATTGGCTTCACTGTCGCTAAACTAATATTCTCGGTGGTACTCTTTTCTTCTCATTTATCTGTGTTGTATTATACAAGTTACCTTGGCCATTTTATAATGTCGGGCACGCATGGCGCCTTATGTCTAAAAAGTAGTGAAGGCTAGCAGCCAGTACATAGGGATTCAGTTCAGAGCATGCCAGCTAAGTACCTCACTATTCCTAGCTAATTACCAAAGCCCTACTTGGACATCTAATTTGCATAGAAAATAGGAGATTCTATGCTTGGGCTTCGCTCTTGTTGACCAGTGTATGCTGCACACATGCATAGTATAGCTAATTAACCATGAATTGCAGTGGGACGCATCATGGCATTCATCATGACGTGAACACTAACGAGGTAACGATGATGTAGGTGAAAACAAATGGCAGTGGGACAATCCGACAATGCATGCCAACCGTCCAGGGTGATTGGAATTCCACGTACCAAACTACCAATTCTACTCGATTCCATGTTCTTCCAGTTGTGCCACTTCGAGCGAGAGCCACTCATCTTGGGAGATCTGAATCTCTCATTCCTGGCCGTCCACGTGTCCGATGGTACCCACTTGCTACTTGTCATTGTCCTCAACGGTACGATTTTTTAAAGGAGTCAACAGTACAATTCTTGCTCAAACTTTTCTTTGCCGCATCGGAGTATATATAAACCCATGAAGGTTGCTGCACCTTCTGTGTTTCTTTAAACTTCTTTAAACTGCGGCCATCAATCTTGTCTGCTTGGTACGTTCGGTTTTCGGTGACCGTCAATGATTCCTTCTCGGTTGTTCTTCATCGCTTGTACTCCCTCCGACCCACTAAAAGTGTTTCAACTTTATCAAAATTTGAATGTATCTAGACACTATCTAGTAGGTACATACATCCAAATTTTATTAAAGTTAAGACACTTTTGATGGGATGGAGGGAGTAGTTTCGTTTTAGCCAGGGCCCAACAGACAAAAAGGAAATCTTGTTCTACTATTTTACCGAATTCAAATGATTGTCGTGGTTCCTCAACTAATATATGTGGTATGTTAATTTGGTCCAAGAGAATTCTTCACAAAATTGTTATTGTTCGGAACAAAGGTATTAGTATCCGACATTACTATCAAATTCTTATATAATGGACCATTCCATATGAACTTTGGTAGAAAAGTATTAAGTGGTCCTACCTCATTTTTTAAGTTTTAATGTGGTTTTGGTTCCTAAAAGAATCCAGTGTACATGCCATTTCATTTTCTTTATTTTTCTTATACCTAATACATTTTGAGTTACTACATTCAAACGGGGCTTTACTGCGAAATGCACCATGTCAATTAACTTGCAGAGTATTGCAATGTTTTCCATCTACTCTCATAATGTCCACTAAACTCACTAAACTGTTGTTGTAAAAAAAAGGCATCAATCATGCCTTAATTACTAAAATATTATGCTAACAACTTTTCAAGCGGCACACAATTAAAATAACCTAACTAACATGGTAATACAACCTAATATCACCACACAATAACAAAAAATATTCACATTTCACCTATAGATTATCCACAACAGTTTCCTCATATAACACTGCATCTTAGATTCGGTCTCTTGGTGTACTCGTAAAATCCTAGCATGTCAGGGCAGTGCATACTTGATGTTGCTCGAGGTAGGGTGTTGTTGACCAAGTATAGTAGTCACAGAGAGTGCAGCAAGCAGTCGCGAGGACTAGAAACCCTATAGCTACCCTGACGAAGGATTGTTTTCACGATCCCAAGTGATCAATCTCACTCCGAGATTTGGTTGTGGGTTTATTTGTTTGGAAAGGGGCTTGGGTAAACAAGTTTGTACCAAAGACAAATATAGACGACAAAGAACTTATCTTAGACTTTATTATTGATGTGATCACAAGATTGTACAAGACTGAAGACAAACTCGACAAGCTTATAGATGCACCCGACAAGGTTTACATATTGGATCTAGGGTTTATGGCTATGAAGACTACGGCGACGGCTTGTTGTAGATGTTGAACTCTCTCTCCGGGACCAAGTACTTGTATTCAATATATAAAGCGGATGGTGGTTAGTGTCTCCATGTTGCATGTTAAGTCTTGGGAGTCTTGCATGTCACGTTGATCTTGTGGTCATCGCTCGATGTACGCCTGATCGAGGGAGTCTTCATAAAGTCTTGATGTAGCACAACATGTTAGGTCGATTGAATCTTTTGGATGCAGGCCTTCATGTCGTGGACGTCATGGTCGTCGTGGGCTGAAAAAGGGTGCAAATCCGTATACAACAGGGATACGGCATGGCTCCACTTATATCTGACAGACACCATGCAAGTTCTCGCGATGGCAATGACTCTGAGATCATCGCTTCTCTATTCCTTCTTTGCCACCGAGAAGCATTGTTAGCTATGATTCAAATGGCACGGTGAAGATCAATGTTTTATGAAGATTACTGTTGGCGATTCGGAGACGTGTAATGTAATATCATTATTATAGAAGAAGGCAATAAATATTTTTTCATGAATATAGGAGTGAGTGGACTGTTGTGTGTTCCTCCTCTGAAGTTACTCGAGCAGAAGGCAATGATATTTTCCTGGATAAAAGATGCAATGGACGGTGAAGTACTTTATTTTTTTAAAGCTAGCTATGTCTCCCTCATAAATGAAATATTTTTGCTAAAATCATGAGTACTTTTTCTTCAAAATTTATCGAAAGTTACTGCAGAAGAAGGTATAGCATTTTCCTCGGCTAAAAGAGGTGACATATGGTGGAGTATTTTTTTCCATATAAAAGGGCGTGGAATGATATTTTTTTCAGAAGTTGAGTATTTCTCCCGGTGAAAATGATTTTTGAATACTCCGCTTGGTTAAAAGTGGTGAGGAAATATATTTTTGGAAGTTGAGTGATGGCATGCAGTTGTACACCGTTGGGGAACCCTAAAAGGAAGGTGTGATGAGCACAGCAGCAAGTTCGACCAGTAGGGAAAAGGCGTGACTTCTGAAGGTGTTGCTAGCTGACTATTGGCAGGACGCACTACCGGCGTCAGCAACAACGTGGAACCTGCACACAACACAACCAAAATACTTTGTCCAAACTTACAGTGAGGTTGTCAATCTCACCGGTTTTGTTGAACACAAAGGATTAAATGTATCGAGTGGAAGGATATGTTTGCAGTAATTGAAAAGAACATAGCTTGCAGTAAGTAAATAGATCAGGATTGGAGTGGTTGAATTTATCAGTGTAAAGGAAAGGATCGGGGTCCATAGTTCACTAGAGGTGTCTCTCCATAAAGATAAATAACATGTCGGGTAAACAAATTACGGATGAGCAATTGACAGAATACCAACCATACATGACAAGATGATTACTATGAGATTCGTTTGGGCATTACAACATAATACATAGACCGTAATCCAACCGCGTCTATGACTAATAATTCACCTTCCGGTTATCGTCTAAACCCCTTCCAGTATTAAGTTGCAAGTAAACAATAGAATTACCCTCGGTAAAACATTGTTGTTTTCTCCCTAGTAGCAACAGCGTATCTACAATCTTAGAAGTTATTGTCACTCTTCCATAAAACTAGAGGCATGAACCTACTATCGAGCATAAATACCCCATGTTGAAGTCACAAGCATCTAGCTGGCCAGAGTATCTACTAGCAATGGAGAGCATGCAAGATCACAAATAACATATGACGAGAATATATAATCGACCTCAACATAGTATACAATATTCATCGGATCCCAGCAAACACAACATGTAGCATTACATAAAGATGATCTTGATCATGTACGGCAGCTCACAAGATCTAAACATGAGGCAAAAATTGGAGAAGACAACCATCTAGCTAATGCTATGGACCCATAGTACGGGGATGAACTACTCACCCATCACTTCGGAGGCGGGCATGGCGATGTAGATGCCTCCGGTGATGATCTCCCCCTCCGACAGGGTGCTGGGAAGAGATTCAGAACCCTCCCGAGATGGGTTCTGCAATGGCAGCCGCGATGGAAATTTTTGTGGATGGAGGCTCGGGTATTCAGGTTTTTCCCGAGATCGTGATTAAATAGGCGGAGGGGCGATGTCGGTGGAGGCCAGGGGGCACACCACCCTAGGCGCGGGCTAGGGCCAGGCCGCGCCTAGGGCTGGCATGGCCGCCCTGCTGCCTCTCTTCGACCCCCCTCTGGACTCTGTCTTCGTTACGGAAGAATATTGACTTCGGCTTTTGTTTTGTCCAATTTCGAGAATATTTCCTGTACAACTTTTCTAAAATATAAAACAACAGAAAACATGGAACTGGCACTGTGGCATCTTGTTAATAGGTTAGTGCCGGAAAATGTATATAAGTGCAACGAAGTATGAGCAAAATATATACAAATTGGTGTAAAACAAGCATGGAACGTCAAAAATTATAGATACGTTTGAGACGTATCAAGCATCCCGAAGCTTATCTCCTGCTCGGCCTCGAGTAGGTAAGTGATAACAAAATAATTTTTAAGGTGGCATGAAGCCAACACAATCTTGATCGAGCATTGTAAAGCATTGTGAGCTGGGATCAAAGTACTCTAAACATAGGCATGATAGATATAATTCTAACAATAGAATTTATCAACTATGTTATAACATGAAGAGTAACTCAAACAAAGGATCTTGAATAATAGTGCATTGAAAGCAACTGTTTATTTATGAGAAAAGATATCAAAGTGGTACATGTCCTCTATGGAGTAGCAAAACATAAATGCTAGGACACCTTCAAAGTTCAAAGGGTGACTAGATACAAGAAATTTGAGAACAAGCAATAGTACAATCATGAATCAATCAATAATAATTTTGGACTATGCACATTATACTAAGAATGACAACTATGCTCTCTTAATTGGTGCATAAAGTAGAAGATGAAGACTCAACATAAAAGTAAAAGAGAGACTCTTTGCAGAGTAAGCAAGATTAATAAGTTTTATAAACCTTCCAAAAAGTATGGTACTCATTAGCTTTGAGCTCTCATTGCCCCTATCATAAGCATCTTGAATGGTTAAAGTTAATGTGAGTCAAGTATGAGCTATATGCTTGACAAATCACAAGTTGAAAATTTCATGCCCCTTGAATACGAGTATCTAAACCTCATGCTACTCAACTTAGGTCCCAAATAAGTTCTTGTCATTGTAAGTATACATGTATCATCGAGAACCGCCAACGGGGTACCTCCTGCCCGATGATATGGAAGTACTCTTGTAGGAGTAATCCCATGCCAAAATTACAAGACAAACAGACAATGAGCATCTCAGCAATTTTTTATTTACTATGGGTATAGCTTTTTATTGAAAATGCTTCATAGAATGCTCACTATGGTTCGCTGTAAATTTCCACCATGAATGATGCATGGCTTAGATTAGCGGCCCAGGTGTTTCTATAGCTCATATACAAACTCCATGGACTTACAATTTTCTATTTTATTTCGCACCGCTAGGCATCCATAAATAAAAGTGACATCAACTAAATATGAATAAGTGCAATGTTGAAAGAGTTCCCCATGAAAGCATAGTTATGCTAACTCCCAACTTGCAATTTGCAAACATATAAACTTCATAAGATAGTCACAATGATCAAATTTATTAAGTGCAAGAAAGTAAATGTGCCATCAAGTTCGTGAGAGCTTTACTGACTAATTTTCTCATGCCAAAATTTAATTTGGAAGATAAATGAGAACATGATGAGTATACTTGGAATAACAATAATGCTACTAGGTATATATGGTGGACACAAGTGGAAAACTTTGGTTTATGGTGGTTGGATGCACGAGTAGAGTTCATACTCAGTACAGGCGGAGGCTAGCAAAAGACTGGGAGCGACCAACTAAGAGAGCAATAATGGCCATAATCATGCATAGCAACAAAACATTATCAATCAAAGCATAAAGTGATATTACAAGTCAAAAACTAAATGATCATAGAGGCTTTAGTTGACTAGTTATAGTCATAACATGGTATAAGCATGTGCCAAGTCAACCCTATAAAGGATCAAAGGAGAATACCACAATATTATGCTTTTATGATGGAAACAACACATGATTCTTTCAATGACACATTATGCACTCTCAGCTATTTTAGACAATTCATGCTACAAAAACAAATACTAAGAACATGAAAAGAATAACACCTAACATGATATGCCAAAGTCTATGCCAGAGTCTAGACAAGCTTCCTTTTACATCACTATAGTCATGAAATATTTTACTCGTCTCCAACACCAATCAACTTATTTGAAATAACTCTTAGAGATGAAATACATTATGGACCAGAGAGATAATTGACACGCGTGAAGCACACGTCCGTTGGGAACCCCAAGTGGAAGGTGTGATGCGTATAGAAGCAAGTTTCCCTCAGTATGAAACCAAGGTTATCGAACCAGTAGGAGTCAAGGAACACGTGAAGGTTGTTGGTGGAGGAGTGTAGTGCGGCGCAACACCAGTGAAACCGGCGCCAACGTGGAACCTGGACAACACAATCAAGATACTTTTCCCCAACGTAACAGTGAGGTTGTCAATCTCACCGGCTTGCTGAAAACAAAGGATTAAACGTATAGTGTGGAAGATGATGTTTGTTTGCAAAAAACAGTAGAGAACAATGATTGCAGTAGATTGTATTCAGATGTAAAAGAATGGACCGGGTCCACAGTTCACTAGTGGTGTCTCTCCAATAAGATAAATGACATGCTGGGTGAATAAATTACAGGCGGGAAATTGACAAATAAAGATTCAATACATATCATGATGATCACTATGAGATTTAATCAGGGCATTACGACAAAGAACATAGACCGCCATCCAACATGCATCTATGCCTAAATAGTCCACCTTCGGGTTAGCATCCGCACCCCCTCCAGTATTAACAGACAATTGCATTAAGTATGGTGCGTAATGTAATCAACACAAATATCCTTAGACAAAGCATTGATATTTTATCCCTAATGGAAACAGCACATCCACAACCTTAGAACTTTCTGTCACTGTCCCAGATTCAATGAAGGCATGAACCCACTATCGAGCATAAATACCCCCTCTTGGAGTTACAAGTATCAACTTGGCCAGAGCCTCTACTAGCAACAGAGCATGCAAGAACATAAACAACACATATATGATAGATTGATAATCAACTTGACATAATATTCTATATTCATCGGATCCCACCAAACACAACATGTAGCGTTACAAATAGATGATCTTGATCATGTTAGGCAGCTCACAAGATCTAAACATGATAGCACAAGAGGAGAAGACAACCAACTAGCTACTGCTATGGACCCATAGTCCAAGGATGAACTACTCACGCATCAATCCGGAGGCGGGCATGATGATGTAGAGCCCTCCGGTGATGATTCCCCTCTCCGGTAGGGTGCCGAGGCGATCTCCCGAATCCCGAGATGGGATTGGCGGCGGCAGCGTCTCTGGAAGTATTTCCGTATCGTGGCTCTCGGTACAGGGGTTTTCGCGATGAAGGCTTTAAGTAGGCGGAAGGGTAGGGTTGGGGGGGCCCCGAGGGGCCCACACCATAGGGCGGCGCGGGAGCCCTCTGGCCGCGCGGCCCTATGGTGGCGGCGCCTCGTCGCCCCCACTTCGTATCCCTTCGGTCTTGGAAGCTTCGTGAAAAAATAAGACCGGGCGTTGATTTCGTCCAATTCCGAGAATATTTCCTTTGTAGGATTTCTGAAACCAAAAACAGCAGAAAACAGCAACTGGCGCTTCGGCATCTTGTTAATAGGTTAGTGCCGGAAAATGCATAATAATGATGTAAAGTATGTATAAAACATGTGAGTATTGTCATAAAAGTAGCATGTAACATAAGAAATTATAGATACGTTGGAGACGTATCAAGCATCCCCAAGCTTAGTTCCTACTCGCCCTCGAGTAGGTAAACGATAACAACAAATAATTTCTGAAGTGACATAATACCAACATAATCTTGATCAACATTATTGTAAAGCATATGAGATGAATGGAGTGATCTGAAGCAATAGATTGCTAACAAAGAGATAATGACTAAACAAATGAATCATATAGCAAAACTTTTCATGAATAGTACTTTCAAGACAAGTATCAACAAGACTTGCATAAGAGCTAACTCATAAAGCAATAGATTCAAAGTAGAAGGCATTGAAGCAACACAAAGGATAATTAAGTTTCAGCAATTTCTTTCAACTTGTAACATGTATATCTCATGGATAATTGTCAACATAGAGTAATATAACAAGTGCAATAAGTAATCATGTAATAATCAATGAACACAGTTAACACAAGTGTTTGCTTCTAAGATAGAAAGAAGTAGGTAAACTGACTCAACATAAAGTAAAAGAATGGCCCTTCGCAGAGGGAAGCATGGATTACTATTTTTGTGCTAGAGCTTTTATTTTGAAAACATAGAAACAATTTTGTCAACGGTAGTAATAATTCATATGTGTTATGCATAATACTTCCTACAAGTTGCAAGCCTCATGCATAGAATACCAATAGTGCCCGCACCTTGTCCTAATTAGCTTGGATTTACATGGATTATCATTGCATAACATATGTTTCAACCAAGTGTCACAAAGGGGTACCTCTATGCCGCCTGTACAAAGGTCCAAGGAGATCAATCGCATTTGATTTCTCGCTTTTAATAGATCTCAACTTAGGACATCCATACCGGGACAACATAGACAACAGATAATGGACTCCTCTTTAATGCATAAGCATTCAACAACAGATAATATTCTCATAAGAGATTGAGGATGAATGTCCAAACTGAAAACTTCCACCATGATACATGGCTTTGGTTAGCGGCCCAATGTTCTTCTCTAACATATGCATACTCAAACCATTTGATCATGGTAAATCACCCTTACTTCAGACAAGACGAACATGCATAGCATCTCACATGATATCCAACAAAGGTAAAAAGTTGATGGCGTCCCCAGAAACATGGTTACCGCTCAACAAGCAACTTATAAGAACTAAGACACATAGCTACATATTCATCACCACAATAGTTTTTAAGCTATTTTCCCATGAGCTATATATTGCAAAGATAAAGGAATGAAATTTTAAAGGTAGCACTCAAGTAATTTACTTTGGAATGGCAGAAAAATACCACATAGTAGGTAGATATGGTGGACACAAATGGCATGGGTTTTGGCTCAAGGTGTTTGGATGCACGAGAAGCATTTCCTCTCGGTACAAGGCTTTGGCTAGCAAGGTTGTTTGAAGCAAACACAAGTATGAACAGGTACAGCAAAACTTACACAAGAACATATTGCAAGCATTATACACTACAAGAAAAGTTCTGATAGACAACGTCCCAAAATCGTCAACTAAGGGGCATTTTTCGTCGCCTATGGGCCTAACCCGATGATATGGGTTCTGTTGTCGAAACTGCGTCAGGCAAAGTCCTACGACGATTTTTTCGGTCCGTCGCGCTTGGGCGCCCTTACGGAAAATCGGACCGTTGCCCAAGTGTTTGGAGCCCGTTGACTGCGACGTCATGCAACCGACACGTGCGACAGTTAACTGCGGTTAACGGCGTTAAGCTGAAACCCCGTGGTAGATGGTAGGCCCACACGAGGCCTGCCTTAAGCGGGCCGGCCCATTAAGTTTGCGGCGGGCCAGCTGACTTAGTTTGACCGGTCAACTATAGCTGGGCTGGTCCATTAGTTACGTGGGCGGCCTAACCTCTAAGGTTGACCGGTCAAAACTTTAATGGGCGGCCCACTAAGCATGTGGGTCGGGCCGAATGCACTCGTTTGACCGGTCAACAGCAAAAGGGCCGGCCCACAAGACATGTGGGACCCACTTTCCTGGTATCGGGCCGGCCCATTTACAAAGTGGGGTCCACATTAAAGCAACGGGCCGGCCCAAGAAGTTAGTGGCGACCCAATTAGCATGTGGGTCCACTTTCTGCTATCGGGCGGCCCATTTAGTACGTGGGGTCCACATTAGATCAAATGGGCTGCCCAACAAGCCGAGCGGGCCAAAAGCACCGGTGGGTCCCACTTTCTGTTAAAGGGCCACCCATTTAGTATGTGGGGTCCACCATATAGCAAGTGGGCCGGCCCAACAAGATAGTGGGCTGGGCCAAAAACATAGGTGGGTCCCACTTTCCAGTTAAAGGGCTGGCCCATTTAGTATGTGGGGTCCACAATATAGCAAGTGGGCCGGCCCAACAAGATAGTGGGGGCCAAAACAACGGTGGGTCCCACTTTCTGTTAAGGGCGGCCCATTTAGTATGTGGGATCCACCATATAGCAAGTGGGCCGCCCAACATGCTAGTGGGCGGGCCAAAAACACAGTGGGTCCCACTTCCTGTTAAAGGGCCGGCCGATTTAGTATGTGGGGTCCACCACATAGCAAGGGGTGACCCAACAAGTAGGGCCAAAACACAGGTGGGCCCCACTTTCGTCTTAAGCAGTGGCCCATTCATTATGTGGGGTCCACCACAAAAGCAATTGGGCTGGCCCAACTAGTTAGTGGGCGGCCCGGTAGTGGGTGGGGTCCACCTTAAAGCAAGTGGGTGCCCAATAAAAGTGTGGGGTCCACAGTAAATAAGTGGGTGGCCCAATAAGTAAGTGGGCCACCCGTTTAGTTGTTTATATGCGGCGTAATAGGCGCTTTAGGATTTTGCGGGCGGCACATATGTGATTTCGCTTAATTGGGCCGTTTAAGGGATGGGAATTCGTGATTTAGATACTGAGAATATTTACGCAGCATTGATTTCTGTCGGATAGCCTCACTTACCACAAGCACCAAAGAAAAATGCGCGAAAGAACTATAAAAACTAACTAAATATTACATCAGCTGCAAGGCATTGAAAAAATATTACAGAACCCAGAGAAATTGAATGGTAATTAAACCTAGCAATACAATGAAGCGATCCGGCAATCTTTTAAGTTGTCCATGCAGCACCTATATCTGAAACAAAGACATTACAAGTTAAGACAGCAACAATGGAAAGGCAAAGACACTACAATATTGTTTGCCAAAGAATTTGGAACTCATCATTTCGTCGTTATAACAAGATCATTGTAATGCGCACAATAAGCAAACAAAGAGTGCATGCCGCATACCAACAACCAATATAACAGAGCATGTTAGAATGAAACAGCAGACTTACTACTGTCGAGTCCCATGCAAACCAACATGTTCAGGGAGTACAAAATTGGCATGAACAACATAGTAGCAGGCTATAAATTTTGTAACAACGACTGAGCAAGATGAAGTTATGATGGCTACATCTACAGAGCAGGGAATGTAAACCAAAAATAGAAGTTACGATGGCAAAAGCTAAAGAGGAGGGAATGTGAACCAACATGTGCCAAGTGCAATTACTTCATTTTGGCCGTGAACTAAATAATACTCCTGAACTTATAGTGAAGGGGATGCAAATCAAGATGTTTCGGGATATAAACTTGTAATGAGCAACACATAGAGGATAGTTAATGTTGGAGCTTAGGATGGACCAGATACAGAATATAGTGGGATCACCTGTGAACTTGTATAAGAGGGAATGCAAACCAATATGTTCAGCTTTCCATATGTGAGCGTCATGCCAAGTCAGAGAAACAAGTCAATAATGCAGCTTTTGAAGAACAAGATGGCACGCAAAATTATTATCTAGTAGTATGACAAGTATATTTGTACTACAGGCTAGATAGCAGAGTGATAGCATGCCAAACTAAGTCCTTACTTTGTTAGCTTACAATGAACTAGATACAAAACAATGGCATCACCTGTAGTACAGGGAATGCAAGCCAACATGTTCATGGAGTAAAAAATTGGCACAAACAACATAGTAGCAGGCCATAATTTTTGTAACAAACTGAGCAAGATAAAGTTATGATGGCTAGATCTACAGAGCAGGGAATGTAAACCAAATATAGAAGTTACGATGCCAAAAGCTATAGAGCAGGGAATGCGAACCAACATGTGCAATTACTTAAAATTGGCCATGAACTAAATAATAGCAGGATGTTACTATAATACCTATAATTTTTGTAACAACGACTGAGCAAGATAGAAGTTATGATGGCTACATCTACAGAGCAGGGAATGCAAACCAAAATGTTCAATCGCTTAAAGTTAGCAATGAAGTAGAAAATAGCAAGGTGTTACGGTCATAGCTAGGAATGAACTAAAAGAGCTTCAGACAAACAAGCATCTGAACCCAGAACATGGCGCTAAAACAAGGGACTTACATTAGGAGAAGCACTCTGTGGGAGTCACAAGATCTTCCTGGGGTTGATAGATCCGGTGATGAAGTACGCTACATGTGCTACTTGGGGTTGGAGAGACGGCCATTACACTTCATGGTTACTCATCTCATCTGCAAAAACGTAACGGCGCGTCGTTAGCACAAACAGGTTCCCCAAGATTAAACAAGAACTTGCAGGCAAGCAATAGAAAAGCGACAGTAGAAGAGTTTAGATCATGCAGCGCCGGTGAAGCAGATCCGGTTAATGCACAGTGGTGTCGGTGAGCTAGATCCGATGCGGTGGACGACGGATCCGCGAAGCGGCTCCGGTGGGTGGACGATACCGCAGCTGAAACGACTGCGGTAGACTGCTGGATGAGTATATGGTTTCGAGGTTCGGCGGGGATGATCCGGTCCGGTTGATGACGTCGTCCATGAAGCGGCTCCGGCAGACAGCCGGATGACGAGGATCGCGAGACCTCGGGTAGGCCAGGGAAGTCCGGCGGGGATGTTCCGGTGCGGTGGCCGTGGAGGTGGGAGAGAGAGGGACTTGGGAAGTTCCGGTGGGTGGTCTCAGAGGAGAGAGTGAGGGAAATGAATTTTTTTTCGGAGCTAGGGAGGTGGTGATCGAAAAAAATGATGGGTAGACCCCCCACCAACCGACTTATACATGGACATTGTTGTCATCTTTACGAGGGTAGAATGGGAAGTTAGAAGCGTGTGAAATATTTGTATTTTTCGGGCGGGAAGTTTTGCCGCTGGAATGAGATTTCGAATTTGGCCACAGTCCAAGTACTAAGTAATACAAAAATATGAGACCGTACTAGTACGGCCAAATGTCACATCAATTCATCATCACGTTGAAAATCGGTTACCACGATCATAATTATTGGCCGTTGGCACATCAGTTCTCCAACGCTTGATCCAACGGTCAAAGTTCCCTTTTTTTAAGAGAACGGTCAAAATTCATTGGATTCGCTCGGGAACTGCGCGCGCCAAAACGAGTCTGACGAAGATGTTTCTAGAGTTCTCACGGACGCGTCTTGGCGATACATTGAATGCAAATCTTGCAAGGTCAAAAAAATGCAAATCTTGCAGGATCGTATGTGGCTGCTATGAGCTGAAGTACTCCATGAAACCATGAACATACATGTAGATGGGAATCCCATGTAGACGATCTGAAGAACGACCCGCTGCATCTTTCACAAATCCATCTACATGACATGATAAACTTTAATTAAGAAGCAGCCACGTAACAATTATTGCCCAAAATCTAACGGGTTCGACAATAAGCTGGTAATTCTCTATTATATATAAACACCAAAAAAATATAGCAAGTAAGAAAGGAGTGTCAATGCCACCAGGACTTACAAAAAAAGGGAATTAGCACTTCGTAATCTCTTTGTTTTTACACATACCTTCTGCTCAGGAATCCAGGGCCTAGGGTCACATCAAGTCATAATCAGAAACCAAAGTCGGTTCCCATGTTCTCCAATTCAAAACGCGTACAAAATATTTCAGTGTGTGAAATAATTGTATTCGATAGGCAGGAGGTATATGCTACAGTGTTGAGATTTTGAATTAGACGGTTGTTAAGCTATTGATTATATGGAGTCGAAATTTGGTAGCATACATAAGTATCTTTGTTCACAACTCGCCTGTACAGAAGCAGGAACAGCTGTTGTGTTGCAGCACAACACAAAGGAGAAGCCACTGTTCCGTTCATTGCACTCAATACAGCGATGAATGAACCAGACCAGTTGACAAGCTTCTAGACCTGGGCTATATGTAGAAAGATGGAAATCAATGGATCACAGAAAATCATCAGTGTCAAGCTTTAATGCACTAGCCAACGCGACCAAAAGTCCGAACTTGAGACTATGGGCTCTGATACCATGTCAAGCTTCATCCACGAGCCAACGGAACCACAAGTCAGAACTGATGGAAAGGGCTAGGAATCCACTTATAATATTAACAATCAGCAGGGTTCCGGTTCAAAAAAATCCACATCACAACAAGGAAACGACCACCAAGATCATAGCAATTGCAGATAAATGCACCTACGAAATATGCTCAGACTAAGGAACCATTTTACAAGACGAAGGTAATGACCTGTCACTGTCCCCGTTCATCTCCAATTATCTAGCAGATACTCTTCTTACTACTTACTAGCATTCCTAACCTGCTCCAGTAGGGCCTCCTTCTGTGCTGCTATCGTTCTAAAATTGTCGACTTCTAGTCTTAGCGCAGCTGATGCAGCTCGTTCTACTTGGAGTTGCTCCTCTAGAACTTGAGCATGCAAATACTTTGACTTGGACATGGACTTGCACTTCAGCAGTCCAGCATTCCGTAAGAAAGTGTTTTTGGCAATGCCTTTCTTTTTTATTGCCATAGAAAATGCCTTCACACATTCTTCATCGGTTTTTTCCAGACCGTTTTTACCGGGTTTTGCCATCTCTAATTTCATATCTTCCTGCAAAAAATTCAGTTCGTACACATGTGTAAACATGATAGTTACTACAGAGAAACTTGCTGATAGTAGATTTATCATGTGTATGACCTACTTTTATTCCTACAGTTTGGCATGTCCGATTCACATCACATGAATTTTAATAAACATATATAATATCATATTGACATGTACTTTACTACTCCTACAAGTTGGGATGTGAGTCGTCACAAAATTTCAATCTTTGAGAAGACTTACAAGAACACTCTGTGCGACTTCTCCAATCACTTCAAGTTTGTTCTTCTGGCATGCTTCAAAAATCTCTGGCAGAGTCATCTCTTTGTTTGGTTCCCTTTTACTTGCATTATGTAACATCTGCATTTTAGTACTACCATTTATAAATCGAATAACGTGGTTGAAATGGAGGATCATAATATAAGCTGCACACTGGTGTATATACTCTGCATGATCTTTTACTAAAATATTTCTAAATAGCAGTATAAAACAACATGTCCTTACTTTTTGCCGAATGTGCACTATAAGGTTACGAGATCCCGTACGGCTAGGTAAAAGTAGTTTACCGCGGTTTTTCTGATTCTGTTTAGCCAAATTCTGCAAAAAGGAGACTAGTGAGACACTGCTATAAATAAGAATCCAAGATGTGATCTGGTCTCAGTCTTACAAATCATACCATATTCTTTGGATCAGACCAGTGCTTCACAAGATCTCCCCACTGTTTGTCAGTCATTTGCTTAAAAGGAGATATAGTTGGAACACTCCCAGTAATCTTTCCAGTGAAGTATTTCTTCTTTAGCCTGCTGCGATACTGGCGCAGACAGTCTGAGAATAGACTGTTGAGAACATGCTTTACTTCCTCTTGGTCCTCATCGAACTCGAACCTTAACTGTTCACAACAATATAAACCGTTGGTGCGATATACATAGAGCCAACAACAAGCTAGAAGGAACGGGACGTGCCAATGTGGTATACTAGTATGAGTAACATTACCAAGAGAAAGATGACTTACGTGTAACCTGTGCACTAATTTTTCAAAATGCGCAGAGGTGTCTACGTGCTCTTTCCATGTTGGGAAGATAGGAATTTCATTCCTGACGAAAATTCCTACATCCGATGCTAATTTACAAGATTCTTCTGGGTCCAGTGGCCTTCTGCCACCTACGATAGATGAAAGGCGAAATCTTGATTCCATCCCAGCAAGCTTAGCTACGAACATTTTCCCTACTGTTGGGCCCCTCGTTTTTCTTGATCGTGGTGCAACTACAAAGTTAAGCATTACATCAAGCTATCAAGGTAGATATATATATATATATATATATATATATTTATTTATCTATAAAGTATAACTTTATAACGGAGAATGAAACTATAAGCATTGGAAAATGTACCTTCTTCGGTGTGGGGCTCATCCTCAGGGGAGTTGTCTATGGCAGGACTAATATGGGTCAGTGGGAGATCATCAACAGTTTGTTGATGTTGTGCTAGCAGTGTTTGGCCAGTTGTGGTTGTGTCAGCTGGGACTGGTACAGTGTGTCCTTGGGCAGTATTTCCTACCACAGCTACTGCTGATCCCAATTGTGGCTGAGAAGTTGCCGTGGAAACTGGTTCTGCTGCCAATTGTTGTTGAGAAGTTGCTGTGGAAACTGGTTCTGCTGCCAATTGTGGCTGAGAAGTTGCTGTGGAAACTGGTTCTGCTGCCAATTGTGGCTGAGAAGTTGCTGTGGAAACTGGTTCTGCTGCCGATTGTCGCTGGTTGACTGGATTGGTAACAGGTGGCTGATTCAACCGCTTGGGGTGTTCACCACGTTTTTTTATTTCAGTACTCTTAGCATTTTCGTTATTTTCTTCAACTAGTGCCATGAATCGCTGAGACTGTCTAGTAGCAGAAGCAGGTTTCTTTTTTGGTTGCAGCTGTTCTATCACCGATTCAGGTGCATGTTGAATGGTCTTCCTCTCATTGGTGGTTCCTGCGAAATTCTTACTTGAAGCTGCAGATTCCTAGCACACATAAACGATATTTCAGTCTACAGAAGTCCCATATATGATGATATGCAAATGGGATAGAATGAAGAACAGTAAAGGATGACGTGCATGCTGAAACATATATATGATGCATTAAGGAGACCTAGAGGTGGCATGTGAACATGTTTGGTGGGATTCAGGATACAAGTATACAACACATGGAAGTTGCAACAGATATCTCAAAGTAAAAACACAGAAATCACCTGGTGGGGTTGAGGAGAATGGTCAGGCAAGGCATCTTCCTGAGTCAGCTCTCCAAGAGGCTCAGCAGGATCAAATTGTGAATCATAACATTGTTCTTTATCTTTGGGGAGGGGAAAGGGTTCTTCTCCGATTTTGTTCAGGTTTGCACTAGAGGCAATAGCGTTACAAATGCTTGTGCCCACACGGCTTGCATATCTTCTACATATATTCCGTATCCGTTTCTCTTTTAATTCATTCTTCTGTATTGCAATAATATCTAGCATGCATTACAAAAAAAATGCTAATGAGATGGCGGTGCAAGTAAGCAAAAAAATACTTTTCGAAATCACATGCATAACGAATGCGGCCATATCAACCTTCTTGGAAGTGGGCGCGTGTACGCTTTGGTTTCCAGCCGTGGAACATCATGGAGGCGCTTTCTGTACCCATCTCTCCAGTCCGGTGGACGGAAGGAGTCGGGGATTAAGATACGAGAACCCGGCGATGGTGACTGTCGCTGACAAGGCGGCGGTGGAAGTCGGCTACGGAGGAGCTCGTATGGTACAGTGGTCGTCGGTGGGGGTGGGGGAGGTGGAAGCTACTCCGGCTTGCTAAAAAGCAAGGGAGACGGCGGAACGTCGTCGGTCACTACGGTGGCCGATGAGAAGGCAGTAGTGCTGGTGTGGGAGTGGGACAGTGGGCCGGCGCCGGCGTGTGAGATGATCCGGTGGGTCATGCAGGGTGGAAGCGTGAGAGAGAGATGCGGGGTTCGGCGCCGCCGGTGATAGGTCTGAATTGAGCGGTCCGGGGGGATAAGATCGACACTGTACTTATTTCACATCGCTTTGAATTTTGGAGCGGGAGGGGGATTTCGGGGAAATTTGGGGCAGAGTTGAAATTATTACTGGTTGGTGGAAAACTGTGGAACCCTAGCCTACGAAATCCCAGGTCTGAAGCTGAGGGTCCTTTTGGTGTGGCTTTTTGGCTTTTGGATTTTGGAAGCCAAAAGAATATAATATTTGTTTTTGGCTTCCAAAATCCAAAAGCCAAAAAGGCAAAAAAAAGCCACAACAAAAGGGCCCTGAGTATGTTCGGGGTCAAGGGGATATGCTTGTTGGTTCTTGGGTGCATATGATCTCTTTATTTCGAAATTCATCTTCTATACATTTTGAAATGTCAAAAAAGAATAAAACGAAAAATGCATGTGTACTTCTTCGCTTGCTTTATACACATAAAATATTTCAATGGAAAATCGAATAGTAATTTGGGCTATGTAAAAAAGAGTTACTCCGTAAAAAAAATGTGCTAACCATAAGGCTTTTTATGAGACATGTTTTCTCTCTTTTTTTACATCGACCATGAAAAAAACTTGTTTTTTTACATCAACCATGAAAAATACTTTTTTTACATCGACCATGAAAAATACTAGGAATTTGCTAAGAGCATCCACAACGTGTAGCCAAAAGTGGTTCCATATTTGATTTTTGGCTTTTGGAACTAGTTCCATACATTGTAGAGGTAGTTCCAAAACCAGAAAAACAAGGAACCGGAGCAAGTAGGTGCTCCGATGCCAAATTTCACTTTTGGCATTTGGAACTAGTTCCCTACATTGTGAGAGTAGTTCCATATTGGCTTTATGTGTTGTTTTAGCTTGATGGCGGGACCCACGTTATAAATATTTGGAACCACTACATTGTGGAGCTATTGCTATATTTCACACCAAAGCCAAATTCACCATCGTATCAGATTTGGCAATAGCAACATTGTGGATGCCCTAAAGTTATATTTTCCATCTTGTACACAATTAAAAATATCTTTAAAACAAACAAATCTCTAATGTCTAGGTGTACCATCTCTACTAGTACTAGTATATACTAGTAAATTACACGTGCCTTGCACGTGAGAGCTCTTTTTTTTAGTGAAACAACTTCGACGCAGGATTTTGTGAAGCTTTTTAACTTAATTGGTCAAACATGCGAAGCATGTGCCATTTACTTGTACAACTTTATCGGAAAAAATTACTTGTACAAGCTAGTTCCCCTAAGTACTACCAGCACATAAGTAAACAAAAGAACCAGGGACATCATCAACTGAAAACAACAATCTATTCATATAGCGGCTCTTGCATCACCCTTTGAAAATCATCTACCTGCAAAGATGAGTGCAGAGTTTCTGCTCGTGCTTTCACCTGTTCCAAGATCGTCCAGTTGATCTCATGGACATCTGCATCAGCCAAAGCGGTAACCAAGTTGCCAGCCACTAGCTTCTGCAGATCAGCAACAGCATGTAGGCCATCTTGAATTGTAGAATTCCATCCTCGGTTCATTTCTTTGTTCCGCCAAGTGGCCACATCCAAGTCCTTTTGAAGACGCCTAATCTTAGCTTCCCCATTGCCACATCCTTCTGTTTTGTTCCTACAAACGTTTGCATCACTGGAACTCTGGACATCTGTGCTACAATGCTGCTTGGCAGGGACATGAGCAGTCACTTGCTTCTGCGATTTGCCATGCATAAAATCAATCAGCAGATTAAAAGGAAATATGTTGGTTGATTCATGTCACCACTTTGAGCAACCCATGAGTTTCTAAACCTTAAATGGAGTCTAAAACATTGCAATAAAAGGGTGGGTGCATCATTTGGATGCAGAGGCCGGGGCGACCCTATTTTCAAGAAAAAATTAGGAAATCTGAAATCTATATCTATATCTCTACCATCTATACCACTCCACTCCAGTTGACAGTTTGATCTCTTTCAGTACATTAGATTATGTCATGTTTAAAACACTATTATAAAATTACCTCCTTAATGTTGAGCTCAGGAGGATCCAGATGTGCTGATCCTAGGCGGCCCCTCAAATGATTGCTTGCTAGAACAATAGGACCAAATCCCGCCTCCTTTCTACCAATGTCTGCATCACTGGCGCGCTCACTGTCTTTGTTAGGAACATGAGCAGTGGCTAGCTGCTGCAAATCAAAGTTCATCAAATCAATCAGCAAACAACACATATGAAATTTGAGCAGTGCGGCTAAATACCTTCTTCAGCAGCTGCCCCACGGAATCGTCCTTTTGGCGGCACATCACACGGGTGAAAAATCTCGGCAACGACTTGGGGTGCGGTGATTTTGTCCCATTCCACAGTATGCCGAGCTTGGCTGCAATTATCTTATTCTGCAAGATATTTTGCCTCCGAGATTCTTCGTAGGCATTCTCGAGGGGAATATCTAGCAGGCATTACAAAAAAAACAGATGCTAATAACAAGCAGTGGAAGCAAGCAATAAACTAGTCTCGGAAATCAAATACATAACAAAAGCTGCCGGACAAAGTGTTCAACCTTGGTCGACTGGGGAGGTGGCGCGTTGGCCGTTCGTTTTGGTTCGGTGGATCATGGTGGCGCTTTGTGTACCGATCTCGCCAGCCGGTAAGATGAACCAGTGAGTCGGGGAAGCAGATCCGACGAAGCGGACGGAGTGTGGTTGACGGCGTCGCTGAGCTGGCTCCGGCGCGGTGGATGTCGGCTACGGATGGAGGACTGAGAGGGAGCGAGACGGACTAGGTGCGAGGTAGGGAGAGAGGCCCTTGCTTGTCCGTGGGTGGGGCTGGATATAGGGGAAATGAAAGCCCTAGAAGATAGCATCCTGCTAATATCCTAGTACAAAACAATTGAACTAGAAAATCCCGCCAATATATGGTGCTGAATTGCGGGCGGCTCATAGCTTGTGCACAAATAAAATGGGAAAATCCAAAAAATGTAGTTCAACAAAAAAAAAACTCTAGTGGCAAAGTCGCTAGCTCGCCATGAGAAGATGCACTCCGCCAAAAAAATGTCATGAGAAGCTAGTTTGCTATGGATCTTGCATTAACCCTGCTCGATAAAATGGTGGGCACAAAAGACAAGCTAAATCAAAAATAATGGTGGTAGAAAGATGTAACTCTCAAATGTAAACTCTACTAAACAGGGCCAGCTCAAAAACATGCCTCATATTATTAGTACTTCCTCCGGTCCATATTAACTGCCACTAAAATGGATGTATCTACAAATACATCCATTTGAGTGGCATGTATATGGATAGGAGTAGTAGATCAAGGAGTTGCGAGACAGTGGAGGAAATGAGGTGGGGAGGAGGAGGGTGACGACCAGACCCCCACCTCCACGGCACCGCATAAATAGAAGCTAAAATATGTGAAACAGTGGAGGAAATGAGGTGGAAAGGTCTTCTTTTTAGCCCCAGCGTCACCGCAGATCAGGTGACATGCACCTATTGCATGTCACCGTGTGACATGCGGTTTAAATTCAAATTTGAACACTGCGAACAAATCTGAAAAAAATCATGCATGTTCATAGATATTAAGATAACCCCTAAAAAATTCAAGTCAAAATTCGAAACATACATCGAGAAACAAAAAAGAGAAATCTGTCATGAATAGTTCCCGAATTCAAATCTGAGTTTCTCTGTAGACTATTCACATCTGAGTTTCTCTTTTTTGTTTCTCGATGTATGTTTCGAATTTTGATCTGAAATTTTTAGGGGTTATCTTAATATGAGCTGTGAACGTGCATGATTTTTTTCAGATTTTTTCGCAATGTTTAAATTTGGATTTAGGCCGCATGTCACACGGTGACATGGTGCATGTCACCATGTCACCTCGCTACCGCTCGAGAAATGGAGCCCCTCTCCGCTGGGCTCCATAAAAGCTTCACTGCTCGTGTCAGACTGTTGAAGACACTGGCAAGTGCATGTCAGGGGGACAGAGAATAAATTTCGTCCACGCGTCGGCGCGTGCTGTCTACCCCAAACCCTAAACTCTGTCTTATGAAGTCAAAGCATGCATGAAGAGAAGTGGTTTTTGGTTTCAAACATGGAAATTTCAAAAACCCTCTCAAGAGCTACATTTTGGAGTGACTAATTTTTCATATTCATGATTTAAACTTGTTTAAATGGGCATAAAAATGGGCATAAAATTCAAAATAAATCAAAATAAATGAAAAACCAAGGCACATAGTCTTCTTATGTCATATAGTAAGCATTCAATTAAGTTGATAAACAAGGTCTAGACATACTCAAACCAGAAAAATCATGTATCTACCCCCTAACCCTAAACTCTGTCTTATGAAGTCAAGCATGAAGAGATGTGGTTTTTGGTTTCAAACATGGAAATTTCAAAACCCTCCCAAGAGCTTCATTTTGGAGTGACTAAGAAGCATACATGCTTACTTTTTATATTCATGTTTTAAACTTGTTCAAATCTTGGTCAAACCTAGGATTTGACCAAGATTCAAATGGGCATAAAAATTCAATTTTTTTGAAAAACCAAGGTCTTCTTATGTCATATAGTAAGCATTCAATTAAGTTGATAAACAAGGTCTAGACGTATTAAACCTGAAAAATCATGTATCTACCCCCTAACCCTAAACTCTGTCTTATGAAGTCAAGCATGCATGGTGAAGAGAAGTGGTTTTTCGTTTCAAACATGGAAATTTTAAAAACCCTCCCAAGAGCTTCATTTTGGGGTGACTAAGAAGGATACATGATTACTTTGTCATATTCATGTCTTAAACTTGTTTAAGTCATGGTCAAACCTAGGATTTGATGAAGATTCAAATGGGCATAAGAATTCAAAAAAAATCAAAAACCAAAGCACATAGTCATGTCATATAGTAAGCATTCAAGTTGATAAACAAGGTCTAGACATATTCACACCAGAAAAATCATGGAAATTTCAAAAACCTCCCACGAGCTTCATTTTGGAGTGGCTAAGAAGGATCGATGCAGGTTACTTTTCATATTATTCATGTTTTAAACTTGTTTAAATCTTGGTCAAACCTAGGATTTGACCAAGATTCAACAAATGGGGATAAAAAAATGAAAACCCAATGCACATAGTCTTCTTATGTCATATAATAAGCATACAATTAAGTTGATAAACAAGGTCTAGACATATTCAAACCAGAAAAATCATGTATGTGGCTACCCCTAACCCTAAACTCTGTCTTATGAAGTCAAGCATGAAGAGATGTGGTTTTTGGTTTCAAACATGGAAATTTCAAAAACCCTCTCAAGAGCTACATTTTGGAGTGACTAATTTTTCATATTCATGATTTAAACTTGTTTAAATGGGCATAAAAATGGGCATAAAATTCAAAATAAATCAAAATAAATGAAAAACCAAGGCACATAGTCTTCTTATGTCATATAGTAAGCATTCAATTAAGTTGATAAACAAGGTCTAGACATACTCAAACCAGAAAAATCATGTATCTACCCCCTAACCCTAAACTCTGTCTTATGAAGTCAAGCATGAAGAGATGTGGTTTTTGGTTTCAAACATGGAAATTTCGAAAACCCTCCCAAGAGCTTCATTTTGGAGTGACTAAGAAGCATACATGCTTACTTTTTTATATTCATGTTTTAAACTTGTTCAAATCTTGGTCAAACCTAGGATTTGACAAAGATTCAAATGGGCATAAAAATTCAATTTTTTTGAAAAACCAAGGTCTTCTTATGTCATATAGTAAGCATTCAATTAAGTTGATAAACAAGGTCTAGACATATTAAACCTGAAAAATCATGTATCTACCCCCTAACCCTAAACTCTGTCTTATGAAGTCAAGCATGCATGGTGAAGAGAAGTGGTTTTTCGTTTCAAACATGGAAATTTTAAAAACCATCCCAAGAGCTTCATTTTGGGGTGACTAAGAAGGATACATGATTACTTTGTCATATTCATGTCTTAAACTTGTTTAAGTCATGGTCAAACCTAGGATTTGACCAAGATTCAAATGGGCATAAGAATTCAAAAAAAAATCAAAAACCAAAGCACATAGTCTGTGTATGTCATATAGTAAGCATTCAAGTTGATAAACAAGGTCTAGACATATTCACACCAGAAAAATCATGGAAATTTCAAAAACCTCCCACGAGCTTCATTTTGGAGTGGCTAAGAAGGATCGATGCAGGTTACTTTTCATATTATTCATGTTTTAAACTTGTTTAAATCTTGGTCAAACCTAGGATTTGACCAAGATTCAACAAATGGGGATAAAAAAATGAAAACCCAATGCACATAGTCTTCTTATGTCATATAATAAGCATACAATTAAGTTGATAAACAAGGTCTAGACATATTCAAACCAGAAAAATCATGTATGTGGCTACCCCTAACCCTAAACTCTGTCTTATGAAGTCAATCATGAAGAGATGTGGTTTTTGGTTTCAAACATGGAAATTTCAAAAACCCTTCCAAGAGCTTCATTTTGGAGTGACTGAGAAGCATACATGCATGCTTACCTTTTCATATTCATGTTTTAAACTTGTTCAAATCTTGGTCAAACCTAGGATTTGACCAAGATTCAAATGGGCATAAAAATTCAAATAAAATGAATACCAAGGTCTTCTTATGTCATATAGTATGCACGCATTCAATTAAGTTGATAAACAAGGTCTAGACATATTAAACCTGAAAAATCATGTATCTACCCCTAACCCTAAACTCTGTCTTATAAAGTCAAGCATGCATGTGAAGATAAGTGGTTTTTGGTTTCAAACATGGAAATTTCAAAAACCCTCTTAATTAAGAGCTTCATTTTGGAGTGA
The DNA here is from genome assembly GCA_030979885.1 of Lolium multiflorum. Classification (NCBI taxonomy): domain Eukaryota; kingdom Viridiplantae; phylum Streptophyta; class Magnoliopsida; order Poales; family Poaceae; genus Lolium; species Lolium multiflorum. Next base: position 157,477,633 of record CM061748.1, on the reverse strand, counting down.
CTAAGAAGGATACATATGCTTACTTTTACATATTCATGTTTTAAACTTGTTTAAGTCATGGTCAAACCTAGGATTTGACCAAGATTTAAATGGGCATAAAAATTCAAAATTAAACAAAATCAAAAACCAAAGCAAGTCTTTGCATGTCATATAGTAAGCATTCAAGTTGATAAACAAGGTCTAGACATATTCAAACCAGAAAATCATGTATATATCTACCCATAACCCTAAACTCTATCTTTATGAAGTCAAGCATGCATGAAGAGAAGTGGTTTTTTGTTTCAAACATGGAAATTTCAAAAACCCTCCCAAGAGCTACATTTTGGAGTGACTAAGAAGGATATATGGTTAATTTTTCATATTCATGATTTAAACTTGTTCAAATCTTGGTCAAACCTATGATTTGACCAAGATTCAAATGGGCATCAAAAATCAAAAAATTCAAAAAAATTGAAAAATCAAGGTCTTCTTATGTCATATAGTAAGCATTCAATTAATTAAGTTGATAAACAAGGTCTAGACATATTCAAACAAGGAAAATCATGTATCTACCCCTAACCCTAAACTCTGTCTTATTAAGTCAATCATGAAGAGAAGTGGTTTTGGGTTTCAAACATGGAAATTTCAAGAACCTCCCAAAAGCTTCATTTTAGAGTGTGACTAAGAAGGATCCAGGCTTACCTTTTCATTTTCATGTTCTAAACTTGTTTAAATCCTGGTCAAACCTAGGATTTCACAAAGATTCAAATATATGGGTATAAAATTCAAAAAAATAGAAAAATAAAAACCAAAGCACATAGCATTCTTATGTCATATAGTAAGCATTCAAGTTGATAAACAAGGTCTAGACATATTCAAACCATAAAAATCATGTATATATCTACCCCTAACCCTAAACTCTGTCTTATGAAGTCAATCATGGATGAAGAGAAGTGGTTTTGGGTTTCCTACATGGAAATTTCAAAAACCTCCCAAAAACTTCATTTTAGAGTGACTAAGAACGATACATGCTTCCCTTTTCATTTTCATGTTTTAAACTTGTTTAAATTATCTTGGTCAAATCTAGGATTTGACAAGATTCAAATGGACATCAAAATATAAAAAATCAGAAAAATGAAAAACCAAAGCACATAGTTTTCTTATGTCATATAGTAAGCATTAAAGTTGAAAAAAAAGGTCTAGACATATTCAAACCAGACAAATCATGTATCTATATACCCCCTAACCCCTAAACTCTGTCCTATGAAGTGTCAAGCATGAAGAGAAGTGGTTTTGGGTTTCAAACATGGAAATTTCAAAAACCTCCCAGAAGCTTCATTTTAGAGTGACTAAGAAGGATACATGCTTCCATTTTCATTTTCATGTTTTAAACTTGTTTAAATCTTGGTCAAACCTAGGATTTGACCAAGATTCAAATGGGCATAAAATTCAGAAAAATGAAAAACAAAAGCACATAGTCTTCTTATGTCATATAGTAAGCATTCAAGTTGATAAACAAGGTCTAGATATATCCAAACCAGACAAATCATGTATCTACCCCCTAACCCTAAACTCTGTCTTATGAAGTCAAGCATGAAGAGAAGTGGTTTTCGGTTTGAAACATGGAAATTTCAAAAACCTCCCAAAAGCTTCATTTTAGAGTGACTAAGAAGGATCCATGCTTACCTTTTCATTTTCATATTTTAAACTTGTTTAAATCTTGGTCAAACCTAGGACTTCTTATGTCATATAGTAAGCATTCAAGTTGTTAAACAAGGTCGATCTAGACATATACAAACCAGACAAATCATGTATCTATACCCCTAACCCCTAATGAAACTCTGTCTTATGAAGTCAAGCATTAAGAGAAGTGGTTTCGGGTTTCAAACATGGACTAAGAAGGATTATTTTTAAAAACCCCAAAAGCTTCATTTTAGAGTGCATAAGAAGGATCCAGGCTTACCCTTTCATTTTGATGTTTTAATCTTGTTTAAATCTAGCTTGGTCAAACCTAGGATTTGACCAATATTCAAATGAGCATAAAATAAGAAATAAAAAAATAAAAAAACGAAAGCACATAATCTTCTTATGTCATATAGTAAGCATTCAAAAGTTCATGAAGAAGGTCTAGACACATTCAAATCAAACAAGTCATCTACCCCTAACCCTACACTGTGTCTTATAAATGAAGTCAAGCATGAAAAGAAGTGTGGTTTTGGGTTTCAAACATGGAAATTTGAAAAACCTCCCAAAAGCTTCATTTTAATTAGACTGACTGATTAATTAAGAAGGATCCATGATTAATTACCTTTTCATTGTCATGTTTTAAACTTGTTTAAATCTTGGTCAAACCTAGGATATATTTGACCAAGATTCAAATGGGCATAAAAATTCAGAAAAAAATCAAAAGAATGAAAAACCAAAGCATGAAAAGAAGTGTCGTTTTGGGTTTCAAACATGGAAATTTCAAGAACACATCCCAAAAGCTTCATTTTAGAGTGAGTAAGAAGGATCCATGCTTACCTTTTCATTTCATGTAATAGACTTGTTTAAATCATGGTCAACCCTAGGATTAATTTGACCAAGATTCAAGTGGGCAGAAAATTTAAAAAAATAGAAAACTGAAAAACCAAAGTACATAGTCTTCTTATGTACGTCATATAGTAAGCATATTCAAGTTGATAAACAAGGTCTAGACATATTCAAACCATACAAATCATGTATCTACCCCTAACCCTAAACTATGTCTTATGAAGTCAATCATGAAGAGAAGTGGTTTTGGGTTTCAAACATGGAAATTTCAAAAACCCTCCCAAGTGCTACATTTTGGAGTGACTAAGAAGGATAGATGCTTAATTTTTCATATTCATGATTTAAACTTGTTCAAATCTTGGTCAACCCTAGGATTTGACCAAGATTCAAATGGGCATAAAAATTCAAAAAAATCAATGAAAAACCAATGTCTTCTTATGTCATATAGTAAGCATTCAATTAAGTTGATAAACAAGGTCTAGACATATTCAAACCAGGAAAATCATGTATCTACCCCTAACCCCTAAACTATGTCTTATGAAGTCAAGCATCAAGAGAAGTGGTTTTGGGTTTCAAACATGGAAATTTCAAAAACCTCCCAAAAGTTTCATTTTAGAGTGAGTAAGAAGGATCCATGCTTACCTTTTCATTTTCATGATTTAAACTTGTTTAAATCTTGGTCAAACCTAGGATTTGACCAAGATACAAATGGGTGGGCACAAAATTCAAAAAAATCAGAAAAAATGAAAAACCAAATCACATAGTCTTCTTATGTCATATCGTAAGCATTCAAGTTGATAAACAAGGTCTAGATATATCCAAACCAGACAAATCATGTATCTACCCCTAACCCTAAACTCGTCTTATGAAGTCAAGCATGAAGAGAAGTGGTTTTCGGTTTGAAACATGGAAATTTCAAAAACCTCCCAAAAGCTTCATTTTAGAGTGACTAAGAAGGATCCATGCTTACCTTTTCATTTTCATATTTTAAACTTGTTTAAATCTTAATTTGTCAAACCTAGGATCTGACAAAGAGATTCAAATCGGCATTAAATTCAAAAAAAAACTCAGAAAAAGGAAAAACAAAAGCATATAGTCTTCTTATGTCATATAGTAAGCATTCAAGTTGATAAACAAGGTTTGGACATATTCAAACCAGACAAATAATGTATCTCTACCCCTAACCCTAAACTTGGTCGATCTTATGAAGTCTAGCATGAAGAGAAGTCGTTTTGGGTTTCAAACATGGAAATTTCAAGAACATCTCAAAAGCTTCTTATGTCATATAGTACTAAGCATTAAAGTTGAGAAACAAGGTCTAGACATATTCAACCTATGCAAATCATGTATCTACCCCTAATTAACCCCTAAACTTTGTCCTATGAAGTCAAGCATGAAGAGAGGTGGTTTTGGGTTTCAAACATGGAAATTTCAAAAACCTCCCAAAAGCTTCATTTTAGAGTGACTAATTAATAAGAAGGATGATACAGGCTTCCCTTCTCATTTTCATGTTTTAAACTTGTTTAAATCTTGGTCAAACCTAGGATTTGACCAAGATTCTTCAGAAAAAATCAAAAGAATGAAAAACCAAAGCACATACCATTCTTATGCCATATAGTAAGCTAGCATTCAAGATGATAAACAAGTTCTAGACATATTCAAACCAGAAAAATCATGTATATATATCTACCCCTAACCCTAAACTCTGTCTTATGAAGTCAAGCATGAAAGAGAAGTGGCGGTTTTGGGTTTGAAACATGGAAATTTCAAAAAAAAGCTTCATTTTAGGGAGACTAAGAAGGATCCATGCTTACCATTTTATTTTCATGTTTTAAACTTGTTTAAATCTTGTTCAAACCTAGGATTTGACCAAGATTCAAATGGGTAGAAAATTAAAAAAGTGAAAAAAATGAAAAACCAAAGTACATAGTCTTCTTATGTCATATAGTAAGCATTCAAGTTGTTAAACAAGGTCGATCTAGACATATACAAACCAGACAAATCATGTATCTATACCCCTAACCCCTAATTAAACTCTGTCTTATGAAGTCAAGCATGAAGAGAAGTGGTTTCGGGTTTCAAACATGGACTAAGAAGGATCATTTTTAAAAACCCCAAAAGCTTCATTTTAGAGTGCATAAGAAGGATCCAGGCTTACCCTTTCATTTTGATGTTTTAATCTTGTTTAAATCTAGCTTGGTCAAACCTAGGATTTGACCAATATTCAAATGAGCATAAAATAAGAAATAAAAAAATAAAAAAACGAAAGCACATAATCTTCTTATGTCATATAGTAAGCATTCAAAAGTTCATGAAGAAGGTCTAGACACATTCAAATCAAACAAGTCATCTACCCCTAACCCTACACTGTGTCTTATAAATGAAGTCAAGCATGAAAAGAAGTGTGGTTTTGGGTTTCAAACATGGAAATTTGAAAAACCTCCCAAAAGCTTCATTTTAATTAGACTGACTGATTAATTAAGAAGGATCCATGATTAATTACCTTTTCATTGTCATGTTTTAAACTTGTTTAAATCTTGGTCAAACCTAGGATATATTTGACCAAGATTCAAATGGGCATAAAAATTCAGAAAAAATCAAAAGAATGAAAAACCAAAGCATGAAAAGAAGTGTCGTTTTGGGTTTCAAACATGGAAATTTCAAGAACACATCCCAAAAGCTTCATTTTAGAGTGAGTAAGAAGGATCCATGCTTACCTTTTCATTTCATGTAATAGACTTGTTTAAATCATGGTCAACCCTAGGATTAATTTGACCAAGATTCAAGTGGGCAGAAAATTTAAAAAATAGAAAACTGAAAAACCAAAGTACATAGTCTTCTTATGTACGTCATATAGTAAGCATATTCAAGTTGATAAACAAGGTCTAGACATATTCAAACCATACAAATCATGTATCTACCCCTAACCCTAAACTATGTCTTATGAAGTCAATCATGAAGAGAAGTGGTTTTGGGTTTCAAACATGGAAATTTCAAAAACCCTCCCAAGTGCTACATTTTGGAGTGACTAAGAAGGATAGATGCTTAATTTTTCATATTCATGATTTAAACTTGTTCAAATCTTGGTCAACCCTAGGATTTGACCAAGATTCAAATGGGCATAAAAATTCAAAAAAATCAAAAAAATTGAAAAACCAATGTCTTCTTATGTCATATAGTAAGCATTCAATTAAGTTGATAAACAAGGTCTAGACATATTCAAACCAGGAAAATCATGTATCTACCCCTAACCCCTAAACTATGTCTTATGAAGTCAAGCATCAAGAGAAGTGGTTTCGGGTTTCAAACATGGAAATTTCAAAAACCTCCCTAAGCTTCATTTTAGAGTGACTAAGAAGGATCCAGGCTTACGTTTTCATTTTCATGTTTGAAACTTGTTTAAATCTTGGTCAAACCTAGGATTTGACCAAGATTCAAATGGGCATAAAATTCAAAAAAAAATAGAAAATGAAAAACAAAAGCACATAGTCTTCTTATGTCATATAGTAAGCATTCAAGTTGATAAACAAGGTTTAGACATATTCAAACCAGACAAATCATATATCTACCCCTAACCCTAAACTCGGTCTTATGAAGTCTAGCATGAAGAGAAGTCGTTTTGGGTTTCAAACGTTTAAGCCAAAAGCCCCATTTCAAATATTTCAAACTTATTCAAATTTGGTTCAAATTTGAAAGACATACAAGTTATAGCACACATAGTGCATACATGTTCACACATATTGCACTAGATGCTAATTAACCCTATAGTTTGAGGCCATTTGGATGAGGTCGAAAAAATTCTTGGATTAGAAATGGGGTTGTTCGAACCCCGTAGTTGGATTTTTTGAACTTGATCTGTAGTACTGGGCAAAACCCTAGTTTAACCTATTTAATTATAGATTCGTAGGTTGATTTTTCTACATTTTTATTATTACTATGCAGCACATGTGTGTTTGCCCGTCGAGTGAAACTCGGAGGAAGAGGGATCACTCGGAAGGAGAGAAGAAGGGAGAGCATTATGGTGTCTCCCCTTTTTCGGGTGATGATGTTGACTTTTGTGCAGGGTTTGTCAGTGAGCAGGAGGTGCGAGCGAGCGAGCGAGCGAGGCCGAGAATGAGAGAGATTTGTTTTTTTTGTGAGAGGGACAACGGAAGGATCCTGAAGGACCCAGAGACTTCCAATACGCATCCCGATGCGTCTTCTCTTGACAAAGAAAATGGCTGGGAGTTTGCGTACCTATTGCACGTGTCGTGCTCACTGAAGTGTGGGACCCCACGCATGGGCACCACACGTAAGTGACTGTTGGTGTAAAAACTCGGTTGATTAGTATAGTGCATTAGAGCAAAGTTTCCTATGGATTCAAGGGTAGGAAATCCAAGTTAACTCATTTACATGACATTATTTTTTCCATTAAGCAAAGTTAACACATCTATCAATTGGTACATTTTGGAGTGACTAAGAAGGATCCAGGCTTACTTATTCGTTTTCACGTGTTAAACTTGTCTAAATCTTGATCAAACCTAGGATTTGACAGAGATTCAAATGGGGAAAATTCAAAAAAAACAGAAAAATGCAAAACCAAAGCACATAGTCTTCTTATGTCATATAGTAAGCATTAAAGTTGATAAACAAGGTCTAGACATATTCAAACCAGACAAATCATGTATCTATACTCCCTAACCCCTAAACTATGTCTTATGAAGTCAAGCATGAAGAGAAGTGGTTTTGGGTTTCAAACATGGAAATTTCAAAAACCTCCCAGAAGCTTCATTTTAGAGTGACTAAGAAGGATACACGCTTCGCTTTTCATTTTCATGTTTTAAACTTGTTTAAATCTTGGTCAAACCTAGGATTTGACCAAAAGATTCAAACATGGAAATTTCAAAAACCTCCCAAAAGTTTCATTTTAGAGTGAGTAAGAAGGATCCATGCTTACCTTTTCATTTTCATGATTTAAACTTGTTTAAATCTTGGTCAAACCTAGGATTTGACCAAGATACAAATGGGTGGGCACAAAATTCAAAAAATCAGAAAAAATGAAAAACCAAATCACATAGTCTTCTTATGTCATATCGTAAGCATTCAAGTTGATAAACAAGGTCTAGATATATCCAAACCAGACAAATCATGTATCTACCCCTAACCCTAAACTCTGTCTTATGAAGTCAAGCATGAAGAGAAGTGGTTTTCGGTTTGAAACATGGAAATTTCAAAAACCTCCCAAAAGCTTCATTTTAGAGTGACTAAGAAGGATCCATGCTTACCTTTTCATTTTCATATTTTAAACTTGTTTAAATCTTAATTTGTCAAACCTAGGATCTGACAAAGAGATTCAAATCGGCATTAAATTCAAAAAAACTCTAAAAGGAAAAACAAAAGCATATAGTCTTATTATGTCATATAGTAAGCATTCAAGTTGATAAACAAGGTTTAGACATATTCAAACCAGACAAATCATGTATCTCTACCCCCTAACCCTAAACTTGGTCGATCTTATGAAGTCTAGCATGAAGAGAAGTCGTTTTGGGTTTCAAACATGGAAATTTCAAGAACATCTCAAAAGCTTCTTATGTCATATAGTACTAAGCATTAAAGTTGAGAAACAAGGTCTAGACATATTCAACCTATGCAAATCATGTATCTACCCCCTAATTAACCCCTAAACTTTGTCTTATGTAGTCAAGCATGAAGAGAGGTGGTTTTGGGTTTCAAACATGGAAATTTCAAAAACCTCCCAAAAGCTTCATTTTAGAGTGACTAATTAATAAGAAGGATGATACAGGCTTCCCTTCTCATTTTCATGTTTTAAACTTGTTTAAATCTTGGTCAAACCTTGGATTTGACCAAGATTCTTCAGAAAAAATTAAAAGAATGAAAAACCAAAGCACATAGCATTCTTATGCCATATAGTAAGCTAGCATTCAAGATGATAAACAAGGTCTAGACATATTCAAACCAGAAAAATCATGTATATATATCTACCCCTAACCCTAAACTCTGTCTTATGAAGTCAAGCATGAAAGAGAAGTGGCGGTTTTGGGTTTGAAACATGGAAATTTCAAAAAAAAGCTTCATTTTAGGGAGACTAAGAAGGATCCATGCTTACCATTTTATTTTCATGTTTTAAACTTGTTTAAATCTTGTTCAAACCTAGGATTTGACCAAGATTCAAATGGGTAGAAAATTAAAAAAGTGAAAAAAATGAAAAACCAAAGTACATAGTCTTCTTATGTCATATAGTAAGCATTCAAGTTGTTAAACAAGGTCGATCTAGACATATACAAACCAGACAAATCATGTATCTATACCCCTAACCCCTAATTAAACTCTGTCTTATGAAGTCAAGCATGAAGAGAAGTGGTTTCGGGTTTCAAACATGGACTAAGAAGGATCATTTTTAAAAACCCCAAAAGCTTCATTTTAGAGTGCATAAGAAGGATCCAGGCATACCCTTTCATTTTGATGTTTTAATCTTGTTTAAATCTAGCTTGGTCAAACCTATGATTTGACCAATATTCAAATGAGCATAAAATAAGAAATAAAAAAATAAAAAAACGAAAGCACATAATCTTCTTATGTCAAATAGTAAGCATTCAAAAGTTCATGAAGAAGGTCTAGACACATTCAAATCAAACAAGTCATCTACCCCTAACCCTAAACTGTGTCTTATAAATGAAGTCAAGCATGAAAAGAAGTGTGGTTTTGGGTTTCAAACATGGAAATTTGAAAAACCTCCCAAAAGCTTCATTTTAATTAGACTGACTGATTAATTAAGAAGGATCCATGATTAATTACCTTTTCATTGTCATGTTTTAAACTTGTTTAAATCTTGGTCAAACCTAGGATATATTTGACCAAGATTCAAATGGGCATAAAAATTCAGAAAAAAATCAAAAGAATGAAAAACCAAAGCATGAAAAGAAGTGTCGTTTTGGGTTTCAAACATGGAAATTTCAAGAACACATCCCAAAAGCTTCATTTTAGAGTGAGTAAGAAGGATCCATGCTTACCTTTTCATTTCATGTAATAGACTTGTTTAAATCATGGTCAACCCTAGGATTAATTTGACCAAGATTCAAGTGGGCAGAAAATTTAAAAAATAGAAAACTGAAAAACCAAAGTACATAGTCTTCTTATGTACGTCATATAGTAAGCATATTCAAGTTGATAAACAAGGTCTAGACATATTCAAACCATACAAATCATGTATCTCCCACTAACCCTAAACTATGTCTTATGAAGTCAATCATGAAGAGAAGTGGTTTTGGGTTTCAAACATGGAAATTTCAAAAACCCTCCCAAGTGCTACATTTTGGAGTGACTAAGAAGGATAGATGCTTAATTTTTCATATTCATGATTTAAACTTGTTCAAATCTTGGTCAACCCTACGATTTGACCAAGATTCAAATGGGCATAAAAATTCAAAAAATTCAAAAAAATTGAAAAACCAATGTCTTCTTATGTCATATAGTAAGCATTCAATTAAGTTGATAAACAAGGTCTAGACATATTCAAACCAGAAAAATCATGTATCTACCCCTAACCCTAAACTATGTCTTATGAAGTCAAGCATCAAGAGAAGTGGTTTCGGTTTCAAACATGGAAATTTCAAAAACCACCCAGAAGCTTCATTTTTGAGTGACTAAGAAGGATCCAGGCTTACGTTTTCATTTTCATGTTTGAAACTTGTTTAAATCTTGGTCAAACCTAGGATTTGACCAAGATTCAAATGGGCATAAAATTCAAAAAAATTAGAAAAATGAAAAACAAAAGCACATAGTCTTCTTATGTCATATAGTAAGCATTCAAGTTGATAAACAAGGTTTAGACATATTCAAACCAGACAAATCATATATCTACCCCTAACCCTAAACTCGGTCTTATGAAGTCTAGCATGAAGAGAAGTCGTTTTGGGTTTCAAACGTTTAAGCCAAAAGCCCCATTTCAAATATTTCAAACTTATTCAAATTTGGTTCAAATTTGAAAGACATACAAGTTATAGCACACATAGTGCATACATGTTCACACATATTGCACTAGATGCTAATTAACCCTATAGTTTGAGGCCATTTGGATGAGGTCGAAAAAATTCTTGGATTAGAAATGGGGTTGTTCGAACCCCGTAGTTGGATTTTTTTGAACTTGATCTGTAGTACTGGGCAAAACCCTAGTTTAACCTATTTAATTATAGATTCGTAGGTTGATTTTTCTACATTTTTGTTATTACTATGCAGCACATGTGTGTTGCCGTCGAGTGAAACTCGGAGGAAGAGGGATCACTCGGAAGGAGAGAAGAAGGGAGAGCATTATGGTGTCTCCCTTTTTCGGGTGATGATGTTGACTTTTGTGCAGGGTTTGTCAGTGAGCAGGAGGTGCGAGCGAGCGAGTCGAGCGAGGCCGAGAATGAGAGAGATTTGTTTTTTTGTGAGAGGGACAACCGAAGGATCCTGAAGGACCCACAGACTTCCAATACGCATCCTGATGCGTCTTCTCTTGACAAAGAAAATGGCTGGGAGTTTGCGTATCTATTGCACGTGACTTGTGCTCACTGAAGTGTGGGACCCCACGCATGGGCACCACACGTAAGTGACAGACTGTTGGTGTAAAAACTCGGTTGATTATTATAGTGCATTAGAGCAAAGTTTCCTATGGATTCAAGGGTAGGAAATCCAAGTTAACTCATTTACATGTCATATAGTAAGCATTAAAGTTGAGAAACAAGGTCTAGACATATTCAAACTATGCAAATCATGTATCTACCCCGTAACCCCTAAACTTTGTCTTATGTAGTCAAGCATGAAGAGAGGTGGTTTTGGGTTACAAACATGGAAATTTCAAAAACCTCCCAAAAGCTTCATTTTAGAGTGACTAAGAAGGATGATACAGGCTTCTCTTCCCATTTTCAAGTTTTAAACTTGTTTAAATCTTGGTCAAACCTAGGATTTGACCAAGATTCTTCAAAAAAATCAAAATAATGAAAAACTAAAGCACATAGCATTCTTATGTCATATAGTAAGCATTCAAGATGATAAACAAGGTCTAGACATATTCAAACCAGAAAATCATGTATATATCTACCCCTAACCCTAAACTCTGTCTTATGAAGTCAAGCATGAAAGAGAAGTGGCGGTTTTGGGTTTGAAACATGGAAATTTAAAAATCCCCAAAAGCTTCATTTTAGGGAGAATAAGAAGGATCCATGCTTACCATTTTATTTTCATGTTTTAAACTTGTTTAAATCTTGTTCAAACCTAGGATTTGACCAAGATTCAAATCGGCAGAAAATTACAAAAAATCAAAAAATGAAAAACCAAAGTTCATAGTCTTCTTATGTCATATAGTAAGCATTCAAGTTGTTAAACAAGGTCTAGACATATTCAAACCAGACAAATCATGTATCTATACCCCTAACCCTAAACTCTGTCTTATGAAGTCAAGCATGAAGAGAAGTGGTTTTGGGTTTCAAACATGGACTAAGAAGGATCATTTAAAAAAAAACCCAAAAACTTCATTTTAGAGTGCATAAGAAGGATCCAGGTGACAAAGGATTAACCTAGGATTTTGATGTTTTAATCTTGTTTAAATTTTGGTCAAACCTAGGATTTGACCAATATTCAAATGAGCATAAAATAAAAAATAAATGAATCAATGAGATATGACCTCATGTTTATTTTCTATAGGATTATTTCCTATAGGATATGTTCCCATGAATCAAACAACTAGCTGGTGTAGGAAAAAATCCCGTAGAATCAAACAACTAGCAATCAAAAATAATTTATCTCTCATTCCTCTGTCGTGCATGTGGGTACACCAATAGCATATACATGTTGGTCCCATCTTAATGCTAAGGTTCAGTTCATCATACATAGTGGGAAACTTCACAAGATAAATGGGACCCAAGTTATGGCGAAAGTTAATATTATTACTATATATATACACACATAGTTTCATTCGATTTGAATTATAGGTTTGTGAGCAAATATATATTTAGTTTGAACTAGTGCTCGAGTACGTAAGAAGCTATTTAATCACAAGCTTCATAGATTTTAAAACAAGGCATCTACATATTACTGGATTTTTTCAAAATTTTCAGAATAGTTTTTTTAGCTTCGAAATAAGAAATAGTTTGGAACGTTGGATCTCAAATGGATGGTAGATGGTGGCACATAGTCACAATGTATCTTGGAAGCATCAAGTCACTGAAGCTCTGTCCGGTTTCCAAACCAAGCTAAGAAAGGCATTGAAAATGAAGTTCTGCTCTAAAACATCTCTCATTCCATTTTGGTGCTCGCGCAGTTGCATGCTGCCCACGTGTTAAGGTACGTGTCTCTGGCATGTAGAGAACTACGATTATTGGCGAAAAATATATCGAAATGGAAACTGTAAAAAAAACCTCTCTGGTCAACCTGATGTGACGAGACATCACTGCACCAAACGTCGTCGCAAATTTATAGATGGGTGGCGTGCTAGTATACCAACAGTCAAATCGGCGCCCAGTCGCAGCAGCAGCCTAGAGTACTACCTAGTTTTTGCCCCTTGCATGTCTATCATATTCTTCTTCACCCTCCCAGAATCACGCGCACGCGCAGTATCTCGATCCCCACCACGCCGCATCGTTCCGCTCGCCCTCTCCTCCGAAATCCCCAAGCGCGGTTGCATCCGCCATCCACCTAAATCCATCTTCACGTGATGAATTATTCTAGGCTTTGCCGGGGCGGCGGGGAAGGCCACTGGGAGGCTCTCACCGGCGACAACACCGACCTCATCGCTGCGCATCTGGACGTTACCTACACCGTCCGACTTGCCGCATGTTCCAGGGAGCTCTACGACCGGATCAGCAAGGATGAAGGTAAGATGCACCATTGGGGTGAACCCTGCCTGCTGATGCCTCCGCCTGCTTATTGGTTCGATGAACACTGGGATTGGGCGACAGCATCTCGTCTGCATGATACCGTGTACGACCTGGTGCCCCTCGACCATCCTCGCCGTTCTGTCGCCCTGCCGTTCATGCACGACAGAAAATGGCTTGGCGCGAACGGCGACTGGATCGCCGCCGCCGATCATCATGGGTACCAGTGGTGCCTCGTGAACGTCTACACCGAGCGACATATCCCCCTTCCATCCCTACCTGCTTCGAAGATCGATCATAGTAGTTTTTCATATCAACCTGCATACTCTTTTAACTGGGGTCCAGCAATTGATTTGTTGAAGATTGTAATCTGCCAAGTGCCCACAAAAGGTGGGAGGTACGCAGATTACAAGCTCATCGCCTTGTTCGACAAAACAATTTTCTACCTTGAAGGGGGTGGCGACTGGAGAATGCCCATGCTGGAGGCCCTTACACCTGCACCTGATTATCCAAATTACTGTGATGCCATTGAACTCGTGGCCACGTTTTTGCGGTGGACGAAACTGACGGCTCCACGTACTTCTGGGACACCGCAAATGGTATTTTTTCAGTCCTTTTGCATTGCATGATACACTGCCTTAACCAATGAAGTTATTAATGAACTACCTTGTTTATATTTTACCTTTCTTAAATGACTTAATGATCACACCCCTTTTGCTGAATATGAATGAACCGTTGCTTGCAATGAATTAGTAGTACTAATTAGCCACCAACAAACATAGTATGCTCAGTATGTGATTGCATTCCTGAATTAGTAACTCTACGCCAATGCAGAATATGGATGTAATTAACCAGTATCTCAAAAGATAACGTAGCACTATGAAGGCACCCTTTTTGATAACCTTTTACACCCATTGTTTCATATATAACTAATTGATTTTGCCTCCAAAAGGAGGACGAGAGACCCCCGCCATCTGCATCAGAGAGATGCATAAGGACTTTCATAAGTATATGACTTAACGATCACATCCTTTATCTGAATATGAATGAACCGTTGCTTGCAATGAATTAGTACTAGTCAGTCATCAGCAAACATAGTATACTCCGTATGTGAATGCATTCCTGAATTAGTAACTCTATGCAACTGCAGAATATGGATGTAATTAACAAGTATCTCAAATGTTAACGTAGAAACAGAAAAATAGAAGAAAATCGTTTGTAATTACATGCGTAGCTTATATTTTCTAGAGATCGGGGAAAAAGCCTTGATTGGATGTACCTACATGCAGATCAAACAGTTCTTTGTTTATATCGGTGAACAATCTGCAAAATGGTATAATTAATTTTGTGTTTGATACATTATTTCTCCCATTTTCTTGAATAGATTTCAGTTTCCCACAATTATCTTTGATTAGTGATTGTGACGTCCCCTCATTCAAAATAACTCAGGTTATCTTTTTCCTAATTCAATGTTATTTAAGTTTGAGTAAGTTTACGACTAATATCTACAACCTCATATATATATAAGATTTAGCACCTGCAGGCCTAGCAAAGTTAGCTGCCTGTAGTCCCCTGTATAGTTCTTTCTTTTTGCTTTCTCAGTTTTTCGTAGCCTTGCTACAACCCTGTATGCTCTAATATATAATGATGCACGACTAGGCATGTGTTCGAGAAAAGAAAATCTAAATATCTTTTGTAATATATGAGCCTATATTGATGTTTTAGATGTTGGTAGTATAACTTTCGATAAACTTGAACAGACTTAAATCAGTTTAACTTAGCACAACCATATGGCGTACCTTTTTTAGAACGCGAAAATGAGGTAAACAAATACCCTGTGTACCCTTAACTATCAATAGTAGAGAAGAGATTATGAACCTTCAACTCTAAAATGCAAATTCTTCTACTGAATGGATAGCTGCATCTGATACCTATTTTGCAAATGTTACCAGACTTGGGGTTAGCTATAAAAAGGCATTTCTTTCTTGTCAAGCTTAATGCACTACCAACACAACCAAAAGTCCGAACTGATCGCAAGGGCGGCAATTTTAGGATAAATTGCGAAAGCCAGGACTCGAACTCGAGACCCTGGCTCTGACACCATGTCAAGCTTCATCGACTAGCCAACGCAACCAAAAGTCCGAACTGATGGAAAGGTCTAGGCAATCCACTTATACAGTTAAACATTTCTTACCCTTCGGGTGGTCACAGGGAAGCTCTCTAATAGATCACTTAAGACAAAGGGAATTAACTACAGCACAGGACTTAAACTTAAGATGATATATATTTGTCAAAATTTGAATCTATCTATATGCTTTCACTGTCTAGATACATCTGAATTTGGACAAATCTCAGACACTTTCGGTGGGACAGAGGTAGTATATAACTGTGTATACACTAACTAGTGTCTAGTTTTGGCATCAATAATAACCTAGATGACACAAATGCTAAAACTGCAAGAATGCTCGATGTCAGTCACAGAAACATGATTGCAGTACCACTTTAGTATGTAAACATCAGTCGAAGTAACAGAAAGACTCAAATAGAGTTAGCTACTGAATTCATTCTTATCCTGATGTAGAGTTATTTTCTATATATTATTGAGACGTTTCTGATGCTTAGTTTCCTGTTGGGCTTTTCATCTGGACAAATCATTAGCTGAAATGGGCAGCTACTATTTTTAGATTATATCAACTAAGGCAGCTGTTACTTTTCTCTGTTCTTACTAATTACTGTTCATGAAACTATAGTTCATATTACATGTGTCAAGGTGAGACGATTGCTAAAGTAGAATTATCTGCATTTACTTTGCCGTGCTTTCCCTGAAAATAGTCTGTTGTTTTTGGCTACTAATTCATACGCTCACATCTTCACATGTTAAACATGGATGTACACTAGACCAGCTTAGATGAGGCAATTGTCCACTTTTGCTGGTGTAGCAATTTTAGTATTTCATCTTACACTCAATTACTTCAGGGTAGCCGTCTTTTGTTTTCAGATGTCTTTTAATAGATCAAATTCTGAGAAGGATGCAATTACCTTCCCACGGTCAGTTTCCTACATGGGGTAGCTAGCTGAGCATTTGGCTAAGTATATGAACTCTTACTTTCACAACTGGAGACATGAACCATCAGTATTAGTAGATGGCCTAGCAATTTAACCGATACTGCACAAGATACACACCAAGGAGTGATAACAAATGGCATCACAAAATTGTGTTCTGTAAAAAATAATCCTGAAGTTGTGTTGTGATCTATTTATGAGTTGCAGCAATATGTGCAACGGATTCGTTCTCTACACATCAGGATTAGACAGTTTTGTTAAATTAAATGTTGATCTCTTCACAGTTGAGATTGTTTCAGACTTCCGGATAGCATGATGTTTGATTGCGTTGTCTCAGGGCTTAGGGAAAGTGGGTATGTGCCTAATATCAGCTCCCTTAACGTTGTAAGGGCAGTTTGAGAATCGGTGAGTTTGAGCATCATTTATTCAAAAAAAATCATGCTACAACTGCTAAACTTCACTTCATGTTGTGCCATCATCATTGCTGATGAAAAGCCCATAAATATTTACAACTGCTAAACATTTACTCCATCTCACAGCTTAAGGTGTAAATAAATTGGCGCTAGGATTAAGTAGGGTTGGCGTGCAAATTAGCTTCCATACTTGCCCCTCATAAATCTCTAATAACTCACTCCTTTTACTCCGTATTTCTCTCTCTTCCCTAAAGTAGCCGCATCAGACTCCTCGTTAACTACCATCTCATGCATGCACCATATACAACCAATGAGGCACCGGTTTTAGAGGAGATTGACTGGAGGAGCAGTTAATTCAGCGTGAATACCGTGTGCATGCCATAGCTGGGTCAATCGTCTCCCTGTTTTTAGCAAACGAGAAACGGCTGAGAGGGGCATCTTCGGTAGAAATAGGATAGAGTTCACCCTACGCCTTATGCTTTGATCAAAAATCGAATTTATTTTTACGCCTTAAGCTCTGAGATAGAGGGAGTATATTAGTTAGACTAGTCATAGTGGGAAGTAACATAGAGTAGTAACATGCACATGTTACTACTCTATGTTACTACCTTCATAGTGGTTAGTAACATCAAAGTAGTATCATAGATGTCTTCATTAATTAGCTTATAGACTCATTGTATCTTGGGAAGTGTGATGTTACAGTAACTAGCTATGTTACTCCATCCTCCTCTCTCCTCATTAACTCACTGCCACATAAGCAAATTTGCTGAGTTGGACACTTAGTTACTAGTGAAGTTACTCCCACTATGAGACACGCCGCGCCGATCATTGCTAGTGCCTTACTATATGACATAAGAAGACCATGTGAAGGAGACATGCATCACCTTTTTTGGTGATGTAACTAGTCGTCCTGTAGCCCTTGTCAAATTCCTCTGATACTGATGGGAGGGCCTGCTCACCCTATACGCTAGTACAGTAGTAGTAGTTGCATTTTTTGGGCTCACACCGGCGAAGGGCGCGAATCGGGCGCGTCGGCGCCTCGCGGCACGACGGTTTTCGCGTGTGGGGCCGCCTTGTCAGCGGGAGGACGCGACTGTTCGCATCAAAGGCGACGCGGGAAGGTTGGTAGTCCCCGGCGTTTAATGGTCTCCCGCGCCTAAACCTAGGCGGCCACGAGGGCAGCGGCCGGACACGCGGCGTGCAGTCGCCTACGCCGCCGTAAATGAGGGTAGTTGCCTACCACCAGCATAAAGTACCTACTACGCCGTCCACCCCCGCGGTGCTATCCTCTCATTTCCACCACCGCTTACGCTCCATTCTCTCCTCTCCACCTCAAAAATGCCGCGCCATCGGAAAACGAGGTTCTGTAGGCTTGGCCTCAAAGTCCGCGCGCAGCCTCCACCACCATCGCAGCCGGAGCCGGAGCCGCAGTCCGACGCGGAGTACAGCTCCGATAACGACGAGGACCCACGGTTGAAGGAGGAGTACAGCGAGCACGACCTCCGGATCTTGGAGGCTTCCCAACGGAAGTTCTGCGAGGACAGGGCTCATCGCCATTATGAGGCGTTCGCCCGCCAGCAAGCGATACTCTTCTTCCAGAAGGAGATTTCTCGGCTAAGGACTGAACCGCTGGGACAGCGCCGCCGGCAAGGTCTTTTGACGGCGTCCGCCATGCTCGACCGCCTGAAGCGCGAACAGTGGCTGCGCCCGTGATGAAGTGCTGGGTATTCATTTTCAACCTGTGTATTCATTTTGCCAAAATCCTCATGTATTTGCCAAATTTTTCCCTGATTTATGAGGAAATTCTAAGGTTTTGTCAAAATCTTGGGTATTCAGCTGCATACGCAAGAATACCCCTGGGGCCGCCCCTATCGCGAAGCATGGGACCAGAAGCGGGCACGGACGTAGGCGGCATAGGCGAAGAACGAGGACGAGGCAGACCCGTCGCGCGCCCCAACCGACGTCCATTAGATTAGGATTAAGTTTAAGTTTTATTTAGGCCTCCCCAACCGACGGCATCACTTGTGTTCATGTAGTATTATTATGGTGGTGTACTTGTGTTCATGTACTTGCTTCAGACATGTACTGCTGTGTTTGTTGAAGGAGACATGCATCACCCTTTCTTGGTGATGTCTTCCTGTAGCCCTTGTCAAATTAAATTCCTCTGATACTGATGGGAGGGCTTGCTCACCACACACGTCAGGATGAAGTGGAGAGAAACTACTCGTCCCTTGTTGGACACGGACCATTGGAAACTTATTTTCATTATCAATCCTACGTATTATTTTTGTGGCATATATCTTATATTACACCTTGTCAGTGCCCATGATGATGGACTTGGGTGTCTAGGAATAGGAAGGAGGACACTAGCGAATAAACAAACCGGTCAGCCAAACTGGGCAGCCGATGAAAAGTATGATCAAGTGCGAATCGTCGAAATTGCAATACAATAATTTCCGGGGAAAATAATTGTTGATATGAACTTGCAAGTGTGGGCTACCCACAAACTATTTGCAAACACGGGCTATGCATCCACCATGCCATGCTATCTATAGT
This sequence comes from Lolium multiflorum, assembly GCA_030979885.1. Lineage (NCBI taxonomy): Eukaryota > Viridiplantae > Streptophyta > Magnoliopsida > Poales > Poaceae > Lolium > Lolium multiflorum. Next base: position 157,458,240 of record CM061748.1, on the reverse strand, counting down.
TCTATTCCTGTTGCTTAGTTTTTTCCCAGTTTTATGAGTTGAAGCTGATATACCGTTCCTACGAAATAGCCAAACTAGATCCAGAGGCATAATGTTCAGATTGTGGGCTTCATAAGTATACCATTTGGGTCCATTTTTGTTGTTGCATTGTTCAGGCAACAAGATCAAGCTTGTAGAGAGCTCATCTTCGAAAAAAGGGAGCTGCCCTGATGATCAGGCCACCAAACGCCAGTGAGCAGACCCGCCCTGGCAGCTTCTGCAAGTTACTGGATGGGCTCATCCCCAGTGCTTTTAAGCCCTGGTTTGAAGGTTTGTGGCCAGAGACCATCAAGCTGAAGATCTCCACCGATTGCATCTGGGAGGTCGGCCTGAAGGAGGAAGATGGCAAGATTGTTATGGACGCACGCTGGTCAGCGTTTGTCAAAGCACATGACTTGAAGATAGGATACTTCACAGTATTCAAGAGGATTGACACCAGATCCTTGAAGGTGCTCGTATTTGATCACGAAAACTGCGAGAAGGTCATCAAGTGTAAAGGCAATCATGCACCACTGGAGGAACAATATGGATCACAGCTCAAATAAGGTGGTGCATGTTCGGTTCTAATTACCACTTTTTTGTAGAGAGGTGGTCAATAAGTATATTTACCACTCTCTTCGATGATGCATTTGTGGTCAACATGATGGTACTCTTATATACTATGTGCGTGGCTCCTCCACACACAATGTTATGTTAAACATGAAGGCTCAATCTGTACTCAATGTCTCTAGTTACATTAGTTAATGCTTGTGTTGGCTGTATTGTGAAGAACACATGCTGTTCAGTTGTCTGGTGAAGTCAAAATGCTGCATTTGGTTCCTCGCAAACGTATGCATGCACCAACAAACTCCCCTTCCATAGTTTTCCAAGAAATAGCAAACCTCCTGCTGACAAGCATATTAGGCGCAAATGTGCAACCTTCAGTAACGATCAGGCTTCCAGCACTGCCCCATGTAACCAGACATTTTTTGTGTGTGAGGCTAACCTTACCAATAGAAAAAAAGTACAACTTCCCCCGCTTGGGCCAAAATTTCCCCTTTTGGGTTGCCGTCTACATGGTAATTGATGTGGGCCTACTTACTCGGACTATAATGCCCAATAACTACAAACGGGCAACTCAAACACTTTCGGCCCCTTTTCTAATGCAACACGGATACTATGATTCACCACAAAAAAACAGGGACATTCTACGTACAAGTTGTTTTTAAAGTGATCAAATATCAGGAGCCAAAAATAATTCAAGAAAAGAAACTTGAGTGTACATAGAGGATGACATGCGGGTCCCATTTAGCAGCAGCGGTATCACCGTTTGAGAGGCTGCACGGGATCAAAAGAAAAAGGCAAGTGACCAAATACGAGGTGCCAAAAAATCCAAGAAAAGAAAGTTTTATAGTACATAGAGGATGACATGCGGGTCCCATGAGCCAGCAGGTTCCTCAACGTTTCAAAGGTGGCATGAGATCGAAAGAAAAGGCAAGTGACCAAAAATCAGGGGTAAAAAAATCCAAGAAAAGAAACTTTATTGTACATAGAGGATGAAATGCGGGTCCCATGAGGCAGCTACTTACTCAACGTTTCAGAGGCGGCATGAGATCGAAAGAAAGGAAAGTGACCAAATATCAGGAGCAAAAAATAATCCAAGAAAAGAAACTTTTATTGTACATAGAGGATGACATGTGGTCCCATTTTGCAGCAGCGGTCTCAACGTTTCAAAGGCGGCATGAGATCGAAAAATGCAAGTGCCAAAACATCAGTAGCAAAAAATAATCCAAGAAAAGAAACTTTATTGTACATAGAGTATGACATGCGGGTCCCATTTTTCAGCAGTGGTCTTAACGTTTCCAAGGGGCACGGGATCGAAATAAAAAGGAAGTGACCAAATATCAGAGCCAAAAATAATCCAAGAAAAGAAACTTTATTGTACATAGAGGATGACATGCGGGTCCCATTTTGCAGCAGCGGTCTCAACGTTTCCAAGGCGGCACGGGATCAAAAGAAAAAGGAAGTAGCCGGAAATCAGGGGTAAAAATAATTCCAAGAAAGGAAACTTTTATTCTACATAGAGGATGACTTGCGGGACCCACGAGCCAGCAGCTTCCTCAACGTTTCAGAAGCGGCATGATACCGAAAGAAAAAGGCAAGTGACAAATATCAGGTCCCAAAAATAATCCAAGAAAAAACGTTTATTGTACATAGAGGATGACATGCGGGTCCCATTTTGCAGCAGCGTTCTCAACGTTTCAAAGTTGGCATGAGATCGAAAGAAAAAGGCAAGTGACAAATATCAGGAGCCAAAAATAATCCACAAAAGAAACTTTTATTGTGCATAGAGGATGACATGCGGGTCCCATCATGCAGCAGCGGTCTCGACGTTGCCAAGGCGGCATAGGACCAAAAGAAAAAGGAAGTAGGCAGAAATTAGGGGTCAAAAATAAACTCCAAAAAAAGAAAGTTGATTGTACATAGAGGATGACATGCGTGTCCCATGAGTCGCAGCTTACTCAACGTTTCCAAGGCAGCAGGGGATCAAAAGAAAATCAGAGGGTGAAAAAAATCCAAGAAAAGAAAGTTTTATAGTACATAGAGGATGACATGCGGGTCCCATGAGCCAGCAGGTTCCTCAACGTTTCAAAGGTGGCATGAGATCGAAAGAAAAAGGCAAGTGACCAAATATCAGGAGCCAAAAATAATAATCCAAGAAAAGTAATTTTTATTGTACATAGAGGATGACATGTGGGTCCCATTTTGCCGCAGCGGTCTCAGTGTTTCGAAGTCGGCATAAGATGGAAAGAAAAAGGCAAGTGACAAATATCAGGAGCCAAAAATAATCCAAGAAAAGAAATTATTGTACATAGAGGATGACATGCGGGTCCCATTTAGCAGCAGAGTTCTCAACGTTTCCAATGCGGCACAGGACCAAAAAAAAAGGAAGTAGCCAGAAATCAAAAAAAATCCAAGAAAAGAAAGGTTTCAATTGGGCTGCATCTGGCCGTCTGGGCCTTCGAACTATCCTGGCCTTTGGACTCGTACAGTTTCAGCCCACTCCAAAACAGAAAGTCCTATGCTTAAAACAAAAAACAAGGAGATTCAACATATAAGTTTGTTTATTTAAAAATAAAGATTTTTTTCCGTTTGCAATAGCTCAGAGCGAAATACACTGTTTATTGTCTGCAAAATAATCAAGATATCACATGTTTTTGTACGGGGAGGCTGACATCGGGACCCATGAGCCAGCAGCGTCGTCAACGTTTTAAAGACGGCAGAGGATCGAAAGAAAAAATAAACCAAAAATCAGTTGGTAAAAATAAAAAAAATAAACATTTATCGTTCGAGAGGATGACATGCGGGACCCATGAGGCAGCAGCATCCTCAACGATTCCAAGGCGGCAGGGGATCAAAAGAAAAAAAGGAAATATCCAGAAATTAATTAGGGGTTCAAAATAAATCCATCAAAGGAAAGTTTTATTGTTCATAGAGGATGACATGTGGGACCAACCTGCCAACAGCGTCTCATCGTTTCAAAGGGGGCATGAGATCAAAAGAAAAAGGCAAGTAGCCAGAAATTAGGGGTACAAAATAACTCCAAGAAAGGAAACTTTTATTGTTCGTAGAGGATGACATGCGGGACCCATGAGCCAGCAGCTTACTTAAAGTTTCAAAGGAGAAAAAAAAAAAAGGCAAGTGACAAAATATCAGGAGCCAAAGATAACCCAAGAAAAGAAACTTTATTTACATAGAGGATGACATGCGGGTCCCATTTAGCAGTAGCTCCCAACGTTTCAAATGCGGCTTGAGATCAAAAGAAAAGAAAGTAGCCAGAAATTAGGGGTAAAAAATCCAAGAAAATAAAGTTGATGGACATAGAGGATGACATGCGGGTCCCATGAGCTAGCAGGTTCCTCAACGTTCAAACGTGGCATGAGATCGAAAGAAAAGGCAAGTGACCAAATATGAGGAGCCAAAAATAATTCAAGAAAAGAAAGTTTTATAGTACATAGAGGATGACATGCGGGTCCCATGAGCAAGCGGTTCCTCAACGTTTCAAACGTGGCATGAGATCGAAAGAAAAGGCAAGTGCCCAAATATCAGGAGCCAAAAATAATTCAAGAAAAGAAACTTGATTGTACATAGAGGATGACATGCGGGTCCCATTTAGCAGCAGCGGTCTCACCGTTTGAGAGGCTGCGCGGGATCGAAAGAAAAAGGCAAGTGACCAAATATCAGGAGCCAAAAATAATCCAAGAAAAGAAATTTAATTGTACATAGAGGATGACATGCGGGTCCCATTTTGCAGCGGTCTCAACATTTCCACAGGACCAAAAGAAAAATGAAGTAGCCAGAAATCAGGGGTGAAAAAATCCAAGAAAAGAAAGATTTCAATTGGGCTGCATCTGGACATCTGGGCCTTCGAACTATCCTGCTGGGCCTTTTGACTCGTACAATTTCAGCCCACTCCAAAACAGGAAAGTTCGGATTTTCTAAAAAAAACAGGAAAGTCCTATGCTTCGCAAAAACACAAAACAAGGAGATTCAACATATAAGTTTGTTTATGTAAAAATAAAGATTTAATTTATCCGTTTGCAATAGCTCAGAGCGAAATACAATGTTTATTGTCGCAAAATAATCAAGATATCACATGTTTCTTGTACGGGGAGGCTGACATCGGGGACCCATGAGCCAGCAGCGTCGTCAACGCTTTAAAGGCGGCAGGGGATGGAAAGAAAAAATAAACCAAAAAATCTGTTGGTACAAAATCCAAGAAAAGAAACATTTTCGTTCTAAGAGGATGACATGCGGGACCCATGAGGCAGCAGCATCGTCAGCGTTTATTGTTCATAGAGTCTGACATGTGGGACCCGTGAGCCAGCGGCGTCCTCAATGTTTTAAAGGCAGGAGATCGAAAGAAAAAATAATCCAAAAATCATTTGGTAAACAAAATCCAAGAAAAAAACATTTACCGTAGAGAGGATGACATGCGGGACCCATGAGGCAGCAGCATCCTCAACGATTCCAAGGCGGCAGGGGATCAAAGGAAAAAAAAGGAAATATCCCGAAATTAATTAGGGGTTCAAAATAAATCCATCAAAGGAAACTTTTATTGTTCATAGAGGATGACATGTGGGACCGACCTCCCAACAGCGTCCTCATCGTTTCAAAGGGGGCAGGAGATCAAAAGAAAAAGGCAAATAGCCAGAAATTAGGGGTCAAAAATAACTCCAAGAAAGCAAACTTTTATTGTTCGTAGAGGATGACATGCGGGACCCATGAGCCACAGCTTACTCAACATTTCAAAGGCGGCATGAGATCGAAAGAAAAAGGCAAGTGACAAAATATCAGGAGCCAAAGATAATCCAAGAAAAGAAACTTTATTGTACATAGAGGATGACATGCGGGTCCCATTTAGCAGAGCGGTCTCAACGTTTCAAATGCGGTTGAGATCAAAAGAAAAGAAAGTTGATTGTACATAGAGGATGACATGCGGGTCCCATGAGTCAGCAGCTTACCCAACGTTTCCAAGGCGGCAGGGGATCAAAAGAAAAGGAAATAGCCAAAAATCAGAGGGTGAAAAAAATTTAAAGAAAATAAACTTTTATAGCACATAGAGGATGACATGCGGGTCCCATGAGCCGCAGGTTCCTCAACGTTTCAAACGTGGCATGAGATCGAAAGAAAAGGCAAGTGACCAAATATGAGGAGCCAAAAATAATTCAAGAAAAGAAAGTTTTATAGTACATAGAGGATGACATGCGGGTCCCATTTAGCACAGCGGTATCACCGAGAGGCGGCGGGATCAAAAGAAAAAAGAAATTGCCAAAAATCGGAGGGTGAAAAAAAACCAAGAAAATGAACTTTTATAGTACATAGAGGATGACATGCGGGTCCCATGAGCCTGCAGGTTCCTCAACGTTTCAAACGTGGCATGAGATCGAAAGAAAAATGCAAGTGAAAAAATATCAGGAGCAAAAATAATTCAAGAAAAGAAAGTTTTATAGTACATAGAGGATGACATGCGGGTCCCATTTAGCAGCAGCGGTATCACCGTTTGAGAGGCGGCAGGGGATCGAAAGAAAAAGGCAAGTGAAAAAATATGAGGAGCCAAAAATAATTCAAGAAAAGAAAGTTTTATAGTACATAGATGATGACATGCGGGTCCCATTTAGCAGCAGCGGTATCACCGGAGAGGCAGGGGATCGAAAGAAAAAGGTAAGTGACCAAATATGAGGTGCCAAAAATAATTCAAGAAAAGAAAGTTTTATAGTACATAGAGGATGACATGCGGGTCCAGGAGCAGGGTATCACCGTTTGAGAGGCGGCAGGGGATCGAAAGAAAAAGGCAAGTGACCAAATTTGAGGTGCCAAAAACTCCAAGAAAAGAAAGTTGATTGCACATAGAGGATGACATGCGGGTCCCATTTAGCAGCAGCGGTCTCAACGTTTCCAAGGCGGCAAGGGATCAAAAGAAAAAGGAAGTAGCCAGAAATCAGGGGGTCAAAAAAATCCAAGAGTAGAAAGAATTTTGGTTCATAGAGGATGACATGCGGGACCCATGATCCTGCATCGTAAACGGCTCGATCGGAGAACGTTGAACGAGATGGCGCGATCGAGAAAAAACAATGCCTGCAGGCCCTACATCCCTCGGCGGTGCGGATTTGCGTTGACTCGGCCGGCGAACCCGAGATTTCGAGATGCACCACGTCCGGGCCACCATACGCGACGTTTTGGCCGTTTCGTCGGGCTAGGTGGCCTCAAAAACAAAAAAACGTTTTGACATGCACAACGGACAGACCCAAAATCGTCGGCCATGATACACCAGCAACCACGGCGCGACTTCAACTTCGTCGGCCATGGCAACTTTTCTTGTAGTGATAAGACTCTACGCTGTCTTCCTTGTTGTTCAAACACTTCACCAGAAAATATCTAGACCTTAGAGAGACTAATCATGCAAACCAATTTTCAACAAGCTCTACGGTAATTCTCCACTAATAGATTTAACTACATGATGCAAGAGCTTAAACATGATCTATGATAGCTCAAAACAATTGTCAAGTATCAAGTTATTCCAAACCATATGAAGCATTTTCTGATTCCAACCAAATAGCAATCAACGAAGCAATTTTCAGCCTTCGCCATGAACATTAAAGCATATCTAAGAACACAAGTGTTCAAATGAAAAAGCGGAGCGTAATATCTCCAATACAAGGATGGTGGGATCCAACTTTATTCAAACCAAAACGAAAAAAAAAAAAAAGACGCTCCAAGTAAAGAACATAAGATGTGATGGAATAAAAATATAGTTTCACTAGAAGTGACCTGATAAGTTGTCGATGAAGAAGGGATGCCTTGGGCATCCCCAAGCTTAGATGCTTGAGTCTTCTTAAAATATGCAGGGATGAACCACCGCATCCCCAAGCTTAGACTTTTCACTCTTCTTGATCATATTGTATCATCCTCTTCTCTTGACCCTTGAAAACTTCCTCCACACCAAACTTAAAGCAAACTCATTAGAGGGTTAGTGCATAATCAAAAATTCATATATTCAGAGGTGACATAATCATTCTTAACACTTCTGGACATTGCACAAAGCTACTGGAAGTTTATGGAACAAAGAAACCCATTCAACATAGCAAAAGAGGCAATGCGAAATAAAAGGTAGAATCTGTCAAAACAGAACAAAGACGAATTTTCCAGAGGCACTTAACTTGCTCAAACGGAACAACTCAAAACTAATGAAAGTTGCGTACATATCTGAGGATCACGCACGTAAATTGGCAGATTTTTTTGATTTTTCTACAGAGATATCTGCGCAAATTCGTGACAGACAGCAAATCTGTTTCTGCGCAGCAATCCAAATCTAGTATCAACTTTACCATAGAGACTTTACTTGGCACAAAAAAACATGATAAGGAGAGGTTGCTACAGTAGTAACAACTTCCAAGAGTCAACAATACAGTAATAAAAAAAACATGGGTTATCTCCCAAGAAGTGCTTTTCTTTAACGCCTTTCAGCTAGGCGCAGAAAGTGCAAATCAAGTAACATCAAGAGATGAAGCATCAACATTATTACCTGGGGAGTTGGGAGTTTTCTCAATAATGCATTGTATCTGGTCTATATAAGTAACTCCTCTTTCATTACTCTTAGGCTTACTATTCTCATCAAACAAATTTTCAGGAACAAGCCAAGCATAGTTATTTTCTAAAGCTTCATGCATCCCTAGGAGCTTACTAGGTATTGGTTCTTTGATCTCCCTCATCATTAACATTATTAGTGTACTTTAATCTATCCATGTCCTTCTTTTCAAGTGTTTTTGCAAAATCAGTATAAAACCCAAGTCTCTTATGCTTAATAAAAACTTTTCTAGCTTCTTTAGTTATATCACCAAATTCTCTAAGAAGGACTTCTAAAACAAAATCTCTCTTTTCCCCCATCTCCATATCAGAGAGTGTAAGAAACATGTGTTGCATTATTGGATTAAGATTAACGAATCTAGCCTGCAACATGTGTACTAAGGAAGCAGTAGCAATTTCATAATCAAGAGCAAGTTCTACCAAGGATCTATCTTCAAAATCGTCAACTATACTAACATGAGTGAAAAATTCTTCTATATTATCTCTTCCAATGATAGACCCTTGCCCTACCGGTATATCTTTCAGAGTGAACTTAGGAGGAAGCATGATGAAATAAACAAAAGGTAAATAAAGTAAATGCAAGTAACTAATTTTTTTGTGTTTTGATATAGAGCAAGTAAACAAGACAGAAAGTAAAACAACTAATTTTTTTGTGTTTTTGATATAGAGCAAACAAGACAGTAAATAAAATAAAGTAAAGAAAGACAAAACAAAGTAAAGAGATTGGATGTGGAAGACTCCCTTGCAGCGTGTCTTGATCTCCCCAACGGCGCAGAAATTTAACTACAGTTGACGTGGGAGATAGAAATCTTTGTGGTGTAACTTTTCTTCGATCCCCGGCAACGGCGCAGAAATTAGCTTGACACGCGTGAAGCACACGTCCGTTGGGAACCCCAAGTGGAAGGTGTGATGCGTATAGAAGCAAGTTTCCCTCAGTATGAAACCAAGGTTATCGAACCAGTAGGAGTCAAGGAACACGTGAAGGTTGTTGGTGGAGGAGTGTAGTGCGGCGCAACACCGGTGAAACCGGCGCCAACGTGGAACCTGCACAACACAATCAAGATACTTTGCCCCAACGTAACAGTGAGGTTGTCAATCTCACCGGCTTGCTGAAAACAAAGGATTAAACGTATAGTGTGGAAGATGATGTTTGTTTGCAAAGAACAGTAGAGAACAATGATTGCAGTAGATTGTATTCAGATGTAAAAGAATGGACGGGGTCCACAGTTCACTAGTGGTGTCTCTCCAATAAGATAAATGACATGCTGGGTGAACAAATTACAGGCGGGTGACAAATAAAGATTCAATACATATCATGATGATCACTATGAGATTTAATCAGGCATTACGACAAAGAACATAGACCGCCATCCAACATGCATCTATGCCTAAATAATCCACCTTCGGGTTAGCATCCACCCCCTCCAGTATTAAGTTGCAAACAACAGCAACGCATTAAGTATGGTGCGTAATGTAATCAACACAAATATCCTTAGACAAAGCATTGATATTTTATCCCTAATGGAAACAGCATATCCACAACCTTAGAACTTTCTGTCACTGTCCCAGATTCAATGGAGGCATGAACCCACTATCGAGCATAAATACCCCCTCTTGGAGTTACAAGTATCAACTTGGCCAGAGCCTCTACTAGCAACAGAGAGCATGCAAGAACATAAACAACACATATATGATAGATTGATAATCAACTTGACATAATATTCTATATTCATCGGATCCCACCAAACACAACATGTAGCATTACAAATAGATGATCTTGATCATGTTAGGCAGCTCACAAGATCTAAACATGATAGCACAAGAAGAGAAAACAACCAACTGCTATGGACCCATAGTCCAAGGATGAACTACTCACGCATCAATCCGGAGGCGGGCATGATGATGTAGAGCCCTCCGGTGATGATTCCCCTCTCGGGGTGCCGGGGCGATCTCTGAATCCCCCGAGATGGGATTGGCGGCGGCGGCGTCTCAGTATTTCCCCATCGTGACTCGGTACAGGTTTCGCGATGAAGGCTTTAAGCGGAAGGGTAGGGTCAGGGGCGCCCAGGCCCACACCATAGGGCGGCGGGCCCCCTCTGGCCGCGCGGCCCTATGGTGGCGCCTCGTCGCCCCACTTCGTATCCCTTTCGGTCTCCGGAAGCTCGTGGAAAAATAAGACCCTGGGCGTTGATTTAGGTCAATTCCGAGAATATTTCCTTTGTAGGATTTCTGAAACCAAAACAGCAGAAAACATCACATGGCGCTTCGGCATCTTGTTAATAGGTTAGTGCCGGAAAATGCATAATAATGATGTAAAGTATGTATAAAACATGTGAGTATTGTCATAAAAGTAGCATGGAACATAAGAAATTATAGATACGTTGGAGACGTATCAATAATCATACATAAATAAAGAATACTAATGAGCTCTGAACAAAATTCAAGTGAAAGAACAAGAGGAAAATGCAAATAGTGCAGAAATCTGTCAAAACAGAACATCAGGTAAAGATCGATTTTTTTTCGAAAACCATCTGTTGCTCATCTCGAAAAGTGGTCAACTAACGATAATTATATAATAACCTGGGGCATATGCATAAAAATGGCAGCTCAAAATTCTGCTCTGGCTATTTTTATGAATTTTTATGGTAACAACACAAAATCTATTTTCAGGACAACAACTTCCCCAAATCTTACTTTCTTCCTATTAGAGGCTATTCTTGGCACAAAAACGAAATAAAATGATAAGGAGAGGTTATTACAGAGGTAATAACTTCCAAGACTCAAGAAAAATAAAAATTACAGAAAAATAAACATAGGTTATCTCCCAAGAGTGATTTTCTTTAACGCCTTAGCTAGGCGAAAAAAGAGCGAGCATCAAGTATTATCAATGAAGAAGCATCAACATCATAATTTGTTCTAATAATAGAGTCATAAGGTGACTTCTTTCTTTTCCAGGGGAAGTGTTCCATACCTTTCTTGAGTGGGAATTGATATTTAATAATCACATCTCTCATATCAATAGCAGCACCAATAGTTCTAAGAAACGGTCTTCCCAATATAATTGGACAAGAAGCATTGCATTCAATATCCAGACCAACAAAATCAACGGGGACAACGTTATTGTTAACCATAATAAGAACATTATCAACTCTCCCCAAAGGTTTCTTTGCAGCAATATCAACAAGATGAACATCCAAATAACATTGTTCCAACGGTGTCAATTCAAGCATATCATAGATTTTTCTAGGCATAACAAAAATACTTGCACCAAGATCACATAAAGGATTGCAATAAAATCCATCTATTTTCATCTTAATGATGGGCTCCCAGCCATCTTCTAACTTTTTAGGAATAGAAGCTTCACGCTTTAATTTCTCTTCTCTAATTTGCATGAGAGCATTTGTAATATGCTTTGTGAAAGCCATATTTATAGCACTTGCATCAGGACTTCTAGCAAGCTTTTGTAAGAACTTAATTACGTCAGAGATATTGCAAACATCAAAATCAAAGTTATTTTTATCAAAGGTGAAAGGACTCTTGTTTCCCATACTGAAAAATTTCAGCACACTTATCAGGAGTAGTTTCAGTGGTTCTAGGCAATTTTGTAGAAGGAGCGGTGACTTTTCCTACACCAATTATTTTACCATTACTAGTAGGAGAGTGGCTAGCATTTGAAACTTCATTATTGCTGTTGGTGGTGATGGTACAGACTTTAGTCAAATTATTGTTTCTAGCAATTTCATCTTCTCTTTCCCACCTAGCATGCAATTCCGCCAACATCCTAACATTTTCATCAATTCTAACTTGAATGGTATTTAAAGTTTTACTTTATTTAACATCATGAGGCATAACCTTTAATTTAAGAAAATCAACATCATGAGAAAGGCTATCAACTTTAGAAGCAAGAACATCAATTTTTTGCCAAGTTTTTCCTCAACAGTTTTATTAAAAGCAGTTTGTTTACTAATAAAATACTTAAACATGACTTCAAGATCAGAGGGTGCACTTTTATTATTGATGTAGGAATTATCAGAAGAGTTGCCATAAGCATTACCATTATTAGAAGGATATGGCCTATAATTGTTGCTACGAAAATTATTCCTATAAGCATTGTTTTTGAAATTGTTGTTTTTAATGAAATTCACATCAACATACTCTTATTGAGCAACCAAAGAAGCTAACGGAATATTATTTGGATCAACATGAGTTTTACCATTAACAAAAAGAGACATAATAGTATCAATCTTATCACTCAAAGAGGAGGATTCTTCGACAGAATTTACCTTCCAGTATTAAGTTGCAAGTAACAGATTATCGCATTAAGAAATGTGTGTAAAGTAAACAATAGAATTACCCTTGGATAAAACATTGTTGTTTTCTCCCTAGCAGCAATAGCACATCTACAATCTTAGAAGTTATTGTCACTCTTCCAGAAAACTAGAGGCATGAACCTACTATCGAGCATAAATACACCCTCTTGGAGTCACAAGCATCTACTTGGCTAGAGTATCTACTACAAACGGAGAGCATGCAAGATCACAATAACATATGACATGAATATATAATCGACCTCAACATAGTATTCAATATTCATCGGATCCAAGCAAACACAACATGTAGCATTACATAAAGAGGATCTTGATCATGTAGGGCAACTCACAAGATCTAGACATGAGGCACAAATTGGAGAAGACAACCATCTAGCTACTTCTATGGACCCATAGTCCAGGGATGAACTACTCACACATCACTTCGGAGACGGGTATGGCGATGTAGATGCCTTCGGCGATGATTTCCCCCTCCAGGTGCCGAGAGCTCTAACCTTCGAGATGGGTTCTGCGACTTTTGGCGAAACTCCTGGATGGAGGCTCGGCCAGATTTTCCCGAGAATCGGAATATATAGGCGGAGGAGGCAAGGTCGGTGGCCGAGCTGGGACGCCATGCCATGCGCGGCCCGGCCTGGCCGCGCCAGGGGGTGGCTTGGAGACCCTGGCTCTCTTCTACTCCCCTTTCCCTGATCTTCGTTACGAAAAACTGACCGGGCTTTTGAATTATTTAGAGAATATTTCTCATAAAATACAAAACAGCAGAAAACAGGGAACTGCCACTGTGGCATCTTGTTAATAGGTTAGTGACGAAAAATGTATAAAAGTGCAATGAAGTATGAGCAAAACATATATAATCGACCTCTACAATATTCATCGGATCCCAGCAAACATAACATGTAGCATTACATAAAGATGATCTTGATCATGTCGGGCAGCTCACAAGATCTAAACATGAGGCACAAATTGGGGAAGACAACCATCTAGCTACTTCTATGGACCCATAGTCAAGGGATGAACTACTCACGCATCACTTCGAAGGCAGGCATGGCGATGTAGATGCCTCCGGCGATGATCTCCCCCTCCGGCAGGGTGCCAGGAAGAGCTTCAGAACCCTCCCGAGATGAGTTCTGCAATGGCAGCCACGACGGAACTTTTCGTGGATGGAGGCTCGGGTACTCAGGGTTTTCCCGAGATCGTGATTAAATATGCGGAGGGGCGATGTCGGTGGAGTACAGCGGGCCCACACCACCCCTAGGCGCGCGCCAGGGCCAGGCCGCGCCTAGGGCTTGCATGGCCGCCCTGCTGCCTGATGACCCACAAGTATAGGGGATCGCAACAGTCTTCGAGGGAAGTAAAATCCAATTTATTGATTCGATACAAGGGGAGCCAAATAATATTTGTAAGCCTTAACAGCGGAGTTGTCAATTCAGCCGCACCTGAAACAAACTTGCTCGGATTAGTTTATCGGTAGCAACAGTTTTATGGCAGTAGCATAGTGGAAATAAGCAAATAATAAAGACAGCAGTAGTGATTTTAGTAAACAACGGGATTAAAATACTGTAGGCATAGGGATGGATGAAGGGCGCTGCATGGATAAGGTAACTCATGTAATAATCAAGACTAGGCATTTGCAGATAATAATAAAACAGTATCCAAGTACTAAACAACCATAGGCATGTGTTCAGTATATAGTCGTACGTGCTCGCAATGAGAAACTTGCACAACATCTTTTGTCCTACCAGCCGGTGGCAGCCGGGCCTCTAGGGAAACTACTGGTAATTAAGGTACTCATTTTAATAGAGTACCGGAGCAAAGCATTAACACTGCGTGAACACATATGATCCTCATATCACAGCCTTCCCCTCTGGTTGTCCCAATTTCTGTCACTTTGGGGCCTCGGGTTCCGGACAGCAATATGTGTATACAACTTGCAGGTAAGATCATAAAACAATGAATATCATCATGAATCAATAACATGTTCAGATCTGAAATCATGGCACTCGGGCCCTAGTGACAAGCATTAAGCATAACAAGTTGCAACAATATCATAAAAGTACCAACAACGGATACTAGGCACTATGCCCTAACAATCTTATGGCTATTACATGAACAATCTCATCCAATCCCTACCATCCCCTTCAGCCTACAGGGGGAATTACTCACACATGGATGGGGGAATCATGGATGGTCGATGGAGAGGCGTCGGCGATGATGGCGATGATCTCCTCCAATTCCCCGTCCCGGCAGGGTGCCAGAACGGAGTTTCGATCCCGAGATTGGGTTTCTGATGGCGGCGGAGTTCTGGATGTCTTCTGGAAAGCCGTCGAACCCCTCGGTTTTCGCGACGGAAGGATATAGGCGAAGGGCAGGCGAGGGGTGCCTGAGGGCCCACCCCATAGGCCGGCGCTGCAGGTGGGCCGCCGCCCTATGGCGTGGCCGCCTCGCGTCCCCTCTTCGTCTCCTCTTCGGTGTTCTGGCCGTGGAAAATAAGACCGTGGGCTTTTGTTTCGTCCAATTCCGAGAATATTTGTAAACTAACTTATCTGAAATCAAAAACAACAGAAAAGGAACTGCACTGCGGCATCTTGTTAATAGGTTAGTCTCGGAAAATGCATAAAAACATTATAAAGTATGACTAAACATGTTGGTATTGTCATAAAACTAGCATGGAACATAAGAATTATAGATACGTTGGAGACGTATCAAGCATCCCCAAGCTTAGTTCCTACTCGCCCTCGAGTAGGTAAACGATAAAAACAATAATTTCTGAAGTGACATGCTACCAACATAATCTTGATCAATACTATTGTAAAGCATATGAGATGAATGAAGTGATTCAAAGCAATGGTATATAGTTTGCTAACAAAAAGATAATGACTAAACAACTGAATCATATAGCAAAAACTTTTCATGAATAGTACTTTCAAGACAAGCATCAAAAAGTCTTGCATAAAAGTTAACTCATAAAGCAATAGATTCTTAATAAGAGGTTTTGAAGCAACACAAAAGAAGATTTAAGTTTCAGCAATTGCTTTCAACTTGTAACATGTATATCTCATGGATAGTTGTCAACATAAAGTAATATAATAAGTGCAAGAAGTAAGCATGTAAGAATCAAACATTGACACAAGTGTTTGCTTCTAAGATAGAAAGAAGTAGGTAAACTGACTCAACATAAAGTAAAAGAAAGGCCCTTCGGAAGCAGGGGTTACTTATGTGCTAGAGCTTTTATTTTGAAAACATGAAAACAATTGTGTCAACGGTAGTAATAAATATGGGTTATGCAAAACTTCCTATAAGTTGCAAGCCTCATGCATCGAATACTAATAGTGCCCGCACCTTGTCCTAATTAGCTCGGATTTCCATGGATTATCATTGCATTACATATGTTTCAACCAAGTGTCACAAAGGGGTACCTCTATGCCACCTGTACAAAGGTCCAAGGAGATAAATCGCATTTGATTTCTCGATTTTGATAAGGACATCCATACCGGGACAACATAGAAAACAGATAATGGACTCCTCTTTTTTTAATGCTTTAAGCATTCAACAATAAATAATATTCTCATAAGAGATTCCAGGATTAATGTCCAAGCTGAAACTTCCACCATGATACATGGCTTTGGTTGGCGGCCCAATGTTCTTCTCTAACAACATGCATGCTCAAACCATTCAACTCCTAGAAAATCTCCCTTACTTCAGACAAGACGAACAAGCATAGCAACTCACATGATATTCAACAAAGATGTGACAGGTTGACGTCCCCAAACATGGTTACCGCACAACAAGCAACTTATAAGAACTAAGATACATAAACAACATATTCATTACCACAATAGTTTTTAGGCTACTTTCCCAGATGTATTGCAAAGACAAGGAATCAAATTTTAAAGGTAGCACGCAAGAAATTTACTTTGGAATGGCAGAAAAATGCCACATATAGGTAGTTATGGTGGACACAAATGGCATAGGTTTTGGCTCAAGGTTTTTGGATGCACGAGAAGCATTCCCTCTCGGTACAAGGTTTTGGCTAGCAAGGTTGTTTGAAGCAAACACAAGTATGAACCTGCAAAAAGAACTTACACAAGAACATATTGCAAGCATTATAAGACTCTACACTGTCTTCCTTGTTGTTCAAACACTTTTACCTAAAATATCTAGACCTTAGAGAGACCAATCATGCAAACCAAATTTTAACAAGCTCTAGTAGTTCTTCACTAATAGATTTAAACTACATGATGCAAGAGCTTAAACATGATCTACTTGAGAGCTCAAAACAATTGCCAAGTATCAAATTATTCAAGACAATATGAGGCATTTTCTGTTTCCAACCAAATAACAACAAGTATAAGTGTTGCGGCTTTCAGCTTTCGCCATGAATATTAAAAACGAAGAACACAAGTGTTCAAATGAAAAAGCGGAGCGTGTCTCTCTCCAACACAAGGATTGCTAGGATCCAAATTTATTCAAACATAAACAAAAATAAAAGCAAACAGACGCTCCAAGTAAGCACATAAGATGTGACGGAATTAAAATATAGTTTCACTAGAGGTGACCTGATAAGTTTGTTGATGAAGAAGGGGATGCCTTAGGCATCCCCAAGCTTAAATGCTTGAGTCTTCTTGAAATATGCAGGGATGAACCACGGGGGCGTCCCCAAGCTTAGACTTTTCACTCTTCTTGATCATATCATATCATCCTCCTCTCTTGATCCTTGAAAACTTCCTCCACACAAAACTCAAAACAATCTCATTAGAGGGTTAGTGCATAATCAAAAATTCACATGTTCAGCAAGGACACAATCATTACCAACACTTCTAGACATTACCCAAGGCTACTGAAATTTAATGGAGCAAAGATATCGACTCAAACACAGTAAAAGAGGCAATTCGAAATAAAAGGCAGAATCTGTCAAAAGAGAACAATCCGTAAAGACGAATTTTTTCGAGGCACTTAACTTGCTCAGATCAGAAAACTCAAAACTAATGAAAGTTGCGTACATATCTGAGGATCACGCATGAAATTTTTCAGCATTTTACGAGTTTTCTACAGAGAAAACGCAAATTCGTGACTAAAAATCTGTTCCTGCGCAGAAATCCAAATCTAGTATCAACTTTCTATCAAAGACTTTACTTGGCACAAAAACAGAAATAAACATGATAAGGAGAGGTTGCTACAGTAGTAAAAATTTCCAAGACTAACAAAACATGCAAAATAAACATGGTTGTTCCATAACTTTTTAAGCCTCAGAAAAAGATTATAATGATGCTCAAAAACTAAAGCATCTTGCAAAACAAGTAGTACTACAGAAAGTAAAACAAATGTGGAGAAAGAAATAAATGTTGTTTAGCTCTTCCATGCATTTAAAATATACTTGTTAACAAGGTTGATCAAGTCTTGCCACCAAATAGATTTTTCATAACATAAGAAGAAATAAACCTCAAATCAATCATGTTACCTTATATTGTATTGATATGGATCCAATCATAATACTTTGATATCCTTCTTTAGGCTCATATATAGGACAATCAATAATTCCCACTTTGATAGTTCTCAAATTAGAAATTGTATTAACTCCATATACTTTATCAATCCTCTTGGGAAAATAAACAGTATGTTCCTTGTCATCAACATTGAAAGTGACTTTTCCTTTATTGCAATCAATAGCAGCCCCAGCGTTAAGAAAAGGTCTTCCAAGAATAATAGACATATTATCATCTTCAGGCATTTCCAACACAACAAAATCAGTTAATATTAAGCAATTATGAGTAACTTGACACGAACATATTCACATATATACGAACAGCAGTAGATTTATTAGCCATTTGCAAAGATATATCGGTTGGTATCAACTTATCTAAATCAAGTCTCTTGTAAAGGAAAAAAGGCATCACACTAACTCATGCTCCCAAATCACATAGAGCAGTTCTAACATAATTATTCTTGATGGAACAAGGGATAGTTGGTATACCTGGGTCTCCCTGCTTGTTTGTAACCTTGTCATTAAAAGAATAATTAGCAAGCATGGTGGAAATCTCCTCATTAGGAATTTTCCTTTTGTTAGAGACAATATCTTTCATATACTTTGAATAAGGAGGCAATTTAATAGCATCAGTCAAAGGGATTTGCAAAAACAAAGGTTTCATCCAATCACAAAATTTATTATAGTGTTCTTCCTCCTTTGATTTTAGTTTCTTAACAGGAAAAGGCATTTGCTTTTGAACCCAAGGTTCTCTTTCATTACCATGTTTCTTAGCAATAAAATCTTTCTTTTGTGTACTTTTTATTTTTAGCATGCTTTTCAGGTTCATTTTCAATCTCTTCTTTATCAGAAACATCATTCTTATCATTATCTTTATCATGTTCATTACCACTTTCAGTTTCAGCATCAGAAATAGAAATACTATTAGGATCATTAACATGTTCAGAAGATTCTCAGTTTTATGTTTCTTCTTCTTTTTCTTAGAAGGACCACTAGTTTCTTTAGTTCGTTGAGAATCTTGTTCAACTCTTTTGGGATGCCCTCAGGATATAGAGGATCCTGAGTAGAAACACCACCTCTAGTTGTTACTTCATAAGCATGTTTTTTTATGAGTATTTTTTAACAAGTCATTTTGCACTTTAGTAAGTTGATCAATTTGAGTTTGAACCATATGAAAATGTTTAACAAGCATCTTAACATCATTGGAGGTTCTTTCCACAATATCATGCAATTTACTAATAGCTTGAGAATTTTCCATTAGATGATTCTCTACTCTCATATTAAAGTTATCTTGCTTAACAACATAATTATCAAATTCATCTAAACATTGATCAGGAGGTTTTGAGTAAGGAATGTCTCCTTTATCAAAGCGTTGAAGAGAATATACCTCAATCGTATGAAGGGGGAGTTATCTTACATAAATCTTCTATAGGAGGTAAATTTTCACATCTTCGGATTTAATACCTTTCTCTTTAAGAGACTTCTTGGCTTCCCTCATATCTTCATCATTTAATTCAATCATACCCCTCTTCTTCAATATTGTTGGGGGGTTCAGGTGTAGTCCAATCATCATGATTTTGGCTTATTCTAGCCAATAATTCTTTAGCTTCGTCTGGAGTTCTTTTCCTGAAAACACAATCAGCACAACTGTCCACGTATGCCCTAGACTCGATGGTTAGTCCACTATAAAATATATCAAGTAAGTCATGATTTTCCAAATCATGTCCAGGCCGAGCTGTAATAAGAGAGCAAAACCTTGCCCAAGCTTCAGGCAATTTCTCCCCATCTTCCTGGTCAAAACTATAAATTTTCTGCAGAGCAATATGTTGAGCACTAGCAGGAAAATATTTTCGAAAGAAAACATCAAGCAAACAACTTGGACTATCAATAGAATCAGGAGGCAAACTATTATACCAAATTTTAGCATCATCCTTTAATGAGAAAGGAAAAAATTTAGCAACAAAATAAGTACGCTTCTTAATATCATCAGAAAACAAGCTACTCAAAGTAGAAAGCTCATTCATGTGCTCTACAACACTTTCTTTTTCAGTACCACAAAAAGGTGTTTTCTCAATAATAGATATATGAGATAAATCAAGAGAAAAATCATAATCCTTATCCTTAATGTTTATAGGAGATGTGGCAAATTTAGGATCAGGAGACAGTTTATATCTAACAGCATGTTGTGCAAGAAGCTTTTTAATGTTACTTGCACCAGTAGTAGCATTACATTTATCAATAAAATCATCATCAAGTTCCACATAATCTTCATCAGGATCATCACTAGAGTGTTCAACAGACTCAGGTGAATTAACAGGTGTAATAGTTTCATTAGGAATTTCAGTATTTTCAATTTGTCTAGACCTAGCAATTGTAGCATCTAGAAAAGGACCTAATGAACCATTATCATCAAGCACAATAGAAGCATCATCAAAATTATCAGAGAAATTTTCAGATTCAGCAGAAGTACCAACACGTGAAGCTTGTGGTGGTGAAACAAGTTGACTTATCACAGATGGTGAATCAAGAGCAGCAGAGGTACTCAGAGTTATAACTTTTCTTGTAGAGTGGATGGTAATATGGCGACTTTAGCATCGCGAGTTTTACCCATAATGGAGGATTTACAGCGAACAATATCAATTCAGGTGAACTTGCAAATAAAGCTATGCTCCCCGGCAACGGCGCCAGAAAATAGTCTTGATGACCCACAAGTATAGGGGATCTTCGAGGGAAGTAAAACCCAATTTATTGATTCGACACAAGGGGAGTCAAAGAATATTTGTAAGCCTTAACAGGGAGTTGTCAATTCAGTCGCACTGAAACAAACTTGCTCGCAGTAGTTTATCAAGTAGCAACAGCTTTATGGCGGTAGCAATAGTGAAATATAAGCAACTGTAATAAAGACAGCAGTAGTGATTTTAGTAAACAGCAGGATTAAAATACTGTAGGCATAGGGATGGATGAACGGGCGCTGTATGGATAAGATAACTCATGTAATAACCAAGACTAGGCATTTGCAGATAATAATAAAACAATATCCAAGTACTAAACAACCATGGGCATGTGTTCCGTATATAGTCGTACGTGCTCGCAATGAGAAACTTGCACAACATCTTTTGTCCTACCAGCCGGTGGCAGCCGGGCCTCTAGGGAAACTACTGGTAATTAAGGTACTCCTTTTAATAGAGTACCGGAGCAAAGCATTAACACTCGTGAACACATGTGATCCTCATATCACAGCCTTCCCCTCCGGTTGTCCCAATTTATGTCACTTTGGGGCCTCGGGTTCCGGACAGCAATATGTGTATACAACTTGCAGGTAAGATCATAAAACAATGAATATCATCATGAATCAATAACATGTTCAGATCTGAAATCATGGCACTCGGCCCTAGTGACAAGCATTAAGCATAACAAGTTGCAACAATATCATAAAAGTACCAACAACAGATACTAGGCACTATGCCCTAACAATCTTATGGCTATTACATGAACAATCTCATCCAATCCCTACCATC
This sequence comes from Lolium multiflorum, assembly GCA_030979885.1. NCBI lineage: Eukaryota > Viridiplantae > Streptophyta > Magnoliopsida > Poales > Poaceae > Lolium > Lolium multiflorum. The sequence continues at coordinate 157,436,746 of CM061748.1, read as the reverse complement.
CCCTTCAGCCTACACGGGGGAATTACTCACACATGGATGGGGGAATCATGGATGGTCGATGGAGAGGCGTCGGTGGCGATGATGGCGATGATCTCCTCCATTCCCCGTCCAGAGGTGCCGAACGAGTTTCGATCCCGAGATTGGGTTTCGCGATGGCGGCGGAGTTCTGGATGTCTTCTGGAAAAGTGGTCGAACCCCGAAGGGTTTTCGCGACGGAAGGAATATATAGGCGAAAGGGCGGCGCGAGGGGGTGCCCGAGGGGCCCACCCCATAGGCCGGTGCGCCGGTGGGGCACGCCCCTATGGCGTGGCCGCCTCGGTCCCCGATGCGCGTAGATGTACACGTCCGTTGGGAACCCCAAGAGGAAGGTATGATGCGCACGGGGCAAGTTTCCCTCAGTATGAAACCAAGGTTTAATCGAACCAGTAGGAGCCAAGAAGCACGTTGAAGGTTGATGGTCAAATGTGATGCGCGCAACACCGGGGATTCCGGCGCCAACTAGGAACCTGCACAACACAACAAAGTACTTTGCCCCAACGAAAGTGAGGTTGTCAATCTCACCGGCTTGCTGTAACAAAGGATTAAACGTATCGAGTGGAAGATGTTTGCAAAGAAAACAAAAACAAGTAGATTGTATGCTATGGAAAGAATAGGACCGGGGTCCACAGTTCACTAGAGGTGTCTCTCCCATAAGATAAAAGCATGTTGGGTGAACAAATTACAGTCGGGCAATTGACAAAATAGAGAAAGGCATAACAATGCATATACATGACATGGTAAATATAGTGAGATTTAATTGGGCATTACGACAAAGTACATAGACCGCCATCCAACCGCATCTATGCCTAAAAAGTCCACCTTCAGGTTATCGTCCGAACCCCCTCCAGTATTAAGTTGCAAAGCAAGACAATTGCATTAAGTATTGTGCGTAATGTAATCAATAACTACATCCTTAGACATAGCATCAATGTTTTATCCCTAGTGGCAACAGCACATCACAACCTTAGAACTTTCTGTCACTGTCCCAGGTATCAATGAAGGCATGAACCCACTATCGAGCATAATTACTCCCTCTTGGAGTTAAGAGTAAAAACTTGGCCAGAGCCTCTACTAATAACGGAGAGCATGCAAGATCATAAACAACACATGAACAATAGATTGATAATCACCATAATCATAGTACTCTCTATCCATCGGATCCCGACAAACACAACATATAGAATTACATATAGATGATCTTGATCATGTTAGGCAGCTCACAAGATCTAACAATGAAGCACAACAAGGAGAAGACGACCATCTAGCTACTGCTATGGACCCATGGTCCAGGGGTGAACTACTCACTCATCACTCCGGAGGCGATCATGGCGATGAAGAGTCCTCCGGAGATGAATCCCCTCTCCGGCAGGGGAGGCGATCTCCGTAATCCCCCGAGATGGGATCGCGGCGGCGGCGTCTCTCGTGGGTTTTCCGTATCGTGGCTCTCGGTACGGGGGTTTCGCGACGGGAGCTTTAAGTAGGCGGAAGGTCAACGCGAGGGGCACACGAGGGCCCAGGGGGCAGGTCGGCGCGGCCGGCCGCGCCGGCCCCCTCCTGGCCGCCTCGTGGCCCCACTCGTTAGGTCTTCGGTCTTCCGGAAGCTTCGTGCAAAAATAGGACCCCGGGCGAAAGTTTCGTCCAATTCCGAGAATATTTCTTTACTAGGATTTTGAAACCAAAAACAGCAAAACACAGCAATGGCTCTTCGGCATCTTGTTAATAGGTTAGTTCCGGAAAATGCATAAATATGACATATAATGTGCATAAAACATGTAGGTATCATCAATAAAGTAGCATGGAACATAAGAAATTATCGATACGTTGGAGACGTATCAGCATCCCAAGCTTAGTTCTGCTCGTCCCGAGCAGGTAAAACGATAACAAAGATAATTTCTGAAGTGACATGCCATCATAATCTTGATCATACTATTTGTAAACATATGTAATGAATGCAGCGATCAAAGCAAAGGTAATGACATGAGTAAACAACTGAATCATATAGCAAAGACTTTTCATGAATAGTACTTCAAGACAAGCATCAATAAGTCTTGCATAAGAGTTAACTCGTAAAGCAATAAATCAAAGTAAAGGTGTTGAAGCAACACATAGGAAGATTAAGTTTCAGCGGTTGCTTTCAACTTGTAACATGTATATCTCATGGATATTGTCAACATAAAGTAATATAACAAGTGCAATATGCAAGTATGTAGGAATCAATGCACAGTTCACACAAGTGTTTGCTTCTTAAGGTGGAAGGAGATAGGTAAACTGACTCAACAATAAAAGTAAAAGAATGGTCCTTCGCAGAGGAAAGCATCGATTGCTGTATTTGTGCTAGAGCTTTTATTTTGAAAACATGAAACAATTTTGTCAACGGTAGTAATAAAGCATATGAGTTATGAAAATTATATCTTACAAGTTGCAAGCCTCACGCATAGTATACTAATAGTGCCCGCACCTCGTCCTACTTAACTTGGACTACCGGATCTTTGCATGCCATGTTTCAACCAAGTGTCACAAAGGGGTACCTCCATGCCGCCTGTACAAAGGTCTAAGGAGAATGCTCGCATTTTGGATTTCTCGCTTTTGATTATTCTCAACTTAGACATCCATACCGGGACAACATGGACAACAGATAATGGACTCCTCTTTAATGCATAAGCATGTAGCAAAGTTATTATTCTCATATGAGATTGAGGATATATGTCCAAAACTGAAACTTCCACCATGGTTCATGGCTTTAGTTAGCGGCCCAATGTTCTTCTCTAACAATTTTGCATGCTCCAACCACTAAAATGATAGACCTTCAGACAAGACGGACATGCATAGCAACTCACATGATATTCAACAATAGTTGATGGCGTTCCCCAGAAACATGGTTATCGCACAACAGGCAACTTAATAAAATATAAAGTGCATAAGTACATATTCAATACTACGATAGTTTTTAAGGCTATTTTGTCCCATGAGCTATATATTGCAAAGGTGAATGATGGAATTTTAAAGGTAGCACTCAAGCAATTTACTTTGGAATGGCGGGTAAATACCATGTAGTAGGTAGGTATGGTGGACACAAATGGCATAGTGGTTGGCTCAAGGATTTTGGATGCATGAGAAGTATTCCCTCTCGATACAAGGTTTAGGCTAGCAAGGTTATTTGAAGCAAACTCAAGGATGAACAAGTGCAGCAAAACTCACATAAAAGACATATTGTAAACATTATAAGACTCTACACTGTCTTCCTTGTTGTTCAAAACTCAATACTAGATATTATCTAGACCTTAGAGAAACCAAATATGCAAATCAAATTTTAGCAAGCTCTATGTATTTCTTCATTAATGGGTGCAAAGCATATGATGCAAGAGCTTAAACATGAGCACAACAATTGCCAAGTATCACATTATCCAAGACATTTTTAGAATTACTACATGTAGCATTTTCCAATTCCAACCATATAACAAATTAACGAAGAAGAAACTTCGCCTTGAACATTATGAGTAAAGCCTAAGGACACATGTGTCCATATGCAACAGCGGAGCATGTCTCTCTCCCACAAAGTGAATGCTAGGATCCATCTTATTCAAACAAAAACAAACGAAACAAACCGACGCTCCAAGTAAAGAACACAAGATGTGACTGAATAAAAATATAGTTTCAGAGGAACCGATGATGTTGTCGATGAAGAAGGGGATGCCTTGGGCATCCCCAAGCTTAGACGCTTGAGTCTTCTTAAAATATGCAGGGATGAACCAGGGGCATCCCCAAGCTTAGAGCTTTCACTCCTCTTGATCTTAGTATATCATTCTCCTCTCTTGACCCTTGAAAACTTCCTTCACACCAAACTTCAAGCAAACTCATTAGAGGGTTAGTGCATCATTAATAATTCACACATTCAGAGGTGACACAATCATTCTTTTCACTTCTGGACATTGCATAATGCTACTGGACATTAATGGATCAAAGAAATAAATCCAACATAGCAAAAGAGGCAATGCGAAATAAAAGGCAGAATCTGTCAAAAACAGAACAGTCCGTAAAGACGAATTTATAAATGGCACCAGACTTGCTCAAATGGAAAAACTCAAAACTAATGAAAGTTGCGTACATATCTGAGGATCACGCTCGTAAATTGGCAGATTTTTTCGAATTTTCTACAGAGAATTATGCCCAGATTCGTGACAGACAGCAATGCTGTTTCTGTGCAGCAATCCCAAATATAACATCAACTTTGACATAGAAACTTTACTTGGCACAAAAACATGATAAGGAGAGGTTGCTACAGTAGTAAACAACTTCCAAGACTCAACAAAACAAAAATTGCTGTAGTAAAATAAACACATGGGTTATCTCCCAAGAAGTCCTTTCTTTATAGCCATTAAGATGGGCTCAGTAATAAGAGTTGATGCAAAAGAGAGCATCAAGAAGCAAATTCAAAACACATTTAAGCCTAACCCATTTCCTATGAAAAGGAATCTTGTACACAAATAGATTCATGAAGGACAAAGTGGCAAGCATAGAAAAGCAACACAAGTGCAATTTTAAGAATCTCAACATAAAGAGGGGAAACTTAATATTATTAAGATGCATATAACCATGTTTCCCTCTCTCATAATAACTTTCAGTAGCATCATGAACAAACTCAACAATATAACTATCACATACAACATTCTTGTCATGAGCTTCATGCATAAAATTATTACTCTCCACATAAGCATAATCAATTTTATTAGTTGTAGTGGGAGCAAATTCAATAAAATAGCTATCATTATTATTCTCATCACCATAATCATCATACATAGGAGGCATATTGTAATCATAATTAATTTTCTCCTCAATAGTAGGTGGACTGAAAATATCATATTCATCATTGCAAGCATCATATATAGGAGGTAAAGTATCATCAAAGTAAATTTTCTCCTCCATGCTTGGGGGACTAAAAATATCACAACCAGCTTCCCCAAGCTTAAATTCTTCCATAGCTTTAGCAATAATGGTGTTCAAAGAGTTCATGCTAATAACCTTGCTACAACTATTTTGCAAACAAAGTTCCATGGGTTTTTTAATTTTCTCTTCAAACACATCATGTCCTAATTCAAGATAAATTTCATAAAGATCTCTAATTTTTTTGTTGTTTTCCATTATGCCTAACTAGTGAAAATAAAAAACAAGTACAAGACTAGACATGATAACAAAATAAATTAAATGCAAGTAACTAATTTTTTTGTTTTTTTTTTTTGATATAAAGAGCAAGACAGTAAATAAAGTAAAACTAGCAACTAATTTTTGTATTTTGATTTAGTGCAGCAAACAAAGTAGTAAATAAAATAAAGCAAGACAAAACAAAGTAAAGAGATTGAGAAGTGGAGACTCCCTTGCGCCGTGTCTTGATCTCCCGGCAACGGCGCCGAAAAAGTGCTTGATGCGCGTAGATGTACACGTCCGTTGGGAACCCCAAGAGGAAGGTATGATGCGCACAGTGGCAAGTTTTCCTCAGTATGAAACCAAGGTTTAATCGAACCAGTAGGAGCCAAGAAGCACGTTGAAGGTTGATGGTCGCGAAATGTGATGCGGCGCAACACCAGGGATTCCGGCGCCAACTAGGAACCTGCACAACACAACCAAAGTACTTTGCCCCAACGAAACAGTGAGGTTGTCAATCTCACCGGCTTGCTGTAACAAAGGATTAAACGTATCGAGTGGAAGATGTTTGCAAAGAAAACATAAAACAAGTAGATTGTATGCTATGGAAAGAATAGGACCGGGGTCCACAGTTCACTAGAGGTGTCTCTCCCATAAGATAAAAGCATGTTGGGTGAACAAATTACAGTCGGGCAATTGACAAAATAGAGAAAGGCATAACAATGCATATACATGACATGGTAAATATAGTGAGATTTAATTGGGCATTACGACAAAGTACATAGACCGCCATCCAACCGCATCTATGCCTAAAAAGTCCACCTTCAAAGTTATCGTCCGAACCCCCTCCGTATTAAGTTGCAAAGCAACAGACAATTGCATTAAGTATTGTGCGTAATGTAATCAATAACTACATCCTTAGACATAGCATCAATGTTTTATCCCTAGTGGCAACAGCACATCACAACCTTAGAACTTTCTGTCACTGTCCCAGGTATCAATGAAGGCATGAACCCACTATCGAGCATAATTACTCCCTCTTGGAGTTAAGAGTAAAACTTGGCCAGAGCCTCTACTAATAACGGAGAGCATGCAAGATCATAAACAACACATGAACAATAGATTGATAATCACCATAATCATAGTACTCTCTATCCATCGGATCCCGACAAACACAACATATAGAATTACATATAGATGATCTTGATCATGTTAGGCAGCTCACAAGATCTAACAATGAAGCACAACAAGGAGAAGACGACCATCTAGCTACTGCTATGGACCCATGGTCCAGGGGTGAACTACTCACTCATCACTCCGGAGGCGATCATGGCGATGAAGAGTCCTCCGGGAGATGAATCCCCTCCTCAGGGTGCCGGAGGCGATCTCCGTAATCCCCCGAGATGGGATTCGCGGCGGCGGCGTCTCTGTAAGGTTTTCCGTATCGTGGCTCTCGGTACTGGGGGGTTCGCGACGGAGCTTTAAGTAGGCGGAAGGTCAACGCGAGGGGCCACACGAGGGGCCCAGGGGCAGGTCGGCGCGGCCAGGGCCTGGCCGCGGCCCCCTCTCCTGGCCACCTCGTGGCCCCACTTCGTTAGGTCTTCGGTCTTCCGGAAGCTTCGTGCAAAAATAGGACCCTGGGCGAAAGTTTCGTCCAATTCCGAGAATATTTTTACTAGGATTTCTCAAACCAAAACAGCAGAAAACAAAGAATCGCTCTTCGGCATCTTGTTAATAGGTTAGTTCCAGAAAATGCATAAATATGACATATAATGTGCATAAAACATGTAGGTATCATCAATAAAGTAGCATGGAACATAAGAAATTATCGATACGTTGGAGACGTATCAGTCCCTCTTCGTCTCCTCTTCGGTGTTCTGGAAGGCTCCATGGAAAATAAGACCGTGGGCTTTTGTTTCGTCCAATTCCGAGAATATTTGTAAACTAACTTTTCTGAAATCAAAAACAGCAGAAAACAGGAACTGGCACTGCGGCATCTTGTTAATAGGTTAGTCTCGGAAAATGCATAAAAACATTATAAAGTATGACTAAAACATGTTGGTATTGTCATAAAACTAGCATGGAACATAAGAAATTATAGATACGTTGGAGAAGTATCAATGCCTCTCTTTGACCCCCCCCCCCCTTTGGACTCTGTCCTCGTTACGAAAAAATATTGACTTCGGCTTTTGTTTCGTCCAATTCCGAAAATATTTCCTGTACAACTTTTCTGAAATACAAGACAGCAGAAAACAGGGAATTAGCACTGTTTTTTTTCGAAAGGGGGAACAAGTCCCAGCCTCTGCATCAAAGTGATGCATACAGCCTTTATTTCATTATTGAAAAATTTAGCCACGGACCCTATAACCAGAAAACAGGGAATTGGCACTGTGACATCTTGTTAATAGGTTAGTGCCAAAAATGTATAAAGTGCAACAAAGTATGAGAAAAACATATACAAATTGGTGTAAAATAAGCATGGAGCATCAAAAATTATAGATACGTTTGAGACGTATCATTGAGTACGGAGGCACTGACAACCATAGGGTGATCATGATTTGGTCAATAAAAAAAAGTGGTAGTATTTTTGCCAATTAAAAGAGGCAACAAAGCTACCATGGAAGAAGGCATTAGCATTGTTCCCAGATAATAGAGGCGATGAACAACTTTTTCTCCAGAAGTTCCTGTAGCAGAAGTTGCGGTAGCAGAGATTGATCGGCATGCGGTCAATCAATGAAGGTAGTAGTTTTTTTTATCAAAAAAGTAGTAGTATTTCTGAAAAATAGTGAAAATGATTGATTTTTTTGTAAGAAATTTACCGTAGCAGAGTTGCGCGTGGGGTGATGGCGAGATGTTGAATAAAAGATGTTCAATGCCGAAAAAATACTGATTAATAGAGGTAGTTCGTGGGGTGATCGCATAGCGACGAATAAAAGAGGGATAGCATAGGTTGCACAGCCGTGGCGGGTTAACATAAGTCGACGAAGAAAAGAAGGTAGACTGCCGAAGATAACTGACTAATAGAGGTAGCTCGTGGGGAGACCGCAAAGCGAAGAATAAAAGAGGGTATTTTTCCAAAGATAAAAAACGATGAATTAAATTTTTTTTAAAAAATTAACCGTAGCAGAGGCAGCCCATGGGGTGATCGTGAGGGATGAATAAAAGGGTGTACGATGTCAGAGAATTACCAATGAAAGGAGGTACTCGTGTGGTGGTTCCGAAGGATTCCGGAGAATTACTGATGAAGTAGTATTCTAGAGAAGTATTGTAGTAGATGTAGCCCTTGGGGTGATCACGGCGCGACGAATAAAAGGGTGTAGGATGCGGGATAAATACCGACGAAAAGAGGTAGCTCGTGCGGTGATCGCGATGCGACAAATAAAACAGGATAGGATGCTGGATGATAAATGCTAAATTAGGATGCTAGAGAATTATGATAGTACAGGTAGCCGTGGGGTGATCACGAGGGACCGAATAAAAGAGGGTAGGATGCCAGATAATTAGTAGTGAATAATTGCTAGTGAAGAGTTAATCATATCTTACTGAAGATTATGTTATTATTTTCCTGAATATCAATCTAGGCATTTACCCTAGCAAAGGTGCTCGCGATGCAGAGTTACTATTAAAATTTATTATCCATGCGGTATTGCTTATGCTGAATAATACACTGGAGAATTACCGCGAGGTACTATTTGTGAAGAAACTTCCTGGCTACAGTTGGCGAATTGTTGCTAAGTTACACGGAATTATTGTTTATGCGATATTGATTGTGGGAAAAATTATTGCGTGAAAGTACTATCAAAATGTTGCTGCCCTAAAATTACCGTGTAACACTGTTCCTGTGTAGTACTGTTCATGGCTATTGTTCATGTGCATGAACAGTAGCCCGAGCGCTGAGAGTTAATACTATTTTACCCAAGAATGTGTTATTATTTTCCTGAATATAAAATCTGGTATATACCATAGCAGAGGTAACCCGTGAGGTGCTTGCGATGCGGAATTACCCTTAAGAATTATTGTCCATGCGGTATTGTTTATGCTCAAGAATACTGCTGGAGAATTACTGCGAGGTACTACTAGTGAAGAATTATCGCCTGGTTACCGTTGACGAATTGTTGATAAAGTTACTATATAGAATTAATTTTTATGCGATGCTGGTTGTGGTAAAAAAATTACTGAGTGAAACTACTGTCAAAAAAATTGTTGCGTGGAAATTGCCGCGCAATGTTCCTGGGCTACTGTTCATGTGCATGACATGGGTTGGCGTCTGCAACCGTCACCCTAAAAGAATCTCATCACAGATTCTCTTGACGAGGAAATCCTCCACTGTCAAACTCCAATTATTTTTAATATAAAAAACTTCAAAGTTTTCTTCCTATATATGTGCGAGTTGTAAGGAGATAAATCTGTAGACCGACCTGTTAATTCAAGGACATATAATTGTCTTGCACGCTGGCTTGAGAGTTGAGACTGACCGATGGCAACGTCGATCCAGTAAAGATCCAGTGCCACCAGTAGATGTTAACCCTAGCTGTTCTGTCTGTAGCTGTTTGTGCCGGTATTGTTGCATCATCAGGTTGCTGTCCGGCAGAAAAGCCGCCTGTCTTTGTGCAAAGCTTCAGCTCTGGACCAGCGTTGATCGATGGGTTAGAATCCTGTAAACCTAACAAAAACTATGGTACAAACTACAAAGAGACGGCCCAAGTCACCCAACCATTTGGAGGAAATGTCGAAATCGATCGAGAGGGTACTAAAGGTTTTGGAACAGTGTAACGTTAGGTGTTTGGTTGATCAAACTGCACAACCCACATGTGTGTTCCCAGGGATTCATACATAGGCACGTGTGGTTATATAGTGTAGAGGAAAACTTGCCAAATGCAAATATATTGATGCATGGCTAGTGAATTCTTAACGGTAATTCCGCATTGCAAGCACCATCGCTCAAAGATAAGCTCTATAGGAAAAACTAGATAGTTTTCCAAAAGTCTACTAAGTTTCAACAGGAACACAAACATAAGCTCTATCGTCGATAATCAATGCAGTTTCCAGTGATCGCTCAAAGAATTTTGCAGGGATCAGCCCATCACCATGTGAACGGCTTCATCTTCAGGGTGTTCCTAGAGATACAGAACCGCCTCTCACCCCCCATGTAAGGTGCTGGATGCAGTAGTCTTCCAGGTAGAGATCCACCAGAAATGCTTGCAGATTAGTCTGGCTTCAGAGCTTCTGTTTTTTCTGTTCAGAAGAGCCACGAAGCAATCCACCAGGAGACCTGGTCTTTGAGCTTCCAATCTCTCGATTTGCTAGGGCAAGGTCAATTGCCAAACTTGTTTCATATTCAACCAAGTTTTTCTGTTAAACACAATAAAGTGCTTGTCGTTCCAAATACTTCAAAGGATAGGAAAGGAAACAACATTAAGTTGCACGTACGTATCTTGTATTACATAGCCACTTAGACGCTAAGCTTAAGAAGCCAGTAATCGTCACATTGAAAATCTCATACACATAATCCCAAAGCATACTAGACTCAATAGACTCAAAGAACGTGTGTTTAACAGATTCTATCTCCTTACAAATACTACATTCTAGAGGTTTACGAATTCCTCTACTTAAATTATCCCTAGTCATGATCTTATTTTGAAAAAACAATCACAGAAAGATTTGCACCCTAGGGGGGACTTTCAGTGTCCACACAACATGCAAATAAATGTGTTGTATCCCTTTAAAATTAATGATGGCATAAATGGATTTGGACAAATAAACCCCATTAGATTCATATCCCCAAATCAACAGGTCCTCTTTGTAAGGGTATATTGCCCCTATGTGTGGTTTTGGTAATTAATGACAACCCCTATGGACTAATGTTTTCATTGAGTTTATATGAAGGAATATTCCATAGGTACTACTTGTATTCCATGTGTTGGATTCAAGTATGGATGCCATGAAGATAAAGGTATACCTTGTGTATTGGCATCAAGATCATCGGTTTGAAGATACATATGTGACATGATCAAGAAGAAGAAATGAAGATGGAGTTCTTATGAGGAACTCAATATTAGCCATGCTCTATCTTATGAGAGTATGAGAAGGTACAAGGTTAAGTCGGGCAAGTTCAAGATGAGCATCTCGAGTGGATCACATGCTTGAAGCTTGCCGTCCATTTGGTGATAATGGACATGTGAAGATGTACATCAATGGGGCTTTCCCATCATAGTGTATGGGGGAGCATTTGTGAGTCTTCACGAAGCAACATTGGTCAAGTGAGGCATTCCGGCTTGAGTGAAGCTTGAAGAGTTATCATCAAGATCAAGCGGGATGCGCAAGGCAAAGGTATGACCTTGATAGGTTTTCCTTTTACCGGTCTCAAGGTGGTTGTTGGGAGACCGGATTATAGGATAGATAGCCGCACTATCAAGAGGGGCTTTCGGTTGGGTAACTTGATCGCATCGTCTTAGGGAGCTCAATCCTTTGCATACTTTGCATATCCCTATTGCTTCTTGGTGTTTCTCTGTGAGAAGTTCTTGAGCTTGTTGCTAGCTTTACAACAAGCCCAAGTTCATCGAAACGGAATCCGCATGCATCTTCTATTGCGTTTCGAGTTTGGACGTCTTCACCGTTTCTTGACGGTGGGAGACTCCCTCTCTAAAAACATCTAAAAATATCCTGTGAGGAGTCTCCATATTTCGTCGGGGTCCGTTTCTTGACGGTGGGAGACTCCCTCTTCTATTGCGTTTTCGAGTTTGTTGGGGTTCTATTCGTCGTTATCTTTTCAACAAAATTGGTTTCATGTCAATCGGGGTCCGGACACAAAAGTTATCACAGTTTTAGTAAAACATGTTTTTCCTACTGGCCCGGTTTCTCGCCCGGTTTGACCGGCCTCCCAACCGGCCAGTTCGGCGCGCAGTCCGGTCAACCGATCGCCAACCGGACGCCAAACGTGCGCCTAACAGATCCGGTCTGCCACCCGGTCAGCCGGCCTACAGACCGGCGGGCCCGGCGTGCTGTCGATCGGCCAGGGCGCCAACCGAGGAGCTCTAGATGACGCAAAGTGACTCCGGTCCCTGGTCCGGTCGACCGGCCCCTGCAGGGCGGCCGGTCTGGTCCGGTTGACCGGGCTCCTCGACGGTTGACTCAGCCCAACTTTTCCCCAACGGTTATATTTGCTCTTGGGCTATAAATAGCCCTTCTTCCACCTTGGGCTGAGTTAGTTCTTCCATTCTCTCTCCTCCATTGTTGCCTTTGAAGAACTTGCTCTCTCTCTTGATTCCCCCCATGATTCTTGCTCATTCTTGAGGAATCTAAGAGAGGAGATCTAGATCTACAACTTCCACCAATCCATTTCTCCTCTAAGTGAGGGGAACTCTTGGGATCTAGATCTTGGAGTCTTTTGTTGACTTTCCCCATTGTTCTTCCTCTCCAATCTCATCCTAGCATCTGTTCTTGGGTGGGATTTGAGAGTGAAGGACTTGAACACCTCTAGTGTTCTTGCTTTGCATCATTGCATAGTGTTGAGCTCTCCACCACGATTAGTTCGAGTGAGAGACCGTGAGCTTGTTACTCTTGGAGGGAAACCTCCTAGTTGGCTTGGCGGTTGGTGCTCCGGTGATCTCTTCAAGAAGATTGTGAAGAGGCCCGGGCTTCTCCTTCGTGGAGCTTGTGAAGTGGTTGTGGAGCTTGCCATCTCCGGAGCGGAGGAAAAGCTAACCATAAGGAAAGGGCCATTATCCTTCGTGGGTGTGGTTCGGAGAATAGGGTGAGCCTTCGTGGCGCGGGAATCCTTCGTGGGACCTCCACTCCTCCAAACGTGACGTACCTTGTTGCAAAGCAAGAGAACACGGGAATACATCCTCGTCTCCGCGTGCCTCGGTTATTTCTATACCCGAGCTCTCTTTCCTTGTGATAGCCATCGTGCTTGAAGTACATATATCTTGCTATCACTTGTGCTACATATATCTTGTGCCTACCTTGCTTAGCTCTAGTTGCCATTGTTACACTTAGTTGAGCTTAGCATATTTAGGGTTTGTGCTTGTAAACTAAACATTAGTTTAATTCCGCATTCTTACAAGACAAATCTGCAAGAGTTTGAAATTGCCTATTCACCCCCCCCTCTAGGCGACATCTCGATCTTTCACTCTTGATCTTTGAAGCGTATACTACTAGCTATTTCCAAAAATTCTTGCGGCTAATTTATGATAGATTCAGTGAAAGTTCTCCTAAAAGTGCATCTAAGATGTTCACCCCCCAACTCTTCAATGATTTTACTTTATTGATTTACCGGTAAAATATATTTCCTAAACTTGGGAAGCTAAGGAAATATCACCAAAGCAGACATCTTTCAAGAGTTTACTGGATTTTCTATTTCCCACATGCCACTTATATCCAAATTTAGCATCCTCTGCTCCCCACTTATGTCAAGAAGTGTTGTTTTATCATGAGGCCAAGGGTTCCCAACTTGGCTCGAGATTTGTCTCCAACTTGTTTATGTTTGATTTTTTCGATAAAGGGAATATATTAATATCGATAGATACCAATTACACCTAGCCTCTGCAACAACACAGTACCCTAATGGTATTACGGATGCACACTGCTAAAAAATAAAAAGAGAACTAAGAAAAAGAAGTCCAGCAACGGTACTCCAGTCCTAGCAAGAACAGTGCAACCACCACCAAGACAGCACGTGAAGTCCGGGCTCTCCACCAACTGCGCCACCAAGAAGGAAACAGTACACAAGCCTCATCATCGCCCGATCAAAAGATCTTAGGTTTTCACCCTGGAAATAGTCTCCACTCTCAAAACAATACCTTCAACAAGACCATTGCCAGGCACAAACCAATTAAGGCCAGACCTTGAATTTTCATCATGAAAGGTAGGACACTCCCACTTGCATACTGTTGTTACGAGACCCAGAATACCAAGCAAATTCCTCAACAACATCACGACTCGATCCTCCTCTGCTAGTCCTCCAATCCGGCCTTCAAGAAATTCTCTGTCTCTAATGCACCATGGACCAGAATGTCATCTGTTGGCAACACAGAACAGAGCTTCACGCCACTCCCTCCAGAACCAAACGGTCGGAATAAATGCATGGGTGTGCACGACCGAATACCTCCCAAACAAGCAAACTCCAGGCACGAGCATTGTTACATTTGCCAGCGGAGCCTTTCGGGACTCAAAATTCTAGCCAAGTCTAGACGGACATGCATAAGGAAGATCTTCGTCTTGGCGCGAGAGAGATCCGAGGACCACCACCATTATTCATGCCGATCGAGCAGCCCCCACGCAACCCACCGAAAACCTGCAAGCCACCGCTCCAAACCCTACCAGCGACCCAATGGCAAGGGCAGCAGGGAAAGGAGACGACAGTGCAGGGTCGATCTTCCACCGGAACCGGCCCAACGCGTAGCAAAGATCGAGATTGGGAGGGCGGGGGCAGCCTGGGAGACATCCAGATCGAGATCTGGGATCACCACCACCGCCACCCGCCGGCCTAACATCTTTACTCCATCCATGGCGCCTTTGGGAAGAGATCTCCGCCTCCACCCCGACCAGGGGCGTCGTCCTGGACGCTGCACGGAGATGACTCGACCAGACCCTCCCTAGCAGCCATGGCGAGGATCCCAGGTGACCTCCACCCTCAACCACCTTTGGCGGTTGGGTTCGCCGCCACCGCGGCAAGGGCTGGCGGCTGCGGCGGCAAGAGGAGGGCGTGACGGGGGGCTTGGCGGCGGCACGGAGAGATCGTCCCCGGAGTCGCCCTAGGGAGCGACCCGCGGGGGTACGGAACTTTATGTTTGATTGATAGGAGGAATTCATGCATGTAACCGGCCCATAGTCCCACACGATCTGACCATCATGCACATGTTGCAGTATCCAAAAGATGTTGGTTTTTTCTGAAATGGGGGAAATATCACCCCAGCTTCTGCATCCAAGGGATGCACACGACTTTTTTATTAGATTATTCACAACACCTTACAAGAAGAATTATAAAGATCGAACCGAAGCCACCAAACTAACGACAGCTCGCTAATCCTACATCACCGATGAAGGGGTGTCAATGAACAGAGCCAACACCCACACCCTGACATCACACCAACGTGCATCATCAAAAAACCAAAGGCCTCGACAAGTCGCCCAATGGCGACCAGGTGGCACAACCGGTCCGGCAGACCCTCGGCGCGTACAATCATACACGCTCCAGAAGTCATTGCCGCCACCGTCTTCCACATACCCATCTTCAGGAGAGATCAATGCAAAGACCTTGCGAGTCCTGCCACCAACGCCACCATGACGGTAGACAGCTCCATCACCCTGCGCACGTCGAACATGACGTATCCAACGATGCTACCCCGCTGCCCCCACACCGCCGAGAATCGCCGTCTTCAACACGAAAGAAAAATGCCGCTCCACCTCAGGACCCTCCAGCTTACATCTGCTCCATAGACGATGCCTCCAGGAGGGAGAACAATGCAGTACGCCGCCATCGCCCGATCCGGGATCGAATCTAGGATTTCTCCCGGAGCAGGCTGGGCTAGGAGACAATATACATCAACTGTGACAAGACCTCCAAGACGATGTCTCAACAAGGATATAACACGATGTGCCACCATCGACTGATCTGAAGGATCTAGGGTTTTCCGTGGAGACTCTTGGCCGCAGACGGAAGACAACCGTCCCGCAAGCTCGACGCCGACAATGGCGACCGCCACCACATAGCGAGGACGCTGTCAACGGGGCTGAGGGAGACGACCCGCCATCGCAAGGGAGACCAGAACGCTGCCGCCAAACCAGGGCCGCCCTCCTGGGATCCAACTTCCAGCCGCCGTGAATGGTCAGAGTTGCCGCCGCCGCGCGGTTGCTACACCCACGCGCTGCCCCGCGCCGCCACGCGCCGGTGAGCCGCCCCGCCGAGTTGCCCGGCTCCTGCACCATGCCCTCGCTCCATAGAGAAGAATAACCGCCGGCGTCGACCAGGCTTTGCTTGGCCGCGCCCCCTGGCGGCGGCGAGGGAGGATGTGGGGAGAGGTGGGAGCGGGTGGTGGCAGCGGCTAGGGTTCTCTCCCTGGCGGAGGGAGAGGTGGGAGAATCGACTCTAGCAAACTAATACCACAATAAAAAAAGGAAGTCCTCCAAAAGATGTTGGTGGTTAATTTGATCAAGTGATGTGCCATGGAGAATGGATGGCAGGTGGCGAGTTCCAATCTTGCATTGTAGGAGAGGAGATGAGAGGAGAGAGGAGACCCTCTAGTCCTGGAAGGGGAGCATATGGTAGCGGAGCACTTTTTTCCCGGCCCGCATCAAATCTCAACCGCTCGTGGAAAGCCAGAGCGCACACACTCTGCTTTCCCACACTGCCGGTCCCCGCTCTCTCTTCCTCCTTCAGTCACTCCACTCCTCTACATAAGGGCCTTCTCTTCCTCAATTACCACCAACACCTCTCTCTCTTGCTCGGACACGAGGCGGACGTACATAACTCTGTCACACCGCTCGTGTGAGGACCGAGCTAGCGAGCTAGAGGCACACGCAGCGATGGGGATGGGGAGGCAGGAGAAGGGCAAGGCCGACCCCGCCGCCTTCAGCATCGCCGAGGCCGGCTTTGGCGACCGGACGGACATCGACGACGACGGCCGCGAGAGGCGCACCGGTACGCATGCATCCTCCTAGCTAGCTACCAGTTCGTTAGTTTTGGAACCGGCCGGCTGCCATGCATGCAAAGCACATGGTAACGTCCGACGACGACGACGATGCAGGCACGCTGGTAACGGCGAGTGCCCACATCATCACGGCGGTGATCGGCTCTGGCGTACTGTCCCTAGCCTGGGCGATCGCGCAGCTCGGGTGGGTGATCGGCCCCGCCGTGCTCGTCGCCTTCTCTGTCATCACCTGGTTCTGCTCCAGCCTACTCGCCGACTGTTACCGCTCCCCGGATCCCGTCCATGGCAAGCGCAACTACACCTACGGCCAAGCCGTCAGGGCCAACCTTGGTATGCAGTCATGAACCGAATTATAATAACCTCTTCTGATTTGCGATTAATTGAAAAATAAATGATGCTGCAGGAGTTGGCAAGTACAGGCTCTGCGCTCTAGCCCAGTACATCAACCTGGTTGGCGTGACCATCGGCTACACCATCACCACGGCCATCAGCATGGGGTAAGCATGATTTGCATGCAATCTATAGCTAGTAGTAGATGAGAAAAAACTTGGTCAGAGCCGTGTGGTTTGCTTGTCTCATCTGTTTTGTGTGTGTGCATGCCTGCCAAATGCTGTTTTCGAGAAAGAGACATGAGTCCACTTCTCTATAGGGAATAGGGTAAATAAAAAAAGCAGAGCATTTCTAATCTGCTTGCAAAATAGCAGTCAAAGGAGAAAGTCTTTTTTTAGGATCGGTCCAGCGGACAGAGAAAAAGTTGGCAAGATGATAACACAACTTGACAGTTCAAAAGTACTTGGAAAAAATGGCACTACTTAAAACGGAATCCATGGAAAGGAGTGGCCTATACATATTGCCATGGGCTAGAGCAAGAAAGTCATATAACAGCTCCGGAAAACAGGAGCATATGGCAATTTTATTCTTCAATATAGGCAACTGGTGGATTGAATGAACCTCATATTGCACAAAAATTATTGATTCATCAACTTTGGGAAGCATATAGTTAGAACTTCAAAGTACCAAACTACGTCCTTTACTTTAATTTTAATTTTTGGTTATTCCTTACAACATATATCATCAATGTTCCATATTTATGCAGAGCAATCGGACGGTCCAACTGCTTCCACCGCAACGGCCATGATGCGGCATGTAAAGCGTCCAACACCACCAACATGATCATCTTTGCGGCCATCCAGATTTTGCTCTCACAGCTCCCCAACTTTCACAAAATCTGGTGGCTCTCCATCGTTGCCGCCGTCATGTCCCTCGCCTACTCGACCATTGGTCTCGGCCTCTCCATAGCAAAGATAGTAGGTAAATACATACTATAGCACATATCTGGCTTTTAATATGAACATGTGAAAGAAAAAAAGGTACATATGGTCTTTCTACAACCTATTAATGGATATGTATCATGTCGGATCATTTATTTGTTATATTTTATATCCCGTGGATTGTCTTGGTTTGATAATTCACAAACTATAACTTCATAAGGAAGAAAACAAAAAGATATATATCCTGGTGATATGATTTTTTGTTGGTGGTGCAAGTGGACATTGGACATGTTGATGGACGATGATGCATCTCGTTTTGTTGGTATCAGCCATGTTGGCTCCATGGTGCACTGCATGTACCTGCATCTTGGTGACTCATTGATTTTTGTAGGTGGGGTGCATGCCAAGACAACGCTAACAGGGGTGACTGTTGGGGTGGATGTATCTGCGAGTGAGAAAATTTGGAGGACGTTCCAGTCTCTTGGTGACATCGCCTTTGCATACTCCTACTCCAATGTCCTAATCGAAATTCAGGTAACTAATACTATCTTGATGTACATCAATATGAATAGACAATTCAGCATGTTAATGTAGTCCTTGCAAGAAACATACTTGATGTGTTAGGGTGGATATCTGGAATTTCATGTGTTACCTTGTTTCTAGAACAAAAGGAAAAAATATCTCAGAAAAACCATTGGTGGTTTTGAGAAGATATGTGTGCCCATTCCCGTGACCTCTTGGATTCGTCTTGCTGGAGGACAAATTCTGTAGGATAGCAGTATGGGTGAACCCTATGACCCTATCTTGAGGACAAATTTGGCAGTCCCTATTCCTACTGGATCAAATAAAGAGCAGAATGAATTCTTTGGAAGAACATGCTCCAATAGTCAACAAGAGGGTATCTGCTCTACTTCGCACCTAATGCACCGCTGCATTCCGGATGAAGAAATAACGGTGTCCCATGCACCGGAAATCCCGTTCACGAAACCAGTTTATTTCATTGCGTTCCAATATGTTTTAGATATCCGAAACATGACAAAACTTAATGATATTTGGAAGCACGAACTGCAAAGTAGCAAGCAGTGTGAATCCTATGGTAACAACATGCACAGGAGGTCCCATGCATGGGACATTCTGGCTCTCGTTACGGATGGGTATGAAAATCAAGAGCATCCAAGGCAAAGATTTAGTCTTCGATAGTAAAGGCGAAGATAGATATACGGCATTGATGCATATATACATATTGATCACCAATTTAACAATGTACTAGTTTTATTTTTTTGAGAATCGACCACTCTTTATTCATTGAAGCTAAGGTTTAAATGAATACATAATTAAGCCATCAGATGGGTTTAGGAGCCACAACCGGCGTCCTGTCCCTTGACTGGGGCTACTACGAGCAAGTCGATGGGCCTCTCCATTAGAGGATCTACTTTCATGTCTAAACACTGACATCACAAAGGATGGCGCCGTCTTCATAATCTCTGTGGTGACCATACTATTGAGATTTGGCCGAGCCCATATATCTTCTCCAAAAAAATGAGGATTTTTTTTAAAAAAAAAGCCCAATATAAGTTAAGTCTGCCCTACCCTAGCAAAATGGGCAGGATTCGAGAAGTGATGTTTGTATGCTTGCGTCGCCAAAGTAATATTTTCTACTTTAGAAAAATACAATACAAACTCTGTGAAATCAGTGAAACCTTAGATTACAAATAAGATTATACTACAGGAATGGTGCAAGGCGCCGACGGCTGGAAACCCTTGGCGTCAGTGAAGATCCTCCTCGGCAGAGCCACGTGGACCGTCGGTGTAGTCCCGGCCATTGGCGTAGCCCGTATAGGCCGATGGTAGCCGTCGGCGTCTAGACCCTCGGCGCAGGCCATGCCGTCCGTTAACTTCAAAAAAATATTTAAAAAGTATTTTTCGTTTTTTAATCACACATGTATCATTTTAACTCTAACTACACTTAGTCTTAGATCAAATTATACTCATGGTTAAACTTCCTAATTTAGTCACCTATCCTCACACTACTTTAATCCTAACACGCTTAACATCTTCGTTTCTTCCGGTTGAGTTTTCATGAAAGAAACAAAATATTGTTGATAATACAACCATATCAATCCTATTAACCCATAAACCGTGATATCACAACTCTTTATTATTTTGAATTTTAAACAATTATTTAAATAAAAATCAATGGTTAAGTAATAACAATCTTTATGAAGGATGCAATTATTAATTAAATTATTTTTTGAAAAAATAAAAAAAACCCCAAATTTTCGGCAAAAACTAAAATCTTAAAAAATGCCAACAGAGTAAACGCCGTGACAACGTCGTCACGGCCTGGCTTTGGTGGGGCGCATGTCCAGGCCTACGCCAACGATCCGGAGTATGCCGAGGATAGCCGTCGACGTAGTGTCGCTACGCCGACAGCTCTCTTAGCGGGCTGGCCTGACCGGGCCATACGCCGACTGCCCCGACTTTTGGCCGTGGTGCCTTTCGCCATTCCTGTAGTGAATGTGCAGTCGCGTGGACTGTTAAATAGGACTATCGAGGTTAAAACAAGTACAGTACTTGGGTAAACAGACCGCATATCTACAGACGTCAGATATTGATCGAGAGGCGGATTTCACTTTTGGTGCAGGACACTCTGCGGTCGAGCCCGGCGGAGAACACGGTAATGAAGAAGGCGTCCTTGATCGGCGTGTCGACGACGACGATGTTCTACATGCTGTGCGGCGTGCTGGGCTACGCTGCGTTCGGCAGCAGCGCGCCGGGCAACTTCCTCACGGGCTTCGGCTTCTACGAGCCATTCTGGCTCGTCGACGTGGGCAACGTCTGCATCGTCGTGCACCTCGTCGGCGCTTACCAGGTCTTCTGCCAGCCCATCTACCAGTTCGTCGAGACCTGGGCGCGCTCCAGGTGGCCCGACGCCGCCTTCATCCACGCCGAGCGCGCGGTGCCCCTTCCGGCAATCCTCGGCGGCGGCGAGTTCCCCATCAACCCGTTCCGGCTGGTCTGGCGCACGTCGTACGTGATCCTGACGGCGGTGGTGGCCATGCTCTTCCCTTTCTTCAACGACTTTTTGGGGCTCATCGGCGCCGTGTCGTTCTGGCCGCTCACCGTGTACTTCCCCGTGGAGATGTATATGGCGCAGGCCAAGGTGCGGCGGTTCTCGCCGACGTGGACGTGGATGAACGTGCTCAGCGTCGCGTGCCTTGTCGTCTCCGTCCTCGCAGCCGCCGGCTCCGTGCAGGGGCTCATCAAGGACGTTGCCGGCTACAAGCCATTCAAGGTCTCCTAAAAATCCAATCAGGGAAAGATGCAGCAAAAGAGCATGATGCATACTTTAGGTGAAGGGTCCAGGTTAATTCGAGGGTCAAGCGTTAATCTAAGTATTAAACCAAGATTGATTAGTATTTATATTAGTGTATGGTTTGAGTTTGAACTTTAAGAAGTGAATACAATTACGTTGTAGTAGAACCTTAGGGGATATGGGCAACAATAAAAAAGTTAACAACTCAGTTGACTTCATGTAAAGTCAACTGTTAGGGTAAACTAATGCAGCTACTCTCTGCGATCCATATTAATTATCACGGATTTAGTACAACTTTATGTTAAACGAATGACATCAAACTGTGTGTATCCATGCAAAAGAAAAAAAATGAAAAATTAGCCAAGAGCTGAAATAGGAGACACCTTCAAAATTTAAGTATGTTTTCCTTTTTCGAGAGAGAGTTTATAAAACCTTTTATTACTCAATAAGGAAACGTACGATTTGGGTATCAGGTGATTCTAGCAGCCACAACCGGCGTCCATGTTCTAAATACAAAGAGGATCTAGTTAAATTATGAGCATGTATGTTAGAACATCTAGTTTCATGAGGAAATTGAACGGTCTCAAAAGCAGTTCTTCGCTGATCTATCTCACGAAGGATGGAGTAGTAGCTGCTCCTACTAGACTCCCGAATGGCATTTATGTGGATCTGTTGAATATTCAGGTCAGCTGCAAGAGCTAATCTCTCGACAAGCAACAACTTCCAATGTTGCTGGATCAGAGATTCCTAGCACTGCTAAAACTGATGATCCCTAGCAAATGCCAGTTTCATTTCTGCATATTGCACCACAACACCAAGGTTTTCATGCTTCGACACAACAGCGTCGAAACTTATCTTCATACAACCAGTAGGTGGTGCAATCCAAACTGCAGCCGAGATAGATGGGTTTGTTGTTACCTTTGTTACCTCTGTTTTTTTTCGATAAAGGGAATATATTAATATCAAAAGATACCAATTACACCCAGCCTCTGCAACAACGCACCATCCTAATGGCACTACGGATGCACACAGCAAAAAGGAAAAAAAGAAAAAAAAAAGTCCCGCTACAGTATCTCGGGCCTAACAACAGCAATACATCCACCGCCAAGACAACATCTGAAATACAGACTCTCCAAAAACGACGCCTCCAAGAAGGGAACAGTGCTCTAACACCGTCGTTGCCCGATTAAAGATCTTAGATTTTCACCCTAAAGATAGTCCCCGCTCTCAAAACAATGCCTCCAACAAGGTCATTGCCAGGCATAACCAATTAAGGCCAGACCTTGGGTTTTCACCCTGAAAGGTAGGATTCTGAACTTCACTTGTGTTGTCGCCCCACTTTCATACCGCTGCTATGAAGCCCGCAAGTCCCTCAAAGCGCGGAGACTTGAACCTCCCTTAGCTAGTCCTCCCCTCCGGCCTTCATGAAATTCTCTTCTTCCGACTTTCATCATGGATCCATAGCCACTTGATGTCAACACAGAAAAAGAGCTTCGCGCCGCTCCCTCCAGAACCAATCGGTCGAAATAAAAGCATGGGTGCGTACGACCGAATACCACCGATCCAGCAAACTCCAGGAAAAAGCACTGTTACATTCGCCGGCGGAGCCTTCCGGAACTCAACACTCCGGCCAGATCACGAGTCCAGGCCTCCGGTAGGTCCTCCTCTTCACGCAAGAGAGGCCCTAGGACCGCCGCCTTTATTCAGGTCAGACCCCCACATCGGCGACCACCCTGGGCTGGCCACACCATCGCCGGCTTCCAAGCACCTCCATCTCGCCGCCGGAACGCGGTGATAGATCAATAGATCCACCACCACCAACCGCAGGCCGATCCTCTCCGGCGAAGAAGAGGGTCACCTCCACCGTCGAACCCAAGGCTGTTGCCCCGGTGTTAGAGATATATTTCGTGTACGTATAAACGGATAGTCTAGGATAGAGATAGGACTCTCGTGTCTTGCCTTGCACTCCAAGATGATCCCTGTACGCCTATATATACTCGCCCATGAGGCTCAATAATACATCCAACATATTCCGCCAATCTCTCTCCCTCTCTATCGTTCTACATGGTATCAGAGCGGCGTCGATCCTAACCTAGCCGCCGCCCAAGCTTCCGCGCCGCGCCGCCCCCGGGGAGGTCGATCTCCATGATCTACTCCGGGGGCCGCGCAACCCGTATGAGGGTTCGTCCGCCGATCCGTTGATCCGCTGCCCTCGAGTCTTTTTTTCCAATCTGTAGATTGGTTTTCTTTGCTCGCCGGTCGCTCGACCGCGTTTTTTTAGTTTTGCCGATCCTCGATCGGATTGAGTCGCCCACCGCCGTGGTCATCACGCGCCTCTACTCCAATCTCGGCGTCGACTGCACCGGCCATCTTCATCAACCGCGCGGCCGCCGCACGCACACACGCCCGTGCTGTCTCCATCGCTGGTCCGTCTTCGCCGTCATCGCCCGGGACATCACCGACAACGTCGCCAACGACTCCAATCTGCGGCACGTCGTCCACGTCATGGCGCGTACAACACCGCCGTCGGTCTGATCAACCGACCGCGCGCACGTCTCCGCCAAGCACGTCCCCGAGCACGCGCTTATCATCGATCGAGCTACGGGTTGCCGCTGCGTCGCCCCTTCGGGCCACAGCGCCGCCGCCTTAGGTCCATGCTACCGGCCTCCGACGCGCCTTCCAAGGCGTGTACGTTGCTGGTGGCCTCCCGCCGCTGCGTCGGCTCGCGACCTGCAGCTACGCCGGCCCCTCGAGCCGAGACGTCGCCGCACGCAGTCTACTTCGCCGTCACCGCGCACCGACGTCCCAGGCAACCTCCACGCCGCCTCCCTTGGCGCGCTACGCCACCGTCAGCGCAAGGTCTACGTCAAGCCGCCGGGTTCCTCCTCGCCAACTTCGAGTATCGCCGCCGCACCTCCACAGGTACCTTGCATGACCACTCTGGTCGTCGCAGCCTCGCCGACCACCTCTACAGTCTAGGCATCCAGCATGGTCACTCCTGGTCACCGCTGGTTTCGCCGCCTTCTACGTCTCCGTCCACCACGACCTAGCGGTCCATGATGGTCCCTTCCCTCGCACGCCCGGTATTGGCAACACCGACGCGTGCCTTCATCCCCGACGCGTCCCCGAGCCGGCAAGCTCGCCGGCGGCTCTCTCGGCTTCGACAGCTCTTTATCGACATCGACTCTTCTCGGGCGCCTCGACCGCGTCGCCGACTTCGTCTTTGCGTACTCGGTTCTGGCAAAACCGGAGTATGCCTTCGTCCCCGACGTGCGCCTAGTTCGACAAAACTAGGGCAGCACCTCGTCCTCGACGGCTCGGACTGCATCGACTTCGGCATCGACAACCTCCACGACTGCCTCGACGCGTCTCCGTCACTCTCCTCGCGCACTATGCGCTTGCGGCTTCATGTGCGGCTACCTCGACACCGGCACCCGACCACGACATCGACCACGGCATCCCCTCGCGCGGCTACCCCGACCAAGGTTGCAGCACCCACGCTCTCGGCTACCTCGACATCGGCACAAAGGGCTATCACCTCGCATGAGCACCTCAGCTTCTTCTACAGTCCAAGCATCCGCGACGTGACACCGTCCACGACGCTCCCGCTACGACTGCGGGGAGTGTCAGCCTTCTGGGGTTCACTTCGGTTTATCTCCAGTCTGACCGTCCACGTCGTTCATGTTGTTCACGACGCTCCCGCTACGACTGCGGGGAGTGTTAGAGATATATTTCGTGTACGTATAAACGGATAGTCTAGGATAGAGATAGGACTCTCGTGTCTTGCCTTGCACTCCAAGATGATCCCTGTACGCCTATATATACTCGCCCATGAGGCTCAATAATACATCCAACATATTCCGCCAATCTCTCTCCCTCTCTATCGTTCTACACCCGGGAGTCCTCGTACCGCAGGAGAAGCCCAAGATCATCGCCCCTCACCGGCGAGAGGCGGAGGGAAAGGCGATGCCCGCCACCACCAGCCACCACCGCCGGCATGCCGCCGATGGGAGGCGGGGAGGCCGCAGCCCGTAGCATCGTCCTCGGGAGGACCGCCGCCGCCCCTCCATCCTCGTCCGACCGTCGCCGCCCCGGGAGGCGGAAGGGCCGCCGCCGCGCGTGAGAGGCTCCATGGCCGCCGTTCCCGACGCGTCACGAGGGAAGGCCCCCGCCGCCGCCACGCCCCAAGATCTTTGCCCTGGCGGCGCTGCCGGCGGCGGCGGGAGGGTTGGGAGACGGGGTGCGCTAGGCTAGGGTTGGGGGTTGGGAGACGGGTAATCCCTTGTTACCTCTGTTAGTTTGTGCAATCTCCAGATCCGCCAAGTATCTCGTAATGAATCCAAATATTGACAAAGGACTCTGGAAAATTTCTTCATTAATAGCCGTTCACCTCACGCTTCAAATTGCTCACAAAGTAACCACTACCTTGGTCAACTTCTAATGAGATTAAGTGCCGATCGATCAAGAAGAATATCCAATCTTTCGCACTGCTGCATTGGTTGATACTAATATGCTCCGTAAGTTCATCATCAATGAGAGCCCATACACACCTCGGGGTAGTGCAATCAAGAAGGGAATGCCTCCGGTCATCACAAGTAACAACACAGAATGAGCAACCTGCAAACTGCACCATATTCCGATGATGACGAACTGATTCACTGGTAAAGATTGATAAGCTAACCTCCAAAGAAACACTCTTACTTCACTCGGCACCTTTGTTTTCCACATGGTACTCCATAATTTATGTTCCGAACCAGATGTTGAGCTCGATGGTCTCCCTTCTAGCTAGTCCTCCCTTGGTTTTTTTTTCGAAATCATAAATATGTATACGGTCAGCAAGCCGCCTCATTAAAAATCTCCCGGTCCTCTTAGGTACCCTGGAAGGAAAAGAGTGCGTTTAAAATTTGTCGCCTCTCACAGAATAGTTACATTGTTCAAAACTATTACATCATTTAAAACCAATCTACGAATAAATCTGGTGGTATACCATCCCAGCCAAAACTACTTTTGCCATCATACGCAAATTGTGCTATGTGGTGAGCTACCATATTAGCCTCTCTTAGACAATGTTCAATCGAGAGTGACCTGAAAGCTTGTGCACGCATGAAACAATCCACGAGAATTGCTGAATGAGGACTCCACACTTCAGTTTCTGATCTACAAGCTTGAATAATTTCCAGTGAGTCTGACTCCAAGACAACCTTTTCAACTCCAAGTTGATCTAAGAACACTAAACCTTGTTTTTTTCCGTTGATACAAGTAATCTGTAAACTAAACGAATAGTAAGGGAACCGGTTTAAAATGACAGGCCAACTATCATGATGATTGGTTTTACTCAATGGAATTGATTTGATAACTTCAATACCCATCGGTGGAAACAGCTCCTCCAAAGTTTTTTTTAGAAACACAGTACAAACGGAGACACTCACATAAACATGCATACACTCACCCGTATGAACGCACATGCACACCCTACCATATAAGCACCTCCAAAAGACTGAGTTGGCGGATTGGATCTTGAAATTGACGAAGTCACCATGGATGTCTCGCTGTCGACGGGAACGTCGTCTCCCACTAAATGAATATTCTACCTTTACAAGACACGCAGAGATGTCAAACCTGGAGCATAAAGTGGGCTGAGGGTACAATTACCCTCCTAACCACCCACCCTCAGATTGATTCTCCAAAGTTCCTAATTTCCATTCAACAGTTGTGTTGTCTATCAATTCACAAACCATAAAAGGTGGATTGGCAGTCCTAGCTGCAATAGGATGCATACGTGTATTTTGCGGCAACCAGTTCTCATTCCAGATAGGTGTGGTTGTAACATTGCTAATACGCCTAGTGAGACCAAGTTTCGTAGCATCACGGCCTTGGATAATCGCCCACCAAATTTGTGACGGCCTGCTGCCTAATTCTGCGTGCATGAATTCACCTGGTGGAAATAAAGTGCTCGCAAAATCCTCGCACTTAATGAATCAGGTGATTGTAAAATCCTCCACGCCTGTTTTTCAGTCAAAGAATGGTTAAACAATTCCATGTCCTTAAACCCTAGTCCACTTAGGTCTTTCGGCATGGTTATGGTGTCCCAAGAGATCCAGGAAATCTTTCGACTCCTTTTTACTCCCCCACCAGACATCTCATATAACTGAATCCATATAATGGTATAGTCCTCTTGGGAGATTAAAGCAAGACACTGTAAATGTCGTATTGCCCAAGCAGTAGATTTAATGAGAACTTCCTTACCACCCGAAGAGAGAATCTGCTCCGTCCAGACATGTATGTATTTTCAGATTCGGTTTCTAAGATATTTGAATGAGCCATTTTTGGATTTACCTTCATCGTTAGGCATACCAACGTACTTCTCTAACAAAGATTCATTTTGCACTTGAAGGATCTGTTTGATCTCTCCACAAACTGAGTTTAGGCACCTCTTACTAAAATGTATTGAGGATTTTTCTTTATTTTATATGTTGTCCAGATGCGAGACAATATAATTCTAAGACTTCATAAATAGCCATGGCTCCCACTGAAGTTGCTTTAATGAATAGCAAGATCTCTTCTATAAATAGAAGATGATTGACCGGGGGTGCTATGGGCACCACAATGATGCCAGATAGATTTTCACCCCCCCTTGCTCCTCAACAGGCAAGATAGACCTCCAGCTGCAAACAAGAACAAATACGGTGAGATATGATCTCCCTGGCGGATCCCTCTCAATGGTTTAAAAAAACTCCTTCCTCTCACCATTGCGCAGACGGGATAAACTGCAAAACTCAAAATTATTTTTGACCACCCAACCCGCTCAAACAATATTTGGGCCATTTTGGTGGGCTAACTTTTTTTTGGGTTGTTCCGTGATGCAAGACCTAGTGTACTTTCTCGGCCAAAACATTCTTTTATTTGTGGGTAATCATTAAGGATGTGGTTGGCAGCTCAATGTTTCTGATAATAGTATGGTTTCAAATACACTATGGTTAAAAATATGTTGTGGTGTTTGTGTCTAACCTAGTTTTGAGAACCAAACTATTTCTAAAACTCTGTTTTTTTAAATATTGGAGAAAGACTGAAAGAGGTTGGACCCATATTTTTTTCTTAAGTGGGAAAGGAGAAAAATTATGGTATTTTCATAATCAGACATTGGAATACTTCGGTTTTGAAATACATTGGTTTTGAATATACAAAGCTACCAAACAGAGCATTAAACGAGATTACTCTTGTTAAAGATTTGTTTTCCCTTTTCTCCATTGTAATATTCGCCATGTAGCATGCTTGACAAATGATGTACATGGGAGATTTCCGACATTATCTCTCGGATCGATACATACAATGTTGAGTGTTTATTTTTTTTCGATTCAAGACAAAATATGTTTATAAATGTTTTTAGAATTATGAACTATTTTCATCATTGCGTTTTCTATGTTGAAATCTTGGAAACAAGATACCATGTTGATTGATTTCTATTAACTTTTGACTTGAGATATATACCCCCAAAATTGTATGTCTACTCTCCCATGACTATTTATGTAACTTATTTTTAGTGTATATGTACTTAGGTGTATTCTTTGTGTGTACTTCCCAATTCATATGTGCACATTTTGTTTTTTTTCCTACTTCATGTGATTGTGTTCGTACTTCTACAAATGGGCCAAGACTCGATATTAGTCAAACAGCAACATTATAAGAAAAATCCTAATAGAAAACATAGTCCAATAATTGGTGAGTTCTTCACCTCCTCCATCCAGACATGTTGATGTACTGCCAATGTTTCTATCACTGGAGTTTTGCGCCAAAACAACAAAGCAGTATCCATGCGGAAGGTCGGGAAGTCACCTATCCCAACAAAGAAGTGTGTGTGTTTGTTTATTTTCTTGTGTTTGTGTGGGTCTACTTTAATGTGTCTGTGTTTCTGCTTCTCAATTGTGTGTGTGTCCCCTTTGATTTGTTTACACTTTTCACGTTTGCAAGTGTATTTCCATGTGATCCCAGTGTTGGGCATGTTCTTCCCATGTTTTTTATGCTTACCTCTCATTTTCTTTTGTATGTACTTATGTGTTTTGGGCATAGTTTTCGTGCTTCGTAGGTATAATCTCCGAGTGTGCACTTTCATGTTGCGTGTCAAATTTTCATGTTCCTACACGTGCCCCTATCATTTTTTTCGTATGTATTCTATAATTATCATATGAACAAGTATAACATGTAAATTTAATTAAAAAATGGAACTCAAGTAGAAAGTTGAAAGATAAAAAATATGGGAGTTAAAAATACTAAAAACAAAACAAAGCTTTTCGAAAAAACCAAACAAAGAACAAATTTTCTAAAGAAGGAAACCCTCATAGGGAGGGTAGTTTCTGAGTCCATCCTCACGTGGCAAGTGGTGCCTTATAGGGAGGTCTCTCGCCCACATGTGACTCACCATGCACCACTTGTCGCGCTACGTTTGAGTCTCACTAGTGGGAGGGCAGAATCTGTTTTTTATTTTTATTGTAGAATAAAAGATAACTTTTAAATCGAGCATCCAAATCACAGCCCGCTTTGGTGTGCTTGTATTGAACTCTCCAAAATAAGATTTCATGTTGATATCTTTTAGTGAACTTTTGTTTGCCCCGCCTTTCGTGCAGGGTATGTATTGCCTTCCAACGTGTTGCACTCAATACATGTTACATCGGCTGCACTGCGTTTCTGCATCGGCTGTTGCATTACTACGCTGAGGTGCATTTTGTACACCTCATCTTGAAGGTAGAACTTCATTTTTCCATGTGCTTTGGAAACAAGGTCCACTTCATTTTTAGTTGTAATCTAAAAATAACAACACAGAAAACATAAATCGTTCCACAAAATCCCCGCACACCCAACGTCCTACGACCAAGCAGAGATCACCCGTACGGCCATGTGCATAGCCGCATGGCCCTATTGCACTCGCCTTCCCTTGCCGAAACATGTTCGTTTGTGGCCTTTTGAAAACCATTCACTGTGGTGAGCGGGGTCAAGAGGCAGCTGCGTTGAGTCACAGCAACGCTCCAACAAGCTAAGTCACAGTGAGGCAAAGCCCGGAAAAATGGACACTGTTGTTTTTTTTACAATAAATACACATATATTCATAATAATAACAAATAATACATGGTATAGATACATGAGCTGTCTCCAACGATTACAAAATAAAGTCTAAAAGATACTAGCAAATCTTCGAGGTCTTCAAACCCTTTCTTCTTCCAAGACATAATCTTGCACTTTTCTGAAGACAACCAAAGATAGATAACAAACCATAGACCTTGTTAATACTAAGAGCAACTCTATTAGATGCTAAAGAACAACCATACCAAAATCAACCTCCTATTTTACAATAGAAGGGCAAAAACACAATCTAGCAGATACTAGTGGACCCCACATGGAAAAAATGTTTACAATTTCGCGATATGTAACTAGGATGACACCAGGTCATACTGAAAATAAGTTTTACTGTACATACATTCCTAGTACCATTTTTTCACTGTTCGGTAGAGTTTCTCAAATAAGTAACTAACATGTCTACAATGTATAACTCAGAGAAAATTTCCAGAATAAACTCACATAAATTAGGAAATCTTAGTTGGTAATGTATCATAAAAATCACAAATTATTTGAAAAGAAATGTTTCCAAAAGTTATTATGTTTCTACTATTACTGGTACTTTCTCATGAGAGTGAGAGTGGATTTGAGGCCTAATCCAGATTCTTATGCCACGTGATCGCTAATTACCCCGCCAAATCTTCTTCAAAACATTAAAGAAATATAGCATATCTAAATACCAAATATAAAAATAAGGGAAATTGATGGATTGATATAACTCAAGAGGTCTACGAGACCTTACATGAAAATTTACATACCAAAACTGTAGTAAGAATTACAGATTGAACCTGGTTCTTTCAGAAAAAAAAACAGAAACAACAAAGAAACCTCGCATGGAGCAGGAGAGTTGCAGGGCGTTGAGGTGGAAGACCACCATACGAGGAGGAGATTAGTCAATATTCGGAGCGATCATTGAATCATTCCCTTAGATGGATTGACCTGATGAGTTTACATTTTTCTGGCGATTTATCTGTGGATTCATCACTCTTTTAAGAAAAACGTCGGATTCACTACATGGTACAAAGCTTAAATAGGCCGTAGTAGTTTGCACTTGCGAATGGATCCTAATTGGTGGGCTGGGCTCAAATTAGATTCTTCACCGGAGTCTTTTTTGTTTGCTGGAATTCACGAACCGTGAAACCTATTCTCCGCCCACTGCGGGCGCAACCTGGCCCGTATAGGGCTGGGTAGGTTCGGCCAAGCCCATTCGCTAAAGGCTTCAGATTTCTTTAGGTTTTTCCGTTTTATATCTGTTTTTTTTGCATGTTTATTTGGATTCTTCTGCTTTTATGTTTTTCTCCGGTATTTCAGTTCTGACAGAAACCTTATTTAAATATTTTTTAAAACCTGAACATTTAAAATTTTGAACCTTTTCATGTTTGAATTTTTCAGATTTGAATATTTAAACTTTTAAATTTTTTAACTTTTCTAATTTGAAATTTTTATTTTTAATTTTATAATCTAATTTTTAATTTTATTTTTTAGATTTAAATATTTTTCAAATTTAAACATTTGTTAAATCTAATCAGAAAGAAAAAAAAAGACAATGTAGTATTTACCGGACGTAACTAATGCAACCCATCTTAGCAGCTCCATTATCATAAGGAACCACAGACGAGAGAGGCTGCAGCATCAACAACATCACTTTTCACAAAGCCAAGTGCCTGATTCGGTGGACAGGCCACATCCTGATAGTTTCTCTAGATCGACTAGGTGAAGATCGTTACCGGGTAGGAGAGGGTACTGTGAACATTTACCTTCTCCCTTGAGGAGGACAAACCCGTCGACGTTGACGTGGTGACGGCGGCGGATCCGTGAGGGAGTGGTGTGGTGGCGGAGCTTCCCGTCGGCACTGTGCGAACCCTAATCGGTGGGTCTATGGGTGGGGCGAGTGGCACTGCGGTCAACCTCGTAACATGTGCCACCGCCCCCACCACTGTATTTATAGCACAGGCGACAGGGGCCCACCAACCAGATGCGGTTGGGCGCCCCCGATCAGGGCGCGGACGAGGTCAAGGGTCCGAGTACGAGCCGTTGGGCTCGGACGCGAGGAGATCATCCCAACATTCTCCCCCTTGATCTCAACTTTTCTTTTAACTTTATACTTTCATTTTGTTCATTTCATTTTGGATCAGTACATAGGGCATGTTTCATCGTCACAGCTCTATTGCCGATAGAATCAGACAACCACAATGCACTTCTCTGTTTTGAAACAAATTCTTTTACTTTTGGGCCTCTTATGATCCAGGATAGGTAAGACTTTCCCTTAAACCCATGCCGACTACGTGCTCCTTGAACACGCTGGGTGGTAAGCCTTTCGTTAGCGGATCCGCAAGCATATCTTTTGTCCTTATATGCTCGAGACTTATTGTTTGATCCTGGACCTTGTGTTTCACAACATAATACTTAACCTCAATCGGTTTCGTAGCTGTACTCGACTTGTTGTTGTGAGCATAAAATACTGCAGGCTCATTGTCGCAGTACATCTTTAGTGGTTTGTCAATACAATCTACCACTTTCAAGTCGGGTATAAATTTCTTTAACCATAATGTCTGCCCCGTGGCTTCATAACATGCTATAAATTTTGTATACATCGTGGATGATGCAACTATGGTCTGTTTGGAGCTTCTCCACGAAATAGCTCCCCCTGCGAGGGTGAATACATATCCAGATGTGGATTTTCTATCATCTTTATCCCCCG
The DNA here is from genome assembly GCA_030979885.1 of Lolium multiflorum. NCBI lineage: Eukaryota > Viridiplantae > Streptophyta > Magnoliopsida > Poales > Poaceae > Lolium > Lolium multiflorum. The sequence goes on along the minus strand of CM061748.1, from coordinate 157,403,521 downwards.
CAAAATCTGCATCTGAATACCCTCTTATTTCTAGGGAATCAGATCTTCTGTATGTTAGCATGTAACTCTTTGTGCCTTTCACATAACGCAATGCCTTCTTTACCATTTTCCAGTGTTCAAAACCTGGATTTTCTTGATTTCTACCGAGTACTCCGGTGATAAAAGCTAAGTCAGGGCGAGTGCACACTTGTGCATACTGTAGGCTTCCAATAGCCGAAGCATATGGAACCGCTTTCATTTGATCGAGCTCGTATTGATTTTGGGGACTTTGATGTTTCCCAAAACTATCGCTCTTGCCTATAGGGGCAGGTGTGGCACTGCACTTATGCATATTATACTTACTTAGAATCTTTTCTAAATAAGCCTTTTGCGATAGTCCTAATACTCCATTGTTTCTATCTCGGTGAATTTCTATGCCCAAAACATATGACGCTTCACCAAGATCTTTCATATCAAAATTTGAGGACAAGAACTTCTTTGTCTCTTGCAGTAGATTAACATCATTGCTAGCAAGCAGAATATCATCCACATACAAGATTAGGAAAATATATTTCCCACTTTTAAACTTTGCATAAACGCAATTGTCCTCAATATTTTCTTTAAATCCAAATCTCTTGATTGTTTCATTAAACTTTAGATACCACTGTCTGGAGGCTTGCTTTAATCCATAAATGGATTTCTTTAGGCGGCATCCCATTTCTTCCTTGCCTTCCATGATAAAACCCTTGGGTTGTTTCATGTAGACATTTTCTTCTAAATCCCCGTTTAGAAATGCCGTCTTTACATCCATTTGATGCAATTCTAAATCAAAATGTGCAACTAGTGCCATGATGATTCTGAAGGAATCCTTACATGAGACCAGAGAAAATGTCTCATTGTAATCTATCCCTTCTCTTTGTGTAAATCCTTTTGCCACAAGTCGTGCTTTGTACTTTTCAGGAGGTGGTTGTTGTTGCTCCCTTTCATTCTTAACAAATGGTTCATTCGGCTCCTGACGGACAGGTTTTGAACTTTTCACTCATCGTTGTCATGGGTGGAGTCACAACAGGCGCTTGCACCATAATCGCAGGGATCGTCGGTACAGGTGCACATGGTAGCGCAGAAAATGGCTCCTGAGTCATCGGATTAGGTGCATGCACCCTTTTCTCCTCAAGATCAATTTTCGGAGCTACCATGCTCCCCCTCATCATTTTGTCTTCTAAGAAGACAGCATGTCTCGTTTCCACAAACTTTGTGTATTTCTCTGGACAGTAGAAACGATAACCTTTTGACTTTTCAGGATAGCCAATAAAATGACAGCTGTCTGTTTTGGTATCTAACTTTGCGATATTTGAATCGAATACTTTGGCCTCAGCAGGGCTCCCCCACACTTTCAGGTGGTTTAGAGAAGGCACTCTCCCTGTCCATAGCTCATACGGCGTTTTGGGCACCGATTTGCTTGGTACTCTGTTTAGAATGTGAATAGCGGGTTTCAACGCCTCAATCCACAATCCCAATGGTAGGGTGGAACAGCTCATCATACTGTGCACCATATCCATAAGGGTACGGTTGCGCCTTTCAGCTACCCCATTCTGCTGAGGTTCGCCCGGCATCGAGTACTGGGCGACTATTCCAGTCTCCTGTAGAAACCTTGCAAAAGGTCTAGGGACTTGGCCATATGGAGTATGTCGACCGTAGTACTCCCCTCCACGATCTGACTATCTTTATTCTTTTATCATGCTGATTTTGAACTTCAGCTTTGAATATTTTGAATTTATCCAACACTTCTGTTCTTTCTTTTATTGGATAAATATAACCATATCGGGAGTAATCATTCGTGAATGTTATGAACGAATCATAGCCATCCACACTTTTCACATGAAATGATCCACATATCTCGGTGTGAATTATTTCTAGTGTTGATGTGCATCGATTTGCACCCTTTTTTAATTTGCTTTACAACTTTTTCTTTAATGCAATCGATGCGTTGTTCTATGTCTGAGAATTCTAATGGAGGAAGAATACCATTTTTAACAAGTCTTTCTATTCTCCCCCTCGAAATATGGCCTAAGCCACAATGCCATATTTCGACGATTCATCAGTTCTTTTCTTTTCTTTTGTTCTTTGTCCAACGCGGACAACACTTTTTCACTCACATTACACACAGACAACACCCACATAAGCATTATTACACCATATGGCACACTTGCCATGTCCTTCTTCCTGTCCATGTGTACTTTTCTGTCACCAGTTGCTACGCAGGAGTCGCACATATCTTTGAAGAACCAGTGAACTAGCTCTTTATTCTTTCAAGATACTTCCCTACGGAAGCACACTCAATTGAGCCCACAGTAGCGATCTCAATTGTATTCTTTATAAATGGCACTTAGCCACCTTTTATTCTGCCATGCAGCATCATTATCCTTGTCATTTTTGACTGGATCTTTTGGTCAGACCGGCTGTGGGAACCCAGTCCACCTCAGCACAAATCGACTTTCTTTCTCCATTCAGTGTAGTTATCACCTCTGAGGGTTGGAACATCCTTGATGCAGCTCATCAAGTAGTACCCTCCTTTAAACCACAATGAAATGAGATCGTAACAATAATTGCATGCAATAATCCAACGTTGGTTAAAATTAGAACATACAACTGTTTGTGCAATTATATCTATATCACCGTTGGGCAGAAATAGAGATAAATGCGCCTCTTATTGCAACAAATCATGATCATGTCATTAATAACGTTGGTCAAAAAATAACAGAACCATAATTGTCACAATGATCACTTTAATCATCTCTTTAAAATTTTAACTGTCACTTTTGCCCATATAATTACAACAAAACATGATCATGCCATTAATAACGTTGGTCATAAAATGACATGATCATAATTGTTTCACCAGTCACTTTTAATCAACCTTTTTTAAATTTTAACCATCACTTTTGCATTTTTCAAATTTAAAATGCATCTTTAACTATTTGCAGCGGAAACTTTGAATTCAAACTTTGAACTTTAAACTTTTCAGAGGCATTAGTGTTACTTTATTTCCTAAAACAAATATCTCGTTGGTTCAATTTGCTTAGGAAAATCTAGACAAAATTTGACCAAAAACAGTCCAAAAATGCCTAAAATAGCCTCTGTTAAAACAAAAAACAGACAAACTGTAAAACTGTGCAGCCAGACTTTTGGCCCACGGCCTGTGGCCTGCTCGGCCAAGGCTGCGCCCACGCGCGGCGCGCAGCAGCGCGGCGCACATGCTGCGGCCTGCTACGCGGCCCACGGCCGCACCACGCGGCTGCTGCACGCCACCCCCGCAACGCCCCCGGCGGGCCGCGCACGCGGCCGCCATGCGGCTGCTACGCGGCCCGACGCGGGCCGCCTGTCCGGAACACACACGCGGCGGCGTCGGAGCGGACCAGCGCACGCCCCTTCTTTCGCGCGGTATAAAACGGCGCCGGCCGGAAAACCCTAACCCTAGATCCTCCCCCCGCCCCTTTCTTCTCTGCCTCCCTCGGCGGCGGATGGCTCGGCCCGCCCGGCTGGCCGGCGCTTCCTGCCGGCGACGGCGACGGCGCGCCCCGCAGCAGCCTCCCTCGGCTGCCAAGACGGCGGCGTGGTTGCTGCCGGCGACGGCGCCGCCGCCCTTTCTTTGCGCTTAGGCAGGTGCTGCTCAAGCGCTCAGCCTGGCCGGGGATAGCCCCCTTTGCCATTTTCGATTCCTCCACCAACAGTACCCGGCGCGACGGCCAAAGAATGGAGGCAGTACATGGCGCCCCCTCGGTTTTCTTGCCGGTGAGTGCGTTCTCCCGCAGGTGAGCGCATCGCCGTCAAGATGACCGGAGGTGGTGCCCTTTCCTTTGCCGTCAGCAGCAGCCGGTGGGGCGGAGGGGTATCTTTGCCGGCGAGCCGGAGGCTCTGCCCGGTGAGCCTTTCTTTACCCTTTCTCTTTGGTTACGGGTTAGGGTTTCTAGTTCATCTTTGCTACCCGAAAAACTGCTAAAGAAAAGATCCAACAATCCTAGCAGATCTAGGGTTTCGGGGTGAACTAGAATTTCTATTTCTGTTACCTTTTTCTACCCGAAAAAACATAAGATCTATCACCAGTGTGGCTCTGATACCATTGATAGTTTCTCTAGATCGATCAGGTGAAGATCGTTACCGGGTAGGAGAGGGTACTGTGAACATTTACCTTCTCCCTTGAGGAGGACGAACCCGTCGACGTTGACGTGGTGACAGCGGCAGATCCGTGAGGGAGTGGTGTGGTGGCGGAGCTTCCCGTCGGCAGCGTGCGAACCATAATCGGTGGGTCTATGGGTGGGGCGAGTGGCACTGCGGTCAACCTCGTAACATGTGCCACCGCCCCCACCACTGTATATATAGCACAGGCGACAAGGTCCCACCAACCAGATGCGGTTGGGCGCCCCCGATCAGGGCGCGGATGAGGTCAAGGGTCCGAGTACGAGCCGTTGGGCTCGGACGCGAGGAGATCATCCCAACATCCGAGATCTCGTGCTAGTCAGATCTCACTTCCTCGACGGAAGGAGGCATAACCACACCACCATGCAACTCTAGGAACTTAGGCATGGCCTGCGTGACTGGAGCTGTGACCGCCGAGCACGCCCAAGAATGAGGAGAGAAATAGCCATAAAGGCCTGCTCTTCTCGCGTTTACCTTGCCAACATTAGGCAGAACCAAATTATCGGCAGGTGTCCGAAAGAGCCTATGCAACGCAGCTTCCGTCCACTCCAGGAAACCCCCAATTGCTAGTAGTGAGCCATGTAAGAAGCTAACATCCTCGTGAAGAGGACGAACGGCCTCCCGTAAGAACGCGGCTTGCTCCTCCAAAGAAAGCAGCACCAACGGGATGTCTCGCCTACCTCTGTCTCATGATACACCGCGCCATTAAGAAAAGCGGCCGTGCCTTCACTTATGTCTATGACAGGCTCGTCCCTTGTGGACCGGGAGGGATTGATGACACATGACAGGCTATTGGACTGCGCCGGACAGAAATTAGACGCACCTCAAGTCTCCTTAGGCTAGACTTAGTGGAGAGTAACATAGTGTAGTAACATGCACATGTTACTAATCTATATTACTATCTTTATAGTGTGAAGTAACAAATATGTAGTATCATGCAAACTTATATTTATTACTCCTTCTGTCCCAAAATGTAAGGCACATAAGGTTGACCAAGTTTATACGAAGAAATATGAATATCTACAATATTAAATGGATATTTTGAGAAACTATTGATATTGATTTGGTATTGTGATGTTCATATTTTTACTTATAAATTTGGTCAAACTTAAAATACGTTGACTTTTTAACTAAATCTTAGATGCCTTACATTTTGAGACCGGGAAGTTTGTTGTAGACTCATCTTATCTTGGAGTGTGTGATCTTATTGTACTAGTTACCACCCCACTTTCTTTTTTATTTATTATCATGTTATGTCATTAAAATGTGTTAGATCGTTTAACTCGTTGCTACGTATGTTAGAGCATCCCCAGCCGTCTCCCCGACGAGGCCCCATGACCATGTTTTGTCATTCGGATGGACGAAACTGTCCCAGTCACGCCCCCGGTTCCTCGCGTATTAGGTCTTTCATCCGTCCGGAGAGTCCAGGCCATCCCCGGCCCCCGGGAAGCGCTCGGGGACTCCGGACGAAACGAAAGGGCGGGAAACACCGGGGAAACTTCTCGCGCGTCTGGTGGCCCCAACTTATCGGCGAGAGACACCGATCGTCGTCCTCATCGCATCGTCTTCCGCTTGCTGTAAAAGCCTGCCGTCGGTCAGTATTCGCCGGACGCGTAGCTTCCACGCGGCGAGTTAATGCCATCGCCTCGGTACGCGTGCCTACGTCTATTTATTGCCGAACTACCGCGTCTGCCCCGCATTCACCTCGCTCACCTTCCCCAAATCTTCCCCGATCTCGAACGAACCAGCGGAGATCGAGCAATGGCGAACGACGGCGTGGCCAACAATGGCTTCGGCCGCCGCTCTCTCCACCAATGGGAGGGGCGGCTCCTCCACATGGCGGGCTACCCGGCGCCGCCGGACTTCCGCGCGCCGGGAGGATGGAGACTAAGCGCGGGCGGCGTGCCGATCCCGCCGCCGCCGATGGGTCGGGCCGCCCTGGAGGCGGAGATCGAAGCAATGCTCGCCACTTTCACTGACGAGCAGCGCGCGGAGCCACGCTTCTTCCCCGACAACTTCGACTCGTGGACCGAGTTCTTCCGGCGCAGGTACGAGCGCGAACTCGTCGCGTATGACGGCCCTCCTCCTCCTCCGGCAAGGAACAACGCCGCCGCCCGCCGCCGGTGGTGGAGCGTGCCTAACCGCACCCTCCCGCGAATGTGCTCGCGCACATCGAGGACGGGAACTACCCCGTCCTGGAAATGCCGCCGTCGGAGGCGGCTACCGTGTCGCGCCGGCACGGTAGTTCCTGGATGCCGAGGAGGATTGCGCCGTCCTCCTCCTCATCTGGGTCGAGGTCGGCGTCCAGGTCCGTGTTGGGATTCGTAGCATAGAAAACAAAAAATTTCCTACCGCAAGAACGAATAACAAGACAAGATGCAATCTAGAAGATGGTACCAACGAGAAGATCATGAGACTAACCCTCGAAGATTTCCAAAGCCTAACGAGATTAGATCTCGCGGTGGATGTAGTCGATCACTTGCCGCTTGCAAAAGCACGTAGAAGATCTCAACGGTGCCACAGTCGGGCAACACCTCCGTACTCGGTCACACGTTCGGTGTTGATGACGACGTCCTTCTCCCCGTTCTAGCGGGCAGCGGAAGTAGTATATCCTCCTCGGAATCCCGACAGCACGACGGCGTGGTGGCGGTGGTGGTGGAGATCTCCGGCAGGGCTTCGCCTATGCGCTGCGGGAGGTGTATGAGGAGGAAGGTGTGCTAGGGTTTGGGAGAGGGGGCAAGGGCTGCGACTTGTGGTGCCCTTGGGGTGCCCCTTGGCCTCTTTAAATAGGTGGCCAAGCCCCTTGGGTCGTCCAAAAACCTGCCCCCAAGTTTGACTGAGTTCCGATAGGTTTCCGGTTCCGAAAACCTAGTCCTACTCGGACTCTTTTGCAATTCCGAAATTGCATTAAGGAAAGACTCCTTTTCCCTTAAGGCAACGTGGTTGCACCTATTATGGAACCCTCCGGACTTCCTTAGACATCTCGGGTCGTCCCGGACACTTCCGGAACCTTCCATAATATTCCGGACTATTCCGGTCCTTCCAAAAACACCAAACTTTTTCCGAACCCCGGAAAATGACTTCCCATATATGAATCTTATTCTCCGGACCATTCCGGACCTCCTCGTGATGTCTCGGGTCCCATCCGAGACTCCGAACAAAACTTCGAACTACATTCCATATTCCATATCTACTTAAAATGACATCAAACCTTAAGTGTGTCACCCTACGGTTCGTGAACTATGCAGACATGGTGAGACTTCTCTCCGACCAATAACCAATAGCGGGATCTGGAGATCCATAATGGCTCCCACATATTCAATGATAACTTAGTGATCGATTGAACCATTTACATACGATACCGATTCCTTTTGTCACACGATATTTTACTTGTCCGAGGTTCGATCATCGGTATCACGATACCTTGTTCAACCTCGTCACCGACAAGTACTCTTTACTCGTACCGTGGTATATCATGTCTTATGAACCATTCATATGCTTGCAAGCTAATCAGACGACCTTCCACGAGAGGGCCCAGAGTATATCTCTCTGTCATCAGGATGGACAAATCCCACTCTTGATCCATATGCCTCAACTTATACTTTCCGAATACTTAATCCCACATTTATAACTATCCATTTACGCAGTGGCGTTTGATGTAATCAAAGTACCCTTCCGGTATAAGTGATTTACATGATCTCATAGTCGAAGGACTAGGTAACTATGTATCGAAAGCTTATAGCAAACTGAACTTAATGACGTGATCTTATGCTACGCTTATTTGGGTGTATGTCCATTATATCATTCACCTAATGACATAACCTTGTTATTCATATTCACTGAGACTAATAAAAGAGCCAACGAAACAACTAACGTCCAAGACCGAGGATAAGCCACATTGAATGGGACCTTAACCTAGACTCGGTGAGGAGCGTGCCTTTGACAGGGCGACGACACTTAAAATGCACTTAGAATACACTTTTGTAAGATAGGAATTTGGGCTTGTCTAAGCTAAGCTTCACAGATAATTAAAGCTGAGCTGGGGCGGAAACCATAACCAATCACCGTCGGCCGCTAATCAAACAAAAAGAAAGACTAAACTGAAGGGATTACCAACTGTGGAACACTACAGAGGGCTTCCTATAGTGGGCTACAAGATAGCTGCGCAGTGGCAGTTCAGAGCCAGCGGGCAAAGACACGTTCAAAGTTGGGTTCCGTTTACAAATGTCTGCTCAAGTTGGGTTGAATTCGAATGGAAACCGTCGAGATGAGGAAATCCAATGCCAGCTGTGTTGCGTTGTGAGTGCCAATCTGAATGTAGCATCGTGCTCTGCTGTACGTGGCCCGCATGGATCGGATCGGACACTGACATAGCATGAGCTCCTGCAGAGTCATAAGTAGTTTGTACAGGCAACAGATAGGCCGTGGGCTCCTCTCTTATTTTTATTAAATCTTTCGATTAAGGCTGGTTATAGTGGTAACTGGTAAGTATTACGTAGTAATATCAGGCATATGATACTATGTACAAGATTTGTTTAGCGTTAACTTTTTTCGTTGTTTGTGCTATGATACAGTGGCTACCTATGTTACTCTAATCTCTTATCTCCTATTTAATTAGCTGCCATATCGGTATTTTTGTGGGACCAATGTGCATGATACTAGCACTATGGCTAGCGTAAGGGCAGACACGTACGGTCAAACCGTAAATAAAGACGGTCAAGATTACGGGGCTCGTCTTTTGGCCTGCAATATCCTGAGCTACTCCTTAAATTTTGAAATTTGCATCAGAAATCATATTAGCAAGGGGAGAAGGCTTTGTGAGAAGTGTGGTTCCCTGCTCTTGTCTTTTCTGATTCATGCATCATTTTTCGGGCAGATCATTGATCGGCCTGCTAAAATACCTTGTCTAGCTTTTTTCAATATTTTGGATTTTTAAAACTTTTGGCTAGGGCATTCGCTTCTTATTGTTTTAAGATTAAATCATGTCTCCTTTTGAAAATTTGACTGACGCATTCATTCGTTAAACACGCCTTCCTCTTTTGTAGATCGCTACTGTGAATTACTTCCTCCTTTTCAATTTAAGATGCATATTAGTTTTGGAGTCAAAGTTTGATCAACCATAATTTCAAATTCATATAAGATGAAAATAAATTTTATGATGATTCTAATAACATTGAGTTGTTGTTGTAGACGTTGATATATTATATATGTATACATATCTGGTCAAGGTTTATCAAGTTTGATTTTGACTAAAATTAATATGCACCCTAAGAGCATCCCACCCCATCCGTAACCTTCAAACATTGTCTCTCACACGCGACACACAGACCACGGAGCAAGTTGCCGTTTCTCTGGGGAGAGGTGGGGAGGGGGGCTCTTCCCAACGACATCCCACAAACGACAATATTGAAAACACGTGAGTTCAGTAAAAGGCTAAAATTGGACGGAAATTTAACGTTATTCAAAATTTCGTTATATATTACAAAGCTCAATGAAAAAGATTGAAAGGGCTCAATAGAATTAATATGATACATATGATAACAAGTTGTAACTTCCTTTTAAAAGGCTCATTTTCAAAGAACTCTAATATTAAACGTGCTTGACCTGTAGCGATTTGTGGATGTGTGGCCGAGCAGGAACATCTTCATGGGTGCGCTCAAGGGAGCACAAAGTGCGCATAAAAGACATAAGTTGGTCTGTGGGCTCACTCTGGAGACCATAGAGAGCTGGTAGGGGTAACATTCACGGATGGGGGGAGGGGTTGGGCAGGGTGTTACATGAATTTGAACTAAACTATCTTACTCGTCATCGGCTGGCTGCGCGACTACCTAGCTTCATTACCATTCATTCCCTTTTTTTGCTTCGCCCGCACCCGCATCTCCGCCTGGAATGCATATGCACGCGCCCTAGCCTCCCGCATATGCTCATGCTAGATCGCCGCTGGTGAGGGGCGACGCCTCCCTGTGGAGCTAGCCCATCACTATCTCCCGCCTCAGGCGGGACTCTTCGTTCTGAGCCACCCTTTTTACTTCATGGGAGACGGCCTTAGCGAGGGTCTCAGTGTTGAGCTCAATGATCATCTACCGCTCGGGCACGATGAGGAGGCGCCCACACTCCTCCATCGGCGTCCGCTGGCTGGAGATCTGGATGACGCGCTAAAAGATGACCTTCTCAGCCTCCTCGGTGGTGCGGGCGACATTGCTTTGATGCATCATCGTACGGTAGGAGTTGAGGATCATCGCCTACTCCGGGTCCAGATAAGCAAGGAGTACGTTGTCGCGAGGCGACGCAACATTGCGGCTATGATGGTTTGGCGAAGAGGCGATGAGTATGGTGGTGAGGACGACGGAGGCAAGACTTTATAGCCGGTGACGATATGGAAAAAATGCGGAAATCGATGGACAAATGGTGGAAAGCAGCACCAACGGGATGTCTCGCCTACCTCTGTCTCATGATACACCGCGCCATTAAGAAAAGCTGGCCGTGCCTTCACTTATGTCTATGACAGGCTCGTCCCTTGTGGATCGGGAGGGATTGATGACACATGACAGGCTATTGGACTGCGCCGGACAGAAATTAGACGCACCTCAAGTCTCCTTAGGCTAGACTTAGTGGAGAGTAACATAGTGTAGTAACATGCACATGTTACTAATCTATATTACTATCTTTATAGTGTGAAGTAACAAATATGTAGTATCATGCAAACTTATATTTATTACTCCTTCTGTCCCAAAATGTAAGGCACATAAGGTTGACCAAGTTTATATGAAGAAATATGAATATCTACAATATTAAATGGATATTTTGAGAAACTATTGATATTGATTTGGTATTGTGATGTTCATATTTTTACTTATAAATTTGGTCAAACTTAAAATACGTTGACTTTTTAACTAAATCTTAGATGCCTTACATTTTGAGACCAGGAAGTTTGTTGTAGACTCATCTTATCTTGGAGTGTGTGATCTTATTGTACTAGTTACCACCCCACTTTTTTATTTAGTTATTATCATGTTATGTCATTAAAATGTGTTAGATCGTTTAACTCGTTGCTACGTATGTTAGAGCATCCCCAGCCGTCTCCCCGACGAGGCCCCCATGACCACGTTTTGTCATTCGGATGGACGAAACTGGCCCAGTCACGCCCCCGGTTCCTCGCGTATTAGGTCTTTCATCCGTCCGGAGAGTCCAGGCCATCCCGGCCCCCGGGCGCTCGGGGACTCCGGACGAAACGAAAGGGCGGGAAACACCGGGAAACTTCTCGCGCGTCTGGTGGCCCCAACTTATCGGCGAGAGACCGATCGTCGTCCTCATCGCATCGTCTTCCGCTTGCTGTAAAAGCCTGTCGTCGGTCAGTATTCGCCGGACGCGTAGCTTCCAAGCGGCGAGTTAATGACATCGCCTCGGTACGCGCGCCTACGTCTATTTATCGCCGAACTACCGCGTCTGCCCCGCATTCACCTCGCTCACCTTCCCCAAATCTTCCCCGATCTTGAACGAACCAGCGGAGATCGAGCAATGGCGAACGACGGCGTGGCCAACAATGGCTTCGGCCGCCGCTCTCTCCACCAATGGGAGGGGCGGCTCCTCCACATGGCGGGCTACCCGGCGCCGCCGGACTTCCGCGCGCCGGGAGGATGGAGATTAAGCGGGCGGCGTGCCGATCCCGCCGCCGCCGATGGGTCGGGCCGCCCTGGAGGCGGAGATCAAAGCAGTGCTCGCCACTTTCACTGACGAGCAGCGCGCGGAGCCACGGTTCTTCCCCGACAACACGACTCATGGACCGAGTTCTTCCGGCGCAGGTACGAGCGCGAACTCGCCGCGTATGACGGCCCTCCTCCTCCTCCGGCAAGGAACAACGCCGCCGGCCGCCGCCGGTGGTGGAGCGCGCCTAACCGCACCCTCCCGAATGTGCTCGCGCACATCGAGGGCGGGAACTACCCCGTCCTGGAAATGCCGCCGCCGGAGGCGGCTACCGTGTCGCGCCGGCACGGTAGTTCCTGGATGCCGAGGAGGATGGCGCCGTCCTCCTCCTCATCTGGGTCGAGGTCGGCGTCCAGGTCCGTGTTGGGATTCGTAGCATAGAAAACAAAAAAATTCCTACCGCAAGAACGAATAACAAGCCAAGATGCAATCTAGAAGATGGTAGCAACGAGAAGATCATGAGACTAACCCTCGAAGATTTCCAAAGCCTAACGAGACTAGATCTCGTGGTGGATGTAGTCGATCACTTGCCGCTTGCAAAAGCGCGTAGAAGATCTTGACGGTGCCACAGTCGGGCAGCACCTCCGTACTCGGTCACACGTTCGGTGTTTATGACGACGTACTTCTCCCCGTTCTAGCGGGCAGCGGAAGTAGTAGATCCTCCTCGGAATCCCGACAGCACGACGGCGTGGTGGCGGTGGTGGTGTGATACGTCTAAAACGTATCTATAATTTCTTATGTTCCATGCTACTTTTATGACAATAATTGAATGTTTTATACATACTTTACAGCATTATTATACATTTTCCGGCACTAACCTATTAACAAGATGCCGAAGTGCCAGTTGTTGTTTTCTGCTGTTTTTGGTTTCAGAAATCCTAGTAAGGAAATATTCTTGGAATTGGACGAAATCAACGCACAGGGTCCTATTTTTCCACGAAGCTTCCAAGACCGAAGAGTACACGAAGTGGGGCCACGAGGGCCGAGACCATAAGGCGGCGCGGCCTGGGCCCTGGCCGCGCCGGCCTATGGTGTGGGGCCCCTGTGCCCCCTCCTGACCTACCCTTCCGCCTACAAATAGCCTTCGTCGCGAAACCCCCTGTACCGAGAGCCACGATACGGAAAACCTTCCAGAGACGCCGCCGCCGCCAATCCCATCTCGGGGGATTCAGGAGATCGCCTCTGGCACCCGGAGGGGAATCATCACCGGGGGCTCTAAATCATCATGCCCGCCTCCGGATTGATGCGTGAGTAGTTCATCCTTGGACTATGGGTCCATAGCGTAGCTAGATGGTTGTCTTCTCCACATGTGCTATCATTGTTTAGATCTTGTGAGCTGCCTAACATGATCAAGATCATCTATTTGTAATGCTACATGTTGTGTTTGGCGGGATCCGATGAATATAGAATATTATGTCAAGTTGATTATCAATCTATCATATATGTGTTGTTTATGTTCTTGCATGATCTCCGTTGCAAGTAGAGGCTCTGGCCAAGTTGATACTTGTAACTCCAAGAGGGAGTAATTATGCTCGATAGTGGGCTCATGCCTCCATTGAATCTGGGATCGTGACAGTAGGTTCTAAGGTTGTGGATGTGCTGTTGCTACTAGGGATAAAACATTGATGCTTTGTCTAAGGATATTTGTGTTGATTACATTACGCACCATACTTAATGCAATTATTTGTTGTTTACAACTTAATACTGGAAGGGGTTCGGATGATAACCTGAAGGTGGATTATTTAGGCATAGATGCATGCTGGATAGCGGTCTATGTACTTTGTCGTAATGCCCTGATTAAATCGCATAGTAATCATCATTGGTATGTATTGAATCTTTATTTGTCAATTGCCCTCTGTAATTTGTTCACCCAGCATGTTAGTTATCTTATTGGAGAGACACACTGTGGACCCCGGTCCATTCTTTTACATCTGAATACATTCTCTGCTTTACTGTTCTTTGCAAACAAACACCATTTTCCACTCGATACGTTTAATCCTTTGTTTTCAGCAAGCCGGTGAGATTGACAACCTCACTGTTACGTTGGGGCAAAGTACTTTGATTGTGTTGTGCAGGTTCCACGTTGGCGCCGGTTTCCCGGTGTTGCGCCGCACTACACTCCTCCACCAACAACCTTCACGTGCTTCTTGGCTCCTACTGGTTCGATAACCTTGGTTTCATACTGAGGGAAACTTGCTTCTATACGCATCATACCTTCCACTTGGGGTTCCCAACGGACGTGTGCATCTACGCGTATCAAGCTAAATTTCTGGCGCCGTTGACGGGGAGATCAAGACACGCTGCAAGGGGAGTCTCCACTTCCAATCTCTTTACTTTGTTTTTGTCTTGCTTTATTTTTATTTACTGTCATGTTTGCTTCATACTAAAACACAAAAAAATTAGTTACTTTACTTTCTGTCTTATTTACTAGCTCTATATCAAAAACACAAAAAAATTAGTTATTTGTCTTTATTCTACTTGCTTAGTTTACCTTTATTACTGCTACAATGGGTACTCCTGAAAATACTAAGTTGTGTGATTTCACTAGCACAAATAATAATGATTTTATAAGTACTCCTATTGCTCCACCTGCTACTACAGCAGAATTCTATGAAATTAAACCTGCTTTACTAAATCTTGTTATGAGAGAGCAATTTTCTGGTGTTAGTACTGATGATGCTGCTGCCCATCTTAATAATTTTGTTGAACTTTGTGAAATGCAAAAGTATAAGGATATACATGGTGATATTATAAAACTGAAATTGTTTCCTTTCTCATTAAGAGGAAGAGCTAAATATTGGTTGCTTTCTTTGCCTAAAAATAGTATTGATTCATGGACTAAATGTAAAGATGCTTTTATTAGTAAATATTATCCTCCTGCTAAGATTATATCTTTGAGAAGTAGCATAATGAATTTTAAACAATTTGATAATGAACATGTTGCTCAAGCATGGGAGAGAATGAAATCTTTGGTAAAGAATTGCCCAACCCATGGACTGACTACTTGGATGATCATCCAAACCTTTTATGCAGGATTGAATTTTTCCTCGAGGAACCTATTGGATTCAGCTTCTGTAGGTACTTTTATGTCCATCACCTTGGGCGCCGCAACAAAGCTTCTTGATGATATGATGATCAATTACTCTGAATGGCACACTGAAAGAACTCCTCAAGGTAAGAAGGTAAATTCTGTTGAAGAAACCTCTTCTTTGGGTGATAAGATTGATGCTATTATGTCTATGCTTGCAAATGGTAGATCTCATATTGATCCTAATAATGTTCCTTTAGCTTCATTGGTTGCTCAAGAAGAAAATGTTGATGTGAATTTCATTAAGAGTAATAATTTCAACAACAATGCTTATAGGAATAATTATGGTAACAACAACTATAGGCCATATCCTTTTAATAATGGTAGTGGTAATTCTTATGGTAGATCTGTTTTGCCTAATGAGGAAAAGATATTGGAAATTGAAAGAACTACTAAGAGCTTTATGCAATCGCAATATGAGCAAAATCAATTGTTTACTAAAACTATGAATGAACAATCTGCCTTGTTGAAAAATATAGGAAATCAACTTGAAAATTTGAATGTGAAAATTTCTGGTTTGCAAACTAAACTTACAAATGCTGAAAATCGAATCTCATATATGTCTGAATCACAATCTTCTTTAATTAATAAAATGGCTGCTAAACCTGAGGATAATGATACAAAATTTTCTGCTACAGCAAATGCCATCCAAGTTCGAATTAATGATAATATTAGAATGTTGGCTGAATTGCATGCTAGGTGGGATAGAGAAGAAAAAGAAAAACTTGCTAAAGAAAATAATGTAGCTAAAGTATGGACTATTACCACCACTAGTAATGTTGATTCTACACATGTTGCTACACCTCCTACTATTAATGGTAAAATAATTGGTGTTGGCAATGTTTCTACTCCTAGTACAAAGCGCGCAAAATTGCCTGAAACTGCTGAAACTGCTTGTGATAAAACTGCTGAAATTTTTCAAAATATTGGTGACAATGATTCCATTGATGTAGAACATAATGGTTTAGATTTTGATGATTGTCATATTACTGAAGTTATAAAGTTCTTACAAAAACTTGCTAGAAGTCCCAATGCTAGTGCTATAAATTTAGCCTTTACGAAACATATTACAAATGCTCTCATTAAAGCTAGGGAAGAGAAATTAAAACTTGAAGCTTCTATTCCTAGAAAGTTAGAAGATGGTTGGGAGCCCATCATTAAGATGAAATTCAATGATTTTGAGTGTAATGCTTTATGTGATCTTGGTGCAAGTATTTCTGTTATGCCTAAGAAAATTTATGATATGCTTGACTTGCCACCATTGAAGAATTGTTATTTAGATGTTAATCTTGCTGATAATGTTAAAAATAAACCTTTGGGGAGGATTGATAATGTTCGTATTACGGTTAACAATAACCTTGTCCCCGTTGATTTTGTTGTCTTGGATATCAAATACAATGCATCTTGTCCTATTGTGTTGTGAAGACCTTTTCTTCGAACCGTTGGTGCTGTTATTGATATGAAGGAAGGTAATATTAAGTATTAATTTCCTCTCAAGAAAGGTATGTAACACTTCCCTAGAAAGAGAATGAAGTTGCCTTTTGATTCTATTATTAGAACAAGCTATGATGTTGATGCTTCTTCTCTTGATGTTACTTGATTTGCACTTTCTGCGCCTAGCTGAAAGGCGTTAAAGAAAAGCACTTCTTGGGAGATAACCCATGTTTTATTTTATTTACTGTATTGTTGAGTCTTGGAAGTTGTTTACTACTGTAGAAACCTCTCCTTATCATGTTTTTGTGCCAAGTAAAGTTTCTATGCTAAAGTTGATGCTATATTTGGATTGCTGCGCAGAAACAGCATTGCTGTCTGTCACGAATTCTCGCAGAGCTCTCTGTAAAAAAATCGAAAAAATCTGCAAATTTACGAGCGTGATCCTCATATATGTACCCAACTTTCATTAGTTTTGAGTTTTTCCATTTGAGCAAGTTAAGTGCCCCTGCAAGATTCGTCTTTACGGACTGTTCTGTTTTTGACAGATTCTGCCTTTTATTTCGCATTGCCGCTTTTGCTATGTTGAATGAGTTTCTTTGTTCCATTAAATTTCAGAAGCTTTGTGCAATGTCCAGAAGTGTTAAGAATGATTGTGTCATCTCTGAATTTGTGAATTTTTGATTATGCACTAACCATCTAATGAGTTTGCTTGAAGTTTGGTGTGGAGGAAGTTTTCAAGGGTCAAGAGAAGAGGATGATATACTATGATCAAGAAGAGTGAAAGGTCTAAGCTTGGGGATGCCCCGGTGGTTCATCCCTGCATATTTTAAGAAGACTCAAGCATCTAAGCTTGGGGATGCCCAAGACATCCCCTTCTTCATCGACAACATTATCAGGTCACTTCTAGTGAAACTATATTTTTATTTCATCACATCTTATGTTCTTTACTTGGAGCGTCGGTTTGCTTTTATTTTCGTTTTGGTTTGAATAAAGTTGGATCCCACCATCCTTATATTGGAGATATTATGCTCCGCTTTTTCATATGGAACACTTGTGTTCTTAGTTATGCTTTAATGTTCATGGCGAAGGCTGAAATTGCTTCGTTAAATTGCTATTTGGTTGGAATCAGAAAATGTTGCATATGGTTTGGATTAACTTGGCAATTGTTTGAGCTCTCATAGATCATGTTTAAGCTCTTGCATCATGTAGTTTAATCTATTAATGAAGAACTACCGTAGAGCTTGTTTAATTTGGTTTGCATGATTGGTCTCTCTAAGTCTAGATATTTTCGGGTAAAGTGTTTGAACAACAAGGAAGACAGTGTAGAGCCTTATAATGCTTGCAATATGTTCTTGTGTAAGTTTTGATGTACCTGTTCATACTTGTGTTTGCTTCAAACAACCTTGCTATCCCAAACCTTGTACTGAGAGGAAATGCTTCTCGTGCATCCAAACATCTTGAGCCAAAATCCATGCCATTTGTGTCCACCATATCTACCTACTATGTGGTATTTTTCTGCCATTCCAAAGTAAATTACTTGAGTGCTACCTTTAAATTTCATTCCTTTACCTTTACAATATATAGCTCATGGGACAAATAGCTTAAAAACTATTATGGTGATGAATATGTAGTTATGTGTCTTAATTCTTATAAGTTGCTTGTTGAGCGGTAACCATGTTTCTAGGGGACGCCATCAACTTTTTACCTTTGTTGGATATCATGTGAGATGCTATGCATGTTCGTCTTGTCTGAAGTAAGTGCGATTTCATGATCAAATGGTTTGAGTATGCATATGTTAGAGAAGAACATTGGGCCGCTAACTAAAGCCATGTATCATGGTGGAAGTTTCAGTTTGGACATACAACCTCAATCTCTTATGAGAATATTATTTGTTGTTGAATGCTTAAGCATTAAAAGAGGAGTCCATTATCTGTTGTCTATGTTGTCCCGGTATGGATGTCTAAGTTGAGAATAATCAAAAGCGAGAAATCCAATGCGTTCTTTCTCCTTAGACCTTTGTACAGGCGGCATAGAGGTACCCCTTTGTGACACTTGGTTGAAACATATGTTATGCGATGATAATCCGTGTTTTCCGAGCTGATTAGGACAAGGTGCGAGCACTATTAGTACTCTATGCATGAGACATGCAACTTGTAGGAAGTATTATGCATAGCACATATGAATTATTACTACCGTTGACAAAATTGTTTCTATGTTTTCAAAATAAAAGCTCTAGCACAAAAATAGTAATCCATGCTTCCCTCTGCGAAGGGCCATTCTTTTACTTTATGTTGAGTCAGTTTACCCACTTCTTTCTATCTTAGAAGCAAACACTTGTGTTAACTGTGTGCATTGATTCTTACATGTTTACTTATTGCACCTGTTATATTACTCTATGTTGACAAATATCCATGAGATATACATGTTACAAGTTCAAAGCAACTGCTGAAACTTAATCATCCTTTGTGTTGCTTCAATGCATTCTACTTAGAATTTATTGCTTATGAGTTAGCTCTTATGCAACTCTTATTGATGCTTGTCTTGAAAGTACTATTCATGAAAAGTTTTGCTATATGATTCATTTGTTTAGTCATTATCTTTGTTAGCAATCTTTTGTTCAGATCACTCCATCAATCTCATATGCTTTACAATAATGTTGATCAAGATTATGTTGGTAGCATGTCACTTCAGAAATTATTTGTGTTATCGTTTACCTACTCGAGGGCGAGTAGGAACTAAGCTTGGGGATGCTTGATACGTCTCAAACGTATCTATAATTTCTTATGTTCCATGCTACTTTTATGACAATACTTCAATGTTTTATACATACTTTACAGCAGTATTATACATTTTCCGGCACTAACCTATTAACAAGATGCCGAAGTGCCAGATGCTGTTTTGCTGTTTTTGGTTTCAGAAATCCTAGTAAGGAAATATTCTCGGAATTGGACGAAATCAACGCCCAGGGTCCTATTTTTCCACGAAGCTTCCGAAGACCGAAGAGTACACGAAGTGGGGCCACGAGGGCCGAGACCATAAGGCGGCGCGACCTGGCCCTCCCCCTGCCTACCCTTAGCCGTCGCGAAACCCTGTGCCGAGAGCCACGATACGGAAAACCTTCCGAGACGCCGCCGCCGCCAATCCCATCTCGGGGGATTCGGAGATCGCCCGGCACCCTGCCGGAGAGGGGAATCATCACCGGAGGGCTCTACATCATCATGCCCGCCTCCGGATTGATGCGTGAGTAGTTCATCCTTGGACTATGGGTCCATAGCAGTAGCTAGATGGTTGTCTTCTCCGCATGTCCTATCATTTTTTAGATCTTGTGAGCTACCTAACATGATCAAGATCATCTATTTGTAATGCTACATGTTGTGTTTGGCAGGATCCGATGAATATAGAATATTATGTCAAGTTGATTATCAATCTATCATATATGTGTTGTTTATGTTCTTGCATGCTCTCCATTGCTAGTAGAGGCTCTGGCCAAGTTGATACTTGTAACTCCAAGAGGGAGTAATTATGCTCGATAGTGGGCTCATGCCTCCATTGAATCTGGGATCGTGACAGTAGGTTCTAAGGTTGTGGATGTGCTGTTGCTACTAGGGATAAAACATTGATGCTTTGTCTAAGGATATTTGTGTTGATTACATTACGCACCATACTTAATGCAATTATTTGTTGTTTACAACTTAATACTGGAAGGGGTTCGGATGATAACCTAAAGGTGGATTATTTAGGCATAGATGCATGCTGGATAGCGGTCTATGTACTTTGTCCTAATGCCCGATTAAATCACATAGTAATCATCATTGGTATGTATTGAATCTTTATTTGTCAATTGCGACTGTAATTTGTTCACCCAGCATGTTAGTTATCTTATTGGAGAGACACCACTAGTGAACTGTGGACCCCGGTCCATTCTTTTACATCTGAATACATTCTACTGTTCTTACTGTTCTTTGCAAACAAACACCATTTTCCACTCGATACGTTTAATCCTTTGTTTTCAGCAAGCCGGTGAGATTGACAACCTCACTGTTACGTTGGGGCAAAGTACTTTGATTGTGTTGTGCAGGTTCCACGTTGGCGCCGGTTTCACTGGTGTTGCGCCGCACTACACTCCTCCACCAACAACCTTCACGTGCTTCTTGGCTCCTATTGGTTCGATAACCTTGGTTTCATACTGAGGGAAACTTGCTTCTATACGCATCATACCTTCCACTTGGGGTTCCCAACGGACGTGTGCATCTACGCGTATCAGTGGAGATCCGGCAGGGCTTATAAGCGCTACGGGAGGTGTATGAGGAGGTGTGGGTTTGGGAGAGGGGGCAGGCGACTTGTGGTGCCCTTGGGGTGCCCCTTGGCCTCTTTAAATAGGTGGCCAAGCCCCTTGGGTCGTCCAAAAACCTGCCCCCAAGTTTGACTGAGTTCCGATAGGTTTCCGGTTCCGAAAACCTAGTCCTACTCGGACTCTTTTGCCAATTCCGAAATTGCATTAAGGAAAGACTCCTTTTCCCTTAAGGCAACGTGGTTGCACCTATTATGGAACCCTCCGGACTTCCTTAGACATCTCGGGTCGTCCCGGACACTTCCGGAACCTTCCATAATATTCCGGACTATTCCGGTCCTTCCAAAACCTTCTAGAAGCTCCGGTCAAAACACCGGACTTTTTCCGAACCCCGGAAAATGACTTCCCATATATGAATCTTATTCTCCGGACCATTCCGGACCTCCTCGTGATGTCTCGGATCCCATCCGAGACTCCGAACAAAACTTCGAACTCCATTCCATATTCCATATCTACTTAAAATGACATCAAACCTTAAGTGTGTCACCCTACGGTTCGTGAACTATGCAGACATGGTGAGACTTCTCTCCGACCAATAACCAATAGCGGGATCTGGAGATCCATAATGGCTCCCACATATTCAATGATAACTTAGTGATCGATTGAACCATTTACATACGATACCGATTCCTTTTGTCACGCGATATTTTACTTGTCCGAGGTTCGATCATCGGTATCACGATACCTTGTTCAACCTCGTCACCGACAAGTACTCTTTACTCGTACCGTGGTATATCATGTCTTATGAACCATTCATATGCTTGCAAGCTAATCAGACGACATTCCACCGAGAGGGCCCAGAGTATATCTCTCCGTCATTGGGATGGACAAATCCCACTCTTGATCCATATGCCTCAACTCATACTTTCCGAATACTTAATCCCACCTTTATAACTACCCATTTACGCAGTGGCGTTTGATGTAATCAAAGTACCCTTCCGGTATAAGTGATTTACATGATCTCATGGTCGAAGGACTAGGTAACCATGTATCGAAAGCTTATAGCAAACTGAACTTAATGACGTGATCTTATGCTACGCTTATTTGGGTGTATGTCCATTATATCATTCACCTAATGACATAACCTTGTTATTAATAACATCCAATGTTCATGATCACGAAACCTTGATCATCTATTAATCAACAAGCTAGTTATACAAGAGGCTTACTAGGGACTCCTTGTTGTTTACATAACACACATGTATCAATGTTTCGGTTAATACAATTATAGCATGGTATGCAAACATTTATCATAAACACAAAGATATATTATAATAACCATTTTATTATTGCCTCTTGGGCATATCTCCAACAGTCTCCCACTTGCACTAGAGTCAATAATCTAGTTTACATTTGTAAAGATATAACACCTTGGCCTTCTGGTGCTTATCATGTTTTGCTCACGGGAGAGGTTTCAGTCAACGGATCTGACATGCTCAGAAACGTATGTATTTTGCAATTCATTTGCGTCTTCACGCATCACTCATTTTCCAAATGAGTCGGCATTAAATATGTTTAGTCTTCTGGTGGAACCTTAATTCCGCGGTCTGAAATATGTCACTAATATTGTCATACACAATATAGCTTCAAAGTTCTGACACTATCGGAACTACACCAAGTTCTCAAAGAAATTTTCGACTTAACATCCTTAGTCATTTTCAAAACAATGACATATTCTGCCTTCGTTTGTAGAATCCGTCACAATATTTAGAACTCTTCTAAATCTAGCATTGTGCTACCTTTTAAACAACACTTAGCCTAATTGAGATTTGAAATTCATTTTTATATGTGACCAAACTAATATCGGTGCAACACCTTACAGCGATTTGTTTGTCATTACCCCATATAAAACTATATATATCCTTGGTTCTTCTAAAGTACTCAAGGATATTCTTACTGTCGTCCAATGATCATCATATGAATCATTCTGGTACATGCTCACAACACTTTAGAGCACAGGATATCCGATTTTGTACATATTACTCGTGATCTAAAATCACTCATGTGTTTTTACTCATTGAGTGTCATATACACTCAAGTCTTGTTAAACCTTCACATGAAAAGAACACCTTCTTAATATTTCTATATTGAACTACTTCAATATCCATTCTATGTACTTTGACTTAAACTTATTATGTGTTTCAATCTATCTTCATAGATCTTGACACTAAATATGTTTCAGTCCATATCCTTTCATTGAAGTTAATTCTCAATGAAACCTTTTATTCACATCAAGTATATAATTACATCATTTATAATCAACGATATGTTATCTATAAAGTATTATAAATATGTCTCAGCTCCCACTTAATTTCTTGCAAATGCAAGCATCTTCATCGTTTCTGATGAAATCAAAAATTCTTTGACTATTTCATCCGGTGAAGATTCCAACTCCGCGATACTCACTTCATCCAATTGAAGTTCGTATACCTATCTAGTATTCCACGGACTAGCAAAACTCTTGGTTGTATCTTGTATACACCTTTAATACACACTTCTGTTAAGTAATATATTTTGCCATCCTACTAGCATATCTCATAAAAGAAATATGTAGCGATTACTAGAATAATCCACATAGACTATAAGCATCGCTACGGAAGATCTAATCTTATCGTAGTCAACTCTTTGAACTTTGTCGTAAACAACTTTTCGACAAGTCGAGCTTCTTCAAGGATATTTCATCCAAGTCCATCAATTTCATAGATTCATTTACTTTCAAAAAGTATTCACCTATCTTGGATTTCATGGCGCATAGCCATTTTAACGGAGTCAGGGCCCATCATAACTTCTTTGTATGTAGTTGGTTTATCATTGTTCAAAATCAATCCTTTGTCCACAAATCATTTATTTGATCACAAAGTAAACCAAACCTACAAGGTTCAATAGGTACTTCGATCTCCATGGCTAAAACACTTTGTAGTCATGGGAGCCATGATCGTCGTGGCCGCTTCCGGAACCATTTCCGATGCTGCGCTACTCTGATCATTATGCTCAGGTTCATAAACCTTATCAAGTTCTATTGTCCTCCCACTCAAATACTTCGCTAGAAACAATTTCTTGGAAATAAGAAACATTGACAAACACTTTTGTCTTTGTCTCCATAGTGGGAAGAATTCCCAATCAAATCTCTGGGATAACCAACAAAGACATTCATCCGATTTTGGTTGTAAACTTATTTACTTATGCTATGCATACCAAAATTTAAGAAAGGACTATTAGGGTTCATACCCATGCCATAACTCGTATGGTGTCATTTCAACGGATCATGATGATGCTCTATTCAGTGTAAAAGCGGTAGTCACTAAAGCATAATCCAAAAAATATAATGGCGTCATTGATGTAGCCCCGCTCGCCAACGACACTACATCAAGACCAACAAGCCCTCCTCGTGGTCCAATGACACGAGCTAGAGCCCAAGCGCTACGCCAAGAGGTGAATTCGCTCCTCTCTACCTATGCCTTTGACACACCCTTGGACGGCTTGCTACTTCATGCAAATACACTATGTTCAATCAGGTACATCGGTCAAGACACAAGCCATGGAGTCCAAGCCAATGGAGAGAGAGCTGGAAATGATGAAGATGGAGCTCCAGCGCACAGGCCGGAACTTCCGCCCTCCAGGACCGGAACTTCCGGCCAGATTCCCAGATGCCGCCAAGATGCCGTCCAGCGCCCGGAGAAGTGGAGCCAGCCGGAACTTCCGCCCCGAGGGACCGGAACTTCCGGAACTTCCGCCCAAGTTCCGCCCAAGTTCCGAAAGTCCGTCAAAACGCCCCTGGATGTTACTGCAAGGAAATGGGCTAATTTCGGAACTTGACCGGAACTTGGCCGGAACTTCCGGCCGGGCCGGAACTTCCGCCTTCCCTCCGCCCCTGACCGGAACTTCCGCCCACGTCGGCCGGAACTTCCGCCACCGCGAACTTCAACACTGCTTTTCAGCGTGTAACTTACCCATTCGCCCACCCGACTATAAATAGCCTAGTTGGCTCAGATCTGAGATTAGACTTGTTTTGAACTCAAACCTACCTTTGAGCTTAGTCTCCCTTGGGTATCATCCCTCTGTAATCAAGGCCATCCTTGTTGTTGATTTGTGAATTGCTAAGTGAGATTCTAGTGCAAGGCACTCTCTCTCCCTTACCAATCCCCTTCTCTCCAACACCAATCTCTCTCCGGGAATTCTGCCGCGTGCCTCTTCCTTGGAGATTCTATTGGCGTGATCTACCGAGTCACGGGGGTAAGTATCGGGTGTATCGGGTTGGTGTGCGTGCGTGAGTCCCGTGTTCTTCGTGTTCATCGTGTTCCTCGCGCTCTCCCACCTCTTCCCCTTGGTTCTTGGGTCGAATCGCGAGATCGGGCCACATCCTAGATCTCAGATCTCATCATATGGTATCAGCAGCCTTTGGTTACCGCGATTTTGACCCTCCACCCACCCGATTTCGTTTCTAGAAAATTTTCCAAAAAAATAGCCCAAATTGCCTTTGGACCGATCTGTGATTTGGTTGAGTTTTGAGTGGTTTTGATCCAATAGAAACTTGTCTTTGGTGTTGATCTGCAATTCCCCCACTTTCCCACAGCTTCTAGTGCCAAATTTTCCGCGAATTCGAAGATTTTCGGCCCGGATTTCCGCCCAAATCGAAGAACAGCCCGCAGATCTGATTGCGACCGGAAGTTCGGCCGGCAGGACCGGAAGTTCCGGAAGTTCCGCCCCTCAGGACCGGAACTTCCGCCTGGCCAAATTTTCACAGCTAACTTCGTTTTTCGTTTTGGCACTAACCCCTTGTGTTTGGACTTCGTAGTGTGTGCCATTTCAGCTACCATAAAGCTTCCGCAACATCAACTACGACGACGGCACCCCGAGGATCCAAGCGGTTCATTTGACACCTTCCACCATAGCAAGTTCAAGCTCGTCGGCCACCGTCATCACGTGGTATAACTTGCACCTAACTTGTAGCCTAAGCTTCCTTTGCGTACCTTTCCTATCGAGAGTGGCTTTCTAGTGTTGCGAAGCATTGCGCAAGCGTCCCGACCGTGAGGGTGTGCGTGTGTTGAGCAAAGCTACGAAGCAAGCTCGTTGTGAAAAGATAAGCAAAAGAAGTGTGACATACTCATAGATAGTAGTAGCTTTCCATAGTGAGAAAAAGAAAAAGAAAAAGAGTGTGAGTGACACCTATACACAAAAGAGTCCAAAGCTTATAAGCAAAAGAGAGAAAAGAGAAGAGAGGCGTCTTGCGCAAATCTTGTTGCTTCTCAATTTTGCAACCAAGCCACGGTCTCTCTTGTGTTAGCGTGACACCGAGCTAGTAGTCTTCGTTAGGTCCTTTTTGTTCGTGCTCATTTTCCGTCGCGCTAACCCCATTTTGTCCCACGTGTGTGTTCCACATTGTGTATGCCTTTTGTGATCACCGCTTTTGACTTGTGACTTTTGCATCTTACCCACTTTTAACAACATACTCGATTTTGGATTTCGTCTTTTGGCTTTCCACCATCCACACCTAACACCATATTTGCTAGCTTTTGCGTGTGCCTTTGTGTGTGTCCCGATACACTTGGTCTTACTTTGGTCTTGGTTGATTGCCTCAATACTATCTTACCAAGGTAAGAGTGCGAGGTAGTCTCCTTCCACTAACATCCACAACATAGTTCTTGTCTTTCCATCATGGATAGGAACGGAGATGAGCCAAGGGATGGAGAAGTCCTCCGCAACACCGAGAGGTTGGCCACCCAACACAATCTATGGGTGCAACGCCAAGAGTTCAAGGAGCAACTTACCTTGTTCGAGACTCGCATCGACGAACAATATGAAGAAGTGGCTCACAATTTCGCTCAAGTGAACCAAGATATGAATCTTCTTCGTGAAGCTACGGACAACTTGCATGACCAAGTGACGGCCAATGATGCAAACATGGAGCGGCGCATGGATAGCCTCGAGCGCGCCATCACCAACTTGGGACGTCGACATCGCCACCGCTCTACTTCTTCATCGTCATCAACCTCGTCACACGGTGACTACTCCCATGATCGCCATTCCTCATCAAGCTCCGACTCAAGGCATGGAGATCATCATCGACCTCGTCGCCCGCATGTTCGTCAAGATGACTCTCGCTCAAACTCAAGGCGCGGAGAGTTCCATCGCCATGCTCGTCCTCATGAACGTCCTCAACAAGACCAAGCTCTTCACCAAGATCGTCATCAAGCGGCTCGCCATGCCCACCATGGGCATGACGACCAACCCCACGACAATGTCCTCCACAACATGGAACCGGCACCTCATCGTCAAGCCCATGTTGATGCTCAAGACCAAGGTCATCAAGATCCACCAAGGCGTGACCTCCGAAACCATCCTCGTCATGACCAAAGGGGCCGAGAACAACCACAACATGATCAAGATGAGAGGGCCATCATTGGGCAACGCCAACAACCTCGTCAAGATCCGCAACAACATCATCAACGTGAGCCAAGTGAAGCTAGTGTTCACCTCCACCGCCAACCCAATGCTATGGTTGGTCGTGGAAGACCTCCTCTACCACCTCAAGCCGCAAGGGATGAAGGCATCCGTCCTCGCCGCCGAAACATGGAAGATGAAGAGAATATGTATGGAAAACTCAAGTTCAACATGCCCAAGTTCAAGGGTGAAGACGATGCCGAGGCCTACCTCTCATGGGCACTCAAGGTTGACAAGATCTTCCGCATCCACAACTACTCCGGTGCCAAGAAAGTAGCCATGGCCTCCCTTGAGTTTGAAGAGTATGCCAACACATGGTGGGAACAAGTTGTTACTCAAAGGGAAGAAAAGGGTGAACCTCCAATTGACACATGGGAAGATATGAAGGAGGAGATGCAAGCTCGCTTTGTCCCTACACACTACAAGACCGATCTCTTCAACAAGCTCCAAAAGTTGAAGCAAGGCACCAAGACCGTTGAGGAGTTCTTCAAGGAAATGGAGTTAACTATGATGCGAGCAAACATCCAAGAGTCCGAGAACCAAACCATTGCTAGGTTCTTCAATGGCCTCAACTACCCCATCAAGAGGATTGTGGAGTTCCAACAATACTCCAACATGGTTGAGTTAGTTCACCAAGCTTCCAAGGCCGAGCGTCAAGTGAATGAGGACATCAAGTACTCGAAGTCCAAGCAATACTTCGCCTCCAAACTTGCTACAACAACTCCCACAACAAGCGTCAAGCCAACCGCATCCTCTACACCTTCCAAGCAACCTACTATCCAAAGTCGCATGAAGCAAACGGTGTCCTCCACCGCCTCCTCCAAAGCCTCTACGGGATCCTCCAATGTCACTTGCTTCAAGTGTGGCACTCAAGGCCACAAGTCCTTCGAGTGCAAGAACACCAAGGTTATGATCACTATGGAGAATGGTGACATAGAGACGCTAAGTGAGGGCGAATATGAAGCCCTAGTACAAGCCGCCGTTGCTAATGAGGAAGAGTATGATGAAGAAAGTGGAGAAGACCCTCTCTTATGCACACACGACCCAAGCCCTTCACTTGTGGTCACTCGAGTGCTCACAACTCAACCCCAAGCTATGGAAGACCAAAGATGCAACATCTTCCAAACTCGAGCCGGAATTGGTGGCAAGTCAATCAAGGTCATCATCGATGGTGGGAGTTGCCACAACTTGGCAAGCACCGAGTTATGTGAGAAGCTCAACCTCCCACTTCGCAAACATCCTCATCCATACCATGTCCAATGGTTGAGTGACAAGGGCAATGTCAAGATTCAACACACCGTCACCGTCAACTTCAAGATAGGACCCTATGAAGACACCGTTGATTGTGATGTGGTACCCATGACCGTGTGCCACATGTTGCTTGGCCGCCCATGGCAATTTGACAAGAAGGCCATACATGATGGTTACTCCAATGCATACACCTTCAAGGTCAAGGATAAGAAGTTCGAGCTTCGCCCAATGACTCCTAGCCAAATCATCGCCGACAATGCGAAGGCTTTAGCGAGGGCACAACACCACACCCACCATAGTGAGTTGAGAGGAGAGGGAGCGACCCACCAAAAGGAGAGTGAGCGCCACCAACCACATATGAGTGAGCGAAAGAGTGTCCTCTTAGCCACAAAAAGCGAGTGGAGAGAAGTGAAAGACAACCCATCCACCACCATACACTACGTGCTCATTTGCAAGGGCCTCTCGTCGGAGACTAACGACTTAACCAACATTCCTTCGTCTTTGTTGTCTCTTTTGAAGGAGTTCCAAGACGTCTTCCCCGACGAGCTACCTCATGGACTACCACCGCTTCGGGGCATCGAGCACCGCATCGACCTCATACCCGGCGCTCCCCTTCCAAACCGCGCCGCATACCGCACCAACCCCGAAGACACCAAGGAGATTCAACGCCAAATACAAGACCTCCTCGCTAAAGGGTACGTTCGAGAAAGCCTTAGCCCTTGTGCCGTTCCCGTGATTCTTGTGCCTAAACCGGATGAGACGCAACGGATGTGTATGGATTGTCGCCCCATCAATGCCATTACCGTCCGTTATCGCCATCCCATTCCGCGTTTAGATGACATGCTTGATGAATTGAGTGGTGCCACCATTTTCTCTAAGATTGATTTGCGTAGTGGCTACCACCAAATTCGCATGGCAATTGGTGATGAATGGAAGACGGCATTCAAGACCAAGCTTGGTCTATATGAATGGCTCGTCATGCCATTTGGTCTTTCAAATGCTCCTTCGACTTTCATGCGTCTTATGAATCACATTTTGCGACCTCTCATTGGCAAGAGCGTGGTTGTTTACTTTGATGACATTCTCATCTATAGCAAAAATCTCGAGGACCATGTTCAACATGTGAGAGAAGTCTTATGCATATTGCGCCACGAGAAGCTCTTTGCCAACCTCCCAAAATGCAACTTTGCTCAAAACAAATTGGTTTTTCTTGGTTTTGTGGTTTCCGCCAACGGGATTGAAGTTGATTCTTCCAAGATTGAGGCCATCCACAATTGGCCCACTCCCACAAATGTTGGTCAAGTTCGGAGTTTTCATGGACTCGCCGGTTTCTACCGCCGCTTTGTGAAAGATTTTAGCACCATCGCTTGCCCTTTAAATGAGCTTACAAAAAAGAATGTTCCGTTTGTTTGGGGCAAAGCACAACAAAACGCTTTTGATGAATTGAAAAAGAGACTCACCGAGGCACCACTACTTGTTCTTCCCGATTTTGCTCAAACATTTGAGATAGAATGTGATGCGAGTGGCCTTGGAATTGGCGGTGTTCTCATGCAAAATGGAAAACCCGTGGCATACTATAGCGAGAAGTTGGATGGCGCACGCCTCAACTATCCTATATATGACAAGGAGCTTTATGCTTTGGTTCGTGTTCTTGAAGTTTGGCAACATTACCTTTGGCCAAAAGAGTTTGTTATCCATTCGGATCATGAGTCCTTGAAGTATTTGAAAAGTCAACACAATTTGAACAAGAGACATGCTAAGTGGGTTGAGTTCATCGAGTCCTTCCCTTATGTAATCAAATACAAAAAGGGCAAGGAAAATGTGGTTGCGGATGCACTTTCCCGCAAGAATACTCTTCTACTCACCCGCTTGGAGTTTCACATTTTGGGTCTTGAGGAGATCAAAGAACTTTACCCTTCCGATTCTTTCTTTGGACCAATCTTTGAAAAGTGTTCCATTGACCGAGGTTTTGATGATTTCTACTTGCATGATGGCTACTTGTTTAAAGCTAACAAAGTTTGCATACCCGAGTCTTCTCTTCGTAAGTTGCTTTTGCAAGAGTCACATGGAGGTGGTCTCATGGGTCACTTTGGACGCGACAAGACTCTCTCGATGCTATCCACACACTATTATTGGCCACGCATGAAGCGAGACGTGGAGCGCCTTTGCAACCGTTGTACCACATGCTTACAAGCTAAGTCGACATCCAATCCCCATGGTCTTTACATACCTTTACCCATTCCATATGCACCTTGGTCGGATATAAGCATGGACTTTGTGTTAGGCTTACCAAGAACAAAGCATGGGCATGATTCAATCTTTGTGGTAGTGGATAGGTTCTCAAAAATGGCTCATTTCATACCATGTCATAAGAGCGATGATGCTTCACACATTGCTTCATTGTTTTTCAGGGAAGTGGTTCGCCTACACGGAATACCGGCAAGCATTGTGTCGGATCGAGACGTCAAGTTCATGAGTTATCTATGGAAGTCGCTCATGGCCAAGTTTGGAGTGAAGCTCTTATTCTCATCGTCCTCGCACCCTCAAACCGATGGACAAACCGAAGTGGTCAATCGAAGCCTCTCCACACTCCTCCGCACACTTGTGAAGAAAAACTTGAAGTCATGGGAAGATTGCCTCCCCCACGCGGAGTTCGCCTACAATAGAGCCAAGCACTCCACAACATTACGGAGTCCCTTCATGATCGTCTATGGATTCGAACCTCCAACGGCACTCGACATCCTCCCACTACCTCTTCATCAAAGGACGAACATGGACTTCGACAAACGCACAACCGCCATGAAGAAACTACATGAAGATACAAGAGCAACCATACAAGACCATGTACTTCGACAAGCTACCCGCCTCAACGCCAAGAAGAAAGAACGAGTGTTTGAAGAAGGCGACCTCGTTTGGGTTCATCTAAGGAAAGAAAGGTTCCCTCAAGAACGCAACTCCAAGCTCAAGCCAAGAGGAGATGGGCCTTTCAAGGTACTCAAGCGCATCAACAACAACGCCTACGTCATCGACATACCAACATCCAAGTACTTGGTGAGCAACACTTTCAACATCTCGGATCTATCCCCACACTATGGAGATGAGGAGGAACAAGAGTCGAGGACGACTCTCTCCCAAGGGGGGGAGATGATGTAGCCCCGCTCGCCAACGACACTACATCAAGACCAACAAGCCCTCCTCGTGGTCCAATGACACGAGCTAGAGCCCAAGCGCTACGCCAAGAGGTGAATTCGCTCCTCTCTACCTATGCCTTTGACACACCCTTGGACGGCTTGCTACTTCATGCAAATACACTATGTTCAATCAGGTACATCGGTCAAGACACAAGCCATGGAGTCCAAGCCAATGGAGAGAGAGCTGGAAATGATGAAGATGGAGCTCCAGCGCACAGGCCGGAACTTCCGCCCTCCAGGACCGGAACTTCCGGCCAGATTCCTCCCAGATGCCGCCAAGATGCCGTCCAGCGCCCAGTGGAGCCAGCCGGAACTTCCGCCCCGAGGGACCGGAACTTCCGCCCACCGGAACTTCCGCCCAAGTTCCGCCCAAGTTCCGAAAGTCCGTCAAAACGCCCCTGGATGTTACTGCAAGGAAATGGGCTAATTTCGGAACTTGACCGGAACTTGGCCGGAACTTCCGGCCGGAACTTCCGCCTTCCAGGACCGGAACTTCCGCCCCTGACCGGAACTTCCGCCCAAGTCGGCCGGAACTTCCGCCACCGCGAACTTCAGCACAACACTACTTTTCGTGTAACTTACCCATTCGCCCACCCGACTATAAATAGCCTAGTTGGCTCAGATCTGAGATTAGACTTGTTTTGAACTCAAACCTACCTTTGAGCTTAGTCTCCCTTGGGTATCATCCCTCTGTAATCAAGGCCATCCTTGTTGTTGATTTGTGAATTGCTAAGTGAGATTCTAGTGCAAGGCACTCTCTCTCCCTTACCAATCCCCTTCTCTCCAACACCAATCTCTCTCCGGGAATTCTGCCGCGTGCCTCTTCCTTGGAGATTCTATTGGCGTGATCTACCGAGTCACGGGGGTAAGTATCGGGTGTATCGGGTTGGTGTGCGTGCGTGAGTCCCGTGTTCTTCGTGTTCCTCGTGTTCCTCGCGCTCTCCCACCACTTTCCCTTGGTTCTTGGGTCGAATCGCGAGATCGGGCCACATCCTAGATCTCAGATCTCATCAGTCATATTATCTCATCATTAACCCAACAAGGTTTGGATACGTTTCTCGGATACTCCATCATCACTATGATACTCCAAGGAACGTGAGTTGTAGAACAATTTCATAACTCTTTTAGATGTTCGCTAAAACTCGTAATTCAAATATTTCCACCATGATCCTATCATAGATATTTGACTTTTCTATTACGATGATTTCCACTTCATGCTGAAATTTATTTGAATCCATTCAAATGTTTCAAACTTCTTCCTTATCGAATATATCCACATATATATACTCAATTCATTGTTGGAAGTTTTCATGAAGTAGAAGAATCTCCCGCACACAACTATGCCTAGTGAACCACATACATCATCATGTATGTTTCCACTAAGTTAGTTGCCCGTTCAACTCTTGGCCTATGAACGGTATTTCAGTCATTCTCTTTAGAAAAGATTTGCAAATGCCAAACGATTCAAAAATCAAATGACTCCAAAAATCCATTTGCATGGAGTTTCTTCATGCGTTCCTTTCTAACATGACCTAAATGGCGGTTCCACAAATAAGTGGAATTCAAATCATTTGCCTTATGGCATTTTAGCGTCAGTGTTATGTATGTGTGTTTCACCATTAAGATTTATAATAACTTATCCATCGTACATGGAGTAATGTCATAATTTGAACAACTCATTGTTTTCATTTGACCAGAGCAAAATAACAATTATTAAGTTCTTTATTATAAATTCTAAGGGCTAGGTAGAATGCCAACGACAAACATAATAACACTTTATTATGTTCCAGACGTGCATTATTACCATATTCCTTATCAGTCACTTAGGCCATCATATTCTTGTATTGCGTTGTATTGTATGACATCTCATACCAACCAATATGGTACAAATACCCAAGAATTTCATTATGTGACCAAACAAGGAATACATCCATAACATGTATATCATTTATATACACCTGAGCTAGACTTTCTAGTCTTTTCTTTCTTTCTGCCAAAATATCTTTTGTAGTTTCTCTTTTAGCTTTCCTCATTCTCAGAAAACACTTCACCTTCAATAACTTCTAGGTCCATTGGTCAAATACCAATAACCTTGAGGTTCTTACTTTGAAGTTGATCATCATATGACAAGTGTTCCAGATTTCACTATTAGTAACTTTGTAATATGATGAATAATTTCACTCATAATTTTATCCATCATATCATGACGACATTCCGAGACCATGTTTGTACATGCTAGGCTCGTAAAGTTTAACCTTAGTATTCGCATGTGCAAATCTGGCTTGCACCCGTTGTATGCACTCGTAGAATCTATAACACCCGATCATCACGTGATGCTTCGAAACGACGAGTCTTAGCAACGGTGCATACTAAGGACGATCACTTCATGGATATGTGAATATCGTTAGTGCCTGATGCGCGTAGATGTACACGTCCGTTGGGAACCCCAAGAGGAAGGTATGATGCGCACATCGGCAAGTTTTCCCTCAGAAAGAAACCAAGGTTATCGAACCAGTAGGAGCCAAGAAGCACGTGAAGGTTGTTGGTGGAGGAGTGTAGTGCGGCGCAATGATACGTCCAATTTGCATCACTATTTTATATCATAATTTGCTGTTATTCATTGATATATTTCATATTTAGGCACAATACTTATGTTATTTCATCTATTTTGCATGTTTCATCATTATTGGAGGATCAAGCACCGGGCCAGGATTCTGCTGGAAAAAGCACCGTCAGAACGCAATATTTCGGAAGATCAACTGTGGAAGGAAATTACACGTAAATTCCTATTTTTCCAGATGACGGAGGGAGCCAGAAGGGGGAGAAGAGGGGACCCAAGGTGGGCCCAGACCATAGGGCGGCGCGGCCCATGGCCTGGCCGCGCCACCTTGTGGTGTGGGGGCCCCACAGCCCCTTTCGCCTCCTTTTCTTCGCGAAACCCTTCGTCCCGAAAACCTAAGCCACAGGGGGTACCTCACGAGAGTTACAGCCGCCTCTGGGGCGGAGAACACTAGAGAGAAAAGAGCTCTCCGGCGGGCAGGAATCCGCCGGGGAAATTCCCTCTCGGAGGAAATCGACGCCATCGCCATCGTCATCGAGCTGGACATCATCTCCATCATCATCATCATCATCTCCACCGTCTACACCGCCATCACCACCGCTGCACCTCGTCACCGCTGTAACAATTTGGGTTGGATCTTGATTGTTTGATAGGGGAAACTCTCCCGGCGTTACTTTCTACTTGTTATTGATGCTATTGAGTGAAACCATAGAACCAAGGTTTATGTTCAGATTGTTATTCATCATCATATCACCTCTGATTGTATTCCATATGATGTCTCGTGAGTAGTTCGTTTAGTTCTTGAGGACATGGGTGAAGTCTAAATGCTAGTAGTGAATTATGGTTGAGTAATATTCAATGTTATGATATTTAAGTTGTGGTGTCATTCTTCTAGTGGTGTCGTGTGAACGTCGACTACACGATACTTCACCATTTATGGGCCTAGGGGAGTGCATCTTGTATTCGGTTGCTAATTGTGGGGTTGCCGGAGTGACAGAAACCTAAGCCCCCGTTAGTATACCGATGCAAGAGGGATCGCAGGATCTCAGAGTTTAAGGCTGTGGTTAGATTTATCTTAATTACTTTCTTGTAGTTGCGGATGCTTGCAAGGGGTATAATCACAAGTATGTATTAGTCCTAGGAAGGGCGGTGCATTAGCATAGGTTCACCCACACAACACTTATCAAAACAATGAAGATTATTTAGCCACATGAAGCGAAAGCACTAGACTAAAATCCCCGTGTGTCCTCAAGAACGTTTGGTCATTATAAGTAAACAAACCGGCTTGTCCTTTGTGCTAAAAAGGATTGGGCCACTCGCTGCAATTATTTCTCTCGCATTTTACTTACTCGTACTTTATTCATCTGTT
This sequence comes from Lolium multiflorum, assembly GCA_030979885.1. Taxonomy (NCBI): domain Eukaryota; kingdom Viridiplantae; phylum Streptophyta; class Magnoliopsida; order Poales; family Poaceae; genus Lolium; species Lolium multiflorum. Next base: position 157,367,956 of record CM061748.1, on the reverse strand, counting down.
ACATCAAAACCCCTTGAATACTTGTCTGTGAGCATTTACAGTGAATCCTTCATCGAAACTGCTTGTCAACACCTTCTGCTCCTCGTTGGGATCGACATTCTTACTTATCGAAGATACTACGATACACCCCCTATACTTGTGGGTCATCAAGACTATTTTCTGGCGCCGTTGCCGGGGAGTGAAGCGCTATTGGTAAGTGGAATTGGTAAGGAAAACCTTTACTGTTTGTGCTGATTTTATTTCTGCCTGCTGCTATAAGTCATTATGGAGAGATCTTCTCTTCAATTTCTATTTGGGAAATCTACTACTACTGCAACGGTAGTGGATGAAGCGCCAGGTGAGGAAGTGATACCATATAAAATACCTATGAAAATTATTGAACGTGTTATGGATAACCGCTATGAAGGGGATGGAACTGTCCATCCTGGTGATCATTTACTGTTTTTGCATGAATTATGCGGGTTATTCAAATGTGCAGGTATTGCTATGAATGAAGTTAGAAAGAAACTATTCACTATATCGCTGTCTGGTAAAGCGGCGCACTGGTATAAATTGCTGAAGAATGGTGATTCTATTGATTGGGAGGACATTGTGCCTTTATTTTATTCCAAATTTTATCCTCCAAGTGAAATTCACAAAGATCGGAACCGCATATATAATTTCTGGCCTCATGATGGAGAAAGTATTGCCCAAGCTTGGGGGAGATTGAAGTCTTTAATGCTCAAATGCCCCATTCATGAGCTTCCTGGTAATGTTATTATTGATAATTTCTATGCAAGACTTTCTTTTCAAGACAAGACCTTGCTGGATACTTCTTGTTCTGGATCATTTACACGCAACAAAGAAGAGTTTAAAAGGGACCTTCTCGATCGGATCCAAGAAAATACTGAAGGATGGGAGAACGACAAAGATAGAGAATCAGGTATAATTTATGATTATAAATGCATTGAAGCTTTTATGGATACTGATAAATTTCGTAATATGAGTGCTACATATGGTCTTGATTCCCAAGTTGTTGCAAATCTTTATAAATCTTTTGCCTCTCATTATGAATTGCCTAAGAAGAATTTTGATAAGTATCATGAACCGTATAAAGATAACGTAGATTCATCTGTAAACAAATGTGTAGTGATTGAAACTGTTGATAATGTTATTCCTGAAGTTTATATTGAAAAAACTCCTTTCCCTGCTAAAATGAAGGAGTACTCTGTCATATCTAGTGCGGTTCATAAAAGTGAAAAGAAACCCATAGAACCTGAAGAACAAATTAAAATTGAACCTGCTGTTGCAATAGTTAAAGATCTTGTGACTGAAAATGTGGAGGATGGTCATATTATTTTCTGTGAAGATGCTTCTAATATTGTTTCACATCCTAATAAACCCAAGCAAGTTAGTGTTCCTATGCTATCTGTTAGAATTGGTGATCATTGCTATTATGGTTTATGTGATATTGGTGCAAGCGTTAGTGCTATTCCTTATGAGCTTTACACGGAGATTATGCACGAAATTGATTCTTGTGAACTTGAAGATATTGATGTGGTTATTCAGCTGGCTAATAGAGAAACTATTTCTCCAATTGGTATTGTTCGAGATGTGGAAGTTCTATGTGGTAAGATTAAATATCCTGCTGACTTTTTGGTACTTGGTTCTGCTGCTAGTGATCATTGTCCTATCATTTTTGGTAGACCTTTTCTAAATACTTGTGGAGCTATTATAGATTGTAAGAAAGAGAAAATTTTGACTAGATTTGCTGGTGAACCTTATGAATTTAACTTTTCTAAATTTACCAAAACTCCTTATAAAGCTGACTTGCCTAGTAATGATTTTAAAATGGAGCAGTGTGCATCTATTGTTCTTGTTCCTAATAATCCTTTGCAGCAACATTTGGAGAATAGTGAAAGTGAAGCTTTTAGGAAGGAAAGAGATGAGCTTGAGGAAATTTTTCTTCGCCAACCTATTCTCAAGCATGATTTACCGGTGGAAGATTTGGGTACAACACCGCCACCAAAGGAAGATCCTGTTTTCGATTTAAAGCCTTTACCTGATAATCTTAAATATGCTCATATTGATGATAAGAAAATATATCCTGTTATTATTAGTTCTAAGCTTTCAGAGATTGAGGAAGAAAGGTTATTGGAAATATTGAAGAAACACCGAGGAGCTATTGGCTATACTCTTGATGATTTGAAAGGGATTTCTCCTTCTATTTGCCAACATGCTATTAATATGGAAGATGATGCAAAGCCTGTTGTTGAACATCAACGTCGTCTAATTCCGAAGATGAAAGAGGTGGTAAGGAACGAGGTATTAAAACTTCTTGAAGCTGGTATTATATATCCTATTGCTGATAGTAGATGGGTTAGTCCTGTGCATTGTGTTCCTAAGAAAGGAGGAATGACTGTTGTGCCTAATGATAATGATGAGCTTATTCCTCAAAGAGTAGTTGTAGGGTATAGAATGTGCATTGATTTTCGAAAAGTTAATAAAGTTACTAAGAAAGATCATTACCCTTTACCATTTATTGATCAAATGCTAGAAAGGTTATCTAAAAATACTCATTTTTGCTTTCTTGATGGTTATTCTGGGTTTTCACAAATTGCTGTTAAAGCTAAAGATCAAGAGAAAACCACGTTTACTTGTCCTTATGGGACTTATGCTTATAGGCGTATGCCTTTTGGTTTATGTAATGCTCCTGCTACTTTTCAAAGATGCATGTCTGCTATTTTTCATGGTTTTTGCGAAAGTATTGTAGAGGTGTTCATGGATGATTTTTCTGTCTATGGGAATTCTTTTGATAATTGCTTGCGAAACCTCGATAAAGTTTTGCAGAGATGTGAAGAAACTAACCTTGTTCTTAATTGGGAGAAATGCCACTTTATGGTTAATGAAGGAATTGTATTGGGACATAAAATTTCCGAGAGAGGTATTGAAGTTGATAGAGCTAAAGTTGAAGCAATTGAGAAGATGCCCTATCCGAGGGATGTTAAAGGTATTCGTAGTGTTCTTGGTCATGTTGGGTTTTATAGGAGATTTATTAAAGATTTCTCTAAAATTTCAAAGCCTCTTACTAATCTTCTTCAAAAAGATGTACCTTTTGTTTTTGATGATGATTGTAAGGAAGCTTTTGAAACTCTAAAGAAAGCCTTAACAACTGCTCCTGTAGTCGAACCTCCTGATTGGAATTTGCCTTTTGAAATTATGTGTGATGCTAGTGATTTTGCTGTAGGCGCTGTTCTTGGACAGCGGGTAGATAAAAAATTAAATGTTATTCATTATGCTAGTAAGACTCTTGATGCTGCTCAAAGAAATTATGCTACAACTGAAAAGGAATTGTTAGCTGTAGTCTTTGCTTGTGACAAGTTTAGACCCTATATTGTTGATTCAAAAGTCACGATTCATACTGATCATGCTGCAATTAGATACCTTATGACAAAGAAAGATGCTAAGCCAAGGCTTATTAGATGGGTACTTCTTTTGCAAGAATTTGATTTACATATTATAGATAGGAAAGGTGCTGATAATCCTGTTGCTGATAATTTGTCTAGATTGGAAAATATTACTTATGATCCTGTTCCTGTTAATGATAGTTTTCCAAATGAACAATTGGCTGTAATAAAAGTGAGCTCGCGAGAGAGCCCTTGGTATGCTGATTATGCTAACTTTATTGTTTCGAAGTATTTGCCTCCAACCTTTTCAGCTCAGCAAAGGAGGAAATTCTTTTATGACTTGAGGCATTATTTTTGGGATGACCCACACTTATATAAAGAAGGAGTAGACGGTATTATGCGAAGATGTGTTCCTGAATATGAACAACAGGAGATATTGAGTAAATGTCATGGTAGTGTTTATGGAGGACATCACGCTGGAGATAGAACCGCGCAAAAGGTTCTACAATCAGGTTTTTATTGGCCAACTCTCTTCAAAGATGCAAGGAAGTTTATTTTATCTTGTGATGAATGTCAAAGAGTTGGTAATATCTCTAGACGCAATGAAATGCCTATGAATTATACTCTTGTTATTGAACCATTCGATTGTTGGGGATTCGACTTCATGGGTCCTTTCCCTTCTTCAGAAGGTAACACTCATATACTTGTCGCTGTTGATTATGTTACTAAATGGGTAGAAGCTATACCTACAAAAAGTGCTGATGGTGAGACCTCTTTAAAAATGCTTTTAGATATTATTTTTCCTAGATTTGGAGTACCTAGATATATTATGACTGATGGAGGTTCTCATTTTATTCATGGAGGTTTTAGAAAAACTCTTGCTAAGTATGGTATTAATCATAGAATTGCTTCCGCTTATCACCCTCAAACTAGTGGTCAAGTAGAATTATCAAATAGAGAGATTAAATCTATTTTGGGAAAGACTGTTAATAAATCTAGAAAGAATTGGGCTAGCAAATTGAAGGAAGCACTATGGGCTTATAGAACTGCTTATAAAAATCCTATGGGAATGTCACCTTATAAAATGGTTTATGGAAAAGCTTGTCATTTACCTCTAGAACTAGAGCACAAAGCTTATTGGGCTGTTAGAGAACTAAATAAAGATCCGAAACTAGCCGGTAATAAGAGGTTGCTGCAATTAAGTTCTCTAGATGAATGGAGAAGTGAAGCTTATGAAAATGCTAAACTCTTTAAAGAAAAAGTTAAGAAATGGCATGATAGAAGGATTATCAAAAGAGAGTTTAATATTGGGGATAAAGTCCTATTGTATCGGTCTCGTCTCAGATTCTTTGCAGGGAAATTACTCTCAAAATGGGAAGGACCATATGTTGTTGAGGAGGTGTATCGTTCAGGAGCAATTAAAATTAGCTCTCTCCAAGGCAATGCCACACAAGTGGTGAATGGACAAAGACTCAAGCATTATATCTCGGGTGATTCTTATAATGTTGATGTTGATATTATTCAAGTGGAAACACCGGAGGCTTTCATCAAAGGACAAATTGACAGTCCGCCAGAACTCGACTTTGAATAGGTAACAGTACAGGTAATAAAAAGTCCGCGTTTAGCTTTCCGAACAATATTTCTGCTGTTTTTGGAAAATATGAAAAATTACGGAATCGAAACGGAGTGGAAAAGACGCGCGAGGGCCCGTCACCATAGGCCGGCGCGGGCCCCACCCTGGCCGCGCCGACCTATGGGGACAGCCCCTCGTCGTCCCTTTTCCACTCGTTTTCGGCCTGGAACCTTCCTTTTATCGTAAAAATATTTGCTATATAATCCCCCGGACCCCTGGAGGTCCGTATATCGTTTTCTCGTCGTGTTTTGTTTCGAGCTGTTTTCTGCCAGATTTGTTTTGATCTAGAAGCACCATGGTCTCCAACAACAAGGACAAGGGACCTTTGAAGGAAGATATTCAAGACCCGGAACTGAAGGAAGAAGACGCAAGTGAGGATGAGGAAGAAGTGGAGGAAGCTCCGCAGGTACACCAGCGTGCCACCGTTGCAAGTATTGGCGTGATATCAAATCCATCCAACACCAAGAGGAGTGCACGAATCGCTACCGGAGGAGCGGTTCCACGTCATTACTTGGCTCCAAGGACATCTTCTCCGGGCAATTACAGCCCTTTCCGCAACCTAATCTACGATCGTCAAACTGAAAGAACCCCCAAGGTAGTGTTGCCAAGTGGTTGGGATATAGATCGTTCTAACATTGCAGGAGAGATGAAATCTGAAGCTGAAGGATGGGGAAACAACTCTAGGAGTTGGGATTCACCACCTGACATGATTATGAGCCGCGTTGAGCACAACTCGGAACTGATTCGCAACCTCACCTATGAGATTGAAGATTTAAAGGAGCTTGTTAAGAAGCTTGTCGAGAAGAATCCATCACCATCACCACCGAAGGAGTAATTCATCATCGGTATTGGCATCCCCTTGGTTTGTTCCAAGCTTGGGGGAGTGCCGCGGTATCACATCATCACTACCTTTATCTTTTACTATCAAGTAGTGTCATATCATGAGTAGGGAAGTTATCATATGGAATAGTATGCAATGTGGAAGTATCTCTCTTAGTTGGTTATCTATGTATCCGTTGGTGTGAGTTATCGTTATGGAATATTAATGAGAAGTCTTATCATTTACTTTTTGCACACCTTATTTTAGTTTGCAATCTCCATTATATGATTACTCTTGACATGAGTATTGATATCACTTTGGGAGCATCAAGTAAATCTATTTGGTTTTGGCAAACTTAGCATTGGTCAATAGCAACAACACCCTGATGTTTAAATAGAAGAGAGAAATACACTTAGATATATTACTCTATTATCTCTATGCTAATGAGTTTAGTATTCTGAAGTAAAATTGCTTGTGCTTATGAGAAAGATGCATGATTGTTCTATCATATGTATATTTGTTTGTTTCCCTCAACCTTTATGCTTGCTATCAAACCTTGCTAGCCAAAGACCTGTATCGAGAGGGAATACTTCTCATACATCCATAACCTTAGACCAAACTTATGCCATTTGTGTCCACCATACCTACCTACTACATGGTATTTTCTGCCATTCCAAGTAAATACTTCATGTGCTACCTTTAAATAATTCAAACTATTACTCCTTATTTGTGTCAATGTTTTATAGCTCATGAGGAAGTATGTGGTGTTTTATCTTTCAATCTTGTTGGGCGGACTTTCACCAATGGACTAGTGGCACATCCGCTTATCCAATAATTTTGCAATAAGAGCTGGCAACGGGGTTCCCAGCCCCAATTAATAACTTTCATTAATAATTCTCTTCACATGTTTTGCCCTGATTTATCAGTAAGCAACTTAATTTTGCAATAGACACTCCTCCATGGTATGTGAATGTTGGAAGGCACCCGAGGATTCGGTTAGCCATGGATTGAGAAAGCCAAGGTTGGGGGGAGTGTCATCCTTAATAAAACTAAAATACATGTGTAAACAAAAGAGAAGGGGGATGATCTACCTTGCTGGTAGAGATGCCGTCCCTCATGGGAGCCGCTCTTGGAAGGTTCGTTTGGCAAGGGGGTTAGAGTGCCCGCTACCATTCGTTGACAACAACAAACACCGCTCAAAATCTTACTTTTATGCTCTTTATATGATTTCAAAACTTGAAAAGCTCTAGCACATGATTTAATCCCTGCTTCCCTCTGCGAAGGGCCTATCTTTTACTTTTATGTTGAGTCAGTAAACCTATTTCCCTCTGTCTTAAGCAAGCAATTGAGTTGTTGTGAACCAACCATTTATGCTATGATCGAGCTAATTATGTCCTTTATACTTTCTTGTTTAGTACAAATTTTATCTGAATGAATATGACTTTGAAGTTATCAATGATTATGAGGAGATTGTTATGATTGAATATGAAAGCCCAGCTATAAATTCTAATATGAAAGTTTTGCTTAGAAGTACAATCCGTTAGTAGTTCTCTGACCAAGAACAAAGTTTGCCATAACCATCTATGATTTCCTATGCACCTTTACTTGTGATTTCTCTTTACTTATTTCAAGTTGAGTTATATGAGGAAGTTGTTTACTAGAATGTCTTGTGTGAATGAATATGATGCTTCTTGTCCGTATTTTATTTATCGACTCTTCACTCCATAAACATGTGGTCTTGTTTATCGAGCTCAGTTTCGCTTGGGGACAAGCGAGGTCTAAGCTTGGGGGGAGTTGATACGTCCAATTTGCATCACTATTTTATATCATAATTTGCTGTTATTCATTGATATATTTCATATTGGGGCACAATACTTATGTTATTTCATCTATTTTGCATGTTTCATCATTATTGGAGGATCAAGCACCGGAGCCAGGATTCTGCTGGAAAAAGCACCGTCAGAACGCAATATTTCGGAAGATCAACTGTGGAAGGAAATTACACGTAAATTCCTATTTTTCCAGATGACGGAGGGAGCCAGAAGGGGGAGAAGAGGGGACCCAAGGTGGGCCCAGACCATAGGGCGGCGCGGCCCATGGCCTGGCCGCGCCACCTTGTGGTGTGGGGGCCCCACAGCCTCCTTTTCTTCGCGAAACCCTTCGTCCCGAAAACCTAAGCCACAGGGGGTACCTCACGGAGAGTTACAGCCGCCTCTGCGGGGCGGAGAACACCAGAGAGAAAAGAGCTCTCCGGCGGGCAGGAATCCGCCGGGGAAATTCCCTCCCGGAGGGGGAAATCGACGCCATCGCCATCGTCATCGAGCTGGACATCATCTCCATCATCATCATCATCATCTCCACCGTCTACACCGCCATCACCACCGCTGCACCTCGTCACCGCTGTAACAATTTGGGTTGGATCTTGATTGTTTGATAGGGGAAACTCTCCCGGCGTTACTTTCTACTTGTTATTGATGCTATTGAGTGAAACCATTGAACCAAGGTTTATGTTCAGATTGTTATTCATCATCATATCACCTCTGATTGTATTCCATATGATGTCTCGTGAGTAGTTCGTTTAGTTCTTGAGGACATGGGTGAAGTCTAAATGCTAGTAGTGAATTATGGTTGAGTAATATTCAATGTTATGATATTTAAGTTGTGGTGTCATTCTTCTAGTGGTGTCGTGTGAACGTCGACTACACGATACTTCACCATTTATGGGCCTAGGGGAGTGCATCTTGTATTCGGTTGCTAATTGTGGGGTTGCCGGAGTGACAGAAACCTAAGCCCCCGTTAGTATACCGATGCAAGAGGGATCGCAGGATCTCAGAGTTTAAGGCTGTGGTTAGATTTATCTTAATTACTTTCTTGTAGTTGCGGATGCTTGCAAGGGGTATAATCACAAGTATGTATTAGTCCTAGGAAGGGCGGTGCATTAGCATAGGTTCACCCACACAACACTTATCAAAACAATGAAGATTATTTAGCCACATGAAGCGAAAGCACTAGACTAAAATCCCCGTGTGTCCTCAAGAACGTTTGGTCATTATAAGTAAACAAACCGGCTTGTCCTTTGTGCTAAAAAGGATTGGGCCACTCGCTGCAATTATTTCTCTCGCATTTTACTTACTCGTACTTTATTCATCTGTTACATCAAAACCCCTGAATACTTGTCTGTGAGCATTTACAGTGAATCCTTCATCGAAACTGCTGTCAACACCTTCTGCTCCTCGTTGGGATCGACATTCTTACTTATCGAAGATACTACGATACACCCCTATACTTGTGGGTCATCACGCAACACCAGTGAAACCGGCGCCAACGTGGAACCTGCACAACACAATCAAGATACTTTGCCCCAACGTAACAGTGAGGTTGTCAATCTCACCGGCTTGCTGAAAACAAAGGATTAAGCGTATCGAGTGGAAGATGGTGTTTGTTTGCAAAGAACAGTAAAGAACAATAATTGCAGTAGAATGTATTCAGATGTAAAAGAATGGACCGGGGTCCACAGTTCACTAGTGGTGTCTCTCCAATAAGATAACTAACATGCTGGGTGAACAAATTACAGGTGGGCAATTGACAAATCAAGATTCAATACATATCAACGATGATTACTATGTGATTTAATCAGGGCATTACGACAAAGTACATAGACCGCTATCCAGCATGCATCTATGCCTAAATAATCCACCTTCGGGTTAGCATCCGCACCCCCTCCAGTATTAAGTTGTAAACAACAGATAATTGCATTAAGTATGGTGCGTAATGTAATCAACACAAATATCCTTAGACAAAGCATCAATGTTTTATCCCTAGTAGCAACAACACATCCACAACCTTAGAACTTTCTGTCACTGTCCCAGATTCAATGGAGGCATGAACCCACTATCGAGCATAAATACCCCCTCTTGGAGTTACAAGTATCAACTTGGCCAGAGCCTCTACTAGCAACGGAGAGCATGCAAGAACATAAAAAACACATATATGATAGATTGATAATCAACTTAACATAGTATTCTAGATTCATCGGATCCCACCAAACACAACATGTAGCATTACAAATAGATGATCTTGATCATGTTAGGCAGCTCACAAGATCTAGAACAATGATAGCACAAGCGGAGAAGACAACCATCTAGCTACTGCTATGGACCCATAGTCCAAGGATGAACTACTCACGCATCAATCCGGAGGCGGGCATGATGATGTAGAGCCCTCCGGTGATGATTCCCTCTGGGAGGGTGCCGGAGGCGATCTCCTGAATCCCGAGATGGGATTGGCGGCGGCGCGTCTCTGAAGGTTTTCCGTATCGTGGCTCTCGGTACAGGGGTATTCGCGATGAAGGCTATGTAGGCGGAAGGGTAGGTCAGGGGCGGCACGAGGGGCCCACCACAAGCCGGCGCGGCCAGGGGGGCCGCGCCGCCCTGTTGTGTGGCCACCTCGTGGCCCCACTTCGTTATCCCTCGGTCTTGGAAGCTTCGTGTAAAAATAGGACCTCGGCGTTGATTTCGTCCAATTCCGAGAATATTTCCTTACTAGGATTTCTGAAACCAAAAACAGCATAAAACAGCAACTGGCGCTTCGGCATCTTGTTAATAGGTTAGTGCCGGAAAATGTATAATAATGTTGTAAAGTATGTATAAAACATTCAAGTATTGTCATAAAATGAGCATGGAACATAAGAAATTATAGATACGTTTGAGACGTATCAAGCATCCCCAAGCTTAGTTCCTACTCGTCCTCGAGTAGGTAAACGATAACACAAATAATTTCTGAAGTGACATGCTACCAACATAATCTTGATCAACATTATTGTAAAGCATATGAGATGGATGGAGTGATCTGAACAAAAGATTGCTAACAAAGATAATGACTAAGCAAATGAATCATATAGCAAAACTTTTCATGAATAGTACTTTCAAGACAAGCATCAATAAGACTTGCATAAGAGCTAACTCATAAGCAATAAATTCAAAGTAGAATGCATTGAAGCAACACAAAGGATGATTAAGTTTCAGCAATTGCTTTCAACTTGTAACATGTATATCTCATGGATATTTGTCAACATAGAGTAGTATAACAAGTGCAATAAGTAAACATGTAAGAATCAATGCACACAGTTAACACAAGTGTTTGCTTCTAAGATAGAAAGAAGTGGGTAAACTGACTCAACATAAAGTAAAAGAATGGCCCTTCGCAGAGGGAAGCATGGATTACTATTTTTGTGCTAGAGCTTTTGTTTTGAAAACATAGAAACAATTTTGTCAACGGTAGTAATAATTCATATGTGCTATGCATAATACTTCCTACAAGTTGCAAGTCTCATGCATAGAGTACTAATAGTGCTCGCACCTTGTCCTAATTAGCTCGGAAAACACGGATTATCATTGCATAACATATGTTTCAACCAAGTGTCACAAAGGGGTACCTCTATGCCGCCTGTACAAAGGTCTAAGGAGAATGCACGCATTGGATTTCTCACTTTTGATTATTCTCAACTTAGACATCCATACCGGGACAACATAGACAACAGATAATGGACTCCTCTTTTAATGCTTAAGCATTCAACAACAAATAATATTCTCATAAGAGATTGAGGTTGTATGTCCAAACTGAAACTTCCACCATGATACATGGCTTTAGTTAGCGGCCCAATGTTCTTCTCTAACATATGCATACTCAAACCATTTGATCATGAAATCGCACTTACTTCAGACAAGACGAACATGCATAACATCTCACATGATATCCAACAAAGGTAAAAGTTGATGGCGTCCCCAGAAACATGGTTACCGCTCAACAAGCAACTTATAAGAATTAAGACACATAACTACATATTCATCACCACAATAGTTTTTAAGCTATTTGTCCCATGAGCTATATATTGCAAAGATAAAGGAATGAAATTTTAAAGGTAGCACTCAAGTAATTTACTTTGGAATGGCAGAAAAATACCACATAGTAGGTAGATATGGTGGACACAAATGGCATGGGTTTTGGCTCAAGGTGTTTGGATGCACGAGAAGCATTTCCTCTCAGTACAAGGTTTGGGCTAGCAAGGTTGTTTGAAGCAAACACAAGTATGAACAGGTACAACAAAACTTACACAAGAACATATTGCAAGCATTATAAGACTCTACACTATCTTCCTTGTTGTTCAAACACTATACCAGAAAATATCTAGACTTAGAGAGACCAATCATGCAAACCAAATTAAACAAGCTCTACGGTAGTTCTCCATTAATAGATTAAACTACATGATGCATGAGCTTAAACATGATCTAATGAGAGCTCAAACAATTGCCAAGTTATTCCAAACCATATGCAGCATTTTCTGATTCCAACCAAATAGCAATTTAACAAAGCAATTTCAGCCTTCGCCATGAACATTAAAGCACAATTAAGAACACAAGTGTTCCATATGAAAAAGCGGAGCGTAATATCTCCAATATAAGGATGATGGGATCCAACTTTATTCAAACCAAAACAAAAATAAAAGCAAACCGACGCTCCAAGTAAAGAACATAAGATGTGATGAAATAAAAATATAGTTTCACTAGAAGTGACCTGATAATGTTGTCGATGAAGAAGGGGATGCCTTGGGCATCCCCAAGCTTAGATGCTTGAGTCTTCTTAAAATATGCAGGGATGAACCACCGGGGCATCCCCAAGCTTAGACCTTTCACTCTTCTTGATCATAGTATATCATCCTCTTCTCTTGACCCTTGAAAACTTCCTCCACACCAAACTTCAAGCAAACTCATTAGAGGGTTAGTGCATAATAAAAATTCACATATTCAGAGGTGACACAATCATTCTTAACACTTCTGGACATTGCACAAAGCTTCTGAAAGTTAATGGAACAAAGAAACTCATTCAACAAAGCAAAAGCGGCAATGCGAAATAAAAGGCAGAATCTGTCAAAAACAGAACAGTCCGTAAAGACGAATTTTGCAGGGGCACTTAACTTGCTCAAATGGAAAAACTCAAAACTAAATAAAGTTGCGTACATATATGAGGATCACGCTCGTAAATTGGCAGATTTTTTTGATATTTTTACAGAGAGATCTGTACGAATTCGTGGCAGACAGCAATGCTGTTTCTGCGCAGCGATCCAAATCTAGTATCAACTTTAACATAGAAACTTTACTTGGAACAAAAACATGATCGCCTCCGGCACCCTGCCGGAGAGGGGATTCATCTCCCGGAGGACTCTTCATCACCATGATCGCCTCCGGAGTGATGAGTGAGTAGTTCACCCCTGGACTATGGGTCCATAGCAGTAGCTAGATGGTCGTCTTCTCCTAATTGTGCTTCATTGTTGGATCTTGTGAGCTGCCTAACATGATCAAGATCATCTATATGTAATTCTATATGTTGTGTTTGTCGGGATCCGATGGATAGAGAATGCTATGTTATGGTGATTATCAATCTATTGTTTATGTGTTGTTTATGATCTTGCATGCTCTCCGTTATTAGTAGAGGCTCTGGCCAAGTTTTTACTCTTAACTCCAAGAGGGAGTATTTATGCTCGATAGTGGGTTCATGCCTTCATTGACACCTGGGACAGTGACAGAAAGTTCTAAGGTTGTGATGTGCTGTTGCCACTAGGGATAAAACATTGATTCTATGTCTAAGGATGTAGTTGTCGATTACATTACGCACCATACTTAATGCAATTGTCTGTTGCTTTGCAACTTAATACTGAATGGGGTTCGGATGATAACTTGAAGGTGGACTTTTTAGGCATAGATGCAGTTGGATAGCGGTCTATGTACTTTGTCGTAATGCCCGGATTAAATCTCACTATATTTATCATATCATGTATATGCATTGTTATGCCCTTCTCTATTTGTCAATTGCCCGACTGTAATTTGTTCACCCAACATGCTTTTATCTTATGGGAGAGACACCTCTAGTGAACTGTGGACCCCGGTCCTATTCTTTACATAGCATACAATCTACTGCAATTGTTCTTTACTGTTTTCTTGCAAACAATCATCTTCCACTCGATACGCTTAATCCTTTGTTACAGCAAGCCGGTGAGATTGACAACCTCACTATTTCGTTGGGGCAAAGTACTTTGGTTTTGTTGTGCAGATTCCACGTTGGCGCCGGAATCCCTGTTGTTGCGCCGCATCACATTTCGCCACCATCAACCTTCAACGTGCTTCTTGGCTCCTCCTGGTTCGATTAAACCTTGGTTTCTTTCTGAGGAAAACTTGCCTGTGCATACCTTCCTCTTGGGGTTCCCAACGGACGTGTACATTTACGCGCATCAAGCCTGTTTTTTGGCGCCGTTGCCGGGAGATCAAGACACGCTACAAGGGAGTCTCCACTTCTCAATCTCTTTACTTTGTTTTGTCTTGCTTTATTTTATTTACTACTTTGTTTGCTGCACCTAAACAAAACACAAAAAAATTAGTTGCTAGTTTTACTTTATTTACTGTCTTGCTCTCTATATCAAAAACACACAAAAAAATTAGTTACTTGCATTTACTTTATCTAGTTTACTTTTGCTACCATGTCTAGCTCTACACCTGTTACTTCTTCACCTGAGGAATTAGTTTTTACTTTTAAACAAGGGGATGAGGAAAGTTTTAAGGATGCTTGGTCTAGAATTTTTACTTCTTATCGTAAAACTGAACCTCAAATGACTCTAAGTTTGCTCCTTAGTAATTTTTATTTTGGTCTTATGATTCGTTATAGATATGCTTTGGATGCTTTAGTGGGAGGAGATTTCCTTCATTGTAATGGGGATCAAGCTTTTAATGCCATAAAGAAATTGGTTGCATCACATGATTCAGCTAATAACTTTGATTCAGCCCTTATTAGCATTTATAATAGATTGAACAATCTCGAGATAAGTACATCTCGCTTGGATGACAACTATCACCGTGTTCGTAATCGTCTTGAACAAGTTTTAGTGAACTCTAAACCTTCATTATGGGATCCTACTGTTAAAATTGTTATTGGTGATCAAACTCTTCGTGCCAACTGTGATATTATGTCTGAATTTTGCCTTATGCCTGAGAGCATTTATAAATCTTTGAAACTTTGGGGAGTTGATGAAGGAGGAGAAGAAATAACTCTCATTGATAATTCTGTTATAATTCCTAAGGGAATAGCCGCAGGTGTGCATACGACCATTCTTGGAAGAACAATATCCATTGATTATCTTGTTATTGAATGTGTAGGGACAGGAAAGGTCACACTCGGAAGATCCCTGCTAAAACTATTGGGAGCAGTCATAGATGTGGGAGAAGGCATCTTGGATTTCACCTCTATACCAGGGGGAAATCATACATTTCCTAAATCAAAGAGAAAGGAAAACAACAAGAAAGGTAAGGGTAAAGCCCAAGGTAAGGATGATGCACCACCATCCGATAATACTTGATTTGCACTTTCTGCGCCTAGCTGAAAGGCGTTAAAGAAAAGCGCTTATGGGAGACAACCCATGTTTTTACTACAGTACTTTGTTTTATATTTGAGTCTTGTAAGTTGTTTACTACTGTAGCAACCTCTCCTTATCATGTTTTTGTGCCAAGTAAAGTTTCTATGTCAAAGTTGATGTTATATTTGGGATCGCTGCGCAGAAACAGCATTGCTGTCTGTCACGAATCTGGGCACAGTTCTCTGTAGAAAATTCGAAAAAATCTGCCAATTTACGAGCGTGATCCTCAGATATGTATGCAACTTTCATTAGTTTTGAGTTTTTCCATTTGAGCAAGTCTGGTGCCATTTTAAAATTCGTCTTTACGGACTGTTCTGTTTTTGACAGATTCTGCCTTTTATTTCGCATTGCCTCTTTTGCTATGTTGGATTCATTTCTTTGATCCATTAATGTCCAGTAGCTTTATGCAATGTCCAGAAGTGTAAAGAATGATTGTGTCACCTCTGAATGTGTGAATTATTAATTGTGCACTAACCCTCTAATGAGTTTGCTTGAAGTTTGGTGTGAAGGAAGTTTTCAAGGGTCAAGAGGAGTATGATATACTATGATCAAGAGGAGTGAAAGCTCTAAGCTTGGGGATGCCCCCGTGGTTCATCCCTGCATATTTTAAGAAGACTCAAGTCTAAGCTTGGGATGCCCAAGGCATCCCCTTCTTCATCGACAACATCATCAGGTTCCTCCCCTGAAACTATATTTTTATTCAGTCACATCTTGTGTTCTTTACTTGGAGCGTCGGTTTGTTTTTGTTTTTGTTTTTGTTTGAATAAAATGGATCCTAGCATTCACTTTGTGGGAGAGAGACACGCTCCGCTGTTGCATATGGACAAATATGTCCTTAGGCTTTACTCATAATGTTCAAGGCGAAGTTTCTTCTTCGTTAAATTGTTATATGGTTGGAATTGGAAAATGCTACATGTAGTAATTCTAAAATGTCTTGGATAATGTGATACTTGGCAATTGTTGTGCTCATGTTTAAGCTCTTGCATCATATGCTTTGCACCCATTAATGAATAAATACATAGAGCTTGCTAAAATTTGATTTGCATATTTGGTCTCTCTAAGGTCTAGATAATATCTAGTATTGAGTTTTGAACAACAAGGAAGACGGTGTAGAGTCTTATAATGTTTACAATATGTCTTTTATGTGAGTTTTGCTGCACCGGTTCATCCTTGAGTTTGCTTCAAATAACCTTGCTAGCCTAAACCTTGTATCGAGAGGGAATACTTCTCATGCATCCAAAATCCTTGAGCCAACTACTATGCCATTTGTGTCCACCATACCTACCTACTACATGGTATTTCTCCGCCATTCCAAAGTAAATTGCTTGAGTGCTACCTTTAAAATTCCATCATTCACCTTTGCAATATATAGCTCATGGGACAAAATAGCCTTAAAAACTATCGTAGTATTGAATATGTACTTATGCACTTTATCTTTTATTAAGTTGCTTGTTGTGCGATAACCATGCTTCTGGGGAACGCCATCAACTATTGTTGAATATCATGTGAGTTGCTATGCATGTCCGTCTTGTCTGAAGGATCTATCACCTTAGTGGTTGGAGCATGCAAAATTGTTAGAGAAGAACATTGGGCCGCTAACTAAAGCCATGAATCATGGTTGAAGTTTCAGTTTTGGACATATATCCTCAATCTCATATGAGAATAATAATTGTTGCTACATGCTTATGCATTTAAGAGGAGTCCATTATCTGTTGTCCATGTTGTCCCGGTATGGATGTCTAAGTTGAGAATAATCAAAAGCGAGAAATCCAAAATGCGAGCATTCTCCTTAGACCTTTGTACAGGCGGCATGGAGGTACCCCTTTGTGACACTTGGTTGAAACATGGCATGCAAAGATCCGGTAGTCCAAGCTAAGTAGGACGAGGTGCGGGCACTATTAGTATACTATGCATGAGGCTTGCAACTTGTAAGATATAATTTACATAACTCATATGCTTTATTACTACCGTTGACAAATTGTTTCATGTTTTCAAAATAAAAGCTCTAGCACAAATACAGCAATCGATGCTTTCCTCTTTGAAGGACCATTCTTTTACTTTTATTGTTGAGTCAGTTTACCTATCTCCCTCCACCTTAAGAAGCAAACACTTGTGTGAATGTGCATTGATTCCTACATATTTGCATATTGCACTTGTTATATTACTTTATGTTGACAATATCCAGATCGAAACCCACCGGCGGGCAGTGACTGGTCCACCGTAGAGCCGGGAACAACTAGGGCTGCGGCCCCCGCTCCCTCGAGCGACGGCCCGCAGCCTCCGGTGCGCGCCGCTAAATTGCAAGGGCGTGCCACCTGACCTATACCTGGTCAGGAAGGTGTGGATGATGCCTTGCTTAGTTTCCTGCAGGGCACACACGTACACGTTGAATACGAGCCTCGATCGGCTCTCAGGTTATCCTGTGAATCGGCTCAGGGAGCCGATCCACCCATGATTCGTCCAAGGTGGCCGAATATATGGTGGTCCTGCTTGATCAAGATAAAGCATATGAGATCCACGACGATTTGGGGTTTTCACCGCATAATCGGATCATCCTACTCACGATTGGGCCTCGCGCTCACGCACGGTGATCGTAAGCCAACCTAAACAAGGCCTAAAAACCAACACTAGGTTGATCCTCGGAACATCCTGTCTAGGGGCAGCAAACTACACCCTACGTGCCGCTGGATCCTCCAACCCTTTGTAAGGCCTAACTATTGCAGATATTAAACTAATCCTTGATGAACCAAGGAGCAATCGTAACGGATCAGATCTACTAAATAACGATCAAGCGGGGTGCCGCCCACCCATGATGAGGTACAAGGACGGCTAGATGCGCAAGGGTTGCACTACGACAGCATATGATACTAAGAACAATGCTAACCCTAACACATCTATGATAACTACGTTGCTCGCCATCAAAAGCGCTTCAGTACGAGCAACGCATGAACAACTAGGCAGGCTCGTGCTGCCTAGATCGCAAGATGCGATCTAGGCAGCATGGTGCTTACCGGAGAAACCCTCGAGACGAAGGGGTTGGCGATGCGCCGAGATTGGTTTGTGTTGAACGTTGGTTGTTGTTTATTCCATAAACCCTAGATACATATTTATAGTCCGGGGGACTTTCTAATGTGGGCGTGCACCAAACCGTGCACGAGATAAAATCTAACTTCTACGTAGCCTACTATATTAAGATACACGGGCTAACTAGCCCAAACTCTGCGCATAAAGGCCGATTCCCCTATTTCTCGATGTGCATATCTTCAAACCCATCTTGATCGCGGCCCACCTCTGGCTTGGTCGAATTCCGGTGATAACACATGCCCCCCTGGTTTTGATAATGATAATTGCAAAACCATATGCATTCTTCGAAGGGTCATGTCGTGGAAGAGCCACAGTCTTCTCCATGATGACGCCTTGCCTCCTCGTCTTCTCTGCATGACTTGGTGATTCTGGCACTACGTCCTCGGGAACTGCTTAGGTATTAAACCACGTATTCTCCCTTTATTTAGCCACTTCCTGTGGCTTCACCGTCGGCACACCGAAAAAACCCTCCTCCACCGCCATGACCTCCTCTTCGTCTTCTTCCTCATCAGGTCTTTCCACCCAATCCTCCACCTCCCGCGAGCCAACGCCTGAATGGGGTCCACAGGAGGCCCATGCGGCCGACATCCGCCGCGCCATAGCCGACGGGGACGAGTCGACCCACGACTCCTTCGTTTGGTCCGAAGACGACCAATCTTTAACGGACGGGGAGAGCGACCTTCGCTTTCTTGCTGTCGGGCAGTCGGAGGAGGAAAGCGACGACGACGGCTTCTCCTGGGACGGCTACTCCTCCGCGAGGAGGTGAAGGAAGAGGAGGAGGACACCTCCTCCGATGAACCGCCGGCCAAGCGTCTCTGCCTGGGGGCAACATCTGCGACTTCGACAGCGACTATGGCGACGCTAGCGAAGAAGATGAGGACAATGAAGGTCCCGCCGGTGGTTTCTCCAGCAGTGAGGATGAGCCGGCCGGGAGCAGCGCTGATGATGGCGAGGATGAGGACAGCAGCGGCCCTTAGATAGGATAGAGCTAGGAGCAGTAGATGGGACAACATCCCTCCTAGCAACTCCCTTTGAGAGCAATCGGCTCTTTATGTAAGAAATCTCTGCTTATCAATGAAGAAGTTCCCTTTAACTTGATTTTGCCGATTTCTTTTATACTGAGTCCGCCGATTGTCAATCCGGTAGATGCTTAATGAGCCGATGGCAAAGCATCAGCTTTCAAATGGATTGCAAAACAGATCGATCTGATTGCCTTCTCAGATGTCGACTTGCAGTCCATGGAATTCAGACCCAAACTTCCAATCGAACAGGTCCGACGCGCAGCTTTGAGACCCCAAGGCCTTTAGACTTTTAACATCATCCGAATATGATGTTCGTCCTGATAACAAAACTCCTGGGTTAATGCTCCCAGGAAAGCCTGACGACCTTGACGTTGAAGCTGACACCTCTGCTCAACAAGTGTTTGCTCACAGCTTTTCCAGCGATGTCGCACTCCTGTGCCGCAACGAACTGGCCTAAGGTCTAACCACGATGATGGCCCCTCCTTCAACTCCTCCCGTCAACCCTGGTGGTTTCTGCAAGAACCTCTCGTTCAGCATGGTTATGATGCAGAGACAGCCAATTTCAACACCATTGGCTCTGCCCCCCGAGCCTCGATCAAGGCGAGAGTGAAGTTGCACCAGCTGCTTGGGCCACTATCAGCCCCTCTACTGTAGTGCATCATTAGCCGATTCTGACCGAATCGGTTGGCAGAGAACTCCCAGGTGAGCTGCCCCCCAAGTCTCTTTGATCCGATGAAGCAACCTTTGGTGAAAATGGAGTTCAGTCCAACCGGATGACCGCCGATTGTTCTCGTGATCCTAGCCCGATCTGCACATCCATGCTGTTCCTGATGTTTGGCCAGGGTTGTGATCCTCAAACCTGTCGGCAAACCTCAACCCCTTAAATGAGAAAAAGGGCCGTCTTGGACGCCGATGTCTGTCGATGCTGCTGAGCTTGAACTCTTGCCGAAGGAATTGGAAGTCGTTGAAGAGAGGGCCCGAGTCGCCAGGCAATCTCCATGAAGGGCCTGCTCTGGTTAGGCTTCCGCTTAAATCCCTTGAGTCGATGGCCGTGCATCGGCTTTGAATCCTTAAGTCGATGACTACGCATCGGCTGTGCTCAAAAATTTCTATATTTTCGATTTTCTATTTTTTATTAGCCGATCGATTCATGAATCGGCTTCCCCTGGGTACATCCTTCGTGGCTTTGTACCTTCGTACCTTCTCCGTGTATATGCCCCCCGAGCCGAATCCTTCAAGTGATTGAAGATATCGGCTTTTCACCAATTAAAGCTTTTCTCGCCACTCACCCGCGAAATAGCATCAGTAAACAAGGGTGGTGCGAGTAATTTTAGCCGATCGTGGAATCGTCTTCCCTTGTAGTCGTTGATCCGACTATTTAGAATGTTGAGATTTCGAAAATCTGGCAACGCGCCACCGGCCATCCTTTTTCTCCACAGGTATTACATTGGAAGTCCTTCAGCGTACTGCATGGCCTGATGAACCCGGCGTCCAACAACTTCTTGATCTCCTTCTTGACTTCCTCAATCTCCTCTAGCTCGTCACCGATGTAACCCCAGCTTTCCATCGCCTCCTAGGTCAATGCTGAACGCAGGTAAAGCGCGTGTTGAGGATAACATTGGCCAATCGCTGGAGTTGGCGTCCCTTTTCATTGTTCGGGGCCGATCGTGTGGATCGGCCTCCCTACCTTTTCGCAGCGATTGCTCTCGGCTTATCCTCAATGGCGATTGCAAGGCCTCGCTATTGATACCGGACGAACCACTGCTCGCGTCTTGTGCAGTGGCTGAGATCACCATGTTGACCTCGGGAAAGCTGCGTGTCAACTTTCATGGCCCAATCGAAGAGTAACCGGCCTTGCTCTATCGCCATCTGAATCTGTCCGCGCAAGACTTTGCAGTCGTTGGTGGCATGGGTGAACGTGTCATGCCATTTGCAGTATGGTCTGCCGTTCATCTCTTGTAACGTGGGGATTTTGTGGCCGTCGGGTAACTTCAGCTGTTTTTCCTTAGGAGCCAATCAAAAATTTGCTCCGTTTTGCTCAAATCGAAGTCGAACCCTTTTGCAGGCTCTGGTTGCTTTGCCCACTTGCAGGACACGGGTTTTGCCCCCGGATCCACTCAGCACTAGTGAACTCCTGATCTCTTGCAGAACCTTCATCTTTGTCCTTCTCGATCGGGTGACGTGCTTGTACTTGTCCCGTACAATTCTCGATCAGGCGGCGTTCGTATGTTGTCCCTTCTGAACCACGTTTGTTTGTGCCGATGCGTCTGCATCGGCATCAGCCGATGCCTGTGCATCGGCTTTCGCCTGTTTGGGGCGCCATACTTTCTTTGGCGGGCGCGCCTTCGTCTCCACTATTTGCTGGATTTTCGCGGCCAGATCGGGCCGCGCTCTTCTCAACGTGTACAGGTACTGTGCCTCGGCTTCTTCCAGGTTTCGCAGCCGCTGCACTCGGCGTCTGAGAATGGCTGAGTCCATCAGGGCACCACCTTGGTCGGTGATACCTATCTTCTTCTCCATCTGACTCCTCAGTCTTCTTCTTGAGATGACTCAGCTCGTTTCCTCTGATGTGGGAGAGGTCTAGACACTGAACACTTCGTTCGTCCTTCTCCTTGCTGTGTGCATTCTGGGCAGTTCTCGATTGTTGGCAATCGGCTCATTCCTGAGTCCCGCAATGTTTGAAGAAGGGACAGTTCCAGTGTTTGTCCATGTTGTCTTGCTCCTTTGACCTCCTCGCACGACGTTCGTGCCAGTCGTCGTTTTTCATGTTGACGATACCTCCCGTTTGCATCGACCGACGATATCCTTCTTCATCGTCGTTGTCGTAGCGGCGATGTCGGTCGTATGGCTGTTCATATTTGCTGAGGAGATGCTCGGATAATAGGCGTGGATGCCGTACTTCCTCATGAAATCGTCTCAAACATGTATGTTCTTATGTTCCATGCCACTTTATTGATGATATCTACATGTTTTATACACATTATATGTCATTATTATGCGTTTTCCGGAACTAACCTATTGACGAGATCCGAAGCGCTGTCGTTGTTCTGTTTGTTTTGGTTTAAATCCTAGTAACGAAATATTCTCAATCGGACGAAATCCGCCCGAGTTCTATTTTTCCTGCTTCCGAGCACGAGAGGGTGAGAGGGGAGCGGGGGGCCCACACCCCGGCGCGGGCCGGGCGCGCCCGTGGTGTGGGCACCGTGGCCCCTTCGACTCCCTCTCTTCGCCTATTTAAGCCTCCACGACCTAAAAACCCCGACAGAGATACCACGATACGGAGAAAACCTTCCAGCCATGCCATCGCGAAATCAAGATCTTACAGAACTCTCTGTTCCGGCACCCGCCGGGAATTGCCTCCATCGACACCGCCGCCGTCTCCACCGCCATCTTCACCGCCATCGCTGCCTCCATGATGAGGAGGGAGTAATTCACCCCCGGGGCTGAGGGCTCCGCTGTAGCTATGTGGTTCATCTCTCTCTTTATGTGATCTAGTTGAATATCGTCTATGTGCTACTCTAGTGATGTTATTAAAGTACTCTATTCCTCCTCCACGTGTGTAATGGTGATAGTGTGTGCACCGTGTGAGTACTTGGCATAGGCTATGATTATGATCTCTTGTAGATTATGAAGTTAATTATTGCTATGATGGTATTGATGTGTATTATTCCTCCTACATATGCATGATGGTGATAGTGTGCATGCTATGTTAGTTCTTGGTGTAATTATGTTGATCTATCTTGCACTCTAAGGTTATTTAAATATGAACATTGCATTGTGGAGCTTGTTAACTCCGGCATTGAGGGTTCGTGTAATCCTACGCAATGCGTTCATCATCCAACAAAAGAGTGTAGAGTAGTCCTATTATGTGATCATTGTTGAGAGTGTCCACTAGTGAAAGCAGGATCCCTAGGCCTTGCTTCCAAGCATCGAATCTCCGTTTGTTTACTGTTTTGTTGCATGTTTACTCGCTGCCATATTTTATTCAGATTGCTATTACCACTCATATACATCCATATTACTTGTATTTCACTATCTCTTCGCCTAGTGCACCTATACACCTGACAAGTGTATTTGGTGTGTTGGGGACACAAGAGACTTCTTGCTTTGTGATTACAGGGTTGCTTGAGAGGGATATCTTTGACCCTCCTCCCTGGTTCGATAAACCTTGGGTGATCCACTTAAGGGAAACTTGCTGCTGTTCTACAAACCTCGCACTTGGAGGCCCAACACTGTCTACAAGAATAGCACCTAGACATCAAGCACTTTCCTGTGGCGCCGTTGGGAGGAAAGGTAAAGGTTCTCATACTTCGTTCAATATGATGCACTTCAGCCATTGTGTGTGTGCTCGGCTATTTAGACTCTAATTACATCTTTTGTTTCTTGTTTTTATTTTTCACTAGTAGGCATAATAAAAAAATTAGTGAGCTTTTTATTCTTTTTCCTGATTTAAGACATGGATGGGTTGATACAAAAATTAAAAAACCTGAACCTTATTACATGATAATGTAATGTTATTAGTATGAATGCAATTACTGCTAATGCTATGAAGAAGTCTAAGCTTGGGGAAGCTGGTTTACATAAAAATAATCTTTTTAGCTCCTCCGCTTTGGAAGAAATATTTTGCTCTGATAATGCTTTATCTCCCATATGCGATAACTTTAATGATGCTTCTGATATTTTAAATCCACCTGCTGAAAGTATTCCGTATAAAATACCTATGAAAATTATTGAACGTGTTATGGATAACCGCTATGAAGGGGATGGAACTGTCCATCCTGGAAATCATTTACTGTTTTTGCATGAATTATGCGGGTTATTCAAGTGTGCAGGTATCTCTATGGATGAAGTGAAGAAGAAACTATTCTCTATGTCGCTGTCTGGTGAAGCGGCGCATTGGTATAAACTATTGAAGGACGGGCACTCTCTTGATTGGAAGGATATTATGCCTCTATTTTGTTCTAAGTTCTATCCTCCAAGTGAAATTCACAAAGATCGAAACCATATATATAATTTTTGGCCTCATGATGGAGAGAGTATTGCCCAAGCATGGGAGAGATTGAAGACTTTAATGCTCAAATGCCCCAATCATGAGCTTCCAGGTAATATCATCATTGATAATTTCTATGCAAGACTTTCTTTTCAAGATAAGACCTTGCTGGATACTACTTGTTCTGGATCATTCACGAGCAATAAAGAAGAGTTTAAAAGGGACCTTCTTGATCGGATTAAGGAGAACGCTGAAGATTGGGAGAACGACAAAGGTAAAGAGTCAGGTATAAACTATGATTATGAATGCATTGAAACTTTTATGAATACTGATAAATTTCAAAATATGAGTGCTACTTATGGTCTTGACTCTCAAGTTGTTGCAAATCTTTATAAAGCCTTTGCTTCTCATTTAGAATTGCCTAAAAAGAATTTTGATAAGTATCATGAACCTTTTAAAGAGGCTTGCATGAAGAATGACATTGTTGTTAATGATTGCAATAAGCATGCTCAAACTCCTAAGAATGCTATTTCCTATAAGCATGTTAATTTTTGTGGAATACATAGACCTTGTGGAATTAATCAAATAGAAGATGAATATTGTATCCATCACAGAAATGAAAAAACTAGAAAGTGGTCTAGAGCTCTAGATGATCTTGGAGAAAAAGTGTGTGCCCTCTATCCTTTTATTTGTGAACTTTGCCATAGAGTTGGTCATTTTAATTTTCAATGTTCCTCCAATGATAATTCAAACCCCATGAGTGCTGCAAATTTGTATTGTGATGATGAAATTATTCCTAATCAGCATGATGAACTTACCTTATTTTTAAAGTGTGAAGAGTTGTCAAGAAAAATTTCTTTGTTAAATATTAACGATCTTGATATTGATGATGTCCTGCATGGTTGTCTTTCTTATTGCATTGATAATAGCCATACAAATACTTACATACAAAATATTTTAGAAGATGACACCTTGCCAAAATATGATAGGACCGCTGTGTGTTTTCAACTAATTAATGAAAAGGAGGGATCCTCCCAAGTTTCTTCTATTGTTTCTAAAAGTAAATCAGGTTATGCGGACAAGCCACCCTTCAAGCCTCTTCCTCCTAAAGAAGGAAGCGAGGAGAGGAAGAAGAGAGAAGAAGAAGAAGGAACGAAGAAGAAGAAGAAGAAGAAGAAGAAGAAGGAGAATAAAAAGAAAGAGGTAACGGCATATCCCCGCGTGAATGAGATAACGCTAGGTAACCGTAAGTATGTTGCTCCTAATGATTATTGTGATAATGAATCTGAATACGATGATCTTCCTATGCCCTTTACATACATTAGCGATCATGATTTGAATGAGCACACTACCTTTGATATTGGAAATCTCTTTGGTACTGATTATGAAAGTAATGATGATAGCATTATTCATGTCCCCTAACGATGATATTGAAAGCCTAAGCTTGGGGATGTTGTGCTTGAAGATCCTATATTTGAGACTTCTACTTTTAGTGAAAATGATGATATTACATATTCTGGTTTAGATAATTGCTATAGAGATGTATATGACACATGCTACAATTATCCTTATGAAACTTGTCATAGTTATGATGGGCTTGCCAAAAACAATTCTTTTAATATGCAACTTGTTTACCATGTTCAAATTCTTGATAATAATCTTGCTCCAATTACTATTAATGAGAATAACTCTTCTTATGCCAAAATTAATGATACTTCTATGCATATGAACCATGATAAGAATGTTTTAAGTGACGGGTATATTGTGGATTTCATCAATGATGCTACTGAAAGTTATTATGAGAGAGGGAAATATGGTTATATGCATCTTAATAATATTAAGTTTCCCCTCTTTATGTTGAGAATCTTTAAGTTACTCGTGTTTTATCCTCTTATGCTTGTCACTTTGCTCTTCATGAATTCATTTGTGTATAGTATTCTTTTGCATAGGAAGCATGTTAGACTCAAATGTGTTTTGAATTGCCTCTTGAAGCTCTCTTTTGCTTCAAATACTATTTCTTGCGGGTGCATCACCAAAATTGCTGAGCCCATCTTAATGGCTATAAAGAAAGAACTTTTTGGGAGATAACCCATGTGTTATTTTGCTACAGTACTTTGTTTTATATTTGTGTCTTGGAAGTTGTTTACTACTGTAGCAACCTCTCCTTATCATGTTTTTTTGCCAAGTAAAGTTTCTATGTCAAAGTTGATGTTATATTTGGGATCGCTGCGCAGAAACAGCATTGCTGTCTGTCACGAATCTGGGCACAGGCCTCTGTAGAAAATTCGAAAAAATCTGCCAATTTACGAGCGTGATCCTCAGATATGTACGCAACTTTCATTAGTTTTGAGTTTTTCCATTTGAGCAAGTCTGGTGCCACTTTAAATTCGTCTTTACGGACTGTTCTGTTTTTGACAGATTCTGCCTTTTATTTCGCATTGCCTCTTTTGCTATTTGGATTTATTTCTTGATCCATTAATGTCCAGTAGCATTATGCAATGTCCAGAAGTGAAAGAATGATTGTGTCACCTCTGGACATGTGAATTTTTGATTATGCACTAACCCTCTAACGAGTTTGCTTGAAGTTTGGTGTGAAGGAAGTTTTCAAGGGTCAATAGAAGAGGGTGATATAATGTGATCGAGAAGAGTGAAAGGTCTAAGCTTGGGGATGCCCCGGTGGTTCATCCCTGCATATTTTAAGAAGACTCAAGCATCTAAGCTTGGGGATGCCCAAATCATCCCTTCTTCATCGACAACTTATCAGGTTTCTTCTAGTGAAACTATATTTTTATTCGGTCACATCTTATGTACTTTACTTGGAGCGTCTGTGTTTTTTGTTTTTGTTTTTGTTTGAATAAATGATTGTTTGGGAGAGAGACACGCTCCGCTGGTTCGTATGAACACATGTGTTCTTAGCTTTTAATTTTCATGGCGAAGGTTGAAACCCGTTGTAATTGTTATATGGTTGGAAACGGGAAATGCTACATGTAGTAATTGGTATAATGTCTTGAATAATGTGAAACTTGGCAATTATTGTGCTCATATAGACCTTGCTTAAGCTCTTGCATCGTGTACCTTGTACCCATTAATGAATAATTACATAGAGCTTGTTAAAATTTGGTTTGCATGATTGGTTTCTCTAAGTCTAGATATTTTCTGGTTAAGGTGTTTGAACAACAAGGAGACGATGTAAAGTCTTATAATGTTTACAATATGTTTATATGTGAGTCTTGCTGCACCATTTCGTACTTGAGTTTGCTTCAAATAACCTTGCTAGCCTAAACCTTGTATCGAGAGAATACTTCTCATGCATCCAAATACTTGAGCCAATATTCATGCCATTTGTGTCCACCATACCTACCTACTACATGGTATTTCTCCGCCATTCCAAAGTAAATTGCTTGAGTGCTACCTTTAAACCATTCAAAAGTTATTACCTCTTATTTGTGTCAATGTTTTATAGCTCATGAGGAAGTATGTGGTGTTTATCTTTCAATCTTGTTGGGCAACTTTCACCAATGGACTAGTGGCTTCATCCGCTTATCCAATAATTTTGCAAAAAGAGCTGGCAATGGGATTCCCAGTCCCAAATTAATTAACAAAAATAGACACTCCTCCATGGTATGTGATTGTTGGATGGCACCCGAAGGATTCGGTTAGCCATGGCTTGTGTAAGCAAAGGTGGGGAGGAGTGTCATCATAATAAAACTAAAATAAAAAGGCACTCCTTCATGGTATGAGATTGTTGGAAGGCACCCGAGGATTCGGTTAGCCATGGTTTGTGAAAGAAAGGTTGGAAGGAGTGCCCCAAAAATAATAAAATGGGAGCCGCTCTTTGAAGGTTTGTTTGGCAAGGGGGTTAGAGTACCCTACCATTCGTTGACAACAACAAACACCCCTCAAAACTTTACTTTTATGCTCTCTATATGTTTTCAAAATCAAAGCTCTAGCACAAATATAGCAATCGATGCTTTCCTCTTTGAAGGACCATTCTTTTACTTTTATTGTTGAGTCAGGTTACCTATTCTTTCTATCTTAGAAGCAAACACTTGTGTGAACTGTGCATTGATTCTTACATGTTTACATATTGCACTTGTTATATTACTTTGTTGACAATTATCCATGAGATATACATGTTAAAGTTGAAAGCAACCATGAAACTTATATCTTCCTTGTGTTGTTTCAAAGCTTTCTACTAAGAATTTATTGCTTATGAGTTAACTCTTATGCAAGACTTATTGATGCTTGTCTTGAAAGTATTATTCATGAAAAGTCTTTGTTATATGATTCATTTGTTTACTCATTATCTTCATCATTGCTTCGAATCTCTGCATTCATCTCATGTGCTTTACAATAGTATGATCAAGGTTATGATGGCATGTCACTTAAGAAATTATCATTGTTATCGTTTTTTCGGGGGATTGAGAACTAAGCTTGGGGATGCTTGATAATCTCAAACGTATCTATAATTTCTTATGTTCCATGCCACTTTATTGATGATATCTACATGTTTTATACACATTATATGTCATTATTATCGTTTTCCGGAACTAACCTATTGACGAGATGCCGAAGTGCCAACTGTTTTTGGTTTCAAATCTAGTAACGAAATATTCTCGGAATCGGACGAAATCACCGCCCAGGTTCCTATTTTTCCCGAAGCTTCCAGAGCACCGGAGAGGGTCGAGAGGGGAGCCCGGGGGGCCCCACACCACACCCCGGCGCGGGCCGGGGGCGCGCCCCCCCCCGTGGCCCCTCCGACTCCCTCTCTTCGCCTATTTAAGCCTCCCTGACCTAAAAACACCGACAGATACCCCACGGAGAAAAGCAACCCCAGAGCCGCCGCCATCGCGAAGTCAAGATTCGGGGGACAGAAGTCTCTGTTCCGGCACCCTGCCGGACGGGGGATTGCCCCCGGAGTCGTCTCCACCGCCGTCTCCACCGCCATCTTCACCGCCATCGCTGCCTCCATGATGAGGAGGGAGTAATTCACCCCCGGGGCTGAGGTGTAGTCTATGTGTTTCATCTCTCTCTTTATGTGATCTAGTTGAATATCGTCTATGTGCTACTCTAGTGATGTTATTAAAGTACTCTATTCCTCCTCCACGTGTGTAATGGTGATAGTGTGTGCACCGTGTGAGTACTTGGCATAGGCTATGATTATGATCTCTTGTAGATTATGAAGTTAATTATTGCTATGATGGTATTGATGTGTATTATTCCTCCTACATATGCATGATGGTGATAGTGTGCATGCTATGTTAGTTCTTGGTGTAATTATGTTGATCTATCTTGCACTCTAAGGTTATTTAAATATGAACATTGCATTGTGGAGCTTGTTAACTCCGGCATTGAGGGTTCGTGTAATCCTACGCAACGTTCATCATCCAACAAAAGAGTGTAGAGTAGTCCTATTATGTTATCATTGTTGAGAGTGTCCACTAGTGAAAGCAGGATCCCTAGGCCTTGCTTCCAAGCATCGAATCTCCGTTTGTTTACTTTGTTGCATGTTTACTCGCTGCCATATTTTATTCAGATTGCTATTACCACTCATATACATCCATATTACTTGTATTTCACTATCTCTTCTAACTCGTGCACCTATACCTGACAAGTGTATTAGGTGTGTTGGGGACACAAGAGACTTCTTGCTTTGTGATTACAGGGTTGCTTGAGAGGATATCTTTGACCTCTTCCTCCCGGGTTCGATAAACCTTGGGTGATCCACTTAAGGAAACTTGCTGCTGTTCTACAAACCTATGCACTTGGAGGCCCAACACGTACAGAATAGAAGCACCCCGTAGACATCACTTTCCACCCTCCTCCTCGGCCGGTATCGTTTATCGCACCGTCTTGAGACGTCACGTGAGCGACCTCCTCTTTCTCTCCATACAGTGGCTATCTCTCTTTGTCCGCGTCATGGCGAATCACGAACCTGCCATATTGGCATCGAAGAGAACCACTGGTTCCCTTATGGAGTGTTGAGATCGGCCAGGTGTTGACATCGGGCCGGACGCTGTGCCTCCGTCGGAGCTTGATCTTGTCTTGGATGGATCTTTCCATGAGCCCGATGAGTTGGAGGTTCAGGGACCGCCTTGACCTTGTTATGTTTCTTCTTGAGCTTGTCAGCCGGTCCTCGTGCTTGACCGGAGTGCTTTCCGCCATCTCGGATGTGGATGGCGATGTGGTAGATGTTGAAGATTGTCCCACGGGCGTGCCGAGAATGTGTTGCGTCGAGAAACCCACCGGCGGGCATTTGACTGGTCAACCCATAGTAGAGGCAGGTATGGGGTTGCGGCTGGCCCCGATCCCTGAGGAGCGGCAGCCCGCAAAGCCTCACAGTCGCGTGCCGTCTAGAATGCAGGGCGTGCCACGACCTATCTGGTCGGAAGGTGTGAATGATCTGGCTTGGTTCTGCAGAGCGCACGTACACGTTGAATCTCGAGCCTCGATCGGCTCTGGGTTATCTGTGAATCGGCTCGGGGAGCCGATCCACCCATGATTCGTACAAGGTGTCCGAATATGGTGGTCCTGCTTGATCAAGATAAAGCATATGAGATCCCCGACGATCTGGGGTTTCACCGCATAATAGGATCATCCTACTCACGATTGGGCCTCGCGCTCACGCACGGTGATAGTATAAGCCAACCCTAAACAAGGCCTAAAAACCAACACTAGGTTGATCCTCGGGACATCCTGTCCAGGGGCAGCAAACTACACCCTAACACACCGCTGGATCCTCCAACCCTTTGTGAACTAACTATTGCAGATATTAAACCAATCCTTGATGAACAAGGGGCAATCGTAACGGATCAGATCTACTAAATAACGATCAGCAGGTGCCGCCCTGCACCCATGATGAGGTGCAAGGACGGCTAGATGCGCAAGGGTTGCACTACGACAACATATGATACTAAGAACAATGCTAACCCTAACACATCTATGATAGCTACGTTGCTCGCGCCATCCAAAAGGCTTCAGCACGAGCAGCGCATGAACAACGTGGAGCGGCTCGTGCTTCCTAGATCGCAAGATGCGATCTAGGCAGCATGGTGCTGAACAGAAACCCTCGGGAGCGAAGGAGCGAGTGATGCGCCGAGATTGGTTTGTGTTTGAACGTTGGTTGTTGTTTATTCCATAAACCCTAGATACATATTTATAGTCCAGGGGACTTTCTAATGTGGGCGTGCACCAAACCGTGCACGAGATAAAATCTAACTTCTACGTAGCCTACTATATTAAGATACACGGGCTAACTAACCCAAACTCTGCGCATAAAGGCCGATTCACCTATTTCTTGATGTACACATCTTCAAGTCCATCTTGATCGCGGCCCACCTCTGGCTTGGTCAAATTCTGGTGATAACATATCCATGAGATATACATGTTATAAGTTGAAAGCAACCGCTGAAACTTAATCACCCTTTTATGTTGCTTCAATACCTTTACTTTGATTTATTGCTATGAGTTAACTCTT
Source organism: Lolium multiflorum (assembly GCA_030979885.1). Classification (NCBI taxonomy): domain Eukaryota; kingdom Viridiplantae; phylum Streptophyta; class Magnoliopsida; order Poales; family Poaceae; genus Lolium; species Lolium multiflorum. The sequence goes on along the minus strand of CM061748.1, from coordinate 157,336,084 downwards.
ATGCAAGACTTATTGATACTTGTCTTGAAGTACTATTCATGAAAAGTCTTTGCTTTATGATTCACTTGTTTGCTCATGTCATTACTTTTGTTTTTACGGTGCATTCATTACATATGTTTACAAATATTATGATCAAGATTATGATGGCATGTCACTTGAAATTATCTTTGTTATCGTTTTACTGCTCGGGACGAGCAAGAACTAAGCTTGGGTATGCTGATACGTCTCCAATATCGATAGCTTATGTTTCATGCTACTTTATTGATGATACCTACATGTTTATGCACATTATATATCGTATTTACGCATTTCTGGAACTAACCTATTAACAAGATCTTTGAAGAACGATTCTTTTCTGCTGTTTTTGGTTTTTGAAATCCTAGTAAGGAAATATTCTCGGGTGGACGAAATCACCGCCCGGGGTCCTATTTTTGCCGGAGCTTCGAGAAGACCGAAGAGATAACGAAGTGGGCGACGAGACGCCGCACCATAGGGCGCGCGGCCGGAGGGGCAGCGCCGCCTATGGTGTGGGCCCTCGTCGGCCCTGACCTGCCTTTCGCCCCCTGCCAAAGCCTCGTCGCGAAAACCCCAGTGCGAGAGCCCGATGCGGAAAACCTTGGAGAGCCGCCGCCGCCGCGGAATCCCATCTCAGGGGATTAGGAGATCGCCTCGACACCTGCCGGAGAGGGGATTCATCTCTGGGAGGACTCTTCATCACCATGATCGCCTCTAGATTGATGTGTGTAGTTCATCGCTGGACTATGGGTCCATAGCAGTAGCTAGATGATCGCTTCTTCTAATTGTGCTTCATTGTTGGATCTTGTGAGCTGCCTAACACGAATCGAGATCATCTATATGTAATTCTATATGTTGTGTTTGTCGGGATCGATGGATAGAGAATGCTATGTTATGGTGATTATCAATCTATTGTTTTTATGTGTTGTTTATGATCTTGCATGCTCGTTGCTAGTAGGGCTCTGGCCAAGTTTTTACTCTTAACTCCAAGAGGGAGTATTTGTGCTCGATAGTAGGTTCATGCCTTCATTATTTTTGGAATGGTGACAGAAAGTTCTAAGGTTGTGATGTCTTTGTGCCACTAGGGATAAAACATTGATTCTATGTCTAAGGATGTAGTTGTCGATTACATTACGCACCATACTTAATGCAATTGTCAGTTGCTTTCAACTTAATACCGAATGGGGTTCGGATGATAACTTGAAGGTGGAGCTTTTTAGGCATAGATGAAGTTGGATGCCGGTCTAGCACTTTAATAATGCCCGGATTAAATCTCCCTATATTTATCATATCATGTATATGCATTGTTATGTACCCTTCTCTATTTGTCAATTGCCCGACTGTAATTTGTTCACCCAACATGCTTTTATCTTATGGGAGAGACACCTCTAGTGAGCTATGGACCCCGGTCATATTCTTTACATAGCATACAATCTAATGCAATTGTTCTTTCATTTTGTTTTCTTACCAAGCAAACATCTTTTAGGCATAGATGCAGTTGGATGGCGGTCTATGTACTTTGTCGTAATGCCAGGATTAAATCTCACTATATTTATCATATCATGTATATGCATTGTTATTGCCCTTCTCTATTTGTCAATTGCCATTGTAATTTGTTCACCCAACATGCTTTTTTATCTTATGGGAGAGACACCTCTAGTGATCTGGGACCCCGGTCATATTCTTTACATAGCATACAATCCACTGCAATTGTTCTTTATTGTTTTCTTGCAAACAATCATCTTCCTCAATCGCTTAATCCTTTGTTACAGCAAGCCGGTGAGATTGACAACCTCACTGTTTCGTTAGGGCAAAGTACTTTGGTTTTGTTGTGCGGATTCCACGTTGGCGCCGATCCCTGTTGTTGCACCGCATCACATTTCGCCACCATCAACCTTCAACGTGCTTGTTGGCTCCTACTGGTTCTGACCTTGGTTTCTTACTGAGGAAAACTTGCCACTGTGCGTGCATCATACCTTCCTCTTGGGTTAACGGATTATTACATTTACGCGCATCATGATGCAACCATGGCATTAAGCAGTCTTGATACAATAAATCCCCTCCCACTATAGCATCTGAGCATATCTATGGCGAATCCTGGCCCCAGTAAAGTACTAAGAGCAACTTAAAGTGTTGGTTGACTTTACGATAAGCATCAAAAATTCTAGACCAAGCATCTTTAAACTCTCCTCATCTCCTTGTTTAAAAGTGAAGACTAATTCTGAAGAAGTAACAGGTACTGAGCTAGACATGATAACAAAAGTAAACTAAATGCAAGTAACTAATTTTTTGTGTTTGATATAGAGCTAGTAGATAAAGCTGCAAGTAACTAATTTTGTGTGTTTTCAATATGAAGCAAACAATGCGATAAATAAAGTAAAATAAAACAGACAAAAGCAGTAAAGAGATTGGAGGTGGAAACTCCCCCTTGCAACGTGTCTTGATCTCCCCGGCAACGGCGCCGGAAAAAGTGCTTGATGCGCGTAGATGTCACACGTCCGTTGGGAACCCCGAGAGGAAGGTATGATGCGCACGGTAGCAAGTTTTCCCTCAGAAAACCAGTAGGAGCCCAGAAGCACGTGAAGGTTGTTGGTGGAGGAGGGTAGTGCGGCGCAACACCAGGTGAAACCGGCGCCAACGTGGAACCTTCACAACACAATCAAGATACTTTGCCCCAACGTAACGGTGAGGTTGTCAATCTCCGCAAACTGTGAAAACAAAGGATTAGCGTATCGAGTGGAAGATGGTGTTTGTTTGCAAAAGAACAGTAAAGAACAATAATTGCAGTAGAATGTATTCATATGTAAAAGAATGGACAGGGTCAGAGTTCACTAGTGATGTCTCAATAAGATAACATCTTTAGGTGAACAAATTACGGGTGGGCAATTGACAAATCAAGATTCAATACATATCAACGATGATTACTATGTGATTTAATCAGGGCATTACGACAAATTACATAGACCGCTATCCAGCATGCATCTATGCCTAAATAATCCACCTTCGGGTTAGCATCCGCACCCCCTCCAGTATTAAGTTAAACAAGAGATAATTGCATTAAGTATGGTGCGTAATGTAATCAACACAAATATCCTTAGACAAACGTCAATGTTTTATCCCTAGTATGTGCTTTATGTAGCCTTAGAACTTTTACGTACGTATCCCAGATTGATAGGAGCGTAGACACTATCGAGCATAAATACCCCCTCTTGAGTTCACAAGTATCAACTTGGCGAGACCTTTACTAGCAACGGAGAGCATACGAGAACATAAACAACACATATATGATAGATTGATAATCCACTTAACATAGTATCTAGATTCATCGGGTCCCACCAAACACAACATGTAGCATTACAAATAGATGATCTTGATCATTGTTAGGCAGCTCACAAGATCTAAACAATGATAACACAAGCGGAGAAGACAACCATCTAGCTACTATGGACCCATAGTGCAAGGATGATTCACTCAGCATCAATCGGAGCGGGCATGATGATGTAGAGCCCCTCCGTTGATGATTCCCCTCTCCGGCAGGGTGCGAGGCGATCTCCTGAATCCCCCCGAGATGGGATTAGCGGTGGCGGCGTCTGCGGATGGTTTCGTATAAGTGGCTCTGTACCTGCAGGGGAGTGTTCGCCGACGAAGGCTATATGTAGGCGGAAGGGTAGGTCAGGGGGCGGCACGAGGGGCCCACACCACAGGCCGGCGCGGCCAGGGCTTGGGCCGCACCGCCCTGTTGTGTGGCCACCTCGTGGCCCCACTTCGTTATCCCCTCGGTCTTCTGGAAGCTTCGTGTAAAAATAGGACCCTGGGCGTTGATTTCGTCATTCAGAGAATATTTCCTTACTAGGATTTCGGAAACCAAAAACAGCAGGAAAACAGCAACTGGCACTACGGCATCTTGTTAATAGGTTAGTCTTGGAAAATGAATAATGCTGCAAAGTATGTATAAAACATTCAAGTATTGTCATAAAAGTAGCATGGAACATAAGAAATTATAGATACGTTTGAGACGTATCAGTGCCCAAATAGTTGGAGGATTGGGACGTCTAGCGTCTTCAACCTTCGTACATTCCCATAATACTTATGAGTTTATGTAGTCTCACCAAATTATATTGGGATTTCTATTTTCGTGCCCTCGGGTCCTTAGTTGTACTCAGTTTTCCCCATCTCCTTAGTTTTTCCTCAGTTTTTCCCAAATCCTTGTCTGAAACCCGCAGAAGGAGCTCGGACGGAGGATTCCCGTTTAGTTGGCCGTTGGTTGGTGGCGGCAAGTGGGGCGGCTGATAGTGCCCGTAGTGGAAACGTCTCCACTTATCCGGATCATGGTGGGACCACAACATTAAGCGGTGCGTGATCTTGGGACCAGCTTACCCGGTGGCCGTTGCAAAATGGGGCAGGCCAGCCCGCGCCCGTACCGTGCCATTGCTTCCCCTTTCTTTCCCCGCGCCCCATTGTTCTTCTTCTCCGCCAGCGGCAGCCCTTCTCCGGCAGGCGGGTGATGTCTAGTTTCTCTTCGACCTCCCGTTCTTCATGGCCGCAGTATGGACCCACGTGCCTTTGACAAGATGCCCTCACTGCCCACGCCAGGAGCCTCTGAAGCGGTCGATCTGTAAGACGGACGAGAACGGCAACCATGGACGTGAGTTCGTTGCATGCGATGCGAGAGCTTGCCATATAAAGAGGGGGTAAGGTTAGATCTCGCTCCAATTTCTCTGTTTTCTCTCGATTTTCTTGTTATTCCCTCGAATTTTGGATTTAGGGTTCACGTTGTTGTTTTCAGATCTTGAAGAAATGCGGGCATTTCGAGTGGATCGATGTGTACGTTCAGAGGCTTCAATTGCAGGAATCAATTGGCGCTATTGGGGAGCGCAATTTGGGAGGGGGGACTTGTTGTAGAGAATGCGGCGGAGAGAGGAGCCGTTCCGATTATGCCTAATGCTCCCAATGCAGAACTGGTGGAAGTGAAGGGAGAACTGAAGAAAATGAACAAGCAGTTAAGGCAACTGATCGAGTTGAAGAAGCAAGCTAATCTGATGGCTGGTTGTTTTTTCTGTTGTATAATTGCGATCGGATTCTTATCATTGCTCACCGGGCGCTAGAAGTTGTTACAAGGGATACCTTGTTACAAATCCATTATTCAGTTACATGTACTTGTAGTTGTTTTCATAGTTAGTGTGTGCATTCATCGAAATTTCCCAACTATATTCCCTAAAAGAAAGGAAAGCTAAAGATAGTTGATAATTGTTAGAGGGTGATACGTCTCCGACGTAGAAATCATGAATATGTATGCCTCATGTTTATACCAAAATTATACCACTTTTAGCCGTTTCAAAATACCAATACTATATCCCAAACTATATTCCCTAAAAAAGAAAAGAGGAAAGCTACAAAGATAGTTGATAATTGTTAGAGGTGACAAATAATGCAATCACCGAAATCTGTAAATATGTATGCCTCATGTTTATACCAAAATTATACCACTTTTAGGCCGTTTCAAATACTACATCCCAAACTATATTCCCTAAAAAGAAAAGGAAAGCTAAAGATAGTTGATAATTGTTAGAGGTGACAAATAATGCAATCAGAAATCCGCAAATATGTATGCCTGCGTGTTTATACCAATACTATATCCCAAACTATATTAAGTGGCAAACTCGTTATTGCACATAAATAGAGGGGTGGGCACTCTCCACCGACAGAGAGAGAGAGGGGTGAGCCACAGAAGAGAGAGAGAGAGAGAGAGAGAGAGAGAGAGAGGTTGCCACGAGAAGAGACGGATAGGGGTATCTTGCTGTTAAGATCGGTGCGCGGTTAGTGGAGTCGATCCGTGTGACAACGGCTCAACCAATCGGGATAAGTTTGGGCTTCTGAGAGCATTTGTGACAGAACTTGAGGGCAAAACTGAGTAGTACTAACAATCCAAGGGCACATAAATAGTAAATAGACTAAGGGATTCAAACAAAAAGAATTACAAAATGAAAAATGCGTGTTTTGTACAATATAATTCATATTGGGCTACATCAAATTATTTGCAATTCAAATATACATGAGTGTGACAATTATGGCATCATTTAGACAAACTATGTTTTTGGGAAAGATGTTTTGCAAAGGGGTTTGAGTGGAAAACCATGCATCTTCATAGCTACACTAGTGATTCTGAGAAGTGGCAATTTGTGGTAAAACTTGATTTATATATGTTTGTTAAGGTTTTCTAGGTGGCAGGTTGCGTAGGAAGACTCCATGAGTAGGTGCCACTATGTTTTTTATTTTTTTGGTTTTTTTGCATGAAATGACTCAATTAGCTATGTTAATCTCATTTGTTGACTCTCTGTTGACCAGCTACTTGAGGTTAAAACTGAGTATATTGCACCTCGGTCTAAGTCTAAAACTGAGTACAGATAAAATTTCTGTATAAGGCATGAGGTTATAACTGAGTACACCAAACGTCCCAGGGTTAGACTCGTGTCGCGGTGCACGCTGCAGCCGTGCATAGCGGACGCGTGTTGCGGTACACGCCACCTTCGTCTTTATAGAGCCCCTCTTTCTCCCCTCGACGCACGTTCTCTTGGCTCCTTGCAACCACCTCTCTGTCCCATCATCTTCTCCACAACCGAAGAAAACCCCGAAGAAAACCGCCGGCGATGGAGAAGAATGAGATGCTGGTGTCGGCACATCGGCGCCGAGCGAATCGGCGCGCCCCGTCCAGGGCCTGCGCCATTGCTCAACGTAGCGGCCCCGGTGCATCGGCGCCGCCCCGTCCGGGCCACTGTCGCTACTTCCAACGTAGCGGCCCAGCGCATCGGCTGCCGCCAGTCCGAGCCCCAAATCGGGACCCGTACGAACCAGTGTCGTACGTCGCGCCGGAGAACCCCTACGACACCAGCATCGTCGACAACGAGCCGGAGGTAACCCTTTGTTCCCTTGTTCTTATCTCATTTCAATCCTTTTCTGTTAGATCTAGCGTTATTAGGGTTCGTCTGTTCCAAGTTCAATCCTTTTCTGTTAGATCTAGCGTTATTAGGGTTCGTCTGTTTCTAGTTCAATTCATTTGTGTTAGATCTAGCGTTATTAGGGTTAGTCTGTTCCTAGTTCAATCCTTTTGTGTTAGATCTTGCGTTATTAGTGTTTGTGATTTGCTTTTGTTTAAGATTTGTGCTGATGATGATGAATATGGGCATAAATTGATTCAGGGTTTGGTCAGTAAACAATTGGTGTGTACAAATTTGTTATGCATGATCTTTGGTTTGCTGACTCAAATCCTGGATATAAGTGTGTCCAATGTAACTGAGGCTACCTCTTTTTTCGAGCCCATATTATCATGCATGATTTTTTTGTTCACTCTCTGTTCCATCATCGTTGCAATTGACTCCGTGTTTTTTGCACGATCTTTGGTGCTACGTGACAGGTGCAGAGCAGCGACGTCGACAACGACGACGAGTCCTTCCACACCAAGACTCATCACGTCCTCTGGGGAGAATTTGTAGTCCGGCCATTTACGATGGCCTTTGCTCAAGGCATTTAAGTGCCTTACACCTTGAGGGAAGCTCCGCGCCCACAGAGCTTCAACTCCTGTTTGAACCATCTTTGAATCAGTGGCGGATGTGGGCGCTAGAGTTGGAACGGCCAGGTGAGAACGTGCATGCGTTCATGGCCAAACACAAAGCACTTGGGATTCCACTGCGCAACCTCCAAAGCGAGTCACGGGCGCTACACAGGCGTTGAACATGCCCTCACACTCTACGTATGTGGCTGCTCTATCAGTGAGCAGCTTAAATTCATGCAAAATGTAGCTTATGTTGAATCTATCGGTACTACTTTTGGATCTGTCCTGAATATATCTATGCTATGTTGGTTGCTGTATGCAGCTTATCCTATATTTTCTCTCTGGATTTGTACCCTAGAAATGAATGGCATTAAAAAACAGAAGGAGAAGCTGCTCTAGATTTGCTACCAATTTGGGCTATCAAATATGAATGAGATCGAGCGAGAGAGAGGAAAAGGTACATTGAAAACTGCTAATCTGGGCGAAAGAGACAGAAACAACTCGTGCCCCGTCCCGGACCCACACGGCTCCACACGCTACGGCCCCACACGCTACGGCCACACAAACACGGTCGTCCCCACGCGGTCCCTTCCTACCAGCCCCACACGACGCGGTCCCACAGACGCGACCCCACAAACAACACGACCCCACTCAATCGGCAGGTGTCAACAACGGATTCCTTCCGTGAGCTCCTCGCGGGTTCGAGACAAGGGCTTAGGGGAAAGCGAGGAAAAACTAAGGTGATGGGGAAAACTGAGTACAACTAAGGACCTGAGGGCACGAAAATAGAAATCCCAATTATATTCTATCATCTCGCAATAAGGTTTTAGATATCACATATATCTCATACCTCGCTTATTTCTGAAAACAAAATTTCCAGCTCCTTACTTTTCAAACAGATTTGAACTTCAAGTTTCATGGAAACAAGATGATTTTAGGTACTAATTGAAACCATTGTTCTTTGAATCAACAATGTGAGGTTTACTAAAAGTTTGCAATAGGACTTAATCATTTCTTGATTCTTTAACAATACGGTACCAGTCCGTAAAGTTACTTGTCAGACTTAACAGTATTTCTATCTCAATTACAAGACTAGCGCATGGTAGAAAACGGATGCCAATTCTACAAATTTAATTCAAAATACTATTCAGACTATGTTCATGATAATTAGTTCAAGTTTTAATCTAATTACTAATGAACTCCCACTTAATACAACATCCCTCATAGTTGTTAAGTGGCACACGATCCACATCCACTACACCAAAACCGATCATCACGTGAGATGATGTAGCTTCAATGGTGAACATCAACATGTTGATCATATCATCCATATGACTCGTGTTTAACCTTTCGGTTTCCGTTGTCGAGGCCGTATACATGCTAGGCTCGTCAAGCAAACCTAAGTATTTCCGCGTGTGCAACATGGCTTACACCCGTTGTATGTGAACGTAGAATCTATCACATCCGATCATCACGAGATGCTTCAAAACGACGAACGGTGCATACGAGGGGAGAACACTTTATTATCTTGATATTAATGTGAGGGATCATCTTATAATGCTACAGTCGCGATCTAAGCAAGAGAAGATGCATAAAGGATTAACATCACATGCAATTCATAATGTGACATGATATGGTCCTTTAGTCTTTGCGCCTTTTGATCTTCATCTCCAAAGCACGGACATGATCTCCATCATCAACGGGCATGATCTCCATCATCGTCACGTAGCGTCAAGGTCCATGGCGCCGTCTTCATGGTTGTTCACCGTGTGTAGCAACTATTACAACAACTTTGAAATAATACTACAACATGAAATATAAAGACAACCATAAGGCTCCTGCCGGTTGCCACAATACAATAATGATCATCTCATACATATTCATCATCACATCATGGCCATATCACATCACCAAACCCTGCAAAAACAAGTTAGACGTCTCTAATTTGGTTTGCATATTTTACGTGGTTTAGGGTTTTCGAGTAGGATCCAATCTACCTACGAACATGAACCACAACGGTGATACTAGTGTTGTCAATAGAAAGAGTAAATTGAATCTTCACTACGGTGAGAGAGACAGACACCCGCAAAGCCACTTATGCAATACAAGTTGCATGTTGAGCGTGGAGCAAGTCTCATGAACGCGGTCATGTAAAGTTAGCCCGGGCCGATTCATCCCACCATCCCGCAAGATGCAAACTACACATAACTAAAGACAACAAAAACATCAACGCCCACAAAACCATTTTGTTCTACTCGTGCAACCAATCTATGCATAGACACGGCTCTGATACCCATTGTGGGATTCGTAGCATAGAAAACAAAAAATTTCCTACCGCAGAACGAATAACAAGCCAAGATGCAATCTAGAAGATGGTAGCAACAAGAAGATCATGAGACTAACCCTCGAAGATTTCCAAAGCCTAACGAGATTAGATCTCGTGGTGGATGTAGTCGATCACTTGCCGCACAGCGCGTAGATCTTGACGGTGCCCCGATCGGGCAGCACCTCCGTGCTCGGTCACACGTTCGGTGTTGATGACGACGTCCTTCTCCCGTTCCAGCGGGCAGGTAGTAGATCCTCCTCGGAATCCCGACAGCACGACGGCGTGGTGGCGGTGGTGGTGGAGTCTCGGCAGGGCTTCGCCTATGCGCTGCGGGAGGTGTATGAGGAGGGAGGTGTGCTAGGGTTTGGGAGAGGGGCAAGGGCTGCGACTTGTGGTGCCCTTGGGGTGCCCCTTGGCCTCTTTAAATAGGTGGCCAAGCCCCTTGGGTCGTCCAAAAACCTGCCCCCAAGTTTGACTGAGTTCCGATAGGTTTCCGGTTTCGAAAACCTAGTCCTACTCGGACTCTTTTGCCAATTCCGAAATTGCATTAAGGAAAGACTCCTTTTCCCTAAGGCAACGTGGTTGCACCTATTATGGAACCCTCCGGACTTCCTTAGACATCTCGGGTCGTCCGGACACTTCCGGAACCTTCCATAATATTCCGGACTATTCCGGTCCTTCCAAAACCTTCTAGAAGCTCCGGTCAAAACACCGGACTTTTTCCGAACCCCGGAAAATGACTTCCCATATATGAATCTTATTCTCCGGACCATTCCGGACCTCCTCTCCCTTAAGGCAACGTGGTTTCACCTATTATGGAACCCTCCGGACTTCCTTAGACATCTCGGGTCGTCCCGGACACTTCCGGAACCTTCCATAATATTCCGGACTATTCCGGTCCTTCCAAAACCTTCTAGAAGCTCGGTCAAAACACGGACTTTTTCGAACCCAGGAAAATGACTTCCGCTATATGAATCTTATTCTGGGACCATTCCGGACCTCCTCGTGATGTCTCGGATCCCATCCGAGACTCCGGAACAAAACTTCGAACTCCATTCCATATTCCATATCTACTTAAAATGACATCAAACCTTAAGTGTGTCACCCTACGGTTCGTGAACTATGCATACATGGTGAGACTTCTCTCCGACCAATAACCAATAGCGGGATCTGGAGATCCATAATGGCTCCCACATATTCAACGATAGCATAGTGATCGATTGAACCATTTATACGATACCGATTCCTTTGTCATAGCGATATTTTACTTGTCGAGGTTCGATCATCGGTATCACGATACCTTGTTCAACCTCGTCACCGACAAGTACTCTTTACTTCTTGCGTGGTATATCATGTCTTATGAACCATTCATATGCTTGCGAGCTAATCGAGACGACATTCCCCAGAGGGCCCAGAGTATATCTCTCAGTCATCGGGATGGACAAATCCCACTCTTGATCCATATGCCTCAACTCATACTTTCCGAATACTTAATCACCTTTATAACTACCCATTTACGTAGTGGCATTTGATGTAATCAAAGTACCCTTCTGTATAAGTGATTTTCATGATCTCATGGTCGAAGGACTAGGTAACTATGTATCGAAAATAACGAACTTAATGACGTGATCTTATGCTACGCTTATTTGGGTGTATGTCCATTATATCATTCACCTAATGACATAACCTTGTTACTAATAACATCCAATGTTCATGATCACGAAACCTTGATCATCTATTAATCAACAAGCTAGTTATACAAGAGGCTTACTAGGGACTCCTTGTTGTTTACATAACACACATGTATCAATGTTTCGGTTAATACAATTATAGCATGGTATGCAAACATTTATCATAAACACAAAGATATATTATAATAACCATTTTATTATTGCCTCTTGGGCATATCTCCAACAGTCCGGCGGATCGACGCCCGTCTTCGTCAAGAAGGAGTCGGCGTCTCCGTCGACACTGGTCTTCGTCAAGAAGGCGCTCCTCCGCCGACCGGAGCGGGCAGCGGCGCCCTCGTCATCCACGACCAACCCTCCTCTCCGCAGCGCGGGTGGAAGAGGAAGTAGTCGAAGAAGGAGCCTGCCGCGGCCGCCGCCAACTAGCTCACCGAGGAGGAGGCCAAGCGCGCGGAGGGCCGCGATGGCGAGGCGATCGCCGGGTCACGCGAAGGACCTAGTGCCGCCGACCGCGGCCTCCATCGCGCGCACCGGTGGTCCGGGCGGAGCCCAGGAGGGGAGCGGAGCAGCGGCGCTGCTGGACATGCGGCCCTGCGCCTGCCTTTGCTGCGCCTGCCGTGGGGAAGGAAGTGATCAAGCTCGAGGAGAGCAACGACGACGACATCTACCGACCGACGCCGCCACGCACCGGCGACGCTGCCCAGGGTTCGAGCCGCTGGTACGAGGCGCCGCCGCCCTAGGACGCCGGCAACTCGAGCGACGACGACGACGGCGGCGACTACACGACCTTCTACCGCCATTTCGGCATGTAGAAGGCCGGTTTTAGTTTAAGTTAAGTTATCCCATCGCCGAATTTAAATATATGTACGAATTCGGCCTATTTATGTACGAACTCGCCTCTATATGTTAAATATCATTAAATTTCTCTTATGTTTGAACGAGCTTCGCCCAATTTTATCTGAATTCGCCGTATTACGTCAAAATACTTTCATGCATCCTGGACTCGCGGCTGGAAAAATGGGCCTCCCAAACTAATTTTTACATCCATCCGGCGCTGGATTTCGCCCTGGGAAGCCCAACTGCTGAAGATGCTTTTGCTCCCATCGCGAGTTGTCTTAGGGACTGAAATGCTCTAATTTAAAGATGAGGAGAGAGAGCATGAATCTGTGATCCGAAGCAAACTCCAGGTAGGCATTTCATTTGGCCATGATGACTTCATGAGACTGCATTGCTCGGTCAACAGCACGCGCGACCACAAAGAAAAGGCACGAGACGCGAGTTGGGCTCGCACAGCGCGCACGTACAGGTGGGCCATTGTTGTTGTAGTTGGGTGCAGGCAGGCAGCGGATAGCTCTCGGCTCAGCTGGCGCCACATCCCGCCACCTAAGACTCTTTTTGTTTAAATCTGCCAAGAGAGAGGCTTCTCGAATTTGAAACGGATAAACAATCAATCACGCCTGCCTTGCCCGTCGTGACACCCTGTTCCCAGCTGGACTCCAACTCCTGGACGATCGCATTTCCCGCTACTATTTTTTTAATGGTCTCCTAAATGGTAAGATGTCAGTCCGCCCGATCACTCAGGAAAAAGAATTACCTAAATGCTAAAAAGTACTCGGATGCCGTGTGTCAATTCCAGCACTCGATTTCTAGCCGTCCGATGTGTTTGATCGACCTGCGCGTCGCGGTTGCTTCTGACAAAATTCCACCCACCCGAAAAGACCCGTCCCAACTCCCCATTCTCCCCTACGATTCCCGTCTGACCCCCATCCCGCCGCCGCCGGACTCCCCCGGGCTGGTTTCTCGCCGCCGCTGCGCTTCTGGCGAGCGCCGCCGCGATCTAGCCTTCTTCTCCCCCGCCAGCGCGGCCCTACGCCACTTCTACACCAGCCGGCGGCCTACCTCCTGACGTCGGCCCTCTACCCCTTTCCTCGTCGTCATCCCATCTCCTCTATGCGCCGGTTCACCGTGCCTCCGCCGCCAGGAGCTGCTGGACATGAGGCGGACCTGACGCACTCGCCTGCAGAGTTGGACATGCCGTCGCCTCGAGGGGTCGTCCTGCTCGCCCTGCAGGAAGCCAAGACATCCTCTAGCTGCTGGAGCGCGCAGCCACGAGGAGGAGGCGCGAGGCTGCTGCGTTGTGTAGAGCTCTGCTGAGCAGTGAGTGCCCCATCACAGCAGCACGCGTGAAGCTGCCTGCTGCTACAACACAGAGCAAATTGAGCCGCTGCTCATCAGATTGGAGATTGGTCGTGTTCTGATTTTGCATCTACGAATTGCCTTTGTGCTGCTGCAATGATTTTCTGTTCACATGAAAAGTGAAGAAAAGATGGATATATAGACTATGTTCGGTGGCCAAGGGAGAAGATGAGGAATTGAGGATGCGTGAAGCAATGAAATGCTGCATTTTAGCCCGGACTTTTAGCCCCTCTCACCATCTATGGGCATTGCAGTTCAGTCCTTACCTATTGGCTTCAGGCTGCGACATGACATCCCAGCCCAAAGATCAATCAGCACACTTTGTCTCTTACATATTTTTGCTAAGTACATCTACTGATACTAAATTGTTATACTTCACACATTTGCTAAATCGTGTTTTTTAGGGAAGCAAATTTGGTGCACATGAGCACCAGTGCTCCTGATTTTTAAAATATTTAAAAACTGTGTATCTATGTTTCAAAAAATTATCACATTTATTCCGTGAATACATACATATGTCATGAATACTCGTGCAAAGTTTCGTTAGAGATTGCATTGTATTTTGAGCTACAGGAAAAAAAACAAATTAGTTGCTACGTATAGTGGCATATATTTGTCAGAAATTTGTCTTTTTGTATAGCTCAAAATACAACATATTTTTCTACAAAATTCACACCGTATTTTCGAAATGTTTATATGTATGTGAGTATTTAATATCAATTTTTTTGGAATTCAAAAAATATGATTTTTAGAAAACAGGAGCACTGATGCTCATGTGCCAAAGACACTTTCCGGTTTTTTAGACACTAAACTGTTTTTTCAATTGCAACGCAACATTGCACTTTAGTCCCTTCCGCTAAAGACCGGCTACCACCCGCACTCGATGTCTTCACATATGTGCTAAGTTTTATTTTTATACAACGATATTATTGGTTCCATATATGAGCTAACTTGTATACCTTAGTAGCACTAAGTTGCATACCTATTGTTGCTAAGTTGTATACACCATTATTGCTAAGCTGCATACCCCGTATGTGAAGTTGTCCACCTCTCCACGAGGGTGGCAACAACTTTTTTAAAGGAGTGGTCGTACCTATAAGTACATGTATTTCCCTTTCTGAGTTATATACCACTAGTGCTAAGTTGCATGAGTTGCCTATCACTATGTCTCAACCTCTCTTCATCTCGCTCAATTCACTCATGCCACCGATATATGCCGAGCTAGACAATAGACCCACCATCGCGCCCTCTCCATCGTCCTAGTGCTCCGACCCGGCACCATTCGACCTAGCTCCGTGGAGGGTTAAGCATCGTTGGTGTCAAAGCAATATCCTATTCGTCTTCTTGTAGCTCGTGTAGCGCCCCGTGTATTGGCTCGTAGGATCGGCCACATCGCGTTGATCGAAATAGAGTTGTATCGCGTGGTGGCGACTGCCATAAGGACAACAAATTGGTTTCTTCACACATGTGCTAAGTTGTATGTTTGTCGGTGAAATATTCTTGGTTTCACATATGAGGTAAATTGTATTTTGCACCCAATAATTTGTCCGTTCACATATTTGCTAAGTCGTGCTTGTAAACGGTAAAATGTTGCTTCATACATGTGCTAAGTTGCACAATCCACTATTTCTAAGTTGCATACCCAATAGTAGTAAGTTGCATACTCACTGGTGTTAAATTGCATACCTCTTATTGCAAAGTTTCATGCCCATTATTGCTAAGTTTTATTCCCTAGTGCTTTGTTGCACATTCATTATTGTTAAGATGTATACCACCTAGTGCTAAGTTTCATACCCACTATTGCTAAGTTTTTTACTTCTAAGTTCTAATGCAAAGCTGCGGATCCCATATGTGAAGTTGCATCTCGCGTATTTTGCCTACAATGCGGATGGCTACCACTACGTTGAAATTGCATCTCGCGTAATTTGCCTACGGTGAGGATGGCTACCACTACGTTGAAGTTGCTTACCACTATTACTAAGTTGTCTAACAACACATCTAAGTTTCTTACCGATAGTACTAAGTCTGCTAACACCACACATATGTTGGGTACCACTAATACTGTGTTGGCTAGCACTAATATGGTGAAGCTGGGCTCCATTTTCATGAACTTGCGTATCATCGTGTCTAAGTTACCTACCGTTAGTATTAAGTCAGCTAGCATTACTGTTTGTCAAATGGTGTACCATTATGGCGAAGTTGCATATCGATGCACCAAAATTATGCATTATTTGATATGAAGTTGTATTTTCGTTGCTACTAAGTTGTGTACATTGAAAATAAAGTTACTAGCAGTACTAGAAAGTATGATTCACAGCTAACTGAGTATCTTAGAAACTAAGCTGGTACAAAGTATACAAAAAAATAGTGTAACCAACTCTTTGTACGAAGTTGCTTCCCCACAATACTAAAGTTGCTTTTCCGCAATAACTGAGTTGGTTTTCGAAAAAAAAGTTTGTCGAAACATATACAAATGAGATCTAGTTTTGAAGATCTTGTCGTGAGAAGCCCAACGGTGAAAACGGATCACAATTTCGACAAATGATTTAAAAGTTATGACCTTTTTAAAAAAAAAATCGCATGACATTAAATACACGTACGTGTAATCTTCATGTGCTAAACTTTTTTAGAGGGAGTGCTTGGATGGACTAACTAGCACCCGAGTGCTCCCTAGCTGTGTCCAAGAATTAAAAGCCTTGCGCCGTGCTACAGCGAAGAATCCCAGTTGTGTGTGTGCGGCCGTGCGACCTGTATTCCTTCAATATTCTACGGCCTACTCCAGACTGTCTCTTGTTTTGATATTCGAAATCCTTTGATATTCCGTACTAGTATGGCCTGGACGGAATTTTAACTGCCCTATCCCTACTGCGTAGAGTAGAATGCTGCAACAGTCGTGCCGTTTATCGGGTTCATTCCACTGATATTCCCGTGAAACACGATCAATTCTACCGTGCATATATGTGCCTAAGAGCATCTCCAACTGGAGACTTAAATCAGCGCGTCCATTTAGGTGGGGGTGGATGCGATTGCGACCCAAATATTTGTCATTTAGCTTTTAAATTAAATATAAGGTATATATAATTATAAAAATATAAATAAATTATTTATATTTATTACATAAAATTATTGTCTACCCATTAAATGAGAAAGTACTTGTTCAAATAAAATGTAAAATGATACAAATGGCTTAGGCATTGTTTTCTTTACGATTTTCATCATTGTTGTTGTTTGCAACATTGTTGCTAACATGCGTTTACATGTGCTCAACCAAATCAATCTGGAGTTGGTTGTGAACCGTTTGGTCCCGAATTTCGTGATGCACATGGAGGATATCCTGAAATGAAGCGAGACCACCTTGAGGAGCAACCAACTCTCCCTGGCCTTCCCAATCGTTATCAAATAATAAATCATCCCGCTACATCTCAATAATCATGTTGTGTATGATTACACAAGCAATCACCACCTCCCACATGGTTTGCACACTCCATGCTCTAGCAGGGTGCCTGACGATAGCCCAACGAGCTTGGACAATACCAAACGCCCGCTCGACATCTTTCCGGGCCGTCTCTTGCTCTTTGCCAAACCTTGCCTCCTACTCTGAATTGGGACGATAGATTGTCTTGACGAGCGTAGCCCAAGGTGGATAGATACCATCAGCAAGGTAGTACCCCTTGGTGTAGTGGTGGCCATTGATCTCAAAATCCACATCAAAGGAATGCCCGTGCGCAAGCCTATCAAACACCGGAGGGCGCTTCAACACATAGATGTCATTGTGTGAGCCAGCCATTCCGAAGAATGAGTGCCAAATCCATGTATCATGTGAAGCAACAGCTTCAAAATTCACTGTGCACCTCTCAGAATGGTCCTTGTACGGCCCCTGCAAACCAAAAGGGTAGCGCTTTTACTCACAGTGCATGCAATCTATGCTGCCAAGCATCCCAAGAAACATCCCTGGAAGCTTTGATTGACAACAGACGGGTTGTGTCCTCTGCAGTAGGTTGGCGCATAAGTTCTTCAGCAAACATAGTGATCACTGCTCTGCAGAATCTGTACATCGCTTCCAAGCAGCTGGGCTCGCTCATCCGGGCGTACTCATATACGTAGTCACCGACAACACCATATGGTAGCATCCTAATCACTATCGTGCATTTTTGATATGAAGAAAGGCCTACCTTGCCAACTACATCCTGTTTGGCGATGAAATAGTCGTCGTAGACCTTGACGACATCCATTATCCGGTTGAACAACGGTCTAGACATCCGAAAACGACGACGAAACATCTGCGGCGTGAACAATGTCTTGTTGTAGTGGAAGTAGTCGTGTAAGAGCATGTCGTGGCCGCGTTCTCTTTTGCGGTCCAAGGCAATGCTCGCCACAGCTGACTTGCGTCTTGGAAGCACGGTGCGCGAGAGCTCACCTCTTTCGGCAATGAAGAAGCTTATGACAGCGGGAGGACTCGCGAAGGCGAGAGGACTACAGCGCTCCGTCCTTTGACGCTGCACCGAGGCCGCGAAAGCACAGTCGAAACCGCCAGGCCGTGTCCTATGCTACCGCACTGCCTGTTGGTGTTCGATGTCGGTGGCCAACGTTGACAGTGTTAAAAAAATCAGTGGTTGTGGGGTGGCGGCGGAGTGGAGGGAAGTTGTTCGTGAGGAGTTGTGTTTTGGGACACAAACAGACGGACCATAGGAGGACAAGGAGAAGACGCGAGAGGCCAGCGCTTTGGGTCATCCCGGAGGCAGCGGATATCGTGTTTTTGAATGCGTAGTGCTAGGTTACGATTTTGTTCAATTCGACCTATCGTGACGCACGGGCCCGCTGGAGATGGCCTTTACCTTAGCAGTTCCCACTTCGCAGTGCCGCCAGCTCTTGACAGCGATTTTGCCCGTCACTACCGGGGGCTCTCCTTGGTCTGGGAAGCCCACCGTTCCGTTATTTGTGTTGTGCAGATAAACCCCAGAAATCCCATCTGCGTCCACTGACGGTGGGGCCAGGACTAGTCTCACATCACACTACAACAGGTCACCGACAGAGTGGGCCTTGGATGTACGGCTTCCCATCTCAGCCGTCTCTTTCCTTGCCGGTTTGCCTTGCCATTGCGGCGAACTGAAAGTGAAATCCGGGGTACAGTATTTTCCTTTTTTTGTACCGCATGACCGGATCCGGTGCGGCCGCAGCTCACGCCTCCCCGCACGCCACAATTACCCAGAGAGACACCGACGCGCGGCTGTATTTATTTCCATGACTGGTGGACCTCGTCAGAGCGGACCCAGCTGTTGGTGGGTGCGAGGGAGCTGGACGGGGTTGGAATAGGAGGCCCGCCCACAGGCCACAGCTATGAGCTATGGCTATGGGGGATCCAGCCAGGCTGGCTACTCCCAAAGGCGGCCTTTATACCCTATCATCCCTCGTCACCACTCCTTCCCCATCGCCCCTCCTACCTTTTCCTCTCCTCCGCCATCGCCATTCTTCCCCCAACAACGTACACCGCGGGAAGAAGAACACAAAAAATCAGACACAGGAGGCGGTCCGTCGCAGTGGTCGCGGCGGGAGGAGATGGACCCGTGCCCGTTCGTGCGGGTGCTGGTCGGCAACCTGGCGCTCAAAATGCCGGTCGCGCCGCGCCCCGCCGGGGCCGGCGCCGGCGTGCACCCCACCACCTCGCCCTGCTACTGCCGGATCCGCCTCAACAAGCTCCCCCTCCAGACCGCCGCCGCCCCGCTGCTGCCCTCCGACGACGCCACGCCGGGCCCCGCCGCCACGGGCGCGCTCGCCGCCGCCTTCCACCTCTCCAAGGCCGACCTCGACCGCGTCACCGCCAAGCCCTCCCTCTTCGGCACCCGCTCCGCCAAGCTCAAGCTCTGGGTCTACGCCGGCCGCCGCGGCACCACCTGCGGGGTCAACTCCGGCCGCCTGCTCGGCAAGGTCGTCCTCCCGCTCGACCTCAAGAGCGCCGCCGGGAAGCCCGTCGTCTTCCACAGCGGATGGGTCCCCATCACCAAGCGCGGCCGCAAGGCCTCCTCCGCCGCCGCCGCCGCCGGGGCCGCGCAGCTCAACCTCACCGTGCGCGCCGAGCCTGACCCGCGCTTCGTGTTCGAGTTCGACGGCGAGCCCGAGTGCAGCCCGCAGGTGCTCCAGGTGCAGGGCGCCATGAGGCAGCCCATGTTCACCTGCAAGTTCTCCTGCCGCAGCAACAGCGACCTCCGCTCACGGTGAGTCAGTCCCCATCTCCATCCCGAACAATTCATTCATCTTCACTTCCTCTCCCCCCCGCAAATCAAGCCAAATGTCGCGATGTCCTGACCGGATTTCTCGAATTCCTCCAGATCAATGCACTCGGACCCGGGCACCGGCGGGCGCAAGTGGCTGGCGTCCTTCGGCTCGGACCGCGAGCGCGCGGGGAAGGAGCGCAAGGGCTGGTCGGTGACGGTGCACGACCTGTCGGGCTCGCCCGTGGCGCTGGCCTCCATGGTCACGCCCTTCGTCGCCTCCCCCGGCTCCGACCGCGTCAGCCGCTCCAACCCGGGCGCCTGGCTCGTGCTCCGCCCCGGCGACGGCACCTGGAAGCCCTGGGGCCGCCTCGAGTGCTGGCGGGAGCGCGGCACGGGCGCCGCCGGCGACAGCCTCGGCTACCGCTTCGAGCTCCTCCTACCCGACCCCACCGGCATGGGCGTGGGCGTCTCCGTCGCGGAGTCCAGCGTCCCGTCCTCCCGCGGCGGCCGCTTCGCGATAGATCTCACGGCGGCGCAGCCCTTCGGCCGGAGCGGGTCGCCGGGGTGCAGCCCGCGCGGGAGCGGCGACTTCAGCGGCAGCGGCGCCTACGGGCTCTGGCCCTTCGGGAGCTACCGAGGGTTCGTCATGTCCGCCGCGGTGCAGGGGGAGGGGCGCTGCAGCAAGCCGACGGTGGAGGTCGGGGTGCCGCACGTCGGGTGCGCGGAGGATGCCGCGGCGTTCGTGGCGCTGGCGGCCGCCGTGGACCTGAGCATGGACGCGTGCAAGCTCTTCTCGCACCGCCTCCGCCGGGAGCTGTCCAGCACCCGCTCCGACCCGCTCCGGTGACCCACCGGACCACCGGCGCAGGCATCCGATGAGATTTGCGAATTGGGATTTTGCATGTCACCACAAAAACCTGTACAGCGGTAGCGGCGACATCGATGGAGAGTGTGTTGGTGTTGGTGTGTGAGGCCTCTGTTTTTTCGTGGGCGATCAGACTGTTCCTTTTTTGGGATCACTTCTCGTGATTTTTGGTGGGTTGTGTTCTTGTTTAACATTTCGGTAGCGGTAGTTTGTAGTCTTCTAGGTGCTTTTTAAAGTCTAGAAGAAAATCATCGAATCAGTTCTAGTATCGAGTTCGTGTCGTGTGCGTCGTTCATGTCGTCCTTGCAGTTTGAGTTTCTTGTTTTTTTTTTTGTTCTTGCCATGAAGGAATGAAGTACCATTGTGGTAATAAAACATTTTGCAGCAATGAAGAGACTTTATTGTGCTGGTGCAATGCTAGAAATCAATTGATTTTTGCAGGTGGGCTTTGCAACATTTTTACTAAAAACTTTGTATGGAGTAGCTCTGAAGATTGGCAAGCTAGTACTAGTACCCTGCTGTAGTTCAAACTTGAAGTGAAGAACTCTTTGATGAATGGATGGGATGGGAGTGGGGCATTGGGCTTGCGGGTGGCGGGACCGGAGCATAGAAGCTGTAAAGAAGGCGGGGTGACGCCTGCACATGGGATGTCTCGTCCCGCCACTCTCTTCAGGTTTCGACCGCTTCTTTCTTTCTATCTCTCGTCCATTTCCCGCTCGCTGCCCTGCGCGGATGGCGTGTCGCGGGCCCGAGTGGTGTCAGCGACAGCGAGCGAGGAGGTGGTGCAGGCAGCGGAGCGGTGCAGTGCAGTGGGTGAGGTTGAGGTAGGGTTCAGCTGCTTTCTCCTTTCACTTTTCTGTCTGGTTGCGTTTGGGAAGTGGTTGTTGGGATTGGTGCTGTCTGCGCTGTGCTGTGCAGCATCACCGCTCAACCTGGCTCTCGTTTCACCTGTCCCGGGCTCTTCCTGCGCAAACTTTTTTTTATTTATGATAAATGTTTATATCTTATGTCCGAGAATTAATAATAAAGTAGGTATTATTATATTTTTGTGTTTATAATAAGTATTTATATCTCATGATATAATTATATTAACTGCAAATATTAATACATATGTGTTTTGTAAGTAAACCGGAGTCCCTACTAATCCTCTTGTATAACTAGCTTGTACATTAATTGATGATCAAGATTTCATGGTTATGAACATTGTATGTTGTTATTAACAAGATTATGTCATTAAGAGAATGATATGATGGGCATACACCCATAAAAAGCATAGCAATACCATCAAGTCATTAAGTTTGTTTTGTTGTAGCTCTCAAATGCATAACCTAATTCTTTGATCATGTTAATCACTAACACCGGAAGAATTCTTTGATGACATCAAACACCACTTCGTAGGTTATAAAGGTGGCATTGAGTATTCTGAAAGTTAGGGTTGAAGCTCATGGACCAAGAATGAGATTTGTCTATCCGAATGACATATTGATATAATCTAGGCTCTCTCAATCAGATAACATCCAATTAGCTTCTAAGTATGTGACTAGGTCACAAGAGATGTCGTATCACATAACGAGTAAAGAGTACTTATTAGTAACGAGATTAAACTTGGTAAGGAGATACCGATGATCAAATCTCGGATAAGTATAGTGAAAGTTCGGAGATGGTAAACCTAGAGGGGAGGGTGAATAGGTTTCTATAAATTTTAATTCTTTCTTTGCAATATTAAGCTTCGCAGAATATAAAGGTGAGCCTAATGCAAACTAGGTGAGGCACCCTATATGATGATGCAAGTAACTCGAGCACGAAGGCTCACAGAAAGATATATCACAAGTAAGAGTTCAGTTAGAAATAACCGATAGCACGCGGAGACGAAGGTTTATTCCCGTGTTCCCTTCTTTTGCAAGAAGCTACGTCACGTTTGGAGAGGTGGGGGCCCCACGAAGGATTCCCCAACGCCATGAAGGCTCACCTTCTTCTCCTGAGCCTATCCCACGAAGGAATAGCTCTCCTCACTTGTGGTAGACTTTGAGGTAACCTCCAAACCTTCACAATCTTGTCAGTAGAAAATCTACAACACGGATGCTTCCGGACTTCTTTTGCCCACCTAGGGTTTCAAAGGAACTCTAGAGAGCAGGTATCTCGATGAATAAAGGGGGAACAACAATTGGCTTGGTGGAACTATAGATCAAGGCCTCCTCTATCTTTTCCCCGGAGGGATTTGTAACATCCCAAATTTTTCAAACAAAGAAGAAAATGAATTTATCTAGTTCCAAATTTTGGAACCAACAAAAACTTTTCTTAAATTAAGTGTGATACCTGGTGATCTTGCTTGATTATTGCTTTATTGCTATGATTGCTTGTTGTTAGTAATAGAAATGATCTTAAACCTTGAACCTCACCCCTCTTTTCACCATCCTAGCTAAAATAAAATAAAAGGAAATTAAATAAGAAAAAGGTATATGTGCCTATGACTATTTTTACAAATCTTTACCCTAGACCCTTATACCTTGTTTAGAGATTTGGAAAACCTTCATACACCCTATCTAGCACTTATCAAACCAAATCCCAAGTGAAACCAAAGAGAATTAAAAGAAACTAAAAATGCCATAGAGGCATATGAGAGTAAAAATGCAAATTTATGAAATTGGGAATATTGACCCTAAGACTTGTTGTGAATGGTGGGATCACTCTTATATACCATCTCAACCCTCAACAACACCATTTGGGTCAAGCCAAGTCAAATCAAAACTCAAATGCAACATATGCATAGAAGCATATGTGACACCTAGCCATAATATCCAATTCTTGCCCTATGACTCTAAACCTTGATCAAAGGATGTGACACCATCTCTCAACCTACTATAACCCTAAATTGAACCTAACCCATGCCCAAGTAAAGCAATATCAACAATTTACAAGAATAGTGGAATATGACACATCCCCTCTTATGTGTTATGGCCCTTTTTGCAAATCTTTGAACAAGACCATTTGAAATGGTTTCAATGGTTTGAAAAGGTCTCTAAACTAATAAGAGTCACATTAGAATCAAGAAAAGCCAAATAAAATGGAGAGAAATCAAATAGAGAGAAAATCTCAATTTCACTCACATACACATAAGGCCAATTTTGCAAATCTTTATCTAAGGCCATCATTGCTTGATCTCTTGCTTGTAGAATACATATATGTGATAAACAAACACAATTGCATCAAATAAACAAGAATCCAACCAAAGGAAATCTCGAAATCAACATACATGTGACAATGGTCAAAATGGAGTTTTATAAAATGTTCACTACTTTACCCCCTGGTTTTGACTGTTCCTCAAACCAAACTTGGTCAACTATTGCCATGTCATCCAAGACCAAGTCAAGGTGAACAACTTTCATTTTGACCACCATAGCTAACTTTGACCAGGTTGACCAGAAACAATTTGACAACATAGGACTTTAAAACAAAGTGTAGATGACCCCATTTTGGAATTCTTGCAAACCTACACCAAAATGGACATCACCACCACCATTCTAACCCAATAATTATATGAATGAGTTGTACCAAAAAGAATTCCAAAATTCAATAAAAAAGTTCTTGCGGCCATTCTGTCGAACACCTTGCAGGCAGCATCTGGACTTTGCAACACATGCTATTAACCGATGGTTTCTTGCCTAAACCACTTTTAACTTGTGATCATTAGCTCCTCCTGCATCCCCTGCATCGATCTTAGTCCTTGCTCTCTTCGTTTAAAGTGGAAAAACAGAGAGAAAAGCATAGGCCGTGCACCATGCCGGTCACCAATACACTTGATCGACCTGGCCCTCCCCTCTCTCTCTCACCTTGTCACAGAGCCTCTACGCAGCACAAGGACACTGCCGATGCACGGCCATGGCTCGAGCACGCACGGCATTGGCCAGACAAGGCATGCCAAAACCATGTCATGCCCATGCACGCGACCGCGCCCGCAGCACGCGCGCCAGCGCGTCGCCGTCCTCCCCCAGCACCCTCTGCGTCGAGCATCCACTCGCCACCCTCCACACGCTAGACACGCCCTAGCACCTGCACCGTCGCCGTCGTCCTCAACGAAATCATGCTGCACGCCCTGCCGCACTCCATTCAAGCGCCCGAGTGATCCTATCGCGCCCGGGACGCAACAGCTACGCCTAGAGCATCGCCATGATGTCGCCTACAAGATGCCGCCCTCGCCACGCCCTTTCGTACGCCGGAGCGACCACGCCATGGACGCCCTCTCACAGCACCCGCCGGTCACCTCGCCATCTATAAATAGACGCATCTAGAGCACCTCTCCTTCACACTCATCTCTTCCCCTCTCATCACTGCCCCTCCTCGACCACTCAATTGAACACTATCTCGCCGGAGCCGCCCCAATTGGAAGCTCGGAGCCGCCGGAGCTCGCAGATCCTCGCCAGCAATCCGCGCCTCCCCAAGCTCCGCCACTGTACCAGGAGCCCCATCACCCTCGCCAACGTCGCATCGAACCTCGCCATCGACCGCCGGCGGCCTACAGCGCCCTCCGACCCCCTAGGTACTCCGCCAGCACGCCGGGGTCTCGTCAGAGACGACGATGCTCCAAGGCCGTGCGATCTGGTTCTGATCCAACGGACCACATCACACATACCGTTTCGGCTGTTAAAGAGCCACTAACGAGTGGCCCCCACCTTGTCAGGCGGCCCGCGCACACGGGCTGTGTTGCTGGGCCGTGCTGCTATGTTTATTTTGTTTTGGCCCATTCTGGTTTCCCGCGCGGCCCGCTAATTCAAACTTCGTTTAGTTAATTTAGTTAAATTCAAATAGTGCTGCCCAATTCAAAATTGAATAGCTTTCAAACTACTGCACCAAATTTAACCAAGTTTATATATTTGGACAGCTCATGAAATTATCTAAATAATGCCACTGGCCTCAGGTCCAAATGAGTAATTGAATTTAAATGACAAAAATAACAAGGCAGGGCCTTTTCTAGCTTCAAATAAATATTAAAAATTAACTACAAAGTATTTTGAGTTGAATCCAACTCTCATAAATCACATTTTACATACTCTAATTACTTATGCAAAAATATGGTATAGTTGTATTACATGATCATGGACTAGAACTAAATAGTGGGGATGGAGCTATTTCTAGTCCATTTAACACATATACATCAATGGGTTTAATAGTATGAGAGCTACTCTCTCATTTAAATTGTGATCTTAAGTAATCCAAATAGAGGTATTGACCTTGGTATAATAAGCCTCATGCTTGGTTACTTAGAGACATTAAATCATGATCAAGCTAGTGTTAAAATGCATGAGGGATAGCACCTCATTTAAATTCCACTCTCAAATAATAGATATGAGATGTTGACCTTAGTCAACTAAAATCCATACCTTATTATTATTTGAAGAGATTAAATCTGAAAATAAGATTCAATGAGAGGAAATTAATTTTCTCCGAAGCATTAAGGAGCTATACTAACAAGTAATTATAATGAAGGGAAATTATTTTCTTTAACCTAAACCAAGTAAGTCACCATGCTAATAAGATGTGATGCTAGCATAGGATTGTTTGCATCCTTGGTGTGTTTAGCTTAACACTTAAGCTTATGTGGTGATTGTATACCTCGTATTCGTGTATAGACGCTAGTAACGAGGAGAATCCAGAGGAGGAAGACTACCTCCAAGAGGAGGAGGAAAACTTTGACTCCTACCCCAATCAAGGCAAGCTATTACCAATGCAAGCTAACACTCTTGCAAGCCACCCTAATGCAAAGCTCTTCATGAGAAAGGCACCCTTACATGTTTACTTATGCTTAAAGAACCCTATCCTATGTTTTACTTTGCAAGTTACTTTGATTTATTATTCAAAGCTCACTTTTGATTCATGATTCACTTGGTCTAGAATAGCACAAGAGTATCAAAATTTAGCTTAAGCAAATGAAGCTAGATAGCACCCCCTTATGATTAGTGCTAGTGCTAAATGAATAAAATTGACTACTCTAGATGGGAACAAGTGAAATAAAATGACGCTGAAAACCTTGGAATGATGGAGAATTCCATGGAAAGCTTTTTGACTAGTGGATATGTCTGGTGAATGATTTGGTGAAGTTTTGTGAAAACTGATGATTGGGTTCGGATGCGATACCATTCCAACTTAAATGTACCCCCACAATACCCAACATGGGTAAGGGCTTAACTGGAAAGTTATGTGCCTTAGTATGGGTTCCCTCTAAACAAGCGTCATCGAGGTTATGCCAAGGGCTGCCTCCAAAGAATTATGAAATGAATTGAAATGATGTGAAATGAGGTGAATGTATGACCCAAGCCCTGTGCAGTTCCCGGGTTGACAGTTGGTTTTCACCGGGAGGCCAAGCTCATGGGGAGAGGTGCCTATACTAGGGTATGTAGGTGAAAAGTTATGGTTGGTAGTCCGCGCACGGAGTGCGGTAAATCAGGGCCAGTTAACCCTGACGGATTATTGCAAATATTGTGGCATAAGTGTACGACCTCTGCAGAGTGTAGAACTATTCGAATAGCCGTGTTCACGGTTACAGACGATTGGAAAGGCCATACTGTTCCGTCACCAGGCTCTTTTCAAAAATATGATATGTGACTTGGGACTTGGTTTTTGAAAAGTGGTTGGTGACGTGGAATTTGAATCACAACAGAGTTGTGGGAATGACACTAATGTTTCCACTTGAGTTAGTCTAGCGATTCAAACCTCTTTACTAAATATGTATGAACTAAACTTGGCTTTACGCAAATAAACCTAGAGCCTAGCAAACCATTAAAATTGGTACTTACTTACATTAGTATTAGTTTGCGAGTACTTAAAGTACTCATGGCTGTGTCCCTGGCTATTCCAATGCCAGACTATGAAGAGGAGCAACACTATGAAGATGACGGTCAGGACGTCTATCAGAACTAGGATGCTTCTAACGTCAAGCGTTGGCTGTGGATAGATAGTTCCACCTACTACGACGCTTCCGCTATTTATTTGTGTTCGTTGATCTTATAGATCAACTATTTGTGTAATATTGGATCATGTGATCTATGGATGTAAGACTCTCCGTGTTGTAATAAATGATGACTCTATGATATTCAACTATTATGTCTCGCAACAACATTATTCCTGGGATTGCGATGTATGACATAATAGGCACCTGGACTTAAAAATTCGGGTGTTGACAAGTTGGTATCAGAGCCATTGTTTGACCTTAGAAGCCCCTAGTTTAGAATGGACGTTTGAAACACTTAGACTTAAGGGAATACAAAAAGGAAATAGTTATAAAAACCTATTCACACTCTTATCTTTGAGCTCTTTTGCAAAAATAATAACCTCATATTTTAGTATAAGAAACTTAACAATTTGCACACTTACACTCCTAATTTTACTCCTCCCTGTCTCTACAGATGGAGCCTTTTGTCCAGACTGAGGTGTACCAGCTCGGGAATGGCGGAGACCTGATCTTTGAAAGGGACCTTCATGCCCTCTCGGAGTCACTTGGACGCTCGCCACCCGTGTTCTACGGGGGACAGGTCAACGACCAACCCGGTGGACAGCTACAGTGGGTGATCATGGCTGATCTTCCCGGGAAGCCTGAGTCTCCCATGTTCGGCCGGATCCAGTTCTCTCTCAGGGAGAACAACTAGGCGGATGGACTCACCCGCGCCATGCAAGAAGCACTCGCACGTCTGTGCGGGCAGAACGCCATGGCTCTCCAAGGAGGACACTTTGCTCACCTCGCAAGGCACAACTCCCTTGGAGTACCTCTGAACCTGCCATACCACCCCGTGCTGAGGCATCATGTGGACCACCTCGACTTCATGCTGTGCGAAACTCGCACCGCACTGGACAACTCCCGCGGCCTCACCAACTACGCCTACGGCCAGATGCTCCAGAAGGATGAGACCATCAAGGTCATCACCAAGGAACACCAGACCCTTCGTAAGGAAAACGCGAAGAAGGACTACGCCATCCACCGCCTCAAGGCCAAGGTCGCCACAATGAAAGAGACCATCAGGACCCAAGAGGACCAACTCCGAGCCCTCGAAGGAGAAGGAGAAGGAGAAGGGGAGAACCTTCCAGGGGATGGCCACTCCTATGCGAGCAACGAGGAGAATGATGACCTGGACTTCTACCCCTACGGAGATGACCCCGCCCCGATCAATGTTGATGGAGAGTAGTCACTTGTGCACTTTACGTAGGTGTGAGTTGTATCGGTCCCAATGTATCGTAGCTTGATAAAAGGGTTCTTCAACCCCCCCCGAGATGTTACCTTGTACTGTTGCATCAGGAATAAAATAAGAGTATGTTTAGTTTCCATATGTCAAGAACTCAAGTGTTAAACTTTACCTCCAAAATAAGCCCTAGAATTTTCCCTCTCATCTCACGATCTATCTCAATATTCAGATGGCACCTCCCAGCCGTGCATCGCAAGATGCTATGATGCAACTGCTGCAGACCCTTATGGCAGATAGAGAAGATGAACGCGCTGAAAGGCAAGCCAATATCACTGCTCTACAACAGATTGCCCAGAATAACCAGGGTCACGGAAACCATGACCACCCAGGCTCAAAGTTGAAAAACTTCTAGAACACCAACCCTCCGGTTTTCAGCAAGACGGAAGAACCTCTCGATGCGGACGACTGGCTTCAGACCATGGAAAACAATCTTGAAGTGGCCGGAGTGGAGGCCAACGAAAAGGTTCTGTTTGCCACGCACTATCTGGCAGGACCTGATGTCTACTCACGATTCTTTTCCTGTAGACAGTGTTGGGCCTCCAAGAGCAGAGGTTTGTAGAACAGCAGCAAGTTTTCCCTTAAGTGGATCACCCAAGGTTTATCAAACTCAGGGAGGAAGAGGTCAAAGATATCCCTCTCAAGCAACCCTGCAATCACGATACAAGAAGTCTCTTGTGTCCCCAACACACCTAATACACTTGTCAGATGTATAGGTGCACTAGTTCGGCGAAGAGATAGTGAAATACAAGTAGTATGGATGTATATGAGTGGTAATAGTAATCTGAATAAAATATGGCAGCGAGTAAACATGCAACAAAACAGTAAATAAACGGAGATTCGATGTTTGGAAACAAGGCCTAGGGATCATACTTTCACTAGTGGACACTCTCAACATTGATCGCATAATAAATAACTCTTTCTCATATGTGCTACATACACTCTTTTGTTGGATGACAAACACCATTCGTTGTGTAGGGCTACAAGAGCACCTCAATGCCGGAGTTAACAAGCTCCACAACATTCGATGTTCATATTTAAATAACCTTAGAGCATAATAGATCTTTGCAAAATAAACCAAGAACTAACATAGCGCACACACTGTCCACATTACACTATGAAAGGAGGAATAGATCACATCAATACTATCATAATGATAATTAACTCCACAATCTACAAGAGATCATGATCATAGCCTACGACAAGAACCACACGGTGCACACACTAGTCACCTTTACACCATGCAGGAGGAATAGACTACTTTAATAACATCACATGAGTAGCACACAACTAGTAGCGATACAAAGCTCATCATATGGATCTCAATCATGTAAAGCAGTTCATGAGATCATTGTATTGAAGTACATAGGAGAGAGATTAACCACATAGTACCGGTACAGCCCTTAGCCTCGATGGAGAACTACTCCCTCCTCATGGGAGCAGCAGCGGTGGTGTCGATGGAGAAGCCTTCCGGGGGCACTTCCCCGTCCCGGCGGCGTGCCGGAACAGAGACTCCTGTCCCCCAGATCTTGGCTTCGCGATGGCGGCGGCTGGAACTTTTCTCGTACCGTGGCTTATTCGTATCGTGTTTTAGGTCAGGGACCTTTATATAGGCGAAGAGGCGGAGTCGGAGGGTCGACGAGGCGGTGACACACTAGGGGGCGCCCCCAGGCCGCGCCGGGGTGGTGTCTGGTGGGCCTGTGGCCCCCTCTCTCGGGTGTTGGAAGCTTCGCGTGATCCTAAGATGTTGGGCGTTGATTTCGTCCGACTCCGAGAATATTTCCTTACTAGGATTTCTGAAACCAAAAACAGCAAAACAAACTGGCACTTCGGCATCTCGTCAATAGGTTAGTTCCGGAAAACGCATAAATATGACATAAAGTATGCATAAAACATGTAGATATCATCAATAAAGTAGCATGGAACATAAGAAATTATAGATACGTTGGAGACGTATCAGCATCCCCAAGCTTAGTTCCTACTCGTCCTCGAGTAGGTAAACGATAACAATGATAATTTCTTAAGTGACATGCCATCATAACCTTGATCATACTATTGTAAGCATATGTAATGAATGCAGCGATCAAAAACAATGGTAATGACATGAGTAAACAAATGAATCATAAAGCAAAGACTTTTCATGAATAGTACTTTCAAGACAAGCATCAATAAGTCTTGCATAAGAGTTAGCTCGTAAAGCAATAATTCAAAGAAGAGGTATTGAAGCAACACAAAGGAAGATTAAGTTTCAGCGGTTGCTTTCAACTTGCAACATGCATATCTCATGGATAATTGTCAACACAGAGTAATATGATGAATGCAAATAAGCAAGTATGTAAGAATCAATGCACAGTTGACACAAATGTTTGCTTCTAAGATGGAAGGAAATGGGTAAACTGACTCAACAATAAAGTAAAAGATAGGCCCTTCGCAGAGGGAAGCAGGGATTAAATCATGTGCTAGAGCTTTTCAAGTTTTGAAATCATATAGGGAGCATAAAAGTAAAATTTTGAGAGGTGTTTGTTGTTGTCAACGAATGGTAATGGGTACTCTAACTACCTTATCAACCAGACTTTCAAGAGCGGCTCCCATGAAGGACGTTATCTCTACCAGCAAGGTAGATCATCCCTCTTCTCTTTTGTTTACACATGTACTTTAGTTTTATTTATTAGATGACACTCCCCCAACCTTTTGCTTACACAAGCCATGGCTAACCGAATCCTCGGGTGCCCTCCAACATTCACATACCATGGAGGAGTGTCTATTTGCAAATTTAAGTTGCTTACTGATAGATCAGAGCAAAACATGTGAAAAGAATTATTAATGCAAGTTAATTAATTGGGACTGGGAACCCCATTGCCAGCTCTTTTTGCAAAATTATTGGATAAGCGGATGAAGCCACTAGTCCATTGTGAAAGTCTGTCCGAAGTAAATGACAAGATCGAAAGATAAACACCACATACTTCCTCATGAGCTATAAAACATTGACACAAATAAGAGATAATAGCTTTTGAATTGTTTAAAGGTAGCACATGAAGTATTTACTTGGAATGGCAGAAAATACCACATAGTAGGTAGATATGGTGGACACAAATGGCATGGGTTTTGGCTCAAGGTTTTGGATGCACGAGAAGCATTCCCTCTCAGTACAAGGCTTAGGCTAGCAAGGTTGTTTGAAGCAAACACAAGTATGACAGAACATCAAGTCTATTAATCATGTAGGCATGTTTCCCATATATAGTCATACGTGCTCGCAATGAGAAACTTGTACAACATCTTTTGTCCTACCAGCCGGTGGCAGCCGGGCCTCTAGGGAATCTACTGGAAATTAAGGTACTCCTTTTAATAGAGCACCGGAGCAAAGCATTAACACTCCGTGAAAACATGTGATCCTCATATCTAAGCCTTTCCCTCCAGTTGTCCCAATTTCTGTCACTTTGGGGCCTTTGATTCCGGACATAGACATGTGCATACAACTTGTAGATACAATCTAAGCAATAATTATAGAGCTCAAATCTAAGATCATGCCACTCGGGCCCTAGTGACAAGCATTAAACACAACAAGATTGCAGCAACAATAACTTCACAAACTTTGTAGATAGACAATCATAACGTAACAATCCATCGGATCCCAACAAACACAACACCGATTACATCAGATGAATCTCAATCATGTAAGGCAGCTCATGAGATCATTGTATTGAAGTACATGGGGGAGAGAGTACCAACTAGCTACAGCTAGAACCCGTAGTCCATGGGGGAACTACTCACGGAGCATGATGGAGGCGGTGGCGTCGATGGAGATGGCTTCCGGGGCACTTCCCCGTCCCGGCAGGGTGCGGAACAGACCTGTCCCCCGAATTGGAGTTTCGCGATGGCGGCGGCGCCTGGAGTCTTTCTGGAGTTTCGTCAATTGGTACTGCGTTTTTAGGTCGAAAGGGCTTAAATAGGCGAAGAGGAGGCGCAGGAGGGCGACGGGTGGCCCCACACCAGGCCGGCGCGGCCAGGGTGTAGCCCGCGCGGCCCACGTGTGTGGTGGCCCCCTGGCTCTCCTCCGACTCTCCTTCGGTGTTCTGGAGCCTCCCGGGAAAAATAAGATCTTTGGCGTTGATTTCGTCCAATTCCGAGAATATTGCCCGAACAGCCTTTCTGGAACCAAAAACAATAGAAAACAGGAACTGGCACTGTGGCATCTTGTTAATAGGTTAGTTCCGGAAAACACATGAAATCATCATAAAGTGCAAGCAAAACATGTAAGTATTGTCATAAAACAAGCATGGAACGTCAGAAATTATAGGTATGTTGGAGACGTATCACAAAACTTACATAAGAATTTATTGCAAGCATTATAAAACTCTACACTGTCTTCCTTGTTGCTCAAACACTTTTACCAGAAAATATCTAGACCTTAGAGAGAACAATCATGCAAACCAAATTTCAACAAGCTCTATGTAATTCTTCATTACTAGATTTAAACTACATGATGCAAGAGCTTAAACATGATATATGAGAGCTCAAAACAATTGCCAAGTATCAAATTATTCAAGACCATATGAAGCATTTTCTGATTCCAACAAAATATCAACAAGTGAAGCGATCAACTTTCGCCCTTGAACATTAAAAGCATGAATGAAGAACACTAGTGTTCATATGAAAAAGCGGAGCGTGTCTCTCTCCCAAACAAGGATGAACTTATTCAGATAATGAAAATAACAAAACGAAAATAAAAGCACACAGACGCTCCAAGAAAAGTACATAAGATGTGACGGA
Source organism: Lolium multiflorum (assembly GCA_030979885.1). NCBI lineage: Eukaryota > Viridiplantae > Streptophyta > Magnoliopsida > Poales > Poaceae > Lolium > Lolium multiflorum. Next base: position 157,302,235 of record CM061748.1, on the reverse strand, counting down.
ATAAAAATATAGTTTCACTAGAAGTGACGATAAGTTGTCGATGAAGAAGGGGATGCCTTGGGCATCCCAAGCTTAGATGCTTGAGTCTTCTTAAAATATGCAGGGATGAACCACCGGGGCATCCCCAAGCTTAGACCTTTCACTCTTCTCGATCACATTATATCACCCTCTTCTATTGACCCTTGAAAACTTCTGCCACACCAAACTTCAAGCAAACTCATTAGAGGGTTAGTGCATAATCAAAATTCACATGTTCAGAGGTGACACAATCATTCTTAACACTTCTGGACATTGCACAAAACTTCTGAAAGTTAATGGAACAAAGAAACTCATTCAACTTAACAAAAGCGGCAATGCGAAATAAAAGGCAGAATCTGTCAAAAACAGAACAGTCCGTAAAGACGAACCTGAAAGGGGCACTTAACTTGCTCAAACGGAAAAACTCAAAACTAATGAAAGTTGCGTACATATCTGAGGATCACACACGTAAATTTGCAGATTTTTTGAATTTTTACAGAGACTTCTGCTCAAATTCGTGACAGACAGCAAATCTGTTTCTGCGCAGCAATCCAAATCTAGCATCAACTCTACCATAGAGACTTTACTTGGCACAAAAACATGATAAGGAGAGGTTGCTACAGTAAACAACTTCCAAGACTCAACAAAACAAAAATTTCTGTAGTAAAATAAACACATGGGTTATCTCCCAAGAAGTTCTTTCTTTATAGCCATTAAGATGGGCTCAGCAGTTTTAATGATGCACTCGCAAGAAATAAGAGTTGAAGCAAAAGAGAGCATCAAGAAGCAAATTCAAAACTCATTTAAGCCTAACCCACTTCCTATGAAAAGGAATCTTGTACACAAATAAATTCATGAAGAACAAAGTGGTAAGCATAGAAAAGCAACACAAGCGCAATTTCAAGATTCTCAACATAAAGAGCGGAAACTTAATATTATTAAGATGCATATAACCATGTTTCCCTCTCTCATAATAACTTTCAGTAGCATCATGAACAAACTCAACAATATAACTATCACATACAACATTCTTGTCATGAGCCATATGCATAAAATTATTACTCTCCACATAAGCATAATCAATTTTATTAGTTGTAGTGGGAGCAAATTCAACAAAGTAGCTATCATTATTATTCTCATCAAGTGTAGGAGGCATAGTATAATCATAATAAAATTTACTCTCCATAGTAGGCGGCACCAAAAGACCACTATCATTATAATCATCATAAATAGGAGGCAAAGTATCATCAAAGAAAATTTTCTCCTCAATGCTTGGGGGACTAAAAATATCATGCTCATCAAAACCAGCTTCCCCAAGCTTAGAATTTTCCATATCATTAACAACAATGGTGTTCAAAGTGTTCATACTAATATCATTGCTACTAGCATGCAAATAAGATTCCATAGGTTTTTTAATTTTCGCAGCAAACAATCCATGTCTTAACTCAGGAAATAGAATAAGAAGCTCATTGTTACTTTCCATTATGCCTAACTAGTGTAAACAAGAAACCAAAAGATGCAATTGCAGGATCTAAAGGAAATAGCTTCGAGTACTTACAACGGCGCCGGAAAATAGCTTAGTAGCCGAGATCCGGAGTGTGAGTACCTTTTACCTTTCCTCCCCGGCAACGGCGCCAGAAAATAGCTTGATGTCTACTCACGCTTCTTTTCCTGTAGACAATGTTGGGCCTCCAAGAGCAGAGGTTTGTAGAACACAGCAGCAAGTTTTCCCTTAAGTGGATCACCCAAGGTTTATCGAACTCAGGGAGGAAGAGGTCAAAGATATCCCTCTCAAGCAACCCTGCAATCATGATACAAGAAGTCTCTTGTGTCCCCAACACACCTAATACACTTGTCAGATGTATAGGTGCACTAGTTCGGCGAAGAGATAGTGAAATACAAGTAGTATGGATGTATATGAGTGGTAATAGTAATCTGAATAAAATATGGCAGCGAGTAAACATGCAACAAAACAGTAAATAAACGGAGATTCGATGTTTGGAAACAAGGCCTAGGGATCATACTTTCACTAGTGGACACTCTCAACATTGATCGCATAATAAATAACTCTTTCTCATATGTGCTACATACACTCTTTTGTTGGATGACAAACACCATTCGTTGTGTAGGGCTACAAGAGCACCTCAATGCCGGAGTTAACAAGCTCCACAACATTCGATGTTCATATTTAAATAACCTTAGAGCATAATAGATCTTTGCAAAATAAACCAAGAACTAACATAGCGCACACACTGTCCACATTACACTATGAAAGGAGGAATAGATCACATCAATACTATCATAATGATAATTAACTCCACAATCTACAAGAGATCATGATCATAGCCTACGACAAGAACCACACGGTGCACACACTAGTCACCTTTACACCATGCAGGAGGAATAGACTACTTTAATAACATCACATGAGTAGCACACAACTAGTAGCGATACAAAGCTCATTGATACGTCTCCGACGTATCGATAATTTATTATGTTCCATGCTACTTTATTGATGATATCTACATGTTTTATACACATTATATGTCATATTTATGCGTTTTCGGAACTAACCTATTAACAAGATGCCGAAGTGCCTGTTTTCTGCTGTTTTTGGTTTCAGAAATCCTAACGAAATATTCTCGAATTGGACGAAATCAACGCCTGGTTCCTATTTTGCCCGGAAGCATCCAGAACACCCGAGAGTCAGGGGGGCCACACAGGCCCAGATGATAGGCCGGCGCGGCCCGGCCCTGCGCCGCCTTATGGTGTTGTCGCCCCTTCCACCTTCTGCCGCCTCTTCGCCTATATAAAGGTCCCTGACCTAAAACACGATACGGAAAAGCCACGGTACGAGAAACCTTCCAGAGCCGCCGCCATCGCGAAGCCAAGATCTGGGGGACAGGAGTCTCTGTTCCGGCACGCCGCCGGAGGGGAAGTGCCCCGGAAGGCTTCTCCATCGACACCGCTGCCATCTCCACCGCCATCTTCATCACCGCTGCTGCTCCCATGAGGAGGGAGTAGTTCTCCATCGAGGCTCGGGGCTGTACCGGTAGCTATGTGGTTCATCTCTCCTATGTACTTCAATACAATAATCTCATGAGCTGCCTTACATGATTGAGATTCATATGATGATGCTTGTAATCTAGATGTCATTATGCTAGTCAAGTGGGTTTTACTTATGTGATCTCCGGAGACTCCTTGTCCCACGTGTGTAAAGGTGACAGTGTGTGCACCGTGTGGGTCTCTTAGGCTATATTTCACAGAATACTTATTCACTGTTATGAATGGCATAGTGAAGTGCTTATTTATATCTCTTTATGATTGCAATGTGTTTTGTATCACAATTTATCTATGTGCTACTCTAGTGATGTTATTAAAGTAGTTTTATTCCTCCTGCACGATGTAATGGTGACAGTGTGTGCATCCGTGTTAGTACTTGGCGTAGGCTATGATTATGATCTCTTGTAGATTATGAAGTTAACTATTACTATGATGGTATTGATGTGATCTATTCCTCCTACATGGTGTGAAGGTGACAGTGTGCATGCTATGTTAGTACTTGGTTTAGTCATGTCGATCTTTCATGCACTCTAAGGTTATTTAAATATGAACATTGAATTGTGGAGCTTGTTAACTCCAGCATTGAGGGTTCGTGTAATCCTACGCAATGTGTTCATCATCCAACAAGAGAGTGTAGAGTATGCATTTATCTATTCTGTTATGTGATCAAAGTTGAGAGTGTCCACTAGTGAAAGTCTAATCCCTAGGCCTTGTTCCTAAATACTGCTATCGCTGCTTGTTACTGTTTTACTGAATTACTACTGCTGCGTTACTACTGCTTGTTTACTTCCTACAATATTACTACCATCAACTGCATGCCAAGCTATTTTCTGGCGCCGTACTACTGCTCATATTCATTCATACCACTTGTATTTCACTATCTCTTCGTCGAACTAGTGCACCTATTAGGTGTGTTGGGGACACAAGAGACTTCTTGCTTTGTGGTTGCAGGGTTGCATGAGAGGGATATCTTTGACCTCTTCCTCCCTGAGTTCGATAAACCTTGGGTGATCCACTTAAGGAAAACTTGCTGCTGTTCTACAAACCTCTGCTCTTGGAGGCCCAACACTGTCTACAAGAATAGAAGCACCCGTAGACATCAAGCACTTTTCTGGCGCCGTTGCCGGGGAGGAAAGGTAAAAGGTACTCACACTCTGGATCTCGGCTACTAAGCTATTCTCCGGCGTTGTAAGTACTCGAAGCTATTTCCTTTAGACTCTGCAATTGCGACATTTGGTTTCTTGTTTACACTAGTTACGCATAATGGACAACAATGACCTTCTTATTTTATTTCTTGATTTAAGACATGGATGGTTTGATGCGAAAATTAAAAAACCCATGGAACATATTAATATGAATGCTTTGAACACTATTGTTGCTAATGCTATGGAAAATTCTAAGCTTGGGGAAGCTGGCTTTGATGAGCATGATATTTTTAGTCCCCCAAGCATTGAGGATAAAATTTACTTTGATGATACTATGCCTCCTATATTTGATGATGAGAATAATAATGATAGCTACTTTGTTGAATTTGCTCCCACTACAACTAATAAAATTGATTATGCCTATGTGGGGAGTAATAATTTTATGCATGAGACTCATGATAAGAATGCTTTACGTGATAGTTATATTGTTGAGTTTGCTCATGTTGCTACTGAAAGTTATTATGAGAGAGGAAAATATGGTTGTAAAATTTTTCATGTTACTAAAACACCTCTCTATGTGCTGAAATTTTTGAAGCTACACTTGTTTTATCTTCCTATGCTTGTTACTTTGCTCTTCATGAACTTGTTTATTTACAAGATTCCTATGCATAGGAAGCATGTTAGACTTAAATGTGTTTTGAATTTGCCTCTTGATGCTCTCTTTTGCTTCAACTTCTATTTCTTGCGAGTGCATCGTTGAAATTGCTGAGCCCATCTTAATGGCTATAAAGAAAGAACTTCTTGGGAGATAACCCATGTGTTTTTTACTACAGTACTTTGTTTTATATTTGAGTCTTGGAAGTTGTTTACTACTGTAGCAACCCTCTCATGTTTTTGTGCCAAGTAAAGTTTCTATGTTAAAGTTGATGTTATATTTGGGATCGCTGCGCAGAAACAGCATTGCTGTCTGTCACGAATTCTGGCACAAGTCTATGTAGAAAATTCGAAAAAGTCTGCCAATTTACGAGTGTGATCCTCAGATATGTACGCAACTTTCATTAGTTTTGAGTTTTTCCATTTGAGCAAGTCTGGTGCCATTTTAAAATTCGTCTTTACGAACTGTTCTGTTTTGACAGATTCTGCCTTATTTCGCATTGCCTCTTTTGCTATGTTGGATGAATTTCTTTGATCCATTAATGTCCAGTAGCTTTATGCAATGTCCAGAAGTGTAAAGAATGATTGTGTCACCTCTGAACATGTAAATTTTTATTGTGCACTAACCCTCTAATGAGTTTGCTTGAAGTTTGGTGTGAAGGAAGTTTTCAAGGGTCAAGAGAGGAGTATGATATACTATGATCAAGAGGAGTGAAAGCTCTAAGCTTGGGGATGCCCCCGTGGTTCACCCCTGCATATTCTAAGAAGAATCAAGCGTCTAAGCTTGGGGATGCCCAAGACATCCCCTTCTTCATCGACAAAGTATCGGGTTCCTTCTCTTGAAACTATATTTTTATTCGGTCACATCTTATGTACTTTACTTGGAGCGTCTGTTTGTTTGTTTTTGTTTTAGTTTGAATAAATGCTTGTGTGGGAGAGAGACACGCTCCGCTGGTTCGTATGAACACATGTGTTCTTAGCTCATAATATTCATGGCGAAGTTTCTTCTTCGTTAAAATTGTTATATGGTTGGAATTGGAAAATGCTACATGTAGTAATTCTAAAATGTCTTGGATAATGTGATACTTGGCAATTGTTGTGCTCATGTTTAAGCTCTTGCATCATATACTTTGCACCCATTAATGAAGAAATACATAGAGCTTGCTAAAATCTGATTTGCATATTTGGTCTCTCTAAGGTCTAGATAATTTCTAGTATTGAGTTTTGAACAACAAGGAAGACGGTGTAGAGTCTTATAATGTTTACAATATGTATTTTATGTGAGTTTTGCTGCACCGGTTCATCCTTGAGTTTGCTTCAAATAACCTTGCTAGCCTAAACCTTGTATCGAGAGGGAATACTTCTCATGCATCCAAATACTTGAGCCAATATTCATGCCATTTGTGTCCACCATACCTACCTACTACATGGTATTTCTCCGCCATTCCAAAGTAAATTGCTTGAGTGCTATCTTTAAACAATTCAAAAGTTATTACCTCTTATTTGTGTCAATGTTTTATAGCTCATGAGGAAGTATGTGGTGTTTATCTTTCAATCTTGTTGGGCAACTTTCACCAATGGACTAGTGGCTTCATCCGCTTATCCAATAATTTTGCAAAAAGAGCTGGCAATGGGATTCCCAGTCCCAAATTAATTAACAAAAATAGACACTCCTCCATGGTATGTGATTGTTGGACGGCACCCGAAGGATTCGGTTAGCCATGGCTTGAGAAAGCAAAGGTGGGGAGGAGTGTCATCATAATAAAACTAAAATAAAAAGGCACTCCTTCATGGTATGAGATTGTTGGCAGGCACCCGAGGATTCAGTTAGCCATGGTTTGTGAAAGAAAGGTTGGAAGGAGTGCCACACCAAAAATAAAATAAAATGGGAGCCGCTCTTTGAAGGTTTGTCTGGCAAGGGGGTTAGAGTACCCGCTACCATTCGTTGACAACAACAAACATCTCTCAAAACTTTATTTTTATGCTCTCTTTATGTTTTCAAAATAAAAGCTCTAGCACAAATATAGCAATCGATGCTTTCCTCTTTGAAGGACATTTCTTTTACTTTTATGTTGAGTCAGTTCACCTATCTCTCTCCACCCCAAGAAGCAAACACTTGTGTGAACTGTGCATTGATTCCTACATACTTGCATATTGCACTTGTTATATTACTCTATGTTGACAATATCCATGAGATATACATGTTACAAGTTGAAAGCAACCGCTGAAACTTAATCTTCCTTTGTGTTGCTTCAATACCTTTACTTTGATTTATTGCTTTATGAGTTAACTCTTATGCAAGACTTATTGATGCTTGTCTTGAAGTACTATTCATGAAAAGTCTTTGCTTTATGATTCATTTGTTTACTCATGTCATTACCATTGTTTTGATCGCTGCATTCATTACATATGTTTACAATATGATCAAGATTATGATGGCATGTCACTTCAGAAATTATCTTTGTTATCGTTTTACCTGCTCGGGACGAGCAGAACTAAGCTTGGGGATGCTGATACGTCTCCGACGTATCGATAATTTCTTATGTTCCATGCTACTTTATTGATGATATCTACATGTTTTATACACATTATATGTCATATTTATGCGTTTTCCGGAACTAACCTATTAACAAGATGCCGAAGTGCGTTCCGTTTTCTGCTGTTTTTGGTTTCAGAAATCCTAGTAACGAAATATTCTCGGAATTGGACAAAATCAACGCCTAGGTTCCTATTTTGCCCGGAAGCATCAGAACACCCGAGTTGCGGAGGAGGGGGGCCACATAGGCCCAGATGATAGGTCGGCGCGGCGGGCCCCCGGCCGCGCCGCTTATGGTGTCGTCGCCCTTCGACCTTCTGACGCCGCCTCTTCGCCTATATAAAGGTCCCTGACCTAAAACACGATACGGAAAAAGCCACGGTACAGAAACCTTCCAGCCGCCGCCATCGCGAAGCCAAGATGGGGGACAGGAGTCTGTTCCGGCACGCCGCCGGAGCGGAAGTGCCCTCGGAAGGCTTCTCCATCGACACCGCTACCATCTCCACCGCCATCTTCATCACCGCTGCTGCTCCCATGAGGAGGGAGTAGTTCTCCATCGAGGCTCGGGGCTGTACCGGTAGCTATGTGGTTCATCTCTCTCCTATGTACTTCAATACAATAATCTCATGAGCTGCCTTACATGATTGAGATTCATATGATGATGCTTGTAATCTAGATGTCATTATGCTAGTCAAGTGGGTTTTACTTATGTGATCTCCGGAGACTCCTTGTCCCACGTGTGCAAAGGTGACGAGTGTGTGCACCGTGTGGGTCTCTTAGGCTATATTTCAGAATACTTATTCACGTTATGAATGGCATAGTGAAGTGCTTATTTATATCTCTTTATGATTGCAATGTGTTTTGTATCACAATTTATCTATGTGCTACTCTAGTGATGTTATTAAAGTAGTTTTATTCCTCCTGCACGATGTAATGGTGACAGTGTGTGCATCCGTGTTAGTACTTGGCGTAGGCTATGATTATGATCTCTTGTAGATTATGAAGTTAACTATTACTATGATGGTATTGATGTGATCTATTCCTCCTACATGGTGTGAAGGTGACAGTGTGCATGCTATGTTAGTACTTGGTTTAGTCATGTCGATCTTTCATGCACTCTAAGGTTATTTAAATATGAACATTGAATTGTGGAGCTTGTTAACTCCGGCATTGAGGGTTCGTGTAATCCTACGCAATGTGTTCATCATCCAACAAGAGAGTGTAGAGTATGCATTTATCTATTATGTGATCAAAGTTGAGAGTGTCCACTAGTGAAAGTCTAATCCCTAGGCCTTGTTCCTAAATACGCTATCGTTGCTTGTTACTGTTTTACTAAATTACTACTGCTGCGTTACTACTGCTTGTTTACTTCCTACAATATTACTACCATCAGCTGCACGCCAGCAAGCTATTTCTGGCGCCGTACTACTGCCCATATTCATTCATACCACTTGTATTTCACTATCTCTTCGTCGAACTAGTGCACCTATTAGGTGTGTTGGGGACAAGAGACTTCTTGCTTTGTGGTTGCGGTTGCATGAGAGGGATATCTTTGACCTCTTCCTCCCTGAGTTCGATAAACCTTGGGTGATCCACTTAAGGGAAAACTTGCTGCTGTTCTACAAACCTCTGCTCTTGGAGGCCCAACACTGTCTACAAGAATAGAAGCACCCGTAGACATCACTCATCATATGGATCTCAATCATGTAAAGCAGCTCATGAGATCATTGTATTGAAGTACATAGGAGAGAGATTAACCACATAGCTACCGGTACAGCCCTTAGCCTCGATGGAGAACTACTCCCTCCTCATGGGAGCAGCAGCGGTAATGAAGATGACGGTGGTGTCGATGGAGAAGCCTTCCGGGGGCACTTCCCCGTCCCGGCGGCGTGCCGGAACAGAGACTCCTGTCCCCCAGATCTTGGCTTCGCGATGGCGGCGGCTCTGGAACTTTCTCACCGTGGCTTATTCGTATCGTGTTTTAGGTCGGGACCTTTATAGGCGAAGAGGCGAGTCGGAGGGTCGACGAGGCGGTGACACACTAGGGCGCCCCCGGCGCGCCAGGGTGGTGTCTCAGTGGGCACGTGGCCCCCTCGGCTCTCTCGGGTGTTAAGCTTCGCGTGATCCTAAGATGTGGGCGTTGATTTCGTCCGGTCGAGAATATTTCCTTACTAGGATTTCTTAAAAAACCAGAAACAAAAACGGGAACTGGCACTTCGCATCTCGTCAATAGGTTAGTTCCGGAAAACGCATAAATATGACATAAAGTATGCATAAAACATGTAGATATCATCAATAAAGTAGCATGGAACATAAGAAATTATAGATATGTTGGAGACGTATCAACCAGCACGTGCCTGGTGGACTAGTGCCCCCGCATTAAATGCGGGACAAATGATGAATTGGGCTGACTTCAAGCTCAAATTCAGAAAATACCACGTGCCCCCAGGCCTGATCAAGAAAATGAGGGACGAGCTCCGTGAACTCAAACAGGGCAGAATGACTGTGGTGGAGTACCGTGACAAGTTCCTTACCTTGTCAAGGTACGCCCTGAGGAGACTGATACCAGAAAAGGAAGGAGAGAGGTTCTTGAACGGACGCGACGAGGATGAGGCCGTGTTGGTCAACATCCCTTTTGCTGATCTAGAAGCCCTTGTGGACTCGCCATTCGGATGGAGGGCAAGCTGAAGGGCCAATGAAAATCGCAAACGCCGAATGATGAATCGAGTGGGCCAGCAATAACCCCAAGCTCCGCCCTAGCCTAAGCGGAGGATTCAACCCCAGAAATAACAAGCCACCGACACAGATGTCGCGCCCCGGTTATCAAAACCGGAGTGGCGGAAATCCCAGGCCAGGAGGCCACCCCAACCACAAAAACCACAACTATGTTCACCATAACACCAACTTCAACCGCGCACCGATAAGAGCCCCCGTCAACAACACCAACCCCAACACTGCTCCAAGGACTGGGAGCAATGCTATTCCTGTCGCAACCAAGGACAAAGCCACCATCACTTGCTATGAGTGTGGTGTAGTGGGACACTATTCGAATGAGTGCCCCAAGAGACTCGCTGCTCGCCGCCAACACCGCTGCTGCTCAGCAGCAACGCCGTGTCACCAACGCAAGAAGTTCGCCCCAACAACCCCAACCACGCAACGGCCGCCTTTTTCACATGAATGCGGAGGAAGCCCAGAAGCACCAGATGTCATGCTGGGTATGTCCCCTGTTATTTCGATGCGACAAGAGTGTGGTTTGATTCTGGAGCGTAGCTTTCATTTACCACCAAGAAATTTTCATGCACTGGTAAGAATCAACCCATCAGTTAGAAGCATATCAGGCTAACTTAAATACCCGATTCAACTTCAAAAATCTAGCAAAAAATTTCAAGAAGGTACCAATCAGAATCCCGGAAATAGAGTTTTAAGCCAATTTGAGTGTTCTGGGAGCAAAGAGTTTGAAAGTAGTACCGGGTATGGATGGGATATCCAAGCATTAAGGACTGATTGACGGTGCCAGCAAGGCCATCACCAGGACTAGTAGCACTGGAGTATTAGTCGAACCTATCTCAGAAAGACCACCCCAAAGTTTACCAACAGCCGAGTTTAGCCACTCCTACCTAGGATCGATCGGGGTCATCTGTAGACTCTCGATATGTTTCCGATGATCTACCCGGTATCCCGGATCGGGATATCGAGTTTATCATTGAGTTAATCTGGAACCAGGCCCATAGCCCAGATAGCTTACGACATGAACCCAGAACTAGTGGAGCCGAAGAAACAGTGGATGAACGTTAAAAAGTCGATCCGACCATGTGCGTCATCTTGGAGATCCCCCGTTCTGTTTGTGGATAAGAAAGACGGTGTCAGTCGTTATGTACGGATTACCGCAAGCTGAACGATGTCACTATCCAGAACAAATACCCCCCTACCCAAGATAGAAGATTTGTTTGCCCAGTTGAGCGTTGCCACCGTGTTCTCTAAGATTGATCTTAGGACAGGTTACCATCAGCTGAAGATCCGTGCAACGGATACTCTCAAGGCGGCATTCACCACGAGAAATGGACTGTATAAGTCCAAGGTCATGCCACTTGGACCGACCAATACGCCCGCTTATTCCCTGAATCTCATGAATAAGATCTTCCGGAACTTCGTAGACAAGTTTGTCGTCGTCTTCATCGATGACCTCCTAATCTACTCCAAGTCCGAAGGAACAACACAATACCTAGAGATCGTCCTAGAAACCCTTAGACAGCACAAGGTGCCAAGCCCGCCAGTGCGCTTTTGGTTGAAGGAAGTCAGATTCCTGGGACTCATCTTGTCAGCAGGAGGAATGGCCATTGATCCTACAAAGAGTAAGACCGTTGCCGAATGGAAAACACCAACCCCTTAGATGGAATCCCGTATTTTTCTCGGACTGGCGAGTACTACCGCTAATTCGTTGAAGGAGCAAGACCCCTAGAACTTACGACACTAAGGTTAACTTTGAAAGTTTGGCGTCACCACCTCATGGGTAGTCGAGGCAAGATCTATTCCAATCACAAGAGTTTAGAGTATGTCTTTAATCCACATGCTCAATCTCTCATAGGAACCTAACCTTCTTAAATCTCGGGATGAGATTTGTTTAAGGGGGAAGGGTTTGTAACATCCCAAAATTTTCAAACAATGAAGAAAATGAATTTATCTAGTTCCAAATTTTGGAACCAACAAAAACTTTTCTTAAATTAAGTGTGATACCTGGTGATCTTGCTTGATTATTGCTATGATTGCTTGTTGTTAGTAATAGAAATGATCTTAAACCCTAAACCTCACCCCTCTTTTCACCATCCTAGCTAAAATAAAATAAAAGGAAATTAAATAAGAAAAAGGTATATGTGCCTATGGCTATTTTTACAAATCTTTACCCTAGACCCTTATACCTTGTTTAGAGATTTGGAAAACCTTCATACACCCTATCTAGCACTTATCAAACCAAATCCAAGTGAAACCAAAGAAGAATTAAAAGAAACTAAAAATGCCATAGAGGCATATGAGAGTAAAAATGCAAATTTATGAAATTGGGAATATTGACCCTAAGACTTGTTGTGAATGGTGGGATCACTCTTATATACCATCTCAACCCTCAACAACACCATTTGGGTCAAGCCAAGTCAAATCAAAACTCAAATGCAACATATGCATAGAAGCATATGTGACACCTAGCCATAATATCAAATTTCTATTTTCGTGCCCCTGCTTCGTTAGTTGTACTCAGTTTTCCCCAGCTCGTTAGTTTTTCCTCAGTTTTCCCCTCCCTCTAGTTTGAAACCCCTCGAAGACGCGGGTTGCCGTCAGGTCAGAGGCCTTACCGTTACCGTGAGGTCAGTTCCTCGCTGACCGTCTCGTGCTGACGGGTGGATCCATCTATCGCTGACGCGTGGGCCGTTTTATTTCCTGATTGTATACGCGGTGCTGCCAATGACAAATGGGGCCGCTCTATGGGGCTGCCGCAGCCAATGACCAGTGGGTCGTCTATTTATTTATAGAAAATTATATATTGCCGCTCTGTGGGGCCTCCGCAGCCAATGACCGCTGTGGTCGTCTATTTTATTTAGAGAATATAATATAGATCCGCTCTGTAGGGGCCGCCTCAGCCCATGGCACGTGACTATTTTCGCAGCTTAATCTAAAGTGACTCTTATGCTAAACATTGTGCATCCCGACGTTGACCTAGCAGTGGCGGCGAGCATAGCCGTTCTGACCATGCCGATATCGGCATCGGCATCGACATCGTTTGGAGGATGTGGTGCTCGAATAATAGTGGAAATGCGATATTTTTTACATGCATAATATATAGAAAATAGCTAGATCTCTAAATCGATGCATATGAAGCTACATATATATTCTTGGTCATAATCCCCTTAATTATCTAAAGGGGATGGATGCATGGCTTCACGTCGTCGTCGCTTTCATCGTCAGTATCTTCGTCGTCTGAGTAGTAGTACCTCCTGCACATTGTTCCGTCGAACACCTTCACTGTGAGCACATCATCGCCTTCATATTTGAAGTGTACGAACCAGCCGAAATCCACACCGTGCGCGATGGCGAAATTCTCCCAGCCCTTGTCGAGGTACATCCGGCCTTGTCCGTCAAATAGGACCTCCACGGTCCAGAGACGAGGACCGCAGTCAGCTGCTCGCAGATACACCTTAGCTGGCTCCTTGCCGTCAAGATAGTCCGCAAATTTTTTTGGGAGTTCCTGCAAAGAGATCGAGCGCCGATCGTTTGAAATTAGGGAACCCTTGAAATTAAAGGTTTTTTAGAACATGCCCATAATTAATCACATGCATCATATATGTGGGAACGCGTACGTACCTTCTTGACCAAAGGGTCTTCATAGACGACGATGAAGAACTCCTCTATGATCAATGGCAATGTTGACGGTGGTGGTGGCAATGATGATGATCCACTTCCCCTTCCCCTTCCCCTTCCGGTCCGCGTCCGAGACGTGGAAGCCATGGCAATGGATAAAGTGTATGTGAACGAAGAAGAGAGAGGCAGAACCTATTGACACAAGGGATGGCCGTGTGGGTGTTTATAAGGGAGAGATGACCGTTGTAGGGGTTTACACAATAAAATAAGGAGGAGATGACCGTTGTGGGGGTTTATACACAATAAATTAAGGAGGAGACGACCGTTGTGGGGGTATATGATACGTCTCCAACGTATCGATAATTTCTTATGTTCCATGCCACATTATTGATGTTATCTACATGTTTTATACACATTATATGTCATATTTATGCATTTTTCCACTAACAAGATGCCGAAGTGCCAATTCCTGTTTTCTGCTGTTTTTGGTTTCGAAATCCTATTAACGAAATATTCTCGAATTGAAATCACCTCCCAGGTTCCTATTTTGCCGGAAGCATCCGGAACACCGAGAGCCGCCGAGAGGGGCACAGGAGTGGGCCCAGATGACATGGTGGCGCGGCCCAGGCCCTGGCCGCGCCACCCTATGGTCTCGTCGCCTCGTTGACCCTCCTGCGCCGCCTCTTCGCCTATATAAAGCCCCTGCATCGAAAACCCTTACAGAAAAAGCCACGATACGAGAAAAAGTTCCGAGGAGCGCCGCCGTCGCGAAGCCAAGATCTGGGGACGAGTCTCCACCCTGCCGGAGCGGGGAAGTACGGAAGGCTTCTCCATCGACACCGCTGCCATCTCCACCGCCATCTTCATCACCGCTGCTGCTCCCATGAGGAGGAGTAGTTCTCCATCGAGGCTCGGGGCTGTACCGGTAGCTATGTGGTTCATCTCTCTCCTATGTAGTTCAATACAATAATCTCATGAGCTGCCTTACATGATTGAGATTCATATGATGATGCTTGTAATCTAGATGTCATTATGCTAGTCAAGTGGGTTTTACTTATGTGATCTCCGGAGACTCCTTGTCCCACGTGTGTAAAGGTGACAGTGTGTGCACCGTGTGGGTCTCTTAGGCTATATTTCACGAAGTACTTATTCACTGTTGAAGAGCGTAGTGAAGTGCTTATTTATATCTCTTGATGATTGCAATGTGTTTGTATCACAATTTATCTATGTGCTACTCTAGTGATGTGTTATTAAAGTAGTTTTATTCCTCCTGCATGTGTGCAAAGGTGACAGTGCGTGCACCGTGTTAGTACTTGGTTTATGCTATGATCATGATCTCTTGTAGATTGCGAAGTTAACTATTGCTATGATAATATTGATGTGATCTATTCCTCCTACATATGCATGAAGGTGACAGTGTGCATGCTATGCTAGTACTTGGTTTAGTCGTTTTGATCTATCTTACACTTAAGGTTACTTAAACATGAGCATTATTGTGGAGCTTGTTAACTCCGGCATTGAGGGTTCGTGTAATCCTACAAATGTGTTCATCATCCAACAAAAGTGTAGAGTATGCATTTATCTATTCTTATGTGATCAATGTTGAGAGTGTCCACCAGTGAAAGTGTAATCCCTAGGCCTTGTCCCTAAATACTGCTGAGTTACTCGCTTGTTTACTATTTTACTGTGTTACTACTGCTGCAATACTACCACCATCAACTACACGCCCAAGCTATTTTTGGCACCATTGCTACTGTTCATATATATTCATACCACGTATTTCACTATCTCTTCGCCGAACTAGTGCACCTATTTGGTGTGTTGGGGACACAAGAGACTTCTTGCTTTGTGGTTGCAGGGTTGCATGAGAGGGATATCTTTGACCTCTTCCTCCCCGAGTTCGATAAACCTTGGGTGATCCACTTAAGGAAAACTTCTTCTTTGTTCTACAAACCTCGCACTTGGAGGCCCAACATCTACGAAAGGAGGGGAACGTAGACATCAAGCTATTTTTCTGGCGCCGTTGCCGGGGAGGAAAGGTAAAAGGTACTCACACTCCGGATCTCGGCTACTAAGCTATTTTCCGGCGCCATTGTAAGTACTCGAAGCTATTTCCTTTAGACTTGCAATGCACATTTGGTTTCTTGTTTACACTAGTTAGGCATAATGGAAAACAACAAAAATATGAGAGATCTTATGAACTTTATCTTGAATTGGATGTGTTTGAAGAGAGAATTAAAAAACCCATGGAACTTTATATGCATGATAATGGGAATGTTATTAGTATGAATGCTTTGAACACCATTGTTGCTAATGCTATGGAAAATTCTAAGCTTGGGGAAGCTGGCTTTGATGAGCATGATATTTTTAGTCCCCCAAGCATTGAGGAGAAAAATTACTTTGATGATACTTTGCCTCCCATTTATGATGATTATAATGATAGTAGTCTTTTGTTACCACCTGTTATGGAGGATAAATTTGATTATGATTACAATATACCTCCTATATTTGATAGCTACTTTGTTGAATTTGCTCCCACTACAATTAATAAGAATGACTATGCTTATGTTGGGAGTAGTAATTATTTTATGCATGAGACTCATGATAAGAATGCTTTAAGTGATAGTTATATTGTTGAGTTTGCTCATGTTGCTACTGAAAGTTATTATGAGAGAGGAAAATATGGTTGTAAAAATTTTCATGTTACTAAAACACCTCTCTATGTGCTGAAATTTTGAAGCTACACTTGTTTTATCTTCCTATGCTTGTTACTTTGCTCTTCATGAACTTGTTTATTTACAAGATTCCTATGCATAGGAAGCATGTTAGACTTAAATGTGTTTTGAATTTGCCTCTTGATGCTCTCTTTTGCTTCAAATACTATTTCTTATGAGAGCATTATCATTAAAACTGCTGAGCCCATCTTAATGGCTATAAAGAAAGAACTTCTTGGGAGATAACCCATGTGTTTTTTTTTACTACAGTACTTTGTTTTATATTTGAGTCTTGGAAGTTGTTTACTACTGTAGCAACCTCTCCTTATCATGTTTGTTGTGCCAAGTAAAGTTTCTATGTCAAAGTTGATGTTATATTTGGGATCGCTGTGCAGAAACAGCATTGCTGTCTGTCACGAATCTGGGCACAGTTTTCTGTAGAAAATTCGAAAAAATCTGCCAATTTACGAGCGTGATCCTCAGATATGTACGCAACTTTCATTAGTTTTGAGTTTTTCCATTTGAGCAAGTCTGGTGCCATCGTAAAATTCGTCTTTACGGACTGTTCTGTTTTTGACAGATTCTGCCTTTTATTTCGCATTGCCGCTTTTGCTTTGTTGAATGAGTTTCTTTGTTCCATTAACTTTCAGAAGTTTTGTGCAATGTCCAGAAGTGTTAAGAATGATTGTGTCACCTCTGAACATGTGAATTTTGATTATGCACTAACCCTCTAATGAGTTTGCTTGAAGTTTGGTGTGAAGTTTTCAAGGGTCAATAGAGGGTGATATAATGTGATCGAGAAGAGTGAAAGGTCTAAGCTTGGGGATGCCCCGGTGGTTCATCCCTGCATATTTCAAGAAGACTCAAGCATCTAAGCTTGGGGATGCCCAAGGCATCCCCTTCTTCATCGACAACATTATCAGGTTTCTTCTAGTGAAACTATATTTTTATTCCGTCACATCCTATGTATTTTACTTGGAGCGTCTGTGTGCTTTTATTTTTGTTTTTGGTTTGTTATCTTAGTTCTCTGAACAAGTTCATCCTTGTGTGGGAGAGAGACACGCTCCGCTGGTTCGTATGAACACATGTGTTCTTAGCTCATAATATTCATGGCGAAGTTTCTTCTTCGTTAAATTGTTATATGGTTGGAATTGGAAAAATGCTACATGTAGTAATTGGTAAAATATCTTGGATAATGTGATACTTGGCAATTGTTGTGCTCATGTTTAATCTCTTGCATCATGTACCTTGTACCCATTAATGAAGAAATACATAGAGCATGCTAAAATTTGGTTTGCATAATTGGTCTCTCTAAGGTCTAGATAATTTCTAGTATTGAGTTTTGAACAACAAGGAAGACGGTGTAAAGTCTTATAATGTTTACAATATGTCTTTTATGTGAGTTTTGCTGCACCGGTTCATCCTTGAGTTTGCTTCAAATAAACTTGCTAGCCTAAACCTTGTATCGAGAGGAATACTTCTCATGCATCCAAAATCCTTGAGCCAACTACTATGCCATTTGTGTCCACCATACCTACCTACTACATGGTATTTCTCCGCCATTCCAAAGTAAATTGCTTGAGTGCTACCTTTAAACAATTCAAAAGTTATTACCTCTGATTTGTGTCAATGTTTTATAGCTCATGAGGAAGTATGTGGTGTTTATCTTTCAATCTTGTTGGGCAACTTTCACCAATGGACTAGTGGCTTCATCCGCTTATCCAATAATTTTGCAAAAAGAGCTGGCAATGGGATTCCCAGTCCCAAATTAATTAACAAAAATAGACACTCCTCCATGGTATGTGATTGTTGGACGGCACCGAAGGATTCGGTTAGCCATGGCTTGAGAAAGCAAAGGTGGGGAGGAGTGTCATCATAATAAAACTAAAATAAAAAGGCACTCCTTCATGGTATGAGATTGTTGGCAGGCACCCGAGGATTCGGTTAGCCATGGTTTGTGAAAGAAAGGTTGGAAGGAGTGCCACCCAAAAATAAAATAAAATGGGAGCCGCTCTTTGAAGGTTTGTCTGGCAAGGGGTTAGAGTACCCGCTACCATTCGTTGACAACAACAAACACCTCTCAAAACTTTACTTTATGCTCTCTTTATGTTTTCAAAATAAAAGCTCTAGCACAAATATAGCAATCGATGCTTTCCTCTTTGAAGGACCATTCTTCTACCTTTATGTTGAGTCAGTTCACCTATTTCTCTCCATCCCAAGAAGCAAACACTTGTGTGAACTGTGCATTGATTCTTACATACTTGCTTATTGCATTTGTTATATTACTCTATGTTGACAATTATCCATGAGATATACATGTTACAAGTTGAAAGCAACCGCTGAAACTTAATCTTCCATTGTGTTGCTTCAATGTCTATACTTTAAATTATTGCTTTACGAGTTAACTCTTATGCAAGACTTATTGATGCTTGTCTTGAAGTACTATTCATGAAAAGTCTTTGCTTTATGATTCAGTTGTTTACTCATGTCATTACCATTGTTTTGATCGCTGCATTCATCTCATATGCTTACAATAGTATGATCAAGGTTATGATGGCATGTCACTTAAGAAATTATCTTTGTTATCGTTTTACCTGCTCGGGACGAGCAGAACTAAGCTTGGGGATGCTGATACGTCTCCAACGTATCGATAATTTCTTATGTTCCATGCCACATTATTGATGTTATCTACATGTTTTATACACATTATATGTCATATTTATGCACTGGAACTAACCTATTAACAAGATGCCGAAGTGCCGTTCCTTTCTGCTGTTTTTGGTTTCAGAAATCCTAGTACGAAATATTCTCGGAATTGGACGAAATCACCTCCCGGGTTCCTATTTTGCCCGGAAGCATCCGGAACACCCGAGAGCCGCCGGGGGGGGCCTGGTGGGCCCAGATGACATGGTGGCGCGCCCGGGCCCGGCCGCGCCACCCTATGGTCTCGTCGCCTCGTTGACCCTCTGCGCCGCCTCTTCGCCTATATAAAGCCCACACATCGAAAACCTTACGGTAAAAGCCACGATACGAAAAGTTCCGAGCCGCCGCCGTCGCCGAAGCCAAGATCTGGGGGACAGGAGTCTCTGTTCCGGCACCCTGCCGGACGGGGAAGTGCCCCGGAAGGCTTCTCCATCGACACCGCTGCCATCTCCACCGCCATCTTCATCACCGCTGCTCTCCCATGAGGAGGGAGTAGTTCTCCATCGAGGCTCGGGGCTGTACCGGTAGCTATGTGGTTCATCTCTCTCCTATGTAGTTCAATACAATAATCTCATGAGCTGCCTTACATGATTGAGATTCATATGATGATGCTTGTAATCTAGATGTCATTATGCTAGTCAAGTGGGTTTTACTTATGTGATCTCCGGAGACTCCTTGTCCCACGTGTGTAAAGGTGACAGTGTGTGCACCGTGTGGGTCTCTTAGGCTATATTTCACGAATACTTATTCACTGTTGAAGAGCGTAGTGAAGTGCTTATTTATATCTCTTGATGATTGCAATGTGTTTGTATCACAATTTATCTATGTGCTACTCTAGTGATGTGTTATTAAAGTAGTTTTATTCCTCCTGCATGTGTGCAAAGGTGACAGTGCGTGCACCGTGTTAGTACTTGGTTTATGCTATGATCATGATCTCTTGTAGATTGCGAAGTTAACTATTGCTATGATAATATTGATGTGATCTATTCCTCCTACATATGCATGAAGGTGACAGTGTGCATGCTATGCTAGTACTTGGTTTAGTCGTTTTGATCTATCTTACACTTAAGGTTACTTAAACATGAGCATTATTGTGGAGCTTGTTAACTCCGGCATTGAGGGTTCGTGTAATCCTACGCAATGTGTTCATCATCCAACAAAAGTGTAGAGTATGCATTTATCTATTCTGTTATGTGATCAATGTTGAGAGTGTCCACTAGTGAAAGTGTAATCCCTAGGCCTTGTCCCTAAATGCTGAGTTACTACTGCTTGTTTACTATTTCTTGTGTTACCTGCAATACTACCACCATCAACTACACGCGAGCAAGCTATTTTCTGGCACCATTGCTACTGTTCATATATATTCATACCACCTGTATTTCACTATCTCTTCGCCGAACTAGTGCACCTATTTGGTGTGTTGGGGACACAAGAGACTTCTTGCTTTGTGGTTGCGGGTTGCATGAGAGGATATCTTTGACCTCTTCCTCCCGAGTTCGATAAACCTTGGGTGATCCACTTAAGGGAAAACTTGCTGCTGTTCTACAAACCTCGCAGAGGCCCAACCTGAGGAGACGACCGTTGTGGGGGTATATATCTCAACAAAAAAAGTAATGCGGACTATGTTGACGGAAATGGAACTTCGTGATATAGTTTACCATTTTACGGTGAAAAGTAATGCCTAAAAGAAAAGTAATGGCTACAAGAAATCGGTGATGGTTTATCGTTTTTTGCGTGAAAAGTAATGGGTACAAGAAATGGGTGATGGTGTATCATTTTTTGCGTGAAAAGTAATGGCTACAACAAAATCGGTGATGGTTTATCGTTTTTTGCGTGGAAAGTAATGGGTACAAGAAATGGGTGATGGTGTATCATATTTTTGCGTGAAAAGTAATGGCTACAACAAAATCGGTGATGGTTTATCGTTTTTTGCGTTGAAAGTAATGGGTACAAGAAATGGGTGATGGTGTATCATTTTTTTGCGTGAAAAGTAATGGCTACAACAAAATCGGTGATGGTTTATCATTTTTTGCGTGGAAAGTAATGGCTACAAGAAATGGGTGATGGTGTATCATTTTTTGCGTGAAAAGTAATGGCTACAACAAATCGGTGATGGTTTATCATTTTTTTTGCGTGAAAAGTATTGGCTACAACAAATCGGTGATGGTTTATAATTTTTTTGCGTGGAAAGTAATGGCTACAACAAATAGGTGATGGTTTATCGTTTTTTGCGTGGAAAGTAATGGCTACAACAAATCGGCGATGGTTTATCGTTTTTTGCGTGAAAAGTAATGCCTAAAAGAGTTTATAATTTAGCTCGTGAAAAATAATGCAGAAAACCAAACTTTAGCGTACTGGGTAACCGCCCTTTCGCATACATAGAGGGTGGAAGCTAACCGACGAGAGAGAGAGAGAGGGTGGTGGCCCCGACCAGAGAGAGAGATAGGGATTATCCTGCCCGTTAGATCATACGATCAACGGTCGTCGGGCATGATCCGCGTGACATGGGCTAGACCAATCAGGGCAATGTTGGCGTCTGTGAGAGTGTGTGAAGGGAGAGGGCAAAACTGAGTAGTATCAAGAAACCAAGGGCAAGTGAGTAGTAAACAGACTAAGGGATTGAAATATGAGATTTAAAAATTGGAAAATGCGTGTTTTGTACAATGAAACCCATCTTGGCCTACCTCAAACTATTTGCAATACAAATCTACATGAGTGTGAAAATTATGGCCTCATTCAGACAAAGTATGTTTTGGGGAAAGCTGTTTTGGGTAGGGCTTATTATGGAAAACCATGCACCTTCATAGCTACTAGGTGATTTGAGAAGTGGCAATTTGTGGTAAAACTTGATTTATCTATGATTTATCTATGATTTGAGAAGTGGCAATTTGTGGTAAAGACTCCATGAGTAAGTGCCACTCTTTTTCGGATTTTTTTGCACATTAAATAACTCATTTAACTAGTTAATCCCATTTGTTGACTCTCTGTTGACCAGCCACTTGAGGGTAAAACTGAGTATATTGCACTAGCCAGTATTAGCACTCAAGGAGAAAACTGAGCACACAAAAAATGCTAGTATATGACTCGAGGGTATACCTGAGTATATCTAAATTTCCAGGGTTAGACTCGAGGACGCGTGTTGCGGTGCAGAAGTGGAAGACGTGCCATTGTTGACGCGTGTCGCGGTGCAGACGTGCAAATAGTGGACGCGTAGGACGCGGGTCGCATTTAGGACGCGTAAGCCCCTCCCTCCCTCCCTCTGCACACAGTCGTCTCATTCTCGCTCACGCACGAAACCACCCCTCTCACGTCCCATCAACTTCTCCAAATCGAAAAAACCCCAACCGCCGTACGCACGCTACCCTGCCGGCGATGGAGAAGAAGAATGCGCCGGCGGCCGTCGCCTCCGAGCCCGTCGCCTCCGAGCCCGTCGCCTCCGCGCCCGTCGCCGCCGAGCCAGTCGCCGCCGAGCCCGTCGCCGCCGAGCCAGTCGCCGCCGAGCGCGTCGCCTCCGAGGGCGGCGCATCCAAGCGCGGCTCCTCCGTGAACTGGGCCTCTCTCTCGGCTGATGGACCACTTCACAAGATCGGCGAATGCTTGCTGGCGAACGAGGAGTACGCCGACACCTACTCTGCCATGAGGCAAGTCTGTAGAAATTGGCGCTCAGGTTTGCCTGAGCCCGACGTGCACCTGGACGAATGGATCATGCTACACCACGCCCTTCCACACGTCGCTGAGTTCACCTTCCTCCAACTCGGCACATCACGCTACGTCACCATAGATCTATCGGAAGTTCATACAAGGTTCAACTTCCTCCATATCTACATCTTTATTTTCAATCTTAAACATCTTAGTGCTGAATGTTATCGTGCTTGCCCAGATACTACTTCGTCGGATTTTGCCGTGGCGTCATCGTGCTTTCCCAGAAGAACCCGCCGCACAAGATACGGCTTCTGAACCCACTCACAAAGAAATCGAACACTTTGTTTGAGGCGCAGATGCCATCTGTTTTCCTGAAATCAGTCGCTGTGATCAAATCCCCGACTATGGTCTTCGTTGCCGCACATTACCCGTCGGAAATTGGTTGGGTCGATGAGAGCACTCCAACTAAGGATATAGATGAAGATTGGGAAAAAAGATTTAAGATCAAGAACCATTGTCTGCGTTGCATTACCCCGTTCAATGGTGAACTGTATGCACTAGCTGTGGACAATTTTGAGAACGGAATAATAGTGTGCACCAATGTACAGTTGCAGCAGCGCGCGAGCACTGTCAAGATGGAGACACTAATTTCATTTCCAGAACTTGGACATCAGAAGTTCTACCTTGTGAAGTCGGATGGTGATCTGCTGCTTGTGTTGTTGGTCAGCGTGGCTTTGGCGGGCAGACCATTGGTGTACCGTGTGGACACTCAGAGCCGCTCTCTCCATCCGGTCAGTAACATTGGCAGTAATGCCTTCTTCGTGAATTATATCCGGTGTATCTCCATCGACACCAGAGTGTACCCGACACTTCGACCTGGCTGCATCTACTACACGGATTTGGGTTATATCAGAGAGTACTCTCATGATACAAAGGCCTGGGATGAGTGGGCAGTACGTGTGGATAGAATAGGAAACTACGGTATGAGAAATGAACACAAGCCATACCGTTTGGAGGATGTATTGGCCGCACACTGCAGACGGAAGGAGTTCAATGAATATTTCCTTCGGGTAATGCACGATTGGAGCGACGACGAAATATATGAGGAGGAATGAAGAACAAATTCATTCATCCTAATCTTCTTGTTGTCCATACATTGCGTGCGTCTTGTATATTACAACGTTATTGGCTGCTTTTGGCTGCTGTATGCAGTTTCCCTATGTATTATACTTAGTTTTCTGATTATGCAGTTGTCAATTTATCATATACTAGCTTCTAGATTTGCTACTAGATTTGCTGCCATATTGGGCAAAAAACGAGGGCCAAAAGGCATAAATAACCCCAGAGATTTGCTACTAGATTTGCTACTAGATTTGCTGCCATATTGAAGAAAGACAGAAATAGAAGCTTCTCTAGATTTGATACTAATTTGGTGAAAAAGATAGAGAGAGAAAGAGGGGAAAAGGTGCTCTTAAAAATGCCAATTTGGGCTGAGAGAGACAAAACCCAGCTCCTGCTCACGTGCAACCAAACGCTTCTCGTCCTGTCCCACGCGGTCCCTTTCTACCAGCCCCACCCAGCCCCACACGACGGCCCCCACAAACGCGGCGCAACACGCCAGCCTGAACGTCAAATAGGGTTTGTAACATCCCAAATTTCAATAAAATGAACAAGAGAGGAATTCAAGAATCCAAAAATCAGAGTTAACAAAAACTTTTTCTCATCATATAGGTTTATGCATGTAGATCACTTTTTAATTATTTTGAGTGTGCAATTGCCATGATACATGCTTGTGTGCTCTCTCTCACTCTAAAACCCTAGCAATGATCACTTGATCATCCAATGTCAAATAAAAACCAAATAGAAAAGAAATAATAAAAATCAACTTCACACCCACATAAGGCTTAGGCCATTTTTACAAATCTTTGATATAGACCATTTTGGTTTGCACCATTGGGTGTAAATGGATACTAAACATATATTAACAACTTTGGAAACCATCAAACACTTTTCAAATCAAAATTGAAGCAAATATGAGCTCACATATGATTATGGTCATATGAGGCAATTTTAGTCTGATGCTCACTTTGAGCCCCTGGCTTTTGAGTTTTCACTTCTACACTTGACTATTTCTTTGCACCTCATCCAAGACAACATCAAGCACTCCAACTTTGCCCAAAACCATCACCCCAAATTCTTTACCAAATTCAAATGGGAAGCAAGCAAAGTTGGAACAAACTCACATATGCAAGATCATATGCAAAATGTGATTTTGCATCTCAATTCTATTTTGACCACCACCACCACCAAAATGCTCCATTTAATATATGATTACAACCCACCAAAAAGAATTTCAAAATTTGAAAATTAATTTCTTTCGGGCATTTCATCAAACACCTTATAGGCAGGGTATGAATTGTGCCCATGCTGAAAAATGGTGAGGACTTGGTCCAACCTGAGCCACCACAGCAACCTCTGGATCCTCCTCTCACATCCCCACCCCAGTGCCACCACTTGCATGCACCACTGCTGCACCATTTTGACCAAAACCACACCATGCCGGCCACCATGACCCTCCACATGCTCACTTCCTCTCCTCTCCCATCCAAGTCCCCTCAGCATGTCTCTGAGCTTGCCCTCACCATGCTGAGCGTGACCATACACTTGCTGGCTCGAGGGGATGACGCCATTGCCCAGCATCTGCGCGCCCAGACGCGCCCAGCACATGCCAGGATCGGCATGGACGCGCGCCAGGACGCCCCTGGACGCGCCAGAGCGCCGTCGTGCCCCATCGACCCTGACCTCTCCCTCGCTCGCCCCAGGCACACATCGCGTCGCCGTGGTACCCTCTACCCCCCAGACACGACCCCCTGGACGCGCTCGCCCTGTAGCCGTCGTCACCGTCGACGCGACTCGCCGCAGACCTGCAAGCTCCCGTCAAGCTCCCAGTCGCGTCCGTCCCTCTTTTTCCCCGCAATCAAGCTCTACAGCACCGCCGTGACCTCGCCTGCACTTGAGCGTCATCGCCAGTACCCCTGCGCCACCCTACCGTCGACGCCATGGCTGACCTCACCCCAGACCCGCGGCACCTCGCGGCTATAAAAGGCTCTCCATTCGTCAAATTCGTCACACCCTCAGCCTTCCCTCTCACCTCTGAGCCTCTCTAGCCTCTTCTTTCTCCACATTCGCCACTGCCTCGCCGGAATTTGGAGCTCGGTGCCCGCGGAGGTGCTGAGAAGGGCGCCACCGTTGCAGTGCACCCCAGGCGCCGCCGCTGCTTCCATCTGCTTCACCATCATCGACAACCTCGCCGCAACCCCTCTCCGACCATCGCCGCGCCGCCGGTGAGTCTCCGACCCCCTACCGTCGCCGCCGTGGCCGCGCCTCTCGTCGCCATCGACGAAGGCCGTGGACCGTCCGATCTGTTTCTAATCGGGCGGGCCAGGTTGATCGGTACCGTTTCGGCGGTTAAGTCCCGCTGACACGTGGCCCCCACGCTGTCAGCGGCCGCTGCGCTGGACGCAGAACTGGGCCGGCCCATCTCCCTATCCCCTCTGCAGCCCAACTAGTTTCCCGCGCGAGCCCACTAGTTTGAATTCAAATTTTCCAGAATAGATAGAATATGCAATCTGATGCTAACTTAAAAAATTAATAGGGACAAATCTACCTAGCCAAATTTTACAAATTGTATATATTTGGAAACCTTATGAAATTATCTACACAACCCCACTGGATTGAACCCTAGATCTGTTATATAATTTAAGTGAGAAAATAAACAAGATAGGGACTTTTCTGCATTAGAAAAATTATTAAAAATCAACCACAATTGCTTTTAAGTTAATTCCAATTCCTATAAATCACTTTACACTTATACTAATTGTTTTTACAAAAATATGCCATGCCTACTGTGTATGATCATGGCCTAGTTAAATTAAAGGACTATATGACTATTTCTAGTCAAAGCTATTGTCCCAAAATATTAATAAATCATATGGAATTATTTTCTTCCATTTAAATCTTGTCATGAACAATCCAATATGAGGTGGAGACTCTGGTCATAAAAATCTCATATGGTTTGTTGATGATATTAAATCTTTACCATGCTAAGATTAAATTGTATGGGGTGCTACACCCCATTTAAATCATTTTCTTAAATGATGAGTATGAAGAGGTTGACTTTGGTCAACCTAGGTCATATATTATTCATAAGAGAAATTAAATTTTAATAGAATAATGAGAGGAAATTATTTCCCTAAACATAAATAAAAGTGACACTCAAGATTAATATGAGAGGAAATTATTTTTCTTAAATAAGAAAAAGCACATCCAACTATTTAATGGTAATGTATGATGCTAGTTTAAGTTGTGTGAATCATGTGTGTGCTTAGTTTAGTAAATAAATTGGTGTGATGATTGTGTACCCCGTATTCGTATTTTAGACGCTAGTGAGAGGTGAGAGAGGAGGAGGTCTACTGTCAAGGAGAAGAAGACCACTTTGACCATTTCCCAACCAAGGCAAGATAATACTCTTGCAAAGTGCTAGCTCATCATGAGCCAAGCACCACCCATTTACTTTATGTTTATGAGCCTATTTCCCAGTTTTAATTCCAAGTTTTACTTACTGTTATTTTTGTACTGTTGATTCATAATTCAATGGGGTTAATGTTAGATTAGTACAAGAGTATCAAAGTTAGCCTAGAAGCAAAGCAAAGTACTTAGCACCCCTCATCCTTAGATGCTAGTGCTGAATTAAAAATGACTACTCTAGATGGGAACATGTGTGGTGAAATAATGATGATAAAGATTATGAAATGACTTTTGAAGGTGAATATGACCAAGAGAAGATAGTGATTTTTGATTAAAAACTAATATTGGTTTGGATGCGATACCTTTCCAATTATTGAGTACCCCCACAATGATTATGGGTAGGGCTTAACTAGAAGTTTATGTATCTTAGTATGAGTTCCCTCTGAACACACATCATAGGGGTTATGCCGAGGCTGCCTCCGTTGTTGAGAAATGATGTGAAGGTGAATTGTACGGCCAAGCCCTGTGCAGTTCCCGGGTTGACGTTGGTCTTCACTGGGAGGCCAAGCTCATGGGGAGAGGTGCTCATACTAGGGTTAGTAAATGAAAGGTTATGGTTGATGATCCGCGTACTGTGTTACGATGATTCGGGAAATCCCGACGGATGAAATCAAATGTTGTGGCACAAGTGTGCAACCTGCAGAGTGTAAACCTATTCGAATAGCCGTGTCCACGGTTACGGACGATTGGAAAGGCCATACAGTTTCCAGTGTTAGAATTTGAACATGTTGATGATATGAATGGTGATTGGTGACTTGAGTATATTGAAAACACAAAGAGTTGTGGGAATGACACTAATGTTCCCACTTGAGTTAGTTAGCGCATGAATAAGTCTTTAAGCAAATACTTGCAAACTAAAATTGGCTTTATGCAAAGAAACTAGAGCTTAGCACCCCCCTACTAGAAATTCTAGTACTTACACTAGTATTAGTTTGCGAGTACATAAAGTACTCACGGCTGTGTCCCTGGCTATTCAAATGGCCAGACTATGAAGAGGAGCAGAAGACGAGGAGGACGGTCAGCAGGACGTCTACAACAACTAGGAGCTGCTAACGTCAAGCGTTGGCCTGTGGACTATAGAGTCCTTGTATCTTACGCTTCCGCTATGAACTTGTGTTTGTTCGTTGATCAGTTCGTTGATCATTAGATCAACTATTTGTGTAGTATGGATCATGTGATTCCAATTTGTAAGACTTTATGGTTTGTAATGAATGATGACTGTGATACTTAACTATTATGTCTCGCAACAACAATATTCCTGGGATTGCGATGGAGGACATAATAGGCATCCGGACTTAAAAATCCGGGTGTTGACAAGTTGGTATCAGAGCCATTGTTTGACCTTAGGAGACCCTAGTTTAGAATGGACGTCCTGAAAAATTTAGTTTCAAAAAGGAATGAAGTATTTCTGAAAAACTAAGTCTTTGTCTTCTCTTTAAAGTTCTTTGAAAAATAAGAAGTCATGTTCTTCCTTAAGAAATATACCTAAAATTTTGCCACACTTGTTCACTTCTCTAACTTAATCCTTCACTTCACTTTCAGATGGAGCCCGTGAACACGAAGTTTTACCAGCTCGGGAATGGGGGAAGCTTGATCTTCGAGCACGACCTCAACGCCTTGTCTGACCACCTTGATCGCCCGCACCCGGAGTTCCACGGAGCCCAGATCTCTGACCAGCCAGGAGGCGAACTGCAGTGGATCATCACTGCGGACTTGAGGGGCAAGATGGAGCCTCCCACTTCTGAGAGGATTCTCTTCTCCTTCATGGAGAGCAACTGGCTGGACGGACTTGCCCGCGCCCTTCAGGAGGGACTCGCACGCTTGTGCGGGATGAGCGGGGAGGCACTCAAGCACCCTCGCTTTTCTCACCTCGCGAGGCGTAACTCTGCTGGAGAACCCATGGACATGCAGCCTCACCCCGAGCTGAAACACCATGTGGACCATCTGGATTTCATGCTGTACCACACTCAGCAGGATCTGGACAACGCGCGCAGCTACGCCAACCAGACCCACCTTGCACTGGCTGAGCACGCAGATGCTATCAAGCTGCTTGCAAAGGACCGCAAGACGCTCCGCCGGCAGAAGGCCAAGAAGGACGCTACCATTGCGCGTCTTCGCGCAAAGATAGCTTCACTGGAGGCCACTGTCAAGGCCCAGGAAGACCAGCTGAAGGAGATGGAAGAAGATGGAGAAGACATTCAGGGAGGAAGCGACTTCCTGAGTGACGACAACGACTTCGAGGATGATGAGAACACCGAGGGAGAAGACTACGACTTTCTGGACGACGGAGAGGACGACCACACCCCCCTCGATGTGGACGACGATGAGGAAGAGTAGTTTTCACTTATGCACTATCGTAGGTGTGAGTTGTATCCCGCCCCATGTATCGTAGCTTGGAGAAGAAGGGTTCTTAAAACCCTTAAGTGTGTTAGTTTGTAATGTGTGTTGTTACCATGAATGAATGTTTGTGTGTTATGCATCATCAAAAGTCTTTAAGTTTAAAACTTACCCAAAATAAGCCATAGAAAATTCCCTCTTATCTCATGATCTATCTACCTGTTCAGATGGCTCATCGCACGCGAACTCGGATGCAATGATGCAACTGCTGCAGACCCTGATGGCAGACAGGGAGACAGACCGAGCTGAACGTCAAGCCAGCCTCGCAGCACTGCAGCAACTAGCCAACAACCAGCAGGGCCATGGACACCATGACCATCCAGGGTCCAAACTCAAGAATTTCCAAAATACCAACCCACCTGTTTTCAGCAAGACTGAAGAGCCCTTAGATGCAGATGATTGGCTGCAAACAATGGAAAATAACTTGGAAGTAGCTGGAGTGGATGAGAATGAGAAAGTGTTGTTTGCTACGCACTACCTAGCAGGACCAGCAAGAGCTTGGTGGACCAGCGCCCGTGCATTAAATGCCGGACAGATGATGACTTGGGCTGACTTTAAGCTCAAGTTTAGCAAGTACCACGTACCACCAGGCTTGATCAAGAAGATGAGGGATGAATTCCGTGAACTAAAGCAAGGTCGGATGTCGGTGGTAGAATACCGCGACAGGTTCCTCACCCTGTCAAGGTACGCCCCCGATGAAGCCGACACCAATGAGAAAAGGAAGGAGAGATTCTGAACGTCTGCACGATGAGATGCGGAGACAGTCTGGTCAACATTCCCCTGCTGACCTTGAAGCCCTAGTGGATTCTTCCATTCAAATGGAAGGCAAGTTGCACCAGGCAAATGAAAACCGCAAGCACCGCATGATGACCAGAGTGGGCCCAGCAATGCCCCAAGATATCGCCCTAGCTCAAGCGGTGGTTTTGCCCCAGAAACAACAAGCCCCAGAACCAAGTGTCGCGCCCCGGTTTTCAAAACCGGAGCGGAGGAAACCCAAGGCCAGGAGGCCCCCACCACAACAGCAACAACCCCAACTCCTATGTGCACCACAACAACAACTTCAACCGCGCTCCGCCGCGAGCCCCCAACAACAACAACAACAACACCAAAGGACCGGAAGCAATGCCATTCCGGTTGGAACCAAGGACAAGTCCACAATCACCTGCTATGAATGTGGAGTTGTGGGACACTTCTCCAAAGAGTGCCCCAAAAGGCTGGCCAAGCTCGCCGGCAACACCGCTGCACCGCCAAGAAGCAACGCCGTGTCTCCACCGGCAAGAAGTTCGCCCCCAACAACCCGAACAACCGTGGCGGCCGCCTCTTTCACATGAGTGCGGAAGAAGCTCAGAAGCCCCAGATGTGGTGCTGGGTATGTTCTCTGTTAACTCAATACCAGCAAGAGTGTTGTTTGATTCCGGAGCATCACATTCATTTGTTACCGAAGATTTTGTGAGCACTAGTAAGATTCAACCAATCAGTTTGAAACATGTCATGATAGTTCAAATACCTGGATCAACAACTAAAGCTAGAAAATTTTGCAAAGAAGTACCCATCAGAATTCAAGAAATAATGTTTTTTGCAAACTTAATCGTTCTGGGAACAAAAGGATTGGAAGTAGTACTAGGTATGGATTGGATGGCGAAACATCATGGATTGATAGACTGCGCCAAGAAGGCCATCACCATAACAATAGAACATGTGTCTGAGAAACTCCCCAGAAATTTCACTTGCAACCAAGGAGTAGCCAAACCAACTCTGGATCAGATCAGGGTCGTCTGTCGATACGCTGATGTGTTTCCGGATGATCTACCCGGTATGCCCCCGGATCGGGATATCGAGTTTATCATCGAGTTAATTCCTGGAACAGGACCTATAGCCCAGAGAGCCTATAGCATGAACCCGGCAGAACTAATAGAGCTGAAGAAGCAACTGGATGATATGTTACACAAGGGTCTGATTCGACCAAGTGCGTCGGAGATCACCAGTGTTATTTGTGGATAAGAAAGATGGTGCCAATCGGTTATGTACGGATTATCGTAAACTTAACGATGTCACCATCAAAAACAAATACCCCTTGCCAAAAATAGAAGACTGTTTGACCAGCTGGCGGTGCCACCGTATTCTCAAGATTGACTGAGGACGAGGTTACCATCAACGAAGATTCGTGCAACGGATATCCCAAAGACTGCCTTCACCACAGATATGGACTGTATGAGTACAATGTCATGTCATTTGGATTAACCAATGCCCCACCTATTTCATGAACCTCATGAACAAGGTCTTCATGAACTTTTTGGATAAGTTTGTCGTTGTTTTCATCGATGACATTCTTATCTACTCCAAAACCGAAGAGGAACATGAACAACACTTGGAAATAATCCTAGAAACCCTTAGGCAACACAAGTTGTATGCCAAGTTCAGTAAGTGTGAGTTTTGGTTGAAGGAGGTGGATTCCTGGGACATATCTTGTCCGCATGGAGGTCTTGTAGATCCTGCCAAGATCAAGACTGTCACAGAATGGAAAGCCCCAACCACTCAGACCGAGGTCGCGCATTCCTTGGATTGGCAGGATATTACCGCAGATTCGTGGAAGGATTTTCCAGCATAGCCCGACCCATGACTCAACTGCTAAAGAAGGACAAGAAGTTTGAATGGACTGCCAAATGTGAAGAAAGTTTCCAACAGCTCAAGAGCAGATTGACCACAGCCCCAATACTGATCATGCCGGATATCACCAAGCCATTTGATGTCTACTGTGATGCGTCCAAGATTGGTCTTGGATGTGTGTTGATGCAAGAAGGCAAAGTGATATCATACCTGGCAACTGAAGCAGCATGAGCAGAACTACCCAACCCATGACCTCGAACTCGCAGCCGTAGTGTTAGCCCTGAAAGTTTGGCGTCATTACCTCATGGGTAATCGATGCGAGATCTATTCGGATCA
Source organism: Lolium multiflorum (assembly GCA_030979885.1). Lineage (NCBI taxonomy): Eukaryota > Viridiplantae > Streptophyta > Magnoliopsida > Poales > Poaceae > Lolium > Lolium multiflorum. The sequence continues at coordinate 157,269,485 of CM061748.1, read as the reverse complement.
CAAGAGCCTGAAGTATATCTTCACCCAGAAGGAGCTGAACATGAGGCAACGCAGATGGTTAGAGCTAATCAAGGATTATGACATGGAAATCCACTATCACCCCGGCAAGGCCAATGTAGTAGCAGATGCCCTGAGTAGACTGCCTTGTCAGTTAAACTCCATGATAGCAAAGGAACAGCCTAGCCTATACCAAGAGTTTGAGCATTTCAGAATGGAGCTAGTTAGTGAAGGATACCTAGCCAGCATACTGCAGCCTACTTTGATTGGACAGATCAAAGAAGCCCAGAAGGGAAATGCCAGCATTGACGGAATCAAGAGTCAGATAGCTGCAGGAAAGGCACCAGGATTCACCATAGATGAAGAAGGAGTACTTTGGTACAACGGTCGCCTGTGTGTACCGTCAGATTCAGAATTGAAGCAAGTCATACTGAAGGAAGCTCACGATACCCTGTATTCCATTCATCCCGGAGGAACCAAGATGTACCAAGACCTGAAGGAACAATTCTGGTGGCACGGAATGAAGCGAGAGATAGGAAGTTACATCGCCAAGTGTGATATCTGTCAACGAGTCAAGGCAGAACATCAACGACCCGCAGGACTGTTGCAACCTTTACAGATTCCTGAGTGGAAATGGGATTGTCGGTATGGACTTTATCACGGGATTGCCCAAATCTAGCAGAGGAAATGACTCCATTTGGGTTGTCATTGATAGGTTGACCAAGGTTGCACACTTCATCCCTGTCAAGACCACATACCAAGGCCCAAAGTTAGCTAGCTGAGTTATACATCTCAAGGATAGTCGCCCTGCACGGAACCCCGAAGTCAATTGTGTCGGATAGAGGATCACAATTCACCTCAAGATTCGCAGAAAGTGCATGAAGGACTAGGAACCCGTCGAACTTCAGCACCGCTTATCACCCGCAGTCGAGACAGACAGAGAGAGTCAATCAGATACTAGAAGATATGTTGAGAGCCTGTGTTTGGAATATGGATCCAAGTGGGAAGGCGCTTGCCATATGCGAATTCTCATACAACAACGATTATCAAACCGGTTACAGATGCCCCCTTTGAAGCCTGTACGGAAGGAAATACGTACCCTCTGAGCTGGTCGAAGTCGGAGAAAGCCAAGTCTTTGGACCAGATGTTCTTCGAGAAGAGGAGAAGGTGCACAAGATCCGCGAGTACCTCAAGACTGCACAATCCCGACAGAGCTACGCTGACAAAAGACGCCGAGAGATGACCTTTGAGATTGGAGATTTTGTCTACCTCAAGGTGTCACCCCTCAAGGGAATGCAGAGATTCCAGCTGAAAGGAAAACTCGCCCCGATATGTCGGACCTTTCAAAGTTCTGAGTCGCCGAGGTGAAGTGTCCTATCAACTGGAACTACCTGAAGAAATGGCAGCCGTACACAATGTGTTTCACATCTCACTGCTCCGGAAGTGCCTTGAAGTACCGGAGAAGACTGAAGTATTCAAGAATATAGATCATCGTTCGGTGGATATCAACACGGACTTGACATACCGCGAAGTACCTATTCGCATCCTGGAAGAAGCATACAGGACCACCCGCACCAGGAGTATCAAGTTCTTGAAGATTCAGTGGAGCAATCACACCGAAAGACGAAGCCACTTGGGAACGCGAAGAAGACATGAAGAAAGAATACCCCGATCTCTTTAGTACCTAGTTTTCTCTCGATCTCGGGACGAGATCTTTTGTAAGGGGAAGGGTTTGTAACATCCCAAATTTCAAGAAAATGAACAAGAGAGGAATTCAAGAATCCAAAAATCAGAGTTAACAAAAACTTTTTCTCATCATATAGGTTTATGCATGTAGATCACCTTTTTAAATATTTTGAGTGTGCAATTGCCATGATACATGCTTGTGTGCTCTCTCTCACTCTAAAACCCTAGCAATGATCACTTGATCATCCAATGTCAAATAAAAACCAAATAGAAAAGAAATAATAAAAATCAACTTCACACCCACATAAGGCTTAGGCCATTTTTACAAATCTTTGATATAGACCATTTTGGTTTGCACCATTGGGTGTAAATGGATACTAAACATATATTAACAACTTTGGAAACCATCAAACACTTTTCAAATCAAAATTGAAGCAAATATGAGCTCACATATGATTATGGTCATATGAGGCAATTTTAGTCTGATGCTCACTTTGAGCCCCTGGCTTTTGAGTTTTCACTTCTACACTTGACTATTTCTTTGCACCTCATCCAAGACAACATCAAGCACTCCAACTTTGCCCAAAACCATCACCCCAAATTCTTTACCAAATTCAAATGGGAAGCAAGCAAAGTTGGAACAAACTCACATATGCAAGATCATATGCAAAATGTGATTTTGCATCTCAATTCTATTTTGACCACCACCACCACCAAAATGCTCCATTTAATATATGATTACAACCCACCAAAAAGAATTTCAAAATTTGAAAATTAATTTCTTTCGGGCATTTCATCAAACACCTTATAGGCAGGGTATAGAAATGTGCCCATGCTGAAAAATGGTGAGGACTTGGTCCAACCTGAGCCACCACAGCAACCTCTGGATCCCCCTCTCACATCCCCACACCAGTGCCACCACTTGCATGCACCACTGCTGCACCATTTTGACCAAAACCACACCATGCCGGCCACCATGACCCTCCACATGCTCACTTCCTCTCCTCTCCCATCCAAGTCACCTCAGCATGTCTCTGAGCTTGCCCTGACCATGCTGAGCGTGACCATACACTTGCTGGCTCGAGGGGATGACGCCATTGCCCAGCATCTGCGCGCCCAGACGCGCCCAGCACATGCCAGGATCGGCATGGACGCGCGCCAGGACGCCCCTGGGCATGCCAGAGCGTCGCCGTGCCCCATCGACCCTGACCTCTCCCTCGCTCGCCCCAGGCACACATCGCGTCGCCGTGGTACCCTCTACCCCCCAGACACGACCCCCTGGACGCGCTCGCCCTGTAGCCGTCGTCACCGTCGACGCGACTCGCCGCAGACCTGCAAGCTCCCGTCAAGCTCCCAGTCGCGTCCGTCCCTCTTTTTCCCCGCAATCAAGCTCTACAGCACCGCCGTGACCTCGCCTGCACTTGAGCGTCATCGCCAGTACCCCTGCGCCACCCTACCGTCGACGCCATGGCTGACCTCACCCCAGACCCGCGGCACTGCCTCGCGGCTATAAAAGGGGCTCTCCATTCGTCATTCGTCACACCTCAGCCTTCCCTCTCACCTCTGAGCCTCTCTAGCCTCTTCTTTCTCCACATTCGCCACTGCCTCGCCGGAATTTGGAGCTCGGTGCCCGCGGAGGTGCTGAGAAGGGCGCCGCCGTTGCAGTGCACCCCAGGCGCCGCCGCTGCTTCCATCTGCTTCACCATCATCGACAACCTCGCCGCAACCCCTCTCCGACCATCGCCGCGCCGCCGGTGAGTCTCCGACCCCCCACCGTCGCCGCCAGTGGCCCTCTCGTCGCCATCGACGAACGCCGTGGACCGTCCGATCTTTCTAATCGCACGGCCCTGTTGCGCGTACCGCTTCGCGCGTTAAGTCCCACTGACGCGTGGCCCCCACCTTGTCAGTTGGCCCGCTGCGCCAGACGCAGAGCTGGGCCGGCCCATCTCCCTATCCCCTCTGCAGCCCAACTAGTTTCCCGCGCGAGCCCACCAGTTTGAATTCAAATTTTCCAGTTAGATAGAATGTGCAATCTGATGCTAACTTCAAAAATTAATAGGGACAAATCTACCTAGCCAAATTTTACAAATTTATATATTTGGAAACCTTATGAAATTATCTACACAACCCCACTGGATTGAACCCTAGATCTGTTATAGAATTTAAGTGAGAAAATAAACAAGACAGGGACTTTTCTGCCTTAGAAAAATTATTAAAAATCAACCACAATTGCTTTTAAGTTAATTCCAATTCCTATAAATCACTTTACACTTATACTAATTGTTTTTACAAAAATATGCCATGCCTACTGTGTATGATCATGGCCTAGTTAAATTAAAGGACTATATGACTATTTCTAGTCAAAGCTATTGTCCCAAAATATTAATAAATCATATGGAATTATTTTCTTCCATTTAAATCTTGTCATGAACAATCCAATATGAGGTGGAGACTCTGGTCATAAAAATCTCATATGGTTTGTTGATGATATTAAATCTTTACCATGCTAAGATTAAATTGTATGGGGTGCTACACCCCATTTAAATCATTTTCTTAAATGATGAGTATGAAGAGGTTGACTTTGATCAACCTAGGTCACATATTATTCATAAGAGAAATTAAATTTTAATAGAATAATGAGAGGAAATTATTTCCCTAAACATAAATAAAAGTGACACTCAAGATTAATATGAGAGGAAATTATTTTTCTTAAATAAGAAAAAGCACATCCAACTATTTAATGGTAATGTATGATGCTAGTTTAAGTTGTGTGAATCATGTGTGTGCTTAGTTTAGTAAATAAATTGGTGTGATGATTGTGTACCCCGTATTCGTATTTTAGACGCTAGTACCGAGGAGTATCCAGAGGAGGAGGAGGTCTACTGTCAAGGAGAAGAAGACCACTTTGACCAGTTTCCCAACCAAGGCAAGATAATACTCTTGCAAAGTGCTAGCTCATCATGAGCCAAGCACCACCCATTTACTTTATGTTTATGAGCCTATTTCCCAGTTTTAATTCCAAGTTTTACTTACTGTTATTTTTGTACTGTTGATTCATAATTCAATGGGGTTAATGTTAGATTAGTACAAGAGTATCAAAGTTAGCCTAGAAGCAAAGCAAAGTACTTAGCACCCTCATCCTTAGATGCTAGTGCTGAATTAAAAATGACTACTCTAGATGGGAACATGTGTGGTGGAGTATAATGATGATAAAGATTATGAAATGACTTTTGAAGGTGAATATGACCAAGAGAAGATAGTGATTTTTGATTAAAAACTAATATTGGTTTGGATGCGATACCTTTCCAATTATTGAGTACCCCCACAATACCCGATTATGGGTAAGGGCTTAACTAGAAGTTTATGTATCTTAGTATGAGTTCCCTCTGAACACACATCATAGGGGTTATGCCGAGGCTGCCTTCGTTGTTGAGAAATGATGTGAATTGAAGTGAATTGTACGGCCAAGCCCTGTGCAGTTCCCAGGTTGACAGTTGGTCTTCATTGGGAGGCCAAGCTCATGGGGAGAGGTGCTCATACTAGGGTTAGTAAATGAAAGGTCATGGTTGATGATCGGTATGCGTGATTACGATGATTGAAATCGACGGATGAAATCAAATGTTGTGGCACAAGTGTGCAACCAGAGTGTAAATCTATTCGAATAGCCGTGTCCACGGTTACGGACGGTTGGAAAGGCCATACAGTTTCCAGTGTTAGAATTTGAACATGTTGACGATATGAATGGTGATTGGTGACTTGAGTATATTGAAAACACAACAGAGTGTGAATGACACTAATGTTCCCACTTGAGTTAGTTAGCGCATGAAGAGTCTTTAGCAAATACTTGCAAACTAAAATTGGCTTTATGCAAAGAAACTAGAGCTTAGCACCCCCTTCACTAGAAATGCTAGCACTTACACTAGTATTAGTTTGCGAGTACATAAAGTACTCACGGTTGTGTCCCTGGCTATTCAAATGGCCAGACTATGAAGAGGAGCAGCAGTACGAAGATGACGGTCAGCGGGACGTCTACAACAACTAGGAGTCTGCTAACGTCAAGCGTTGGCCTGTGGACTATAGAGTCCTTGTATCTTACGCTTTCGCTATGAACTTGTGTTTGTTCGTTGATCAGTTCGTTGATCATTAGATCAACTATTTGTGTAGTATGGATCATGTGATTCCAATTTGTAAGACTTTATGGTTTGTAATGAATGATGACTGTGATACTTAGCTATTATGTCTCGCAACAACAATATTCCTGGGATTGCGATGGAGGACATAATAGGCATCCGGACTTAAAATTGACGGATTCCTTCCGTCTGAGCTCCTTCTGCGGGTTTCAGACATAGGCTTGGGGAAAACTGAGGAAAAACTAAGGGGCTGGGGAAAACTGAGTACAACTAACGACCCGAGGGCACGAAAATAGAAATCCCTAATATCAAATTCTTGCCCTATGACTCTAAACCTTGATCAAAGGATGTGACACCATCTCTCAACCTACTATAACCTAAATTGACCTAACCCATGCCCAAGTAAAGCAATATCAACAATTTACAAGAATAGTGAAAAGTGACACATCCCCTCTTATGTGTTATGGCCATTTTTTGCAAATCTTTGAACAAGACCATTTGAAATAGTTTCAATGGTTTGAAAATGTTTCTAAACTAATAAGAGTCACATTAGAATCAAGAAAAGTCAAATCAAATGGAGAGAAATCAAATAGAGAGAAATTTCCCATTTCACCCACATACAACTTAGGCCAAATTGCAAATCTTTATCTAAGGCCATCATTGCTTGATCTCTTGCTTGTAGAATACATATATATGATAAACAAACACAATTGCATCAAAGAAACAAGAATCCAACCAAAGGAAATCTCAAAACCAACATACATGTGATAATGGTCAAAATGGAGTTTTATAAAATGTTCACTACTTTACCCCTGGTTTTGACTTTTCCTCAACCAAACTTGGTCAACTATTGCCATGTCATCCAAGACAAGTCAAGGTGAACAAGCTGTTGACCACCAGAGCTAACTTTGACCAGGTTGACCAGAAACAATTTGACAACATAGGACTTTAAAACAAAGTGTAGATGACCCCATTTTGGAATTCTTGCAAACCTACACCAAAATGGACATCACCACCACCATTCTAACCCAATAATTATATGAATGAGTTGTACCAAAAATAATTTCAAAATTCAATAAAAAAGTTCTTGCAGCCATTCTGTCGAACACCTTGCAGGCAGCATCTGGACTTTGCAACACATGCTATTAACCGATGGTTTCTTGCCTAAACCACTTTTAACTAGTGATCATTAGCTCCTCCTGCATCCCCTGCATCGATCTTAGTCCTTGCTCTCTTCGTTTAAAGTGGAAAAAAAGAGAGAAAAGCACAGGCCGTGCACCATGCCGGCCACACATGCACTTGATCGACCTGGCCCTCCCCTCTCTCTCTCACCTTGTCACAGAGCCTCTACGCAGCACAAGGACGCTGCCGATGCACGGCCTGGCTCGCGCGCGCACGGCATTGGCCAGGTCAGGCATGCCAAAACCATGCCAGTACACGCCCATGCACGCGCTCACCGCGCTCTGGAGCGCGCCAGAGCATCTCGCGCCAGCTCGACGCCGTCCTCCCCCTGCACCCCTACGCCTGCGTCGAGCATCCACTCGCCACCCTCCACACGCTAGACACGCGCCATAGCCTGCCCCTGCACCGTCGCCGTCGTCCTCGACGGAATCATGTCGCACGCCCTGCCGCACTCCATTCAAGCGCCCGAGTGATCCTATCGCGCCCTAGACGCAACAGCTACGCCTAGAGCATCGTCATGATGTCGCCTACAAGATGCCGTCCTCGCCACGCCCTTTCGCACGCCGGAGCGGCCGCGCCATGGACGCCCTCTCACAGCACCCGCCGGTCACCTCGCCATCTATAAATAGACGCATCCAGAGCACCTCTCCTTCACACTCATCTCTCCCCCTCGCATCACTGCCTCTCCTCGACCACCCAATTGAACCCCACCTCGCCGGAGCCGCCTCAATTGGAAGCGCGGAGCCGTTGGAGCTCGCAAATCCTCGCCAGCAATCCGCGCCTCCCCAAGCTCCGCCACTGTACCAGGAGCCCCATCACCCTCGCCAACGTAGCCTCGAACCTCGCCATCGACCGCCGGCGGCCTACAGCACCCTCCGACCCCCTAGGTATGCCGCCAGCACGCCGGGATCTCGTCGGAGACGACGATGCTCCACGGCCGTGCGATCTGGTTCTGATCCAACGGACCACATCACGCATACCGTTTCGGCTGTTAAAGAGCCACTGACGAGTGGCCCCCACCTCGTCAGGCGGCCCACGCACACGGGCTGTGTTGCTGGGCCGTGCTGCTCTGTTTATTTTGTTTCGGCCCATTCTGGTTTCCCGCGCGGCCCGCTAATTGAAACTTCGTTTAGTTAATTTAGTTAAATTCAAATACTGCTGCCCAATTCAAAATTGAATAGCTTTCAAACTACTGCACCAAATTTAACCAATTTTATATATTTGGAAAGCTCACGAAATTATCTAAATAATGCCACTAGCCTCAGGTCCAAATTAGTAATTGAATTTAAATGACAAAAATAACCAGGCAGGGCCTTTTCTGACTTCAAAAAAATATTAAAAATTAACTACAAAGTATTTTGAGTTGAATCCAACTCTCATAAATCACATTTGACCTACTCTAATTACTTATGCGAAAACATGGTATAGTTGTATTACATGATCATGGACTAGAACTAAATAGTGGGGATGGAGCTATTTCTAGTCCATTTAACACATATACATCAATGGGTTTAATAGTATGAGAGCTACTCTCTCATTTAAATTGTGATCTTAAGTAATCCAAATAGAGGTACTGACCTTGGTCTAATAAGCCTCATGCTTGGTTACTTAGAGACATTAAATCATGATCATGCTAGTATTAAAATGCATGAGGTATAGCACCTCATTTAAATTCCACTCTCAAATAATAGATATGAGATGTTGACCTTAGTCAACTAAAATCCATACCTTATTATTATTTGAAGAGATTAAATCCTAATGAGATTCAATGAGAGGAAATTATTTTTCTCCGAAGCATTAAGAAGCTATACTAACAAGTAATTATAATGAAGGGAAATTATTTTCTTTAACCTAAACCAAGTAAGTCACCATGCTAATAAGATGTGATGCTAGCATAGGCTTGTTTGCATCCTTGGTGTGTTTAGCTTAACACTTAAGCTTATGTGGTGATTGTATACCTCGTATTCGTGTATAGACGCTAGTAACGAGGAGAATCCAGAGGAGGAAGACTACCTCCAAGAGGAGGAGGAAAACTTTGACTCCTACCCCAATCAAGGCAAGCTATTACCAATGCAAGCTAACACTCTTGCAAGCCACCCTAATGCAAAGCTCTTCATGAGCAAGGCACCTTTACATTTTTACTTATGCTTAAAGAACCCTATCCTATGTTTTACTTTGCAAGTTACTTTGATTTATTATTCAAAGCTCACTTTTGATTCATGATTCACTTGGTCTAGAATAGCACAAGAGTATCAAAATTTAGCTTAAGCAAATGAAGCTGGATAGCACCCCTCATGATTAGTGCTAATGCTAAATGAATAAAATTGACTACTCTAGATGGGAACAAGTGAAATGAAATGACATTGAAAACCTTGGAATGATGGAGCATTCCATGGAAAGATTTTTGACTAGTGGATATGTCTGGTGAATGATAATGTTTGTGAAAACTGATGATTGGGTTCGGATGCGATACCATTCCAACTTTAGCCCCCACAATACCCAACATGGGTAAGGGCTTAACTGGAAAGTTATGTGCCTTAGTATGGGTTCCCTCTAACAAGCGTCACAGGGTTATGCCAAGGGCTGCCTCCAAAGAATTATGAAATGAATTGAAATGACACGTGAAATGAGGTGAATGTACGACCCAAGCCTTGTGCAGTTCCCGGGACAGTTGGTTTCACCGGAGGCCAAGCTCATGGGGAGGTGCCTATACTAGGGTATGTAGGTGAAGTTATGGTTGGTAGTCAGCGCACGGAGTGCGTAAATGAGGCAGGTCAAACTTTTTGACCAGTTGTGCAAAATATTGTGGCTGGTGTAGACCTCTCGCAGTGTAGAACTATTCGAATAGCCGTGTCCACGGTTACGAACGATTGGAAAGGCCATCTGTTCCGTCATCAGAACTTTTCAAAATATGATATGTGACTTGGGACTTGGTTTTTGAGAAGTGGATGGTGACTTTGACTTGAATTACAACAGAGTTGTGGGAATGACACTAATGTTTCCACTTGAGTTAGTCTAGAGATTCAAGCATCTTTACTAAATGTTTATGAAATAAACTTGGCTTTATGCAAATAAACCTAGAGCTTAGCAAACCATTAAAATTGGTACTTACTTACATTAGTATTAGTTTGCGAGTACGTAAAGTACTCATGGCGGTGTCCCTGGCTATTCCAATGCCAGACTATGAAGAGGAGCAACACTATGAAGATGACGGTCAGGACGTCTATCAGAACTAGGATGCTTAACGTCAAGCGTTGGCCTGTGGATAGATAGTTCCACCTACTACGACGCTTCCGCTATTTACTTATGTTCGTTGATCTTATAGATCAACTATTTGTGTAATATTGGATCATGTGATCTATGGATGTAAGACTCTCCGTGTTGTAAAAAATGATGACTCTATGATATTCAACTATTATGTCTCGCAACAACATTATTCCTGGGATTGCGATGTATGACATAATAGGCACCCGGACTTAAAAATTCGGGTGTTGACAGGATTCGAGTTTGGGTGGAGGAGGAGGGAGATCTGAGGCTTTTGGTGTTTCTATCAATGGAGTATGAGAGCGAGAGAGAGAGCTCAAGAACAGTTTGTAATGTAGTGCCTAAGTGTTCTGAGGTAGGAGAAGGCCTATTTATAGTGTACTTCGAAATATGGCCGTTGGTCACTTGCCACCTCAG